>OX451737.1:1277923689-1278523689 GCA_948472305.1 Vicia faba
AAAAGTATATTTTTTATAAAATGTTTTCAAAGGTAAAATAAAATAAAAATCAGAAAATAAAAGTGTTTTGTATTATTTTTAGTTATTTTAAATAAAAGTATATTTATGTTTATTTATGTACAAAACTAAATAAAACCAAATAAATATCAAATAAAATGCAAAAAATGTGGGAAAAATAATTTTAATATTTTTTCATGCTTAAATAAAAATATAGAAACAAAATCAAAAGAAAAAAATGAAAAATGACAAGTATATCTCAAAATGGGCCAGGGGGTGCATGTGAAAAATGAAAGTGCAAAAAGGAAAAATATCACAGGCCCAACCCAATAGAGGTTGTCTTCAACCTCCAGCACAAAAATGTCAAAAAAACGCGCGCCCTTCCTCCTGGATCAAACATCCTGATTCCTGGACTTTTAGCACAAACTTATAACATGAAAAATGTCAAGCATCAAGCCACGATTCCATACATACCAAAAACTTGATCTAACTCTCAGAAATGAGAGAGAATTTCTCCATCCCTAATTCTTAACCTAAGTTTTTATCAATGTTCAGGTCTTAAATTCTCTCAGCATATGCAATATAAATGGAAAGTGAGGATATGTATAGCTTCAGGGCCATGAGTAGAGCATTTTTCATTCATAAACTTAAAGCTAACTCTTCCTAGATTGAGAGATAGAAGTCCATGAACTTACCTGTTCAGCTTGGATCGTGTCTGGCAATGGAGGAACTTTCAAGGCAAGGTGAGGATTGGTACAGCTTGCTTGAAGTCCAGGGATGCTATTCCAACCTTTAGCTTGCTTTGAAACCAAGTGAATCAAGCTATGGAAATCAACCTGCAAAACAGAAAAAGTGAAAATGGTGAAGTTGGTTAGAGGTGTTACAGGCCGTGTCCAATGCTTAGGATAGCTTGTATATGTGGTATGGAGTGTGTATGAACTGGCTTTGGCAAAAATGCACGAGTGGATTGAGTTATGGAAGTCCAACTGCAGAGGTCACTCTGTTTTTTGCAGTAGGAGGGTGTTTTGATGAATGATGAGGTTTGGAAGGTGTTTTGGTCGTGCCTTAGCTCAGTTATGTTGTTTGGGATGTGTCTAACAAGTTTGTCTAAGCTAGTTCTTGCAGCAATGAGAGTTGGATATTAATATGCCAAGTTTCTTCTAACTTAAGCAAAAAATGTCAACTTGGTTTCTAGACTTGTGCAGGCCCCTCAAATGTGCTGCTAAGCCTTGTCTTGATCAGTGGGATATATCCATGAACTTGTGCCAAAAGGATTTGCATTGTACTTCAAAGATTGCAATCTTGACATAAAGTTCCACTTTTCAAAAATGGATATATTGCTTTTTCTAATTAAGGACTAATCCTTCATGTAATGACCAAACTCAAAGAATAATATCTTGGCACAAAGGTTTAGCATTTAATTTTGGAGTGTAAATGAGATTAGAGGCCTGTAATGTAGCTTGCATATGCTGAGTTTGAAAATGCACAAGTTATGAACATGGAAATGGCTCATGAACAAAGTGAGTTTTGCCCATATTGCCAAATTCGATTCTCCCTAACCACAAGGTTGTTTGATGAGTTCTTGGACATTTTGGAAAGCTTAGAATGTGTACTACAATCCATATTTGTAATGCAAGTTGAAATTCCAAGTGGAAACATGTGAAAAGTGGCCATGAAGTTAGGCAAAAATCCTGCCTAGAATAGGTCAAAATTTTTCTAAGTTAAGAATGTTTTGCACCCTTGTTCCAAAAATCATAACTTGAGCTACAAGCTTCTTTTGAGGAAACTTTGTGAATAAAAGTTGTAGATTTTGCAATGGACTACAACTTTCATGTTTTGACCTTTGTTTGAATCCAAAGGCATCTTGGTGAAAATATGGGACAAAGTTAGGAAAAAAAATAGGGATTTTCATAACTTAGAAATATTCTAAGTTATGAAAATTCTTCATTTCAAACCCTAAATTGTGATTTTTGATTTCTTGATGAACAAGTTTCATATTTTGACATGTTTTTATGAAAAATGAATCTTGACACTTGATTTTGACCAAAAAGTCAAAGTTTGACTTTTCACTATAAAGTCAAATTTGGCTCAGTTGATTGGAAAATTCATCTGTCAATCTTGTGCATTTGGGATCTTCTGAATTTGTTGAACATGTCAAGAAAATGCCATTGAATCCTTGAGTCCATATGTGAGCTTGGTTTTCCATTGGCTAGGTTAAACAGTCAAAAATTTCCTTTGTGCAGTCAAAACCCTAAAAATGACCATTTTGCCCTTTTAGTGATCTGATCAAATTTCTTGTGGAATTGTGATCCAAACTTGACCAAATGGTTTATATGAGTTCAATATGTTGATGTGAGTCAAAAATCATGAGGTTTGACTATCAATTGGCCACGGTTGACTTTTTCCCCGATACAACTGATTTCTAGGTCAATTGTCCAATTGACTGGGCAAAGTTTGGAATCAAGACTTGAAACTTGGTATGGATAAACTTGGGAGTCCAATATGAAGCATGAAAGTCACTTTAGGCATTTTAGGTCAAAACATCTTTGTGCAAACACAAACCCTAATTTGGGTCAACAGTGCAAGGAGAAGTCTTGAGCAGAGGAAACCATAGTTGGATCTTGAGCTCCAAGGGTCTTGTGGTGAGAAAATGATGAGGAAATGGGAGGGAAAATTTTAGGGTACAACACAATGCATTTGAGATCTTTTGAACCTTGTGATTAGGTCAAGATGATGCCCTTGAGTCCTTGCAAAACATGCTTGAACCCAATTTGTCATTGGCTATGTTAAAAATCAGAAATTGCCCTTCTACAATTAAAACCCTAATTTTGACCATTTTGCCCTTTTGATAATCTGATCATATTTCTTGAGGAGTTGTGATCCAAACTTGATCAAATGGTACATAGAAGCCTAGGATGTTGTTGTGGATAAAAAATTATGAAGTTTGACTGTAAATTGGCCATGGTTGACTTTTTCCCCAATACAGCTGATTTTTAGGTCAACTGTCAAATTGACTGGGCAAAAATGTGATTGAAGGCTTGAAACTTGGTATGAGAAATCTTAGGGGGTCCAAGATGGTGTATGAAAGTCACATTGAGCATTGATGGTCCAAAAGTCCTTGTGCAAACTCAAACCCTAATTTCAGGCTATCAGTGCAAGAGGAAGTCTTGAGCTGAGCAAACCCTAATCCTGTCTGGAGTCCAAGAAGTCTTGTGAGGAAAATCTTGACAATATGAGAGGGAAAATTTTGGGGTACAACAACTGCCCCTGTTCAACCTTCTTGACCTGAAGAGTTAGATTGGCGAATTTTCCATTCGTGACTCGAAGGTAAAAGGTGATTGGACACTAGAGTGCCCGTAAATTTGCACTCGTCAAAATGTAGTTGAGGAAATGGGCTTAAAGATGGCATTTAGAGATGTGATAAAATCTTGTTGGAGATGGGCTTAAAGATGCCATCCAAGAATGTTTGTTGAATTGTATGTTGTAAGTCAGAAGAATAAGTATCAGAATGGTATCCGTGTATGGAACGCATCTGTACTGTATCTGGCGACTGAATCTGAATGAGCAAAGGAATATCATCCGTGTCTGGAGAGTATCCGAGCAGTATCTGAATTTTGAATCTGAGTAAGCAATAGAATAGCATCCGTGTCTGGAGCGTCTCTGAGCTGAGGAAAATCAGAATAAGTGACAGAATGGCAACCGTTTTTGGAGCGTATCTAAACTGTTTCTGAGATCTGAATCTGAATGAGTAACAGAATGACGTCCATGTCTGGAGTGCATATGTACTGTATTTGAATTTGAAAACTGCATAAGGGCCAGAATGGCATCCGCGTCTGGAGCGTATCTGAACTAGAATCTGAATAAGTAACAGAATGACTTCCGTGTCTGGAGTGTATCTGAACTTGAAATTGATAGTTGAATCTGAATGAGAAATAGAATGGATTCCGTGTCTGGAGTGTATCTAATCTGCATCTGATAGTTGAAATCTGAATAAGCAAAAAAATAGCATCCGTGTCTGGAGCGTCTCTGAGCTGTTTCTGAAATCTGAATCTGAATGAGCAACATAATGACTTCCTTGTCTGGAGTGTATCTGTACTGTATCATGATTGTATACTGTTAATGGTAGCTTGTTAATATTATCCTGAAAAGGGTAAAATGTTAGCTGAAACACAGAGTTATGTTGCATGGAATGTATTATGCAATAAATTTGTTTTATGAATGTTTATGATATATGAATGTAATGTATGCGCATGTAAGCTGATTTGCTGTCTTGCTGAGGAAAATAAATCCTTGATAGTTGGGGATAATAAATCCTTGACTATTGCCGGGGAAAATAAATCCTTGACCGCTGCTGGATATTAAAATCTTTGACTGCTTAGGATCAGAAATCCTGGGCGACTGTTGGAGATTGACAACTTTTGTGGGGATATGAGGATCCTTCATGTCTGGAAGTTGGAGTATTGACAAAAATCTGTTGTGAGAATGCCATACTGCTTGAGAAATCTGCTTGGGAAATCCAGAGAACCTTGATGACCTCTACTGGGGATTACACAATGGGAATCCTTACTCGGCTGGGGAATAGGGAAAGCTCTGATGATTTTTGCGGGGAACTAAGAATGAGAATCTTCATTCTGTTGAGGGGTAATGAAAACCTTGGTGACTTCACTGGGGAGATGAGAATCTTCAATCTGCAGGGAAATAAAAATTCTGACAAATTCATGCTGGGGAGTAGTGAAGACTCTGGCAACTTCACTGGGGAATCAAGAATGAGAATCTCCATTCTGTTGGGGAGTGAAAACTCTATGGAGAAGAAGGCTTACTGCTGGAGAGTAAGTTCAGGAGTGTTCGGTCATCTTCCACTCTACCGGGGAGTTTTCCTAGGTTGGGGAGAGACAAAAGTTAATTGTTACCTGGCTGATTTCCAGGCTTCAAGATAACTTGCTGGGAAAATTGGATGGTTTCTGCTGGGGATTAGAAGTCTTGACTCGACTGGGGATAAAGGTTTCAGCTCCCCTGGGGGTCTGTAACTCAAAGTTTTGGCTCCGTTGTGGATTGGGAGTTTGAAGTTTTACCTCTGGTGGGAATTAAGGATTTGAAATTTAGCTCCGCTGGGGGTATGTATTTCAAGGTTTTAGCTCCGTTGGGGATCTAGATGATGTACTGTAGGGGATTGCTCCTGGAATAGCCTAAAGACATTTTCCTATCCTTTCAGTCTGTTAGTAATCGCTCTTTTCCATCCTATTTATTTGTAAACAATAATTATGTTCAAATGCATATGTTTATTAATGAATCATTGGACGTTTTTGCAAATAAAAACACAATTGTAAAATAAAAAGACAAATAGTTTTTGCACTTTGAAAGAGACATCTTTGTATTAACTTTGAGTAAGTGTTTTGTACAAAGGAGACATACATCCTAGTAAGAGGACGGTGTCATAAAAGTAAGAAAAATTTTATACAAAGAAAGATAGCTATGTGTGTAAAAATCCCATGGGGTTCCCATTCCGCTACAGCCTTCGTAACTCCAAATATCTTGTCCATTCGCTGCTTCGTCCGAAGATGATTGGATTGATTAGAAGCTCAGAGTTTGTCTGTGAAGAGATTATCCTTAAAGTGATCCGACGAGACATATTCACACGCTTTAATTCCCTAACTTTTGCCTGGACTGCCCTTTCGGGTTTTCATTCCACCTGGAAACCCTTTTTTGCCCAAGTCGCCCTTTCAGGTTTTCAACTTGCCGGGTGTATAAATTTTTTTATTTATCCCTAATTTTTCCTGAACTGCCCTTTCGAGTTTTCGGTTCACCGGGATGCCTTTTTTTGCCTAGGTGTGTCAACCTAGCGGGTTATTTATGCGTAGTATCTTTTGACTATGTCTGCGTTCGCAGGGTGCGGCAGGTCGTCGCTGTCCATGGTGGTCAAGATCATTGTTCCACCAAAAAAGATGTTCTTGATCACAAATGGTCCTTCGTAGGTAGGAGTCCATTTCCCCTGGGATCACTTTGCGGCAAGATGATGCGCTTGATTACAAGATCCCCGACTTGATATGTCTGGCGTCTGACTTTCTTGTTGAAAGCCTTGATCATCCGCTTTTGATACATCTGATCGGGGCAAATAGCAGTAAGTCTCTTTTCATCGATCAAGTTAAGTTGATCAAGCCGGGTCTGAATCCAATCGTATTCACTCAAACCAGCATCCTTCATGATTCTCAAGGAGGGAATATGAACCTCGATAGGTAAAACAGCTTCCATGCCATATACCAAGGAATAGGGTGTTGCCCCAGTTGATGTGCGTGTCGTGGTATGGTACCCGTGAAGAGAAAACGGTAGCATTTCATGCCAGTCCTTGTAGGCAGCTGTCATCTTTTGTATGATCTTCTTGATATTTTTGTTAGCAGCTTCAACTGCACCATTCATCTTTGGCCGATAGGGGGATGAATTGTGGTGTTGAATCTTGAACTGCTCGCATAAAGCGGTGATCATAGTATTGTTAAGGTTTGTACCGTTATCAGTGATGATCCTTTCGGGGATACCGTACCGACATATAACGTTCTGCTTAATGAACCGGGCAACAACATTCTTTGTGACGGATGCGAAGGAAGCTGCTTCAACCCACTTGGTGAAGTAGTCAATGGCCACCAGAATGAAGCGGTGTCCATTGGATGTTGTAGGCTTGATCTATCCAATCATGTCGTTTCCCCACATAGTGAATGGCCAAGGAGCTGTTAAGACATTTAGAGGAACTGGAGGCACGTGTATCTTATCCGCATAGATTTGACATTCATGGCAAGTGCGGGAGTGATGATGACAGTTAGCTTCCATGGTAGACCAATAATAGCCTGCCCGTAGAATCTTTTTAGCCATCATATGCCCGCTAGAGTGAGTGCCGAAGGTACCCTCATGCAATTCAGCCATAATTCTTTCAGCTTCAACTTTGTCCACACAACGGAGCAGAACAGAATCATGATTGCGCTTGTATAGGATGCCATTACTTAGGAAGAACTTTACCGAGAATATCCTTAAGAACTTTTTGTCGTTGACTGAAGCTCCTTCAGGGTATTCCTGAGCCTCGAGATACCTTTTGACTTCATGAAACCACGGCTGGTCCACTACTTCTTTGGTATTAATCTCGTGACAATGTGCAGGTTCGACCATCCGTTCAATGGTGATTTGGGGATCCTCATTATCCCAATTAAGTTTAAACATGGATGACATTGTAGCTAGAGCATCTGCTAGCTGATTCTCTTCCCGCGGGAAGTGCTCGAAGGTGATCTGCTCGAAATGTGGTAACAATGTCAAGACATGTTCTTTGTAAGGGATGAGGTTTGGATGTTTAGTATCCCACTCTCCTCTGATCTGACTGATGACCAAAGCTGAGTCCCCAAACACATATAAGGATTTGATTCCCAAGTCTATGGTAGCCTTGAGTCCAAAGATGCATGCTTCATACTCTGCCATGTTGTTCGTACAGTTGAAGCAAAGTCTGGCTGTGAAAGGTGTATGGAAACCTTCTAGGGAGATGAGTATCGCGCCGATACGATTTCCAAGTGCATTAGAGGCACCATCAAAGTACAGGGTCCATCGGGATCCTTGTTCAGGTCCGTCATATAGTCTGTTCTCTTCAATGTTGTCCAATGTCATGATGTCCTCGTCAGGGAAGTCAAACCTCATGGATTGGTAATCTTCGACAGCTTGATGGGCCAGATGATCGGCTAACACACTCCCATTTATAGCTTTTTGGGTCGTGTACTGTATATCGTATTTTCGTTAGGATTATCTGCCATCTAGTGATTCTTCCAGATAGAGCAGGCTTCTCAAAGATGTACTTGATCAGATCCATCTTAGATATCAGCAGAGTGGTGTTAGTCAACATGTACTATCTTAGCCGACGAGCAGCCCATACCAAAGCGCATCAAGTTTTCTCGAGCAGTGAGTATCGGGTCTCACAGTCGGTAAACTTTTTGCTAAGGTAATAAATGGCATGCTCTTTTCGGCCAGATTCGTCATGTTGGCGCAGTACGCACCCCATTGAATTCTCTAGGACGGTCAGATACATGATTAACGGTCTTCCTTCGATGGGTGGCATCAAGATAGGAGGTTCTAGCAAATACTCCTTGATTTTATCGAAAGAAATTTGACAATCATCATTCCATTTAACTACATGATCTTTCTTCAACAGCTTGAAGATTGGTTCACAGGTAGATGTTAGGTGAGAAATGAACCTTGCAATGTAGTTTAGGCGTCCCAAGAAACCTCTGACCTCCTTCTCAGTGCGAGGAGCAGGCATTTCCTGTATTCCTTTGACTTTGGCAGGATCAACCTCGATGCCTTTGTTGCTGACAATGAAACCTAAGAGCTTACCGGACCTAACTCCGAATGTACACTTGTTTGGATTCAGTCTGAGCTTGTACTCCTTCAACCTGACAAACAACTTTTGTAAGTGATCTAGGTGTTCTTCTTCAGTTTGTGATTGGGATATCATGTCATCTACGTAGACCTCTATCTCATGATGTATCATATCATGAAACAAAGCTACCATGGCGCGTTGATAGGTTGCCCCGACATTCTTCAGTCCGAATGGCATCACTTTGTAGCAGAACTTACCCCACTGTGTAACAAAAGTAGTTTTCTCCATGTCCTCAGGGGCCATTTTGATCTGGTTATAGCGTGAGAATCCGTCCATGAAAGAAAATACTTTGTGTTGAGCTGTGTTGTCAACCAGGATGTCAATGTGCGGAAGTGGAAAGTCATCTTTAGGGTTGGCCCTGTTTAAGTCTCTATAATCCATGCACATTCTGACTTTGCCGTCTTTCTTAGGTACGGGCACAATGTTAGCAACCCATTGTGGATAGGAAGTGTGATACGGTGGGAGAACTGACTTGAGGTTTTGCGTTTGTTTTCGCAAATGTTTCGGTTGAGTAAGAGTCGCCACCGACTTTTTACTTTATCCTAAGGAAAGGTTAAAAAGCACAGCAAAAACCTTTGAGATGTTTTCTTGGGTTCGGGGAGTAGATTATAGAAAGGGAAGGTATTAGCACCCTTTCTATCCATGGTTATCCATGGGCTCTTAGTTACTTGCTTAGATCAACTTGCCTTAATTTTCAATTGTTTGAAATGGTGCTTTGTGTGTGTGGGTTTGAAAATGTTTTTGAAAAGAGGCCAATGTGGTGGCAACCTTTGTAATGATCCATGTTGGGATGTATACAAAGGTGTATGTCTTTTGAAAGGTTTTCAATGTTTTTGAAAGTTTGTTTTGAAAGTGTAGTGATGTGTGGTTTGAAAAATAGGCAAGTGTTTTGTTTTGCAAGTTGACAAGTAATTAAGAGCTATCTACCCTAAATTTCTCAAAGATTTCTCCTATGTTTTTAACCCTTTTAACAATTTTGTTCCACCATTGCATTTGGTGGACAATCTTGTGTTAGGATGTGAAAGGGACGGGCGCGGGTCATCGTTTAGACCATAATTGCAATGGTGCCAAGTATCTTTGGGCAAATTTCCTTTAAGGGACTTGATCATTTTTAAGGAAACTTTCGAAAGCGTCATCGAGGGATATGATCATTTGAAATGTTTTGTTTTGTCCAAAGAGACCTAACATGCAATATGGCCCTTTATTGAAGGCAACAAGTGGAATACCCTAGGGGTGCAAGTGTGATTAGTGTTGTCCATTTTCATGCTTGATTATCTTGAAATTAGGTCAAACTATTTTGGTTAATTGATTTGCATACAAACCCTAGTTCTAACATGGCATATTTAGAAAGCATTAAAATGCGAAAAATAAAGTTCCTAAGTTATTACAACACAATATATGGGAAGGGGGGTACAAATGTTCAAATGGGGGTATTTTGACAAGGAATTTAAACCTAGACTATTACATCAAATTGAGAATTATACAAATTATTTAATTGCACAAATTCAATAAAAATAAATATGTAAGATGCAAAAAAAAGGTTTTTTTATATGTATGAAAAAAAGTGTTTTTTATATGTCAAATAAACAAAATAAAAAGTATTATTTTTTGGAGTTTTTATGTATTTAGGGCAAAACCCTAATTTATTAAATAAAAGATATTAATTATTTAATATATATAATATTTATTAGTTATGTACAAAAAATAAATAAAAGAGAAGTATATTTGTAAAAAAGGTATTTTTAATGTTAAATATTAATAAAAATAAAAATGTATATATTTTGTATTTTTTAACCTAAATATACTAATATATATGTATGTATTTGTATTATTTATTAAATATATTGAATATGCACAAAATAATAATATTTAATATATTTTTAAAAAAAATATTTTTTATATAAAATATTTTCAGAAGATAAAATAAAATAAAAATCAGAAAATAAAGGTGTTTGCATTATTTTTTAGTATTTTGAATAAAAGTATATCTATATATTTATTTATGTACAAACTTTATTTTAAACAAATAAATGCCTAATAAATTCAAAAATGGTGTGAAAAATATTTTTTTATATTTTTAATATTATAAGAAAAAATAAATAAGTCAGAACAAAAAAGAAAAGGTCAAAAAATCATAAAAATAAGCATAATGGGCCTAGGGGGTGTAAAAGTAAAAATGGGGTGTAAACAGAAATAACAAATCAGGCCCAGCCCACGTGGAGCTTCTTCAACCTCCAGCCATTCTTGTTCAAAAAATGCGCGTTTTGTACATTGATTCAAACATCCTGATTCCTGGACTTTTAATGAAAACTCACAACATCAAAAATGTTAAGCATCAAACAACGAATCCATACATACCAAAAACTTGATCTAACTCTCAGAAATGAGAGAGAATTTCTTCTCCCCCAATTCCTGACCTAGTTTTTGTTCCATGTTCAGACATCAAATTCTCATAGCACACATAACATAAATGAAAACTAATTACATGGGCATGTTCAGGGCTATGAATGTGACATATTTTCTTCACAAACCTAAAGCTAACAATGCATGGATAGAGAGATATGAGTTCATGAACTTATCTGTTCAGTTGGAATCGTATCTGGTGATGGAGGTGCTTTCAATGCAAGGTGATGATTGGTATAGCTTCCTTGATGTCCAGGGATGCTATTCCAAGCTTTAGTTTGCTTTGAAATCAAGTGAATCGTGTTATGGAACTTCAACTGCAAAACAAGAAAATAAAAATGGTGATGTTGCTTGGGAGTGTTACAGGTCGTGTTTGAGGCTTGGAATAGTTTCAAGGGATGATGTGGGATATGTTTGAAGTGGTTTTAGCAAGAATGCATGAATGGATTGAGTTATGGAACTCAATCTGCAGCAGGTACCCTGTTTGGGCAGTTTTAGGGTGATTCTGTATTTGAGAAGGCAACGGAGATGGTTGGCTCGTGTTTCAGCTTAGGTTTGATGATTAGAAAGTGTTTGATAACTTTGCTTAAGCTCTGGTTTACAGGAATGGGAGTTGTGTATTGTTATGCTAGGTTTCTTTTACTTTAAGCAACAAATGTCAACTTGGTTTTCTAGACTTGTGCAGGCCCCCAATCTATGCTGCATGCCTTGGCCTTGATCAGTGTAATTAGTTCATAAACTTGTGCCAAAAGGATTTGCATTTTACTTGCTTGGATTTGCATTTGACATAAAGTGCAACTTTTCTAAAATGGATATAATGCTTTTTCTAATTAAGGCTTAATCTAACATGTAATGCTTAAACACATAAAACAAAGCCTTGGCACAATGAGTTAGCATTAAATTATTGAGTGCAAATGGGATATAGGACCTGTAATCAAGGAATGCAAGCTGAGTTCAAAATGGCACAAGTGTATGAACATGTAAATTGGCCAAATCAAAAGTGAGTTTTTCCTAACTTGCCAAATTCGATTCTCCCTAACCATGAGGTTGTTTGATGAGTTCTTGGACATTTTGTAAAGCTTGGAATTTGTACTACAATCCATCTTTGAAATGCAAATTGAAATTCCAAGTGGAAGTATGTGAAAAATGGTCTTGAAGTTAGGCAAAAATCCTGCCTAAAATGGTTCAAAATTTCTCTAAGTTAAGAATGGTTTGGTACCCTTATTCCAAAAATTGTAACTTGAGCTACAAGATTCTTTTGGGAAAACTTTGTGAATAAAAGTTGTAGATTTTGCAATGGACTACAACTTTCATGTTTTGACTTTTGCTTGAATCCAAATGAATCTTGGTGAGAAAGTGGGACAAAGTTAGGAAAAAATTAGGGTTTTTCATAACTTAGAAAAATTCTAAGTTATGAAAAATCTTCATTTAAAACCCTAATTTGCAATTCTTGATTTCTTGATGAACAAGTTTCATGATTTGGCATGTTTTGATGAAAAATGAATCTTGACACTTGATTTTGACCAAAAAGTCAAAGTTTGACTTTTCAGTATACAGTCAAAATTGATCAATTGACTGGGAAATTCAATTGTCAATCTTGGGCACTTGGGATCTTTTGAACTTGTTGAGTATGTCAAGACAATTCCATGGGGTCCTTGAGTCCATATGTGAGCTTGGTTTGCCATTGGCTAGGTCAAACAGTCAAAAAATTGCCTTTGTGCAGTCAAAACCCTAAAAATGACCATTTTGCCCTTTTGGTGATCTGATCAAATTTCTTGTGGAATTGTGATCCAAACTTGATCAAATGGTCCTTGTGAGTTCATAATGTTGATGTGGGTCAATTTTCATGAGATTTGACTGTCAATTGGCCACAATTGACTTTTTCCCCAATACAGTTGATTTCTAGGTCAACTGTCCAATTGACTAGGCAAAATTTGGAATCAAGACTTGAAACTTGGTATGGATAAACTTGGGAGTCCAATATGAAGCATGAAAGTCATCTTAGGCATTTTAGGTCAAAATATCTTTGTGCAAACACAAACCCTAATCTGGGTCAACAGTGCAAGGAGAAGTCTTGAGCAGAGGAAACCCTAAATGGATCTTGAGCTCCAAAGTTCTTGTGATGAGAAAATGTTGAGAAAATGGGAGGGCAAATTTTGGGGTACAACAGTTGCCCCTGTTCAATCTTCTTGAACCTGAAGAGTTAGATTGGCAAGTTTGCCTTTCGTGACTCGAGGGTAAAAGGAGATTGGACACTAGAGTGCCCGGAAATTTGCACTCGCATGTTGGAGTATCAGCAAATGTGATGTCGGGAATGGGCTTATAGATGCCATTTGGAGAGATGGTGGATAGGGAGATGGGCTTATAGATGCCATCTGAAGGCGTGACAGAACCTTGTCGAGAACGGGCTTATAGATGCCATTTGGAAGTGTTGATCGCATAAGAGATTCCTTAGCGAGAACTTGTGTATTTTGAGAAAGACAGATGTTTTCATGGCTTGTTACAGGTGTTGATCTTCAATCTCTTCATGCAGACATGCCCTGGCTAGATACAGGTATCGAATCTACAATTAATCGCTCACAGATATGCCCTGGCTAGATACAGGAAACGAATCTACAATAAATTACTCAAAGATATGCCCTGGCTAGATATAGGAATCGAATCTGGGATTCTTCGTCTACAGATATGCCCTGGCTGGATACAGGTATCGAATCTGGAAATAGTCGTCAACAGATATGCCCTGGCTGGATACAGGAATCGAATCTGGAAATAGTCGTCAACAGATATGCCCTGGCTGGATACAGGAATCGAATCTGGAAATAATCGTCAACAGATATGCCCTGGCTGGATACAGGAATCGAATCCGGAATTGTGACAGTTGATAGATATGCCCTGGCTGGATACAGGAATCGAATCTTCGAACTCTTCAGATGTGCCCTGGCTAGATACAGGAATCGAATCTGGAAACTGATCACTCACAGATGTGCCCTGGCTAGATACAGGGATCGAATCTGGAATTGTGACAGTTGAAAGTAGTTGTCTTTTGGGTTGTCTTTTTCCCTGAAAAGGCAAAACATCAATTGTATGCAATGTCATGATGTATGAAATGCATGACGTCATGATGTTCAACATGAGATAGTGTTGTATGCACTTTATCATGTATGTAAGCAAGATGTATGAAATGTGAAATGTTTTATGAATGTATTTTCGTCTAGGAAAATAAATCCTTGACGATCGGCCGGGGAATTAAATCCTGGGCTGACGTTGAAGAGTGGAGTTCTTCGTTTCCGCTAGGGATGATGGTTGCGAGAGAATACCGGTAGGAGAAGATAACTCCGTTGGGGAATAAACTTGTTGGGGAGATTACCCTGAGGGGAATTGCTCTGTGGGAAGAGATACTTTGCTGAAGTTTTGATGAGAGCTCCGCTGAGGATTTCAATGATGGACTCCGCTGGGGATGACGATGATAAACTCCGCTGGGGATTCTGTTGATAAGTTATGTTGGGGAATTTTGATGAACTCCGCTAGGGATAGGAAGAACTTGGCCGAGGACGATCTTCCGTGGTAATTAGCTGAGGATAACCCAGTTATAAGCCTTTGTGAGGAATAACTTTGAATAAAGCCCGGGAGAGACGTCCGTACTATACAGGGGACAAGCTTTCAGAATCTACTGGGGATAAGCTTCAAGACTTGCTGGGGATATGGATTCCAAATTTCTTGGGGAAACTTTTGGACCGTACTGGAAAATGGTTCCACTGGAGTGTCTGTATTCCACCGGGGAACAATCTTAGATCAAGACTGCCAGGGATGCTTGCTGAGGAATGCCTATACTCCGCTGGGGAATGTTGATATCTTCTGGGGATACCCAACTTCCTTTAGGCTGGCCGTAGACTAACTCTTCTGGAGGAGAGTATTGCTGACTTGCTAGGGGAACAGGGTGCCTATTGTAGGGCTGATGATAGACTAAATCTTCCCTGGGAGTGTATTGCTGATTCTTGTCTTACTCTGTGGGGAGTTGAAATAACTTGGTCACATTCTTCAGTTGAATCTACCTTGGTACCCTGGCGGACAAAGCAACTAGACTGCCTGGACAATTCTACATTGCCCCTACTTCTGATGTCACCTGTAATTAGTCTTTTGTTTCATATGCAAGTATTTATGAATTAGCAATTTAATTTCAAATGCATATATCAAAAATGAACATTGGACGTTCTTCGCAAGACAAAACAGAAAAAGGAAAAACAATTGGCAATTTGTTTGGAAAAGTGAACTTGTATTGATTTTGAAATTTTCCTGTAAATAGGCGTTTTTTTTTTGTACAAGAGGCCGACGTCCTAGTAAGAGAACGCCGCCGAATAACATAAAGTTTATACAATTTTGAAAAGGAAACAAAACAGCTATGTGCACAATATTCCCATTGGGTTCCAACTCTGCTATCGCCTTTATGTCTTCAAGCGTCTAATCACTTTGCTGCTTAGTTGAAGATGAAGCTGATTGATCGATGCCGAAGTCTGAGCCAGATAGTTGATGCCGAATT
The DNA here is from genome assembly GCA_948472305.1 of Vicia faba. Classification (NCBI taxonomy): domain Eukaryota; kingdom Viridiplantae; phylum Streptophyta; class Magnoliopsida; order Fabales; family Fabaceae; genus Vicia; species Vicia faba. Next base: position 1,277,939,031 of record OX451737.1, read on the forward strand.
CTGGATGCAAGGTGATCCAATGAGACATAGTGTTACGCTTTATCCCTAACTTTTGCCTGGACCGCCCTTTCGGGTTTTCAGTCCACCGGGATACCCATTTTTGCCCAAGCCGCCTTTTCAGGTTTTCGACTTGCCGGGTGTACAGATTTTTTTCATTTCATTCCTTATTTTTGCCCGAACCCTTTTGGTTCGCCGGGAAGCCCTTATTTTTGCCTAGGTATGTCAACCTAGCGGGTCTTTTATTCATGCGTAGTATCTTTTTACTATGTCTGCATTGGCGGGGTGAGGAAGGTCGTCACCATCCATGGTGGTCAGAATCATGGCTCCTCCTAAGAACACATGTTTAACCACAAATGGCCCTTCGTACATAGGGGTCCATTTGCCCCGGGGATCACTTTGAGGAAGGATGATGCGCTTGATTACCAGGTCCCCAACTTGATACTCTTGTGGTCTGACTTTCTTGTTAAATGCCCTGATCATCCGTTTTTGATACGTTTGACCATGACAAATAGCAGTGAGTCTCTTTTCGTTAATTAGGTTTAATTGATCAAGTCGAGTCTGGATCCAGTCATCTTCACTCAAGTCTGCATCCTTCATTATCCGGAGAGAGGGTATCTGGACTTCAATTGGCAAGACTACCTCCATGCCATAGACCAAGGAAAAGGGTGTTGCCCCGGTTGACGTCCTTGATGAGGTACGGTACCCATGAAGAGCAAATGGTAACATTTCGTGCCAATCTTTGTAGGTCACTGTCATCTTCTGCACAATCTTTTTTATATTCTTATTAGCTTCTTCTACAGCCCCATTCATCTTCGGCCGATAAGGAGAAGAGTTGTGGTGCTGTATCTTGAATTGCTCGCAGAGCTCAGTGATCATCTTGTTGTTAAGATTGGTACCATTGTCCATAATGATCCTTTCCGGGACGCCGTACCGACAGATCAGGTTATGCCGAATGAAACGTGCCACGACGCTCTTGGTTACCGTGGCGTAGGAAGTTGCCTCAACCCACTTCGTGAAGTAATCAATTGCCACCAAGATGAAGCGATGCCCGTTGGATGCCGTCGGTCGGATCTCGCCGATCATATCAATGCCCCAGATTGCAAAAGGCCAAGGTGCCGTCAGGATGTTCAGAGGAACCGGAGGGATGTGCACCTTATCAGCATAGATCTGGCATTTATGACAAGTTCGAGAATGTCGGTAACAGTCGGCTTCCATTGTGGACCAGAAATATCTCGCCCGAAGGATTTTCTTTGCCATGGTGTGTCCACTGGAATGTGTTCCGAATGTACCTTCGTGTAGTTCTACCATGATCTTCTCTGCTTCAGTTTTATCCACACAACGCAGTAGAGTTGAATCATGATTTCGTTTGTAGAGAATGCCGTTGCTGAGGAAGAATTTTTCCGCAAACCTTCTCATGAACTTCTTGTCATTGACCGATGCGCCTTCGGGGTATTCTTGAGCTTCCAAATATCTCTTCACCTCATGATACCAGGGTTTCTCGATTACCTCTTCGGCCTCAAGATCGCAGCAGTATGCAGGTTCGTCCAACTTCCAGATAATGATCCGAGGAGCCTCATTGTCCCATTTGACTTTGAACATTGAAGACATCGTAGCTAGCGCGTCCGCTAACTGATTCTCCTCTCTTGGGAAGTGTTCAAAAGTTATCTCTTCAAAGTGGGGAAGCAAAGTCAACACATACTCCTTGTAAGGAATAAGATTTGGGTGTTTCGTATCCAACTCGCCTTTGATCTGATTGATCACGAGAGCGGAATCTCCGAAGACACTCATAAACTTGATCATTAAGTCGATTGCAGCTTGAAGACCCATGATACATGCCTCATATTCTGCCATGTTGTTGGTGCAGTTGAAACACAGCCGGGCGGTGAGTGGAGTATGAGTTCCTTTGGGGGATATGATTACAGCGCCGATTCCATTACCCAAAGCGTTCGAGGCTCCATCAAAATGCATAGACCATCGGGATCCTTCCTCATGTCCTTCATCCGGTCCAGGTACTTCACAATCAGTTACTACCATGATATCTTCGTCCGGAAATTCAAAGTTCAATGATTGGTAATCGTCCACAGGTTGGTGTGCCAAATGGTCTGCCAATACACTTCCTTTGATTGCTTTTTGAGTTGTGTACTGGATGTCATATTCCGTCAAGATCATTTTCCATCTTGCTATTCTTCCAGACAGAGTAGGCTTTTCGAATATGTACTTGATTGGATCCATTTTTGAAATCAACAGAGTGGTGTGAGTCAGCATATACTATCTCAGCCGGCGAGCAGCCCATACCAGAGCGCAAAAAGTTTTCTCGAGCAGTGAGTACCGAGACTCACAGTCGGTAAACTTTTTGCTCAGGTAATAAATAGCGTGCTCTTTTCGGCTAGACTCGTCATGCTGCCCCAGCACACACCCCATTGAGTTGTCAAGTACTGTCAGGTATAGTCTCAGAGGTCTCCCTTCTACTTGTGGCATAAGAATGGGTGGTTCTTGGAGATACTCTTTTATTTTTTCGAAAGCGGCCTGACATTCATTGTTCCAACGTACTACTTGATCTTTCTTCAACAATTTGAAGATTGGCTCACAAGTAGCAGTTAGATGTGAGATGAATTGGGCAATATAATTCAGTCGTCCTAGAAAGCCTCTGACTTCTTTCTCTGTGTTGGGAGTCGGCATCTCTTGTATGGCTTTCCTCTTGGCAGGGTCCACCTGAATACCTTTATCGCTTACAATGAAACCTAGTAATTTTCCAGACCTCACCCCAAAGGTGCATTTGTTTGGGTTCAACCTCAGCTTGTACAACTTCAGTCGGTCAAACAGCTTCCGCAGATGGTCAAGGTGTTCCTCCTTAGTTTGGGACCTTGCAATCATATCATCGACGTACACTTCAATCTCATGGTGGATCATATCATGAAATAAAGCAACCATGGCACGTTGATAGGTTGCCCCATCATTTTTCAACCCGAATGGCATGACCTTGTAGCAGAAGGTGCCCCACTGAGTCACAAAGGTAGTCTTTTCCATATCTTCAGGAGCCATCTTGATCTGATTATACCCTGAAAAACCATCCATGAAGGAGAACACCTTGTCAACAAGAACGTCGATATGAGGCAGGGGGAAGTCATCCTTGGGGCTTACCCTGTTTAGATCCCTGTAATCGACACACATTCTGACCTTACCGTCCTTCTTCGGCACTAGCACCACGTTGGCAACCCACTGAGGGTAAGAAGTCACTGCTAGAAACCCGGCATCAAATTGCTTTATAACCTCAGCTTTGATCTTTTCGGACATCTCAGGACGCATACGGCAGACCTTTTGCTTTACCGGAGGGCAGTCTTCCTTGGTAGGCAGGTGATGAACCACAATGTCGGCATCCAAACCAGGCATATCTTTGTAAGACCAAGCAAAGATCTCGAGGTAATCATGCAGCATCTGGATCAATCGTTGCTTCACGCTGAGCTCTAGATTGGCACCAATCTTGACTTCTTTTCTATCTGTCTCAGTACCCAGGTTCACCGTTTCCACCGGCTCTTCATGCGGCTGAATGGCCCTCTCTTCCTGGAGTAGCAGTCTTGCGAGCTCACCAGGCACTTCGCAATCATCTTCACCTTCGTCTTCGGCCAAGTTGATCGGATTTTCGAAGTCATAACTGGCAGTAGCAGAGCTGTTACCAGTGAGATCCAGAGTGGATTGGAACCTGTATAAGTGAGTGTGTGTAAATATAGCTGTTTTGCAATATATAACACAGAAAGAAAAAGAGCACAAGATTTGAAATGCAACAAACGTCCAATGTTTTGATTAATGATATATGCAAATGTCATACAAAAAAGCCCTCACAAATGGAGCCACGATGCCCCGGGTAGGACACCGAGCCAATAAAAGTTTCAACATATTGTTTGTTACAAATTGAAAATCAAAAGAGTTCATTACTGCGTGACAAATTTAATAGGTGTAAAATCCTTTGCCGTCCAGTTGCTTGGTCCGTTGCTGGTTGTTGGATAGATCCAACTGTCAAATTCTGCTTCCTCCACATCCTCCTCGATAGCATTCACCCTTGGGTTGGTGATGAACACCGGAGCCTTTCTGATCCTTTCTTTGCGAACAACCCTCTGAGCCTCTGCAGTGAAGCCCAGCCCAAACTTGTCGGTCTTTTGAGTGAAGTCAAGAAGCTGACCCCAGTTTGCACACTTGCCTTTCTCGATTACAGCCCGGGCATCCTTCAAGGAAGCCATCTTCAGCGGAAAGTCCTCTTCAACCACTGTCTCAGCTGACGCCAATGTTGGAGGTACCTCCTCAAAATGTTGAAAGGGGGTTTCAATAAACTCCCCGTCCATCTCGATATACCGGAATGAATTCAGATGACTTACCATGTATTCCTCCCCACCATGCACAGTAACAATCTTCCCTTTGACAGGGTATTTGAGCTTTTGGTGTAGAGTGGATGTTACTGCCCCAGCCTTGTGAATCCAGGGTCGACCCAACAAACAGGAATAAGATGGACGAATATCCATTACATAGAATGTTGAGTCAAAGACTTGGGAACCCACACGAATAGGAATGTCTACCTCACCGTGCACCATCCTCTTAGAACCGTCGAAGGCTCTAACAATGATGTTACTAAGTTTCAATTCCAGGCCCTCACAATCCAACCAATCTAAGGCCTTCTTGGGCAATACATTCAGGGAAGAACAGGTGTCCACAAACACGTGTGCGAGAGTAGTGCCCCTGCATTCTATAGAGACGTGCAGGGCATCATTGTGATTTTTTCCCTTGGCGGTCAGGTCTGCATCCGAGAAACCCAAACCATTGTCAGCAGTCAAATTAGCCACACAGTCAGTGAACTGATCTGCAGAGGTCTCCTGCGGCACATGGGCCGTTTTCAGAAATGAAATCAGGGCCTTGGCGTGGGCCTCTGAGCACAGCAGCAATGATAGCATAGAGATTTTGGAGGGGGTATTCCCCAGCTGTTCAACGACATTGAAGTCACTCTTTTTAATGATTTTAAGGATTTCCTCCATCTCTTGCTGGGAGGCTTCGACAGCGGTCTTTTTTGGTGCCTCCGTCCGGGCAGGCAAATCGGTAGAAACTTCTTTGCCCCGAGCATCAGAGGACTCGGCGGTAGTAGTAGACACATGAACTTGATTTGGAACATGCACACTTGCGGGTGTGATGATAAGAGGTTTTCGGATAACTGGTGGTGCAATGTCAGGCGAGAAAAGCCTGCCACTGCGAGTAATCTTGGCGGGACCAGTGATGTTACTAATACTGGTACCGGTGTTGAACTCCTGCTTTACTCCAAGCACATACACGTCTGCCCCATAGTGCCATGGGACAGCCTTGTCAGATTCATAGGGGAGGGGCCCCGGAACAGTAATGGTAATGGGTGCAACAGACATAATTTGGACTGGCTTCCTCGGGGGAGCCTTGGTAGGATTGTTAAAAATTGTGACGACAGATACTTCTTCAGCGGAAACAAACGGAACATCAGTTTTCTTAAACAGAATTTCTTTGCTATCCATCAGGCTTTGGATGCCTGATTTCAGCAGCAGACAACCGGTAGGGATAACAACACACAGGAGGCAACCCTTGCTACAACCCGGAAATAAACCGGCTAGCAGTAGGTTCCTCTTAACAGTCAATAGAGGGGTAGCAACATCATTCACCGAAACAGCATACAAATCTTCCTCGACGGCATTTACTCTATGCTGGGGCATAGGAGCAGTTACAACATTTGGCCTTTCAGGCGCCTCAAACTGAATTTCCTTCGCATCGATAAGGTCTTGAACCTTATTTCTTAGGGCCCAGCAATCATCAGTAGTATGCCCGGGGCTATCAGAATGATAAGCACAATGGGCATTTGGGTTATACTTAGGAGATGCAGTATTCACGACCTTCGGAGCCTCTTTGATGGTCACCAAGTTGGTTGATAACAGTTGCGGTAAGATTTGTGACAAGGTCATACTCAGCCGAGTGTATTGCCTCTTGGGCCTCTCACCCCTTTGTTGATTATACTGCTGAGGAGCAGCAACAGGTTTTGAAATTACCAAGGCATTGACGACTTGGCGGCTTTCTGGCTTGACTTGTCTTCTAGGACCATAGACGGCACTAGCTTCTTTCTTGAAAGGTTTCTTCTCAATACTTGCGGAGGCGCCTTTCTGTATCTTTCCTGACCTGATGCCAGCTTCTATCCTTTCACCCGTCAGGATCAAATCCGTAAACCCAGCGGAGGAATTACCAACCAGATGATTGAAGAATGGACCAGACAGGGTCCCTAGAAACATGTCAACCAGCTCACGATCAGTCAAAGGAGGTTGCACCCTGCCAGCCAAATCTCTCCATTTTTGTGCATATTCTTTGAACCCTTCGCCCGTTCCTAGAGACATACCCTGAAGTTGGGTACGCGTAGGAGCGAGGTCAGAATTATATTGATATTGTCTATAAAATGCGGTCGCCAAATCTTCCCAATGTCGGATACTGGTTCCATCTAGCTGATATAACCACTCAAGTTGTGACCCCGAAAGGCTATCTTGGAAGAAGTGGATCCAAAGGTTTTTGTCTTCCGTGTAAGGTTGGATCTTCCTTACGTACGATCTGAGATGCAGCTTTGGACAGGAAGCCCCGTCATATTTGGAAAAGGCAGGCGCCTTGAACTTGTGTGGGATTACAACCCCAGAAGATAATCCTAAATCTCTGAAATCCAGCCCCGACACATTTTGAATCTCCATGGCACTCAAGCGGTCCTCTAATTTCTTGTACCTGTCAGCAGCAGGAGGGTATTGTTCGTCATTGTAATCTGTCTCGTTGTCAGAGACTGCAGGACTAGGAGCTCCTCCCCCTTGGGGACTGTCTTTCTCTGCAGAGGAAGTAGTTGGATCAGCCTCGTTATGGAGTGTATTCCCAAACCTGCGTCCAGTGTTGAATAACGCAGTCCTCTTCTTCTTCTTCTTCTTCTTCTTCAGGAGTAAAGCCTTCAACTCTTGTTGACCTTGGGCCAAGCTCATGACCATCTCTTGAAACTGGGCATTCTGGGCCTGGAGGGCCTTGATTGCTTGTTCACTGGATGATTCTGGATTCATGATGACTGTTCAAAAATAAACAGCGAAGAAGATTAAGCAACCTGTAGAAAAAAGGGTACCTGTTATGCATATGATGCATGAGATGCTATTTATGCAATGCATTCAAGGGTTTTAGAAATTCACAATTGTTGTAGACAAAAAAGAACGCACGTCATATTAATAAGAATAAATTTGTTAGTACATAAGTGCCCCATGGGCCAAATATTACAGAAAACTTCTCAAGGTAAAAATACGTTGCGCATCCTCTTTGGCGCAATGTAGGTGTTGAGGGCCTCTTGCTCATGGAGTCGGCGGGTGAGCTCTAGAACCTTCTTCTCGCTGGCGTAGAAGCTGGCTTCAAAAGTGTTCCGTTCCTCCTTGAGTTGGATCCAACTCTTCTGCATCTCCTCCCACGATGTAGGCATGTCAGGATGTAGGATGGTGTAGGGAACCCCTCCTTCCTTGACGGGCTCTTTAATCACAGGGAGAACATGAGGATAAGGCATCATTAGACTCTGGGCTCGGGCTTGTACCCACTTGAGATAAGGCTCAAGAGGGATGGAGTTTTTGTGTCCCAGTGTCTTGCTATCAACCTTGTTGGGCATCCTCCAAGCTCTGATGAATCTTTGGCGAAGTCCTTGCGCATCGTTGTCGAAGTCAAAAACTAGGTCAGGAATCAACATGTCGTGAGGGCCATCTCTTCGTGCATATCCAAATTGCCTCAAAGCTAGACAAGGGTTGTAGGTAATGCCCCCTCTAATGCCAAGTAATGGAACATTAGGGAACTCTCCACAACGATCGACGATGATGACATTTTCTCTGGACCGAGAACACCAATGTACATCGGAGTGAGTAAGAGTCATCAACCGTTGGGACCACCTTGAACCTTGGTCATTCTTCAAGACAGATTGTGGAAGGTGCGAAATAAACCACCTTACAAGGAGAGGAGTACAGCACATGAGAACACCCCTCTTTCTCATTGTTCGTGTGTAAAATGAGTGAAGGATGTCCCCAAGTAATGTTGGTATTGGATTTCTGGACAAGAAGATTTTGACGGCGTTGACCTCTACAAGCTGGTCAGGATTTGGGAACAAGACCAACCCATAGATAAGGAGTGCCACAATTTCTTCAAAGGCTTGTAGGTTCAATGAATTCCAACATTCTTGTGCCTTCTCAAACAAGAATTTTGCTAAGAAGCCTTTGACACCGCTTCTAGTTTCCCAGTGCCCCTTGATGTCAGAAGGCTGTAGATGTAATGCTCGAGCAACATCTTCCGGCTTTGGTTCCTTTTCCGTACCGTTGAAAGGTAGTTGATTGAGGATAGGAATTCTCAGGAGTTGAGAAAATTCCTCCAAAGTGGGCACCAACTGGTAGTCGGGGAAAGTGAAACAGTGATGAAGAGGGTCAAAGAACTGGAATAGCACTTTCATCATATCCTCTTCAATGTTGGTGTTGACTAAGCTGAGCAGTCTACCATGTCTTTCACTGAAGGATGAGCTTTCCGGAATTCTTGAGGTGAGCTCCTTGAGTTGAGGAGAGATTCTCACAAGGTTGACTTGGATGGTTTTTCTGCGAGGAATTTCCATGACCTACAAAACAAGAACAAAGATGAAGATCTAAACCCTTGAAGTGGTTAGTAAATGCATATAATGCTTTATGATGTTCATGATGTATGCACAAACATATGTACAAGCAATTCACACCAAACCCTAGTTTCAGTCCTGCATGGGGTTTCATAGGTAAGTACCCTCTTGAGTGTAGTTGGCTTAAAAACCTGTCCTATAAATAGTAACCGGGTTCTAAGGAGCTCAATATCACTGGATTGTTTTCATTGTTCATTGTTTTCGTTTAGCCACTTAACTAGCGACCAAAATATTCCAAGAAAACAACCCTCAATGAGTGTAGTATCGAGTATCTACCAACTTCGGACAGCACCAAAGTCGGTCATCTCACTACCCCTAATGAAAGGCCAAGATGGTCAAGTAAGGTTCTAGGTCATTAGTGCTTAGTGACATAACTCAGCGGCCCCGTACTCTCCTTGATTGAACTCAAGGGTTACCGGTACTCACAAATATGTCGCACTAATATATCTATTGCTTCAACCGTGTCGGTATACCCCGCACAGTTTCCACAATGTATTGCTATCTATGAATGTTTCCCAAAATCCGGGTGTAGGATTGTAAACCCAAACAAGAGAGCCAAGATATAAAGCAATCAAGACAAACAATTAATCAATCAAGAGGGTGATCTAAGCCCTAAGGTTACTCCACTTAAAAGTTCTCCCCAGCAGAGTCGCCAGTTCTGTGATACGGTGGGAGAACTGACTTGAGGTTTTGCGTTTGTTTTCGCAAATGTTTCGGTTGAGCAAGAGTCGCCATCGACTTTTTATTTTATCCTAAGGAAAGGTTAAAAAGCACAGCAAAAACCTTTGAGATGTTTTCTTGGGTTCGGGGAGTAGATTATAGAAATGGAAGGTATTAGCACCCTTTCTATCCATGGTTATCCATGGGCTCTTAGTTACTTGCTTAGATCAACTTGCCTTAATTTTCAATTGTTTGAAATGATGCTTTGTGTGTGTGGGTTTGAAAATGTTTTTGAAAAGAGGCCAATGTGGTGGCAACCTTTGTAATGATCCATGTTGGGATGTATACAAAGGTGTATGTCTTTTGAAAGGTTTTCAATGTTTTTGAAAGTTTGTTTTGAAAGTGTAGTGATGTGTGGTTTGAAAAATAGGCAAGTGTTTTGTTTTGCAAGTTGACAAGTAATCAAGAGCTATCTACCCTAAATTTCTCAAAGATTTCTCCTATGTTTTTAACCCTTTTAACAATTTTGTTCCACCATTGCATTTGGTGGACAATCTTGTGTTAGGATGTGAAAGGGACGGGCGCGGGTCATTGTTTAGACCATAATTGCAATGGTGCCAAGTATCTTTGGGAAATTTTCCTTTAAGGGACTTGATCATTTTTAAGATAACTTTCGAAAGCGTCATCGAGGGACTATGATCATTTGAAATGTTTTGTTTTGTCCAAAGAGACCTAACATGCAATATGGCCCTTTATTGAAGGCAACAAGTGGAATACCCTAGGGGTGCAAGTGTGATTAGTGTTGTCCATTTTCATGCTTGATTATCTTGAAATTAGGTCAAACTATTTTGGTTAATTGATTTGCATACAAACCCTAGTTCTAACATGGCATATTTAGAAAGCATTAAAATGCGAAAAATAAAGTTCCTAAGTTATTACAACACAATATATGGGAAGGGGGGGTACAATTGTTCAAATGGGGGTATTTTGACAAGGAATTTAAACCTAGACTATTACATCAAATTGAGAATTATACAAATTATTTAATTGCACAAATTAAATAAAAATAAATATGTAAGATGCAAAAAAAAAGGTTTTTTTATATGTATGAAAAAAAGTGTTTTTTATATGTCAAATAAACAAAATAAAAAGTATTATTTTTTGGAGTTTTTATGTATTTAGGGCAAAACCCTAATTTATTAAATAAAATGTATTAATTATTTAATATATATATAATATTTATTAGTTATGTACAAAAAATAAATAAAAGAGAAGTATATTTGTAAAAAAGGTATTTTTAATGTTAAATATTAATAAAAATAAAAATGTATATATTTTGTATTTTTTAACCTAAATATACTAATATATATGTATGTATTTGTATTATTTATTAAATATATTGAATATGCACAAAATAATAATATTTAATATATTTTAAAAAAAATATTTTTTATATAAAATATTTTCAGAAGATAAAATAAAATAAAAATCAGAAAATAAAGGTGTTTGCATTATTTTTTAGTATTTTGAATAAAAGTATATCTATATATTTATTTATGTACAAACTTTATTTTAAACAAATAAATGCCTAATAAATTCAAAAATGGTGTGAAAAATATTTTTTATATTTTTAATATTATAAGAAAAATAAATAAGTCAGAACAAAAAAGAAAAGGTCAAAAAATCATAAAAATAAGCATAATGGGCCTAGGGGGTGTAAAAGTAAAAATCGGGTGTAAACAGAAATAACAAATCAGGCCCAGCCCACGTGGAGCTTCTTCAACCTCCAGCCATTCTTGTTCAAAAAACGCGCGTTTTGTACATTGATTCAAACATCCTGATTCCTGGACTTTTAATGAAAACTCACAACATCAAAAATGTTAAGCATCAAACAACGAATCCATACATACCAAAAACTTGATCTAACTCTCAGAAATGAGAGAGAATTTCTTCTCCCCCAATTCCTGACCTAGTTTGTGTTCCATGTTCAGACATCAAATTCTCATAGCACACATAACATAAATGAAAACTAATTACATGGGCATGTTCAGGGCTATGAATGTAACATATTTTCTTCACAAACCTAAAGCTAACAATGCCTGGATAGAGAGATATGAGTTCATGAACTTACTTGTTCAGTTGGAATCGTATCTGGTGATAGAGGTGCTTTCAATGCAAGGTGATGATTGGTATAGCTTCCTTGATGTCCAGGGATGCTATTCCAAGCTTTAGTTTGCTTTGAAATCAAGTGAATCGTGTTATGGAACTTCAACTGCAAAACAAGAAAATGAAAATGGTGATGTTGCTTGGGAGTGTTACAGGTCGTGTTTGAGGCTTGGAATAGTTTCAAGGGATGATGTGGGATATGTTTGAAGTGGTTTTAGCAAGAATGCATGAATGGATTGAGTTATGGAACTCAATCTGCAGCAGGTACCCTGTTTGGGCAGTTTTAGGGTGATTCTGTATTTGAGAAGGCAACGGAGATGGTTGGCTCGTGTTTCAGCTTAGGTTTGATGATTAGAAAGTGTTTGATAACTTTGCTTAAGCTCTGGTTTACAGGAATGGGAGTTGTGTATTGTTATGCTAGGTTTCTTTTACTTTAAGCAACAAATGTCAACTTGGTTTTCTAGACTTGTGCAAGCCCCCAATCTATGCTGCATACCTTGGCCTTGATCAGTGTAATTAGTTCATAAACTTGTGCCAAAAGGATTTGCATTTTACTTTCTTGGATTTGCATTTGACATAAAGTGCAACTTTTCTAAAATGGATATAATGCTTTTTCTAATTAAGGCTTAATCTAACATGTAATGCTTAAACACATAAAACAAGGCCTTGGCACAATGAGTTAGCATTAAATTATTGAGTGCAAATAGGATATAGGATCTATAATCAAGGAATGCAAGCTGAGTTCAAAATGGCACAAGTGTATGAACATGTAAATTGGCCAAATCAAAAGTGAGTTTTTCCCAACTTGCCAAATTCGATTCTCCCTAACCATGAGGTTGTTTGATGAGTTCTTGGACATTTTGGAAAGCTTGGAATGTGTACTACAATCCATATTTGAAATGCAAATTGAAATTCCAAGTGGAAGTATGTGAAAAATGGTCTTGAAGTTAGGAAAAAATCCTGCCTAAAATGGTTCAAAATTTCTCTAAGTTAAGAATGGTTTGGTACCCTTATTCCAAAAATTGTAAATTGAGCTACAAGATTCTTTTGGGAAAACTTTGTGAATAAAAGTTGTAGATTTTGCAATTGACTACAACTTTAATGTTTTGACTTTTGCTTGAATCCAAATGAATCTTGGTGAGAAAGTGGGACAAAGTTAGGAAAAAATTAGGGTTTTTCATAACTTAGAAAAATTCTAAGTTATGAAAAATCTTCATTTCAAACCCTAATTTGCAATTCTTGATTTCTTGATGAACAAGTTTCATGATTTGGCATGTTTTGATGAAAAATGAATCTTGACACTTGATTTTGACCAAAAAGTCAAAGTTTGACTTTTCAGTATACAGTCAAAATTGATCAATTGACTGGGAAATTCAACTGTCAATCTTGGGCACTTGGGATCTTTTGAACTTGTTGAGTATGTCAAGACAATTCCATGGGGTCCTTGAGTCCATATGTGAGCTTGGTTTGCCATTGGCTAGGTCAAACAGTCAAAAAATTGCCTTTATGCAGTCAAAACCCTAAAAATGACCATTTTGCCCTTTTGGTGATCTGATCAAATTTCTTGTGGAATTGTGATCCAAACTTGATCAAATGGTCCTTGTGAGTTCATAATGTTGATGTGGGTCAATTTTCATGAGATTTGACTGTCAATTGGCCACAGTTGACTTTTTCCCCAATACAGTTGATTTCTAGGTCAACTGTCCAATTGACTAGGCAAAATTTGGAATCAAGACTTGAAACTTGGTATGGATAAACTTGGGAGTCCAATATGAAGCATGAAAGTCATCTTAGGCATTTTAGGTCAAAATATCTTTGTGCAAACACAAACCCTAATCTGGGTCAACAGTGCAAGGAGAAGTCTTGAGCAGAGGAAACCCTAACTGGATCTTGAGCTCCAAAGGTCTTGTGATGAGAAAATGTTGAGAAAATGGGAGGGAAAATTTTGGGGTACAACAGTTGCCCCTGTTCAATCTTCTTGAACCTGAAGAGTTAGATTGGCAAGTTTGCCTTTCGTGACTCGAGGGTAAAAGGAGATTGGACACTAGAGTGCCCGGAAATTTGCACTCGCATGTTGGAGTATCAGCAAATGTGATGTCGGGAATGGGATTATAGATGCCATTTGGAGAGATGGTGGATAGGGAGATGGGCTTATAGATGCCATCTGAAGGCGTGATAGAACCTTGTCGAGAATGGGCTTATAGATGCCATTTGGAAGTGTTGATCGCATAAGAGATTCCTTAGCGAGAACTTGTGTATTTTGAGAAAGACAGATGTTTTCATGGCTTGTTACAGGTGTTGATCTTCAATCTCTTCATGCAGACATGCCCTGGCTAGATACAGGTATCGAATCTACAATTAATCGCTCACAGATATGCCCTGACTAGATACAGGAAACGAATCTACAATAAATTACTCACAGATATGCCCTGGCTAGATATAGGAATCGAATCTGGGATTCTTCGTCTACAGATATGCCCTGGCTGGATACAGGTATCGAATCTGGAAATAGTCGTCAACAGATATGCCCTGGCTGGATACAGGAATCGAATCTGGAAATAGTCGTCAACAGATATGCCCTGGCTGGATACAGGAATCGAATCTGGAAATAGTCATCAACAGATATGCCCTGGCTGGATACAGGAATCGAATCCGGAATTGTGACAGTTGATAGATATGCCCTGGCTGGATACAGGAATCGAATCTTCGAACTCTTCAGATGTGCCCTGGCTAGATACAGGAATCGAATCTGGAAACTTATCACTTACAGATGTGCCCTGGCTAGATACAGGGATCGAATATGGAATTGTGACAGTTGAAAGTAGTTGTCTTTTGGGTTGTCTTTTTCCCTGAAAAGGCAAAACATCAATTGTATGCAATGTCATGATGTATGAAATGCATGACGTCATGATGTTCAACATGAGATAGTGTTGTATGCACTTTATCATGTATGTAAGCAAGATGTATGAAATGTGAAATGTTTTATGAATGTATTTTCGTCTAGGAAAATAAATCCTTGACGATCGGCCGGGGAATTAAATCCTGGGCTGACGTTGAAGAGTGGAGTTCTTCGTTTCCGCTAGGGATGATGGTTGCGAGAGAATACCGGTAGGAGAAGATAACTCCGTTGGGGAATAAACTTGTTGGGGAGATTACCCTGAGGGGAATTTCTCTGTGGGAAGAGATACTTTGCTGAAGTTTTGATGAGAGCTCCGCTGAGGATTTCAATGATGGACTCCGCTGGGGATGACGATGATAAACTCCGCTGGGGATTCTGTTGATAAGTTATGTTGGGGAATTTTGATGAACTCCACTAGGGATAGGAAGAACTTGGCCGAGGACGATCTTCCGTGGTAATTAGCTGAGGATAACCCAGTTATAAGCCTTTGTGAGGAATAACTTTGAATAAAGCCCGGGAGAGACGTCCGTACTATACAGGGGACAAGCTTCCAGAATCTACTGGGGATAAGCTTCAAGACCTGCTGGGAATATGGATTCCAAATTTCTTGGGGAAACTTTTGGACCGTACTGGAAAATGGTTCCACTGGAGTGTCTGTATTCCACCGGGGAACAATCTTAGATCAAGACTGCCGGGGATGCTTGCTGAGGAATGCCTATACTCCGCTGGGGAATGTTGATATCTTCTGGGGATACCCAACTTCCTTTAGGCTGGCCGTAGACTAACTCTTCTGGAGGAGAGTATTGCTGACTTGTTAGGGGAACAAGGTGCCTATTGTAGGGCTGATGATAGACTAAATCTTCCCTGGGAGTGTATTGCTGATTCTTGTCTTACTCTGTGGGGAGTTGAAATAACTTGGTCACATTCTTCAGTTGAATCTACCTTGGTACCCTGGCGGACAAAGAAACTAGACTGCCTGGACAATTCTACATTTCCCCTACTTCTGATGTCACCTGTAATTAGTCTTTTGTTTCATATGCAAGTATTTATGAATTAGCAATTTAATGTCAAATGCATATATCAAAAATGAACATTGGACGTTCTTCGCAAGACAAAACAGAAAAAGGAAAAACAATTGGCAATTTGTTTGGAAAAGTGAACTTGTATTGATTTTGAAATTTGCCTGTAAATAGGCGTTTTTTTTTTGTACAAGAGGCCGACGTCCTAGTAAGAGAACGCCGCCGAATAACATAAAGTTTATACAATTTTGAAAAGGAAACAAAACAGCTATGTGCACAATATTCCCACTGGGTTCCAACTCTGCTATCGCCTTTATGTCTTCAAGCGTCTCATCACTTTGCTGCTTAGTTGAAGATGAAGCTGATTGATCGATGCCGAAGTCTGAGCCAGATAGTTGATGCCGAATTCTGGATGCAAGGTGATCCAATGAGACATAGTGTTACGCTTTATCCCTAACTTTTGCCTGGACCGCCCTTTCGGGTTTTCAGTCCACCGGGATACCCATTTTTGCCCAAGCCGCCTTTTCAGGTTTTCGACTTGCCGGGTGTACAGATTTTTTTCATTTCATCCCTTATTTTTGCCCGAACCCTTTTGGTTCGCCGGGAAGCCCTTATTTTTGCCTAGGTATGTCAACCTAGCGGGTCTTTTATTCATGTGTAGTATCTTTTTACTATGTCTGCATTGGCGGGGTGAGGAAGGTCGTCACCATCCATGGTGGTCAGAATCATGGCTCCTCCTGAGAACACATGTTTAACCACAAATGGCCCTTCGTACGTAGGGGTCCATTTGCCCCGGGGATCACTTTGAGGAAGGATGATGCGCTTGATTACCAGGTCCCCAACTTGATACTCTTGTGGTCTGACTTTCTTGTTAAATGCCCTGATCATCCGTTTTTGATACGTTTGACCATGATAAATAGCAGTGAGTCTCTTTTCGTCAATTAGGTTTAATTGATCAAGTCGAGTCTGGATCCAGTCATCTTCACTCAAGTCTGCATCCTTCATTATCCGGAGAGAGGGTATCTGGACTTCAATTGGCAAGACTACCTCCATGCCATAGACCAAGGAAAAGGGTGTTGCCCCGGTTGACGTCCTTGCTGAGGTACGGTACCCATGAAGAGCAAATGGTAACATTTCGTGCCAATCTTTGTAGGTCACTGTCATCTTCTGCACAATCTTTTTTATATTCTTATTAGCTGCTTCTACAGCCCCATTCATCTTCGGCCGATAAGGAGAAGAGTTGTGGTGCTGTATCTTGAATTGCTCGCAGAGCTCAGTGATCATCTTGTTGTTAAGATTGGTACCATTGTCCGTAATGATCCTTTCTGGGACGCCGTACCGACAGATCAGGTTATGCCGAATGAAACGTGCCACGACGCTCTTGGTTACCGTGGCGTAGAAAGTTGCCTCAACCCACTTCGTGAAGTAATCAATTGCCACCAAGATGAAGCGATTCCCGTTGGATGCCGTCGGTCGGATCTCGCCGATCATATCAATGCCCCAGATTGCAAAAGGCCAAGGTGCCGTCAGGATGTTCAGAGGAACCGGAGGGATGTGCACCTTATCAGCATAGATCTGGCATTTATGACAAGTTCGAGAATGTCGGTAACAGTCGGCTTCCATTGTGGACCAGAAATATCTCGCCCGAAGGATTTTCCTTGCCATGGTGTGTCCACTGGAATGTGTTCCGAATGTACCTTCGTGTAGTTCTACCATGATCTTCTCTGCTTCAGTTTTATCCACACAACGCAGTAGAGTTGAATCATGATTTCATTTGTAGAGAATGTCGTTGCTGAGGAAGAATTTTGCCGCAAACCTTCTCATGAACTTCTTGTCATTGACCGATGCGCCTTCGGGGTATTCTTGAGCTTCCAAATATCTCTTCACCTCATGATACCAGGGTTTCTCAATTACCTCTTCGGCCTCAAGATCGCAGCAGTATGCAGGTTCGTCCAACTTCCAGATAATGATCCGGGGAGCCTCATTGTCCCATTTGACTTTGAACATTGAAGACATCGTAGCTAGCGCGTCCGCTAACTGATTCTCCTCTCTTGGGAAGTGTTCAAAAGTTATCTCTTCAAAGTGGGGAAGCAAAGTCAACACATACTCCTTGTAAGGAATAAGATTTGGGTGTTTCGTATCCCACTCGCCTTTGATCTGATTGATCACGAGAGCGGAATCTCCGAAGACACTCAGAAACTTGATCCTTAAGTCGATTGCAGCTTGAAGACCCATGATACATGCCTCATATTCTGCCATGTTGTTGGTGCAGTTGAAACACAGTCGGGCGGTGAGTGGAGTATGAGTTCCTTTGGGGGATATGATTACAACACCGATTCCATTACCCAAAGCGTTCGAGGCTCCGTCAAAATGCATAGACCATCGGGATCCTTCCTCATGTCCTTCATCCGGTCCAGGTACTTCACAATCAGTTACTACCATGATATCTTCGTCCGGAAATTCAAAGTTCAATGATTGGTAATCGTCCACAGGTTGGTGTGCCAAATGGTCTGCCAATACACTTCGTTTGATTGCTTTTTGAGTTGTGTACTGGATGTCATATTCCGTCAATATCATTTTCCATCTTGCTATTCTTCCAGACAGAGTAGGCTTTTCGAATATGTACTTGATTGGATCCATTTTTGAAATCAACAGAGTGGTGTGAGTCAGCATATACTGTCTCAGCCGGCGAGCAGCCCATACCAGAGCGCAACAAGTTTTCTCGAGCAGTGAGTACCGAGACTCACAGTCGGTAAACTTTTTGCTCAGGTAATAAATAGCGTGCTCTTTTCGGCTAGACTCGTCATGCTGCCCCAGCACACACCCCATTGAGTTGTCAAGTACTGTCAGGTATAGTATCAGAGGTCTCCCTTCTACTGGTGGCATAAGAATGGGTGGTTCTTGGAGATACTCTTTTATTTTTTCGAAAGCGGCCTGACATTCATCGTTCCAATGTACTACTTGATCTTTCTTCAACAATTTGAAGATTGGCTCACAGGTAGCAGTTAGATGTGAGATGAATTGGGCAATATAATTCAGTCGTCCCAGAAAGCCTCTGACTTCTTTCTCTGTCTTGGGAGTCGGCATCTCTTGTATGGCTTTCACCTTGGAAGGGTCCACCTGAATACCTTTATCGCTTACAATGAAACCTAGTAATTTTCCAGACCTCACCCCAAAGGTGCATTTGTTTGGGTTCAACCTCAGCTTGTACAACTTCAGTCGGTCAAACAGCTTTCGCAGATGGTCAAGGTGTTCCTCCTCAGTTTGGGACCTTGCAATCATATCATCGACGTACACTTCAATCTCATGGTGGATCATATCATGAAATAAAGCAACCATGGCACGTTGATAGGTTGCCCCAACATTTTTCAACCCTAATGGCATGACCTTGTAGCAGAAGGTGCCCCACTGAGTCACAAAGGTAGTCTTTTCCATATCTTCAGGAGCCATCTTGATCTGATTATACCCTGAAAAACCATCCATGAAGGAGAACACCTTGTCAACAAGAACGTCGATATGAGGCAGGGGGAAGTCATCCTTGGGGCTTGCCCTGTTTAGATCCCTGTAATCGACACACATTCTGACCTTACCGTCCTTCTTCGGCACTGGCACCACGTTGGCAACCCACTGAGGGTAAGAAGTCACTGCTAGAAACCCGACATCGAATTGCTTTATAACCTCAGCTTTGATCTTTTCGGACATCTCAGGACGCATACGGCAGACCTTTTGCTTTACCGGAGGGCAGTCTTCCTTGGTAGGCAGGTGATGAACCACAATGTCGGCATCCAAACCAGGCATATCTTCGTAAGACCAAGCAAAGATCTCCAGGTAATCATGCAGCATCTGGATCAATCGTTGCTTCACGCTGAGCTCTAGATTGGCACCAATCTTGACTTCTTTTCTATTTGTCTCAGTACCCAGGTTCACCGTTTCCACCGGCTCTTCATGCGGCTGAATGGCCCTCTCTTCCTGGAGTAGCAGTCTTGCGAGCTCACCAGGCACTTCGCAATCATCTTCACCTTCATCTTCGGCCAAGTTGATCGGATTTTCGAAGTCATAACTGGCAGTAGCAGAGCTGTTACCAGTGAGATCCAGAGTGGATTGGAACCTGTATAAGTGAGTGTGTGTAAATATAGCTGTTTTGCAATATATAACACAAAGAAAAAGAGCACAAGATTTGAAATGCAACAAACGTCCAATGTTTTGATTAATGATATATGGAAATGTCATACAAAAAAGCCCTCACAAATGGAGCCACGATGCCCCGGGTAGGACACCGAGCCAATAAAAGTTTCAACATATTGTTTGTTACAAATTGAAAATCAAAAGAGTTCATTACTGCGTGACAAATGTAATAGGTGTAAAATCCTTTGTCGTCCAGTTGCTTGGTCCGTTGCTGGTTGTTGGATAGATCCAACTGTCAAATTCTGCTTCCTCCACATCCTCCTCGATAGCATTCACCCTTGGGTTGGTGATGAACACCGGAGCCTTTCTGATCCTTTCTTTGCGAACAGCCCTCTGAGCCTCTGCAGTGAAGCCCAGCCCAAACTTGTTGGTCTTTTGAGTGAAGTCAAGAAGCTGACCCCAGTTTGCACACTTGCCTTTCTCGATTACAGCCCGAGCATCCTTCAAGGAAGCCATCTTCAGCGGAAAGTCCTCTTCAACCACTGTCTCAGCTGACGCCAATGTTGGAGGTACCTCCTCAAAATGTTGAAAGGGGGTTTCAATAAACTCCCCGTCCATCTCGATATACCGGAATGAATTCAGATGACTTACCATGTATTCCTCCTCACCCTGCACAGTAACAATCTTCCCTTTGACAGGGTATTTGAGCTTTTGGTGTAGAGTGGATGTTACTGCCCCAGCCTTGTGAATCCAGGGTCGACCCAACAAACAGGAATAAGATGGACGAATATCCATTACATAGAACGTTGAGTCAAAGACTTGGGAACCCACACGAATAGGAATGTCTACCTCACCGTGCACCATCCTCTTAGAACCGTCGAAGGCTCTAACAATGATGTTACTAGGTTTCAATTCCAGACCCTCACAATCCAACCAATCTAAGGCCTTCTTGGGCAATACATTCAGGGAAGAACCGGTGTCCACCAACACGTGTGCGAGAGTAGTGCCCCTGCATTCTATAGAGACGTGCAGGGAATCATTGTGATTTTTTCCCTTGGCGGTCAGGTCTGCATCCGAGAAACCCAAACCATTGTCAGCGGTCAAATTAGCCACACAGTCAGTGAACTGATCTGCAGAGGTCTCCTGCGGCACATGGGCCGTTTTCAGAAATGAAATCAGGGCCTTGGCGTGGGCCTCTGAGCACAGCAGCAATGATAGCATAGAGATTTTGGAGGGGGTATGCCCCAGCTGTTCAACGACATTGAAGTCACTCTTTTTAATGATTTTAAGGATTTCCTCCATCTCTTGCTGGGAGGCTTCGACAACGGTCTTTTTTGGTGCCTCCGTCCGGGCAGGAAAATCGGTAGAAACTTCTTTGCCCCGAGCATCAGAGGACTCGGCGGTAGTAGTAGACACAGGAACTTGATTTGGAACATGCACACTTGCGGGTGTGATGATAAGAGGTTTTCGGATAACTGGTGGTGCAATGTCAGGCGAGAAAAGCCTGCCACTGCGAGTAATCTTGGCGGGACCAGTGATGTTACTAATACTGGTACCGGTGTTGAACTCCTGCTTTACTCCAAGCACATACACGTCTACCCCATAGTGCCATGGGACAGCCTTGTCAGATTCATAGGGGAGGGGCCCCGGAACAGTAATGGTAATGGGTGCAACAGACATAATTTGGACTGGCTTCCTCGGGGGAGCCTTGGTAGGATTGTTAAAAATTGTGACGACAGATACTTCTTCAGCGGAAACAAACGGAACAGCAGTTTTCTTAAACAGAATTTCTTTGCTATCCATCAGGCTTTGGATGCCTGATTTCAGCAGCAGACAACCGGTAGGGATAACAGCACACAGGAGGCAACCCTTGCTACAACCCGGAAATAAACCGGCTAGCAGTAGGTTCCTCTTAACAGTCAATAGAGGGGTAGCAACATCATTCACCGAAACAGCATACAAATCTTCCTCGACGACATTTACTCTATGCTGGGGCATAGGAGCAGTTACAACATTGGGCCTCTCAGGCGCCTCAAACTGAATTTCCTTCGCATCGATAAGGTCTTGAACCTTATTTCTCAGGGCCCAGCAATCATCAGTAGTATGCCCGGGGCTATCAGAATGATAAGCACAATGGGCATTTGGGTTATACTTAGGAGATGCAGTATTCACGACCTTCGGAGCCTCTTTGATGGTCACCAAGTTGGTTGATAACAGTTGCGGTAAGATTTGTGACAAGGTCATACTCAGCCGAGTGTATTGCCTCTTGGGCCTCTCACCCCTTTGTTGATTATACTGCTGAGGAGCAGCAACAAGTTTTGAAATTACCAAGGCATTGACGGCTTGGCGGCTTTCTGGCTTGACTTGTCTTCTAGGACCATAGACGGCACTAGCTTCTTTCTTGAAAGGTTTCTTCTCAATACTTGCGGAGGCGCCTTTCTGTATCTTTCCTGACCTGATGCCAACTTCTATCCTTTCACCCGTCAGGATCAAATCCGTAAACCCAGCGGAGGAATTACCAACCAGATGATTGAAGAATGGACCAGACAGGGTCCCTAGAAACATGTCAACCAGCTCACGATCAGTCAAAGGAGGTTGCACCCTGCCAGCCAAATCTCTCCATTTTGTGCATATTCTTTGAACCCTTCGCCCGTTCCTAGAGACATACCCTGAAGTTGGGTACGCGTAGGAGCGAGGTCAGAATTGTATTGATATTGTCTATAAAATGCGGTCGCCAAATCTTCCCAATGTCGGATACTGGTTCCATCTAGCTGATATAACCACTCAAGTTGTGACCCCGAAAGGCTATCTTGGAAGAAGTGGATCCAAAGGTTTTTGTCTGCCGTGTAAGGTTGGATCTTCCTTACGTACGATCTGAGATGCAGCTTTGGACAGGAAGCCCCGTCATATTTGGCAAAGGCAGGCGCCTTGAACTTGTGTGGGATTACCACCCCAGAAGATAATCCTAAATCTCTGAAATCCAGCCCCGACACATTTTGAATCTCCATGGCACTCAAGCGGTCCTCTAATTGCTTGTACCTGTCAGCAGCAGGAGGGTATTGTTCGTCATTGTAATCTGTCTCGTTGTCAGAGACTGCAGGACTAGGAGCTCCTCCCCCTTGGGGACTGTTTTTCTCTGCAGAGGAAGTAGTTGGATCAGCCTCGTTATGGAGTGTATTCCCAAACCTGCGTCCAGTGTTAAATAACGCAGTCCTCTTCTTCTTCTTCTTCTTCTTCAGGAGCAAAGCCTTCAACTCTTGTTGACCTTGGGCCAAGCTCATGACCATCTCTTGAAACTGGGCATTCTGGGCCTGGAGGGCCTTGATTGCTTGTTCACTGGATGATTCTGGATTCATGATGACTGTTCAAAAATAAACAGCGAAGAAGATTAAGCAACCTGTAGAAAAAGGGTACCTGTTATGCATATGATGCATGAGATGCTATTTATGCAATGCATTCAAGGATTTTAGAAATTCACAATTGTTGTAGACAAAAAAGAACGCACGTCATATTAATAAGAATAAATTTCTTAGTACATAAGTGCCCCATGGGCCAAATATTACAGAAAACTTCTCAAGGTAAAAATACGTTGCGCATCCTCTTTGGCGCAATGTAGGTGTTGAGGGCCTCTTGCTCATGGAGTCGGCGGTTGAGCTCTAGAACCTTCTTCTCGCTGGCGTAGAAGCTGGCTTCAAAAGTGTTCCGTTCCTCCTTGAGTTGGATCCAACTCTTCTGCATCTCCTCCCACGATGTAGGCATGTCAGGATGTAGGATGGTGTAGGGAACCCCTCCTTCCTTGAAGGGCTCTTTAATCACAGGGAGAACATGAGGATAAGGCATCATTAGACTCTGGGCTCGGGCTTGTACCCACTTGAGATAAGGCTCAAGAGGGATGGAGTTTTTGTGTCCCAGTGTCTTGCTATCAACCTTGTTGGGCATCCTCCAAGCTCTGATGAATCTTTGGCGAAGTCCTTGCGCATCGTTGTCGAAGTCAAAAACTAGGTCAGGAATCAACATGTCGTGAGGGCCATCTCTTCGTGCATATCCAAATTGCCTCAAAGCTAGACAAGGGTTGTAGGTAATGCCCCCTCTAATGCCAAGTAATGGAACATTAGGGAACTCTCCACAACGATCGACGATGATGACATTTTCTCTGGACCGAGAACACCAATGTACATCGGAGTGAGTAAGAGTCATCAACCGTTGGGACCACCTTGAACCTTGGTCATTCTTCAAGACAGATTGTGGAAGGTGCGAAATAAACCACCTTGCAAGGAGAGGAGTACAGCACATGAGAACACCCCTCTTTCTCATTGTTCGTGTGTAAAATGAGTGAAGGATGTCCCCAAGTAATGTTGGTATTGGATTTCTGGACAAGAAGATTTTGACGGCGTTGACCTCTACAAGCTGGTCAGGATTTGGGAACAAGACCAACCCATAGATAAGGAGTGCCACAATTTCTTCAAAGGCTTGTAGGTTCAATGAATTCCAACATTCTTGTGCCTTCTCAAACAAGAATTTTGCTAAGAAGCCTTTGACACCGCTTCTAGTTTCCCAGTGCCCCTTGATGTCAGAAGGCTGTAGATGTAATGCTCGAGCAACATCTTCCGGCTTTGGTTCCTTTTCCGTACCGTTGAAAGGTAGTTGATTGAGGATAGGAATTCTCAGGAGTTGAGAAATTTCCTCCAAAGTGGGCACCAACTGGTAGTCGGGGAAAGTGAAACAGTGATGAAGAGGGTCAAAGAACTGGAATAGCACTTTCATCATATCCTCTTCAATGTTGGTGTTGACTAAGCTGAGCAGTCTACCATGTCTTTCACTGAAGGATGAGCTTTCCGGAATTCTTGAGGTGAGCTCCTTGAGTTGAGGAGAGATTCTCACAAGGTTGACTTGGATGGTTTTTCTGCGAGGAATTTCCATGACCTACAAAACAAGAACAAAGATGAAGATCTAAACCCTTGAAGTGGTTAGTAAATGCATATAATGCTTTATGATGTTCATGATGTATGCACAAACATATGTACAAGCAATTCACACCAAACCCTAGTTTCAGGCCTGCATGGGGTTTCATAGGTAAGTACCCTCTTGAGTGTAGTTGGCTTAAAAACCTGTCCTATAAATAGTAACCGGGTTCTAAGGAGCTCAATATCACTGGATTGTTTTCATTGTTCATTGTTTTGGTTTAGCCACTTAACTAGCGACCAAAATATTCCAAGAAAACAACCCTCAATGAGTGTAGTATCGAGTATCTACCAACTTCGGACTGCACCAAAGCCGGTCATCTCACTACCCCTAATG
Organism: Vicia faba; assembly: GCA_948472305.1. Lineage (NCBI taxonomy): Eukaryota > Viridiplantae > Streptophyta > Magnoliopsida > Fabales > Fabaceae > Vicia > Vicia faba. The sequence goes on from OX451737.1 coordinate 1,277,963,899, forward strand.
AAAGGCCAAGATGGTCAAGTAAGGTTCTAGGTCATTAGTGCTTAGTGACATCACTCAGCGGCCCCGTACTCTCCTTGATTGAACTCAAGGGTTACCGGTACTCACAAATATGTCGCACTAATATAGCTATTGCTTCAACCGTGTCGGTATACCCCGCACAGTTTCCACAACATATTGCTATCTATGAATGTTTCCCAAAATCCGGGTGTAGGATTGTAAACCCAAACAAGAGAGCCAAGATATAAAGCAATCAAGACAAATAATTAATCAATCAAGAGGGTGATCTAAGCCCTAAGGTTACTCCACTTAAAAGTTCTCCCCAGCAGATTCGCCAGTTCTGTGATACGGTGGGAGAACTGACTTGAGGTTTTGCGTTTGTTTTCGCAAATGTTTCGGTTGAGCAAGAGTCGCCACCGACTTTTTATTTTATCCTAAGGAAAGGTTAAAAAGCACAGCAAAAACCTTTGAGATGTTTTCTTGGGTTCGGGGAGTAGATTATAGAAAGGGAAGGTATTAGCACCCTTTCTATCCATGGTTATCCATGGGCTCTTAGTTACTTGCTTAGATCAACTTGCCTTAATTTTCAATTGTTTGAAATGGTGCTTTGTGTGTGTGGGTTTGAAAATGTTTTTGAAAAGAGGCCAATGTGGTGGCAACCTTTGTAATGATCCATGTTGGGATGTATACAAAGGTGTATGTCTTTTGAAAGGTTTTCAATGTTTTTGAAAGTTTGTTTTGAAAGTGTAGTGATGTGTGGTTTGAAAAATAGGCAAGTGTTTTGTTTTGCAAGTTGACAAGTAATCAAGAGCTATCTACCCTAAATTTCTCAAAGATTTCTCCTATGTTTTTAACCCTTTTAACAATTTTGTTCCACCATTGCATTTGGTGGACAATCTTGTGTTAGGATGTGAAAGGGACGGGCGCGGGTCATTGTTTAGACCATAATTGCAATGGTGCCAAGTATCTTTGGGCAATTTTCCTTTAAGGGACTTGATCATTTTTAAGATAACTTTCGAAAGCGTCATCGAGGGACTATGATCATTTGAAATGTTTTGTTTTTTCCAAAGAGACCTAACATGCAATATGGCCCTTTATTGAAGGCAACAAGTGGAATACCCTAGGGGTGCAAGTGTGATTAGTGTTGTCCATTTTCATGCTTGATTATCTTGAAATTAGGTCAAACTATTTTGGTTAATTGATTTGCATACAAACCCTAGTTCTAACATGGCATATTTAGAAAGCATTAAAATGCGAAAAATAAAGTTCCTAAGTTATTACAACACAATATATGGGAAGGGGGGTACAAATGTTCAAATGGGGGTATTTTGACAAGGAATTTAAACCTAGACTATTACATCAAATTGAGAATTATACAAATTATTTAATTGCACAAATTAAATAAAAATAAATATGTAAGATGCAAAAAAAAAGGTTTTTTTATATGTATGAAAAAAAGTGTTTTTTATATGTCAAATAAACAAAATAAAAAGTATTATTTTTTGGAGTTTTTATGTATTTAGGGCAAAACCCTAATTTATTAAATAAAAGGTATTAATTATTTAATATATATATAATATTTATTAGTTATGTACAAAAAATAAATAAAAGAGAAGTATATTTATAAAAAAGGTATTTTTAATGTTAAATATTAATAAAAATAAAAATTTATATATTTTGTATTTTTTAACCTAAATATACTAATATATATGTATGTATTTGTATTATTTATTAAATATATTGAATATGCACAAAATAATAATATTTAATATATTTTAAAAAAAATATTTTTTATATAAAATATTTTCAGAAGATAAAATAAAATAAAAATCAGAAAATAAAGGTGTTTGCATTATTTTTTAGTATTTTGAATAAAAGTATATCTATATATTTATTTATGTACAAACTTTATTTTAAACAAATAAATGCCTAATAAATTCAAAAATGGTGTGAAAAATATTTTTTATATTTTTAATATTATAAGAAAAATAAATAAGTCAGAACAAAAAAGAAAAGGTCAAAAAATCATAAAAATAAGCATAATGGGCCTAGGGGGTGTAAAAGTAAAAATGGGGTGTAAACAGAAATAACAAATTAGGCCTAGCCCACGTGGAGCTTCTTCAACCTCCAGCCATTCTTGTTCAAAAAACGCGCGTTTTGTACATTGATTCAAACATCCTGATTCCTGGACTTTTAATGAAAACTCACAACATCAAAAATGTTAAGCATCAAACAACGAATCCATACATACCAAAAACTTGATCTAACTCTCAGAAATGAGAGAGAATTTCTTCTCCCCCAATTCCTGACCTAGTTTTTGTTCCATGTTCAGACATCAAATTCTCATAGCACACATAACATAAATGAAAACTAATTACATGGGCATGTTCAGGGCTATGAATGTGACATATTTTCTTCACAAACCTAAAGCTAACAATGCCTGGATAGAGAGATATGAGTTCATGAACTTACCTGTTCAGTTGGAATCGTATCTGGTGATGGAGGTGCTTTCAATGCAAGGTGATGATTGGTATAGCTTCCTTGATGTCCAGGGATGCTATTCCAAGCTTTAGTTTGCTTTGAAATCAAGTGAATCGTGTTATGGAACTTCAACTGCAAAACAAGAAAATGAAAATGGTGATGTTGCTTGGGAGTGTTACAGGTCGTGTTTGAGGCTTGGAATAGTTTCAAGGGATGATGTGGGATATGTTTGAAGTGGTTTTAGCAAGAATGCATGAATGGATTGAGTTATGGAACTCAATCTGCAGCAGGTACCCTGTTTGGGCAGTTTTAGGGTGATTATGTATTTGAAAAGGCAATGGAGATGGTTGGCTCGTGTTTCAGCTTAGGTTTGATGATTAGAAAGTGTTTGATAACTTTGCTTAAGCTCTGGTTTACAGGAATGAGAGTTGTGTATTGTTATGCTATGTTTCTTTTACTTTAAGCAACAAATGTCAACTTGGTTTTCTAGACTTGTGCAGTCTCCCAATCTATGTTGCATACCTTGGCCTTGATCAGTGTAATTAGTTCATAAACTTGTGCCAAAAGGATTTGCATTGTACTTGCTTGGATTTGCATTTGACATAAAGTGCAACTTTTCTAAAATGGATATAATGCTTTTTCTAATTAAGGCTTAATCTAACATGTAATGCTTAAACACATAAAACAAGGCCTTGGAACAATGAGTTAGCACTAAATTATTGAGTGCAAATGGGATATAGGACCTGTAATCAAGGAATGCAAGCTGAGTTCAAAATGGCACAAGTGTATGAACATGTAAATTGGCCAAATCAAAAGTGAGTTTTTCCCAACTTGCCAAATTCGATTCTCCCTAACCATGAGGTTGTTTGATGAGTTCTTGGACATTTTGGAAAGCTTGGAATGTGTAATACAATCCATCTTTGAAATGCAAATTGAAATTCCAAGTGGAAGTATGTGAAAAATGGTCTTGAAGTTAGGAAAAAATCCTGCCTAAAATGGTTCAAAATTTCTCTAAGTTAAGAATGGTTTGGTACCCTTGTTCCAAAAATTGTAACTTGAGCTACAAGCTTCTTTTGGGAAAACTTTGTGAATAAAAGTTGTAGATTTTGCAATGGACTACAACTTTCATGTTTTGACTTTTGCTTGAATCCAAATGAATCTTGGTGAGAAAGTGGGACAAAGTTAGGAAAAAATAAGGGTTTTTCATAACTTAGAAAAATTCTAAGTTATGAAAAATCTTCATTTCAAACCCTAATTTGCAATTCTTGATTTCTTGATGAACAAGTTTCATGATTTGGCATGTTTTGATGAAAAATAAATCTTGACACTTGATTTTGACCAAAAAGTCAAAGTTTGACTTTTCGGTATAGTGTCAAAATTGATCAATTGACTGGGAAATTCAACTGTCAATCTTGGGCACTTGGGATCTTTTGAACTTGTTGAGTATGTCAAGACAATTCCATGGGGTCCTTGAGTCCATATGTGAGCTTGGTTTGCCATTGGCTAGGTCAAACAGTCAAAAAATTGTCTTTGTGCAGTCAAAACCCTAAAAATGACCATTTTGCCCTTTTGGTGATCTGATCAAATTTCTTGTGGAATTGTGATCCAAACTTGATCAAATGGTCCTTGTGAGTTCATAATGTTGATGGGGTCAATTTTCATGAGATTTGACTGTCAATTGGCCACAGTTGATTTTTTCCCCATTACAGTTGTTTTCTAGGTCAACTGTCCAATTGACTGGGCAAAATTTGGAATCAAGACTTGAAACTTGGTATGGATAAACTTGGGAGTCCAACATGAAGCATGAAAGTCATCTTAGGCATTTTATGTCAAAATATCTTTGTGCAAACACAAACCCTAATCTGGGTCAACAGTGCAAGGAGAAGTCTTGAGCAGAGGAAACCCTAACTAGATCTTGAGCTCCAAAGGTCTTGTGATGAGAAAATGTTGAGAAAATGGGAGGGCAAATTTTGGGGTACAACAGGAAGTAACAGCCATAAATCCAGCATTGAACTGCTTCATAACTTCTGCTTTGATCTTTTCAGACATGTCAGGTCTCATGCGGAGGACCTTTTGCTTAACTGGTGGACAGTCTTCTCTTGTAGGGAGACGGTGTACCACAATATCTGTATCGAGTCCCGGCATGTCTTCGTATGACCAGGCGAAGATCTCAACATAATCATGCAGTAGCTGAATTAGGCGCTCTTTGAAACTCGGCTCTAGGTTGGCACCTATCTTGATTTCCCTTTTGTCATCCTCAGTTCCCAAGTTGATTGTATCCAACTGCTCTTCATGAGGCTGAATTGCTCTTTCCTCTTGCTGTAATAATCTGGCCAATTCCCCTGGCACCTCACAATCTTCCTCACCTCCGTATTCGACTTGGTTGATCAGATCTTCAGAGTCACTGAAGGTTATAGCAGTATCGTTACCCACAGGTTCCGGAAGGGAAGGGTACCTGCATTTGTGAGTGTGGGTGTGTGTAAGGGACATAGCCATCTTAAAACAACAAAATGTAAAAGAAAGACAATGAGCAAAAAATGTTTAAATATGAAAAACGTCCATGATTCATTAAAATGACATATGACGATGAAAATAAGAACCCTTACAAATGGACCTATGTGCCTCGGGTAAGACACATGGTTGAAAAAGTACGAATTGTTTGTGAATTATTACAGTCCAACATAAATGGAAAAGATAAATTACTGATTTACGAAAGTAATCGGAACAAAGTCTTTTGCTTCCCAGTTGCACAGTCCTCCATCAACAGTAGGGAAAATCCAGTCTTCCAAGTTGCCCTCTTCTTCATTGTCCTCTAGCGCATTAACCCCTCGGTGGCTGATCTTCACAGGTGGCCCTCGGGCACAGGAGCGGCGCACGGCCTTCTGACCAGTCGAAGTGAATCCCAAGCCGAAATTGTCTGATTTGAAGTGAAAGTCGGGAAGCTGCCCCCAGATTGTGGATCCGCCCTCTTCCACAATTGCCCTAGCATCCTTGAGAGAAGACATCCGAGGCGGAGGTCTTGTGATCACAGGAGTTGAAGACACTGTCTTGGTCGCCGCTATCTCTTCAGAAACTTCTTCGAAGTGTTGGAAAGGGGTCTCTATGAATTCGCCATCTAATTCCACATAACGGAAAGAATTAATATGACTGATCATGTATTCCTCTTCGCCATCAACAGTTATAATTTTCCCCTGGATATGGTACTTGAGCTTTTGATGCATAGTAGAAGTGATCGCTCCAGCATGGTGGATCCAAGGTCTTCCCAACAGGAAAGAGTAGGAAGGACGGATGTCCATCACGTAAAATGTGGAATTGAAGGTTTCAGTTCCCACCTTGATCGGGATGTCCACTTCTCCGTGGACCATCCTCTTAGAACCATCAAAGGCTCTGACAATGATGTTGCTGGGTTTCAGAGTTAAGCCTTCACAATCCAACCTATCCAAGGCTTTATTCGGAAAGACATTTAGAGACGACCCAGTATCAACCAAAACATGAGCTAGGGTGGTTCCCCTACACTCCACCGAGACATGTAGCGCGTCATTATGTTTTCATCCTTTGGAGGTCAAGTCTGCATCGGAGAATCCCAAGCCATTGTCAACTGTTAAGTTGGCCACACATTCCTGGAATTGATCAGCGGAGGTTTCTTGTGGCACGTGGGCCGTCTTCAAAAACTTGACCAAAGCTTTATCATGTGCCTCAGAGCACATCAAGAGGGCTAACATAAATATTTTGGATGGGGTCTGCCCCAATTGTTAAACAACATTGTAATCACTTTTCTTAATAATCCTCAGAATCTCTTCCAACTCATTCTGGGATGTTTTAGGAATGACTAATGACTAAGCCTTCATCAAGACAGGCTCCTCTTGAACATTCTTTCCTTTTTTATCAACATCAGAAACAGGGATGGGAATTGCATTGTCATTTTTGGCGGGTACACTTGCAGGTACAGTTACGAGGGTAATCATCGGGATGGCCGCGGGTCCAAAGACTACTGTTGGAGGAGAAATCTTTGGAGAAAATATTCTCCCACTACGAGTAATTTTGCTTGTTCCAGCAATGTTACTGATGTCAGGATTATCTTCTTTAGTGTTTTCTTCTTCAATGGTCTATTCAATCTGTTTGACACCATGGTAGTAGATTTCTCCACCATAGTTCCATGGCACCATTTTATCAGTTTTGTAAGTGGTTGGCCCTGGCATTGTTATCTTCAAAGGAGTAGTCATAGGAGCGGATGTAATCCTAACGGGTTTTTTAGGAACCCTGGAAGAATTGGCGTATATGGTTATTATAGAAACTTCTAAAACTGGAATGGGTGAGACGGGAGCTTTCTCAAACAAAATTTCCTTGTTATCAATCAATTGTTGGATTCTATTCTTCAAAAGAGGACAGTCAAATGGGGAGGATAGGCAAGCATGGTAATCTTGGTCACATCCTGGGAACACCCCAGCCTTCAACAAATTAAACTTGATGGTTAGGAGAGGAGTTTGTTAGAACATAGTTTGATTCTACAACCCTTGGTTAAAGTTTTGATGATAACAAAATACATAGAATAATATTATTTCTAAGGTATATACAAAGAACAATTATTCTCCTTAAAATTATGCTTTGTATATGCAGAAGTTCTGATGGAACCAGCATCTGAATGGAATCAGCATCAGAAGATCAACAACCTATGGTACACGCTGAAACACTGAATTTTGATGACCAGAATCTGCGCCTAAACAAATACACTCTGACTCTGATCAAAGACATCTTTACCAAGTCATCAACACTCTGAAGCGTTATCAGCAGATATAGCAAAGAAGACTCTGAAGAGTTACTAGTTAATTAAGACAGAATTAAATGCTAACGGCTTTCTTCAGACAAAGATCTTCTACAAAAGGAAAATGCATTATTATCATTAAACCTGATTTATGGACAATGTATCCTTGCTTGCCTATATAAATAGGACTGCTTGTGAAAAGAAGCACGTACGTATGCACTCAATTTTGCTAAGCTATCCAAACCACGCATATTCAAAAGCTTAAGCAAAGTCATTTTATTCCAAGCTCATTTTAGTGAAATTATCACAATTGTGATATACAGTTTTGTAAGAAAACAAAAACACACTTGTTCAATTCATTTGTAAAAGAAGTTCCTTGAGATTAACCGGATTGTGGTTGTACTCAAGAAAACTTTAACAGTTGTTAAAGTATCTATTGTAATTCTTTGAGAATAGTGAATTAAGACCTCGTTGGAGAGAGGCGAAATCACCTTGACGGGTGGACTGGAGTAGTTTGAGATCAAACGAACCAGGATAAAAATACTGTGTTGTCAAGCCATTTGTTTTAAGTTTTACAATTCAACCCCCACCCCTTCTTGTGTTTTTCTCATCTTCAATTGGAATCAGAGTGCCTGGTTCTGAGCTTTAACACTTAACCGTGTCAGTACAAGATCCAGCGTCAGAAAAACACAATGGCAGGACCAAGTCAAAACATCAGCAATGACAATAATGAAGAAAGGGACAGATTCAGTGGCAAACCTCCAGTCTTTGATGGAGAAAACTTTGACTACTGGAAAGACATAATTGAGAGTTTCTTTATGGCCCATGATGTTGATCTGTGGGACATGGTGACTGATGGATACACGCACCCAGTGGATGGACGTGGTCAGAAGATTGACAGGAAAATGATGTCTGATCAGCAAAAGCGTGAGTTCAGAAATCATCACAAGGCCAGAATAATTCTTCTCAGCGCCATCTCATATTCAGAATATGAGAAAATATCAAACAGAGAAACTGTCAAGATTATGTTTGATTCTCTGAGAATGATGCATGAAGGCAACATTCAAGTCAAAGAAACAAAAGCCCTTACACTCATTCAGAAGTATGAGGCATTCAATATGGAAGACAGTGAATCAATAGAAGCTATGTTCTCAAGATTTCAAATTATCGTTGCTGGTATAAAAGTTCTTGAAAAAGGATATTCCACTGCTGATCATGTCAAGAAGATCATCAGAAGCTTGCCAAAATAGTGGAGGCCAATGGTCACAGCGCTTAAGCTAGCCAAGGATCTCAACAAAATCTCTCTGGAAGAACTTATCAGCTCCCTCAGAAGTCACGAGATAAAGCTAGAAGCAGATGAACCTCAAAAGCAAGGTAAGCCATTAACATTAAAATCTAACAGAAAATTTGACTCCAAAGTTTTACAGGCTGTGGAAGAAACCTCTGATGGATCCTCATCAGAAGAAGATGAATTGTATCTTCTCTCCAGAAGGGTGAACTAACTGTGGAAGCAGAGGCAAAGGAAGTTCAGGAATCCCAAAAGATCAGAAAATTAGAATGAATCTTCCTCCAGATACAGAAGGTCAGGATCCTCCTCTGGAAACAAAAGATCTGAAGGCTCCTCAGGATACAAAAAGCCAAAGTACAAAGACATCATCTGCTATGAGTGTAACGAGCAAGGGAACTACAAAAGTGATTGCCCAAAGCTTCAGAAGGAGAAGCCCAAAAAAAAGTTTGGCAAGGAAAAGAAGAAAAGTCTCATGGCTACATGGGATGATTCTGACACATCTGAAGCCGACTCAGAATCAGATGATGAAAGAGAAAACATAGCTCTCGTGGCAAACGTATATGAAGACAGTGAAGCTTTTGGTTCAGATTCAGAATCAGATACAGAAGAGGTATTCCCTGAATTTACTATAAATTTTACTAAGGCTGAATTAGCTGAAAGCCTTAATGAAATTCTGGAAAGGTATCAGCAGATCAGAGTCAAATTCAAAAACCTGAAAAGTAATCTTGCTTCTGACTCTGATAAGACTGAGAGTCTCAAATTGCAGAATTCTGAGTTAAAAGATAAATTTTCAAAATTAGAAAATCAATTGCAAAACTCTCAGAAGGAAACAATCCCTGAAACTCCCAGCAATGTTGATGAGATCATCAAAGAGTATGATTACAGCTTTCAGAAGTTTCTAGCTAAAAACATAGGCAGAAGCAAAATGGCTTCAATGATCTATGGGGTTAGCAGAAATGGCAGAAAAGGGATAGGATATCAAGGTAAGGTTCCTACACCAAAAAATGCCATGGATTTAGTTATAAAGCGTACTCCACTTGATTCACACTTTATATATGGGCACACACATGACATAAAATATACAAGTAGTGATTACTCTGTCAAACCAAAATTCAACCAGAGTTTTGGTAAAACTAACAAATCAGGACCCAAGAAAATGTGGGTACCTAAGGATAAAATAATACATGTGGAAGATATCTTTAGCAGCAAAGCAAAGACACCAGTCATGGTACCTGGACTCTGGCTGCTCACGACACATGACGGGAATAAGGCATATGTTCCAAAGCCTGGAACTTAAGCCTGGAGGCCACGTAGGTTTTGGAGGAAATCAGAGGGGAAAGATTATTGGCTCTGGGACAGTAGGTAATGGAAATCTTCCCTCTATTAATAATGTTTTATTAGTTGATGGATTAATGCATAACCTGTTATCCATAAGTCAATTAAGTGATAACGGTTATGATATAATCTTCAATTAAAATTCATGCAAAGTTGTTAGTCAGAAAGACGGGACTATCCTATTTAATGGAAAGAGGAAAAACAACATTTATAAAATCAAACTTTCTGAACTGAAAAGTCAGAATGTAAAATATCTTTTGTCTGTTAACAACGAGCAATGGATCTGGCACAGAAGATTGGGACATGTTAGTATGAGAAGAATATCTCAGATTAACAAACTCAATCTGGTCAGAGGACTTCCTAACTTGAAGTTCAATTCAGATGCTCTGTGTGAAGCATGTCAGAAAGGCAAGTTCGCAAAACCGGCTTTCAAATCCAAAAACATTATTTCCACCTCTAAGCCATTAGAACTTCTGCACATTGACTTATTTGGACCAGTAAAAACTGCCTCAGTCAGTGGCAAGAAGTATGGGTTAGTAATCGTAGATGACTATAGCAGATGGACATGGGTAAAGTTCTTAAGGCACAGGGACGAGTCACACTCTGTGTTTGTTACCTTCTGCAACCAAGTTCAGAATGAAAAAGATCTTAGAATCATCAAAGTCAGAAGTGATCATGGTGGAGAATTTGAAAATAAAGATTTTGAATTATTCTTTAATGAAAAAGGCATTATGCATGACTTCTCTTGTCCTAGAACTCCCCAGCAAAATGGAGTTGTAGAACGAAAGAACAAAACATTGCAAGAAATGGCCAGAACCATGATCAACGAGACTAACATTGCTAAGATCTTTTGGGCAGAAGCAATAAACACAGCGTGTTACATTCATAATAGAATCTCCATAAGACCTATTATGGAAAAGACTCCATATGAATTGTGGAAGAACAGAAAACCCAACATTTCCTATTTTCACCCATTTGGATGTATATGTTTTATTTTGAATACAAAAAATTATTTGAACAAGTTTGACTCTAAAGCACAAAAGTGCATTATGTTAGGATACTCTGAATGCTCAAGAGGGTACAGAGTATACAATACAGAAACACAGATTGTTGAAGAGTCAATCAGTGTTCGGTTTGATGATAAGCTTGACTCTCAAAAGTCAAAGCAGAATGAATTCCTTGCAGGTATGGAAGTTGAACTCACAGGTACTGCAGACAACTCAGAGGCTCTCAACAGAGACACTCCCTCAACATCAGAAAGAGTCACTACAAGCAACCCAGCACCCTCTATTGATCAACTCCAGAAAAGATCATCCAGAAGCAGAATTAATCACCCAGAAGAAACAATCTTAGGAAGGAAGGAAGATCCAATCAGAACAAGATCTACCTTTAGAAACTCTGAAGAATCCCTCATGGGACTGGTTTCTCTAATTGAACCAACAACAATTGATGAAGCACTTATGGACAATGACTGGATTATGGCAATGCAGGAGGAGCTAAATCAGTTCACAAGAAATGACGTATGGGATCTGGTTCCCAAACCAAAAGGATTCAACATCATAGGCACAAAATGGGTGTTCAGAAACAAACTGAACGAACAAGGTGAGGTCATCAGAAACAAAGCACGGCTGGTAGCACAAGGTTATAGTCAGCAAGAAGGGATAGACTATACAGAAACCTTTGCTCCAGTCACCAGGTTAGAATCTATCAGACTTTTAATTTCATTTGCGGTCAATAAAGGCATCACTCTGTATCAGATAGATGTCAAGTGTGCATTCTTAAATGGCTATATAGAAGAAGAGGTTTATGTGCACCAACCCCCTGGTTTTGAAAGCTCCAAATATCCAGAATATGTTTTCAAACTAAAGAAGTCACTCTATGGTCTGAAACAAGCTCCCAGAGCTTGGTATGAAAGACTAAGTAACTTCCTGTTAGAAAATGAATTCACCAGAGGGAAAGTGGACACAACCTTGTTCAGTAAGACAGTTAAGAATGCCATCTTAGTATGTTAGATTTATGTTTATGACATTATATTTGGATCCACTAAACCCTCTCTGGGAAGAGAGTTTGCTAAATGTATGCAGGCAGAATTTGAGATGAGCCTAATGGGGGAACTAAAGTTCTTTCTAGGCATTCAGATTAATCAAACTCCAGAAGGAACCTACATTCATCAGAGCAAATATGTCAGAGAACTTCTGAAGAAATTTGATCTCTCGGAATGTAAGCCCTCAAGGATTCCAATGCATCCCACGTGCATTCTGGAAAAAGAAGATGTAAGTAACAAGGTAGAACAGAAGGTCTACAAAGGTATGAGTGGTTCTCTTCTCTATCTGACGGCTTCAAGGCCTGATATTCTATTCAGTGTTTGCATTTGTGCTAGATTCCAATCAGATCCTAGAGAATCTCACTTAACAACAGTTAAGCGAATTTTCAAGTATCTGAAAGGTACTACTAATCTGGGTTTGTTTTATAGAAAATTAAGTGATTACAGCTTAGTAGGATACTCTGATGCTGATTTTGCTGGAGATAGAATAGAACGTAAAAGCACTTCTGGAAGCTACCAGTTTCTGGGAGAAAATCTGATCTCATGGTCCAGTAAAAGACAATCCACAATAGTTCTATCAACAGCAGAAGCTGAATACATAGCAGCAGCTGGATGTAGCACGCAAATGGTCTGGATGAAAAGTCAACTTGAGGACTTCAATATATTTGAGAGTAACATCCCTATCCTCTATGACAACACTTCTGCTATTTGTCTCAGTAAAAATCCTATCTTGCATTCTAGGGCTAAGCATATAGAAATAAAACATCATTTTATTAGGGACTATATTCAGAAAGGGATTCTAAATTTAAAATTTATTAACACAGACCATCAATGGGATGATGTCTTTACAAAACCTCTTTCTGAAGATATGTTTAACTTCATTCTGAAACATCTCAGCATGAAGCTTTGCCTAGAATAAAACAGTTTTATCTTCATATCTTAACCTTCAGAATTTTGGTTATTTTCTGTGAACTACTGATCAACCTGCCTTCAGATCTTTAGAAGTACAGATTGTATCAGAATCTATCCATGAAGATCTGAGCACTTCATTTCAAGGATAGAAATGTGTTGTTCACTCAAGCAAACAGTTGCCATCCATTCATCAGCTACTTTCTGAGGCTGAACACGCGTTCACGTTTCTGAAAGGTCAAAAGCGCTGATTGGATGCATTGAGACACATGTCATGGGTAACCGTTCCAATATCTTTCTGAATCCCCCAAAACCAGCTGTCATTAATGCTCATAATCATTATAATTTATTTCTCTCTCTTGCCATTTACGTTTTCAGAATCTTTTTCAAAATCTATTTAAACACATTTCTCATTCTTTACACTCTTTCACTTTCACTTTCTCTACAATCTAATTGATTTCTGTTTTCATCCTTTTCAAAACCCCTTCAAATTCTTCTCCACAACCTGAACGACTACAACCAGAAGTGCAAACTTCTGAGGTCCACCCCCCTGAATCCTGTGAACAAGAACTTTATCACCATCAATCCAACCAAACTGTTGATCCTGTTCCCATTCCCATTCCTGGAATCACTGAACCTCTGACCATCAGTATACCCCTGACCACTCTGGATATTCCCCAAATTCCCTCTTCACTAGAATCAACTCCACCAAACTCCCCAAATAGTCCAATAATCATTCCAGACTCTTCCACTCCCTCACCAAAGATCAATCCAAATGACAATGCCAAAACTGTCATTGATCTAACTGTCTTTGAACGCATGGCTGCCATAACCAACAAGACAGCCATTCCAAAACCAAAACCATATGAACCTACACCAGATGTTGGTACCAGTTTATTGATATTTAAAACAGAAATGCAGAAGTGGATAACTTCACTGAAGCAAGCTAGTCTTGAGCTGATTGATCCTGCTGCATCAGATTATCTTTGGACAAGTTTCAGAAAATGGGTATGTTCTGAAACTCATAAGATGCAAGAACAGAGCTATGAACAAGTTCAACAAAACTTCAGTAACCTGCTAAAAGTTTTTGAAGATCAAGTTCTGATCCAGCTACTCAAGGAATAAGTTCTCCCTCTGGACAATGCTCCCTGGTCTGAACATCGTCCAGCAGACAAAGTTCAACTAGTGTCAGAAGATCTCAATCTGACTGATACTCTAGAACATATGATTCCTGCTGAAGAACTGGGTCAAAAAGAGGACATTGCAGAATGCTCTGAGAAGCATCCAGTTGCTGAAGATCCTCAAGCTTCCTCCTATGAAAGGCAGACTTTAGAAGACCTAAAGAGATCTGATATTTTGATGCAAGAAAGAATGGATAAACAGGATGCCAAAATTTCGGAAATCAAGAGCATGTTAACCAAGCAAGAGGAAGCCAACATCCAGATCAAGGGCTTGTTGGAAGCCTTGTTCACGGGTCTTCCTCCTCCCTCTTAGATTTTCCTCTGTTTAAAAATTTGTTTTTCTGTAATATTCTCAACATAGCTCTGAACTTATCATTGATTCTGTTTTTAATATCAACTCATTTTTTCTCATCTTCAATTTTGGCTCTGATTATGTGTTCTTTTTGATAACTGACAAAAAGGGGGAGAAAGAAAGAAAAAGATATTTTCAATAACAGATTACTGAGACATAAGTCTCAAACATTCTAATCTACTTAAATTCTCTCTTCTAAAAAGCTTGAACAGGTACAAAACTCTGCTGAAAGATACAGTAAGATTTTGATGCTCAAAGACTCATGGAATTAAAGGGAAGTAATCAACTCAGGGGGAGTTTTTCTTCTTAATTCTATACTTTTTATTCTTTACTCTTTATTGAAAAAATCTGGTTTTTGTCATCATCGAAAAGGGGGAGATTGTTAGAACATAGTTTGATTCTACAACCCTTGGTTAAAGTTTTGATGATAACAAAATACATAGAATAATATTATTTCTAAGGTATATAGAAAGAACAATTATGCTCCTTAAAATTATGCTTTGTATTTGCAGAAGTTCTGATGGAACCAGCATCAGAATGGAATCAGCATCAGAAGATCAGTAACCTATGGTACACGTTGAAACACTGAATTTTGATGACCAGAATCTGCGCCTAAACAAATACACTCTGACTCTGATCAAAGACATCTTTACCAAGTCATCAACACTCTGAAGCGTTATCAGCAGATACAACAAAGAAGACTCTGAAGCGTTACTAGTTAATTAAGACAGAATTAAATGCTAACGACTTTCTACAGACAAAGATCTTCTACAAAAGGAAAGTGCATTATTATCATTAAACCTGCTTTATGGACAATGTATCCTTGCTTGCCTATATAAACAGGACTGCTTGTGAAAAGAAGCACGTACGTATGCACTCAATTTTGCTAAGCTATCCAAACCACGCATATTCAAATCTTAAGCAAAGTCATTTTATTCCAAGCTCATTTTAGTGAAATTATCACAGTTGTGATATACAGTTTTGTAAGAAAACAAAAACACACTTGTTCAATTCATTTGTAAAAGAAGTTCCTTGAGATTAACCGGATTGTGGTTGTACTCAAGAAGACTTTAACAGTTGTTAAAGTAACCGTTGTAATTCTTTGAGAATAGTGAATTAAGACCTCGTTGGAGAGAGGCGAAATCACCTTGACGGGTGGACTGGAGTAGTTTGAGATCAAACGAACCAGGATAAAAATACTATGCTGTCAAGCCATTTGTTTTAAGTTTTACAATTCAACCCCCCTCCTTCTTGTGTTTTTCTCATCTTCAGAGTTGATAGTTCATCTACAGCAGAAACAAACAGATCTTCTTCCACATCATTGGCATTGTGCCCATGCCTCGGCATCGGTGCAGAGATAACATCCGGCTTTTCAGGAGCTTCAAATTCAACTTCCTTAGCGTTAATCAAATCCTGAATCTTATTCTTCAGGGCCCAACAGTTGTTGGTGTCATGCCCTGTACTTTCTGAGTGATAAGCATACCTAGCGTTGGGGTGGTAATGTGGTGATGAAGTGTTTGGATTTTTAGGGGCCTCCTTTAACATGGCCAGGTTCAACTTCAAGAGATGGGGTAAGACTTGAGCAGGAGTCATGTTTATCTTGGTGAATTGCCTTACAGGCCTTTCCATCCTTTGTTGGTTATTCCTCGGCTGATCACTCCTCAGTTGATTGTTTCTCGGTTGCTCTGACGCAGACTTCTGAATCATAACTGCCCCTACAGTTGGTCGTCTTTCGGTTCTTCCCTGATTTCTCTGGGCATAGACAGCTGACACCTCCTTCTTTCCAGCAGCAGAGGTAGATGCATCTTTCTGAATTTTTTTGCTTGTAATACCGGCTTCCACCCTTTCTCCAGTTAGAATCAACTCAGTGAAACCTGCAGAGGAGCTTCCGATCAGGTGATTAAAGAAAGGACCTGACAGAGTCCCCAAAACATGTCCATAAGCTCTCTTTCAGATAAAGGTGGTTGCACCCTTCCGGCCAAATCCCTCCATTTTTGGGCGTAGTCTTTAAAACCCTCATTGGTAGCCATGGCCATACTCTGTAGCTGAGTACGGGTTGGCGCCAAGTCGGCGTTATATTGATACTGTTTATAGAAGGTAGCTGCCAAATCTTCCCAATTATGTACATCAGACCTCTCCAACTGGTAAAACCAATCCAGCTGTGTTCCTGATAGACTGTCCTGGAAAAAATGGACCCACAGGTCTTTGTCAGAAGAATGTGGTTGAATTTTCCTGACATAAGATCGTAGGTGCATCTTCGGGCAAGACACCCCATCGTACTTAGCAAACAGAGGTACTTTAAATTTAGGAGGGATTACAATTCCAGAAAACAACCCTAACTCTTCAAATTCCAGCCCAAGCACTCTCTGTATCTCCATAGCAGCTAGACGCTCTTCCAAGTTCTTGTATTTGTCATCGGCCGCAGGATACTACTGTTCAAAATAGTCTTCATCCTCCTCTTCCTCTGCCTCAGAATCAGATGGCACTGTAGTTCCTCTACCTTTACCTTTCCCCTCTTCAGATGTTGATGGGAATTCCAAAGTCCGTCTGGCTTGTCCTTCAAATCTTCTGCCCAAGATAGCCACATCAGCTCTCTTCTTCTTCTTTTTCTCTTTTTCCTTCTCTAGTAGAGTCTTGAGCTCCTCCTGCCCCTTAGCCAAGTTCAAGAGTAGCTGTTGAAATTGTGAATTCTGCGCTTGTAAGTCTTTGACCGTTTGTTCAATATCTATCTTGCTGAAATAAAGAGCAGAGAGATGAGGAAACTTGGTGTGAAGACCTGCTTATGCATATGATGAATGATATGTATTCATGTAATGCATTCAAGGACTCAAAAATTCAAATTTGTTTTAAACAAAAAAGAAACACACGTCATATTAATAAGATAGAATTTGTTAGTACATCAATGCCCCATGGGCAAAATAATACAAAATTCTAAGGTAAAAAGACGTTGCACATCCTCTTTGGTGCAATGTAGGTGTTGAGAGTCTGCTCTTCGTGAAGTTGATGAGTGAGTTCCAAAACCTTCTTCTCGCTTGCGTAGAATTGGGCTTCAAAAGTATCGCGCTCTCCCTTGAGCTGTATCCAACTCCTTTGTAAATCTTCGAGTGATGTTTGCATGTCAGGATATAGGAGGGTGTATGGAACCTCTCCTTTCATAACAAGCTCTATAATCACAGGGAGAATGTAGGGGTAAGGCATCATAAGACTTTGGGCGTGGGTTCGTACCCACTTGAGGTAAGGCTCAAGGGGGGTGGAATTCTTGTGTCCCAAGGTATTACTGTCTACCTTGTTGGGCATTCTCCAAGCTCGGATGAACCTTTGTCGGAGTCCTTGATCGTCGTTGTCGAAGTCGAAAACTAAACCTTGAATTAGCATGTCATGTGGGCCATCCCTTCGGGCATAACCAAACTGTCTCAGAGCCAAACAAGGGTTGTAGGTGATGCCTCCCCTAATGCCAAGTAGAGGGACTTTAGGAAATTCCCCACAACGGTCAATGATGATGACATTCTCTTTTGATCGAGAACACCAATCAATATCTGAATGGGTAAGAGTCACCAATCGTTGTGACCACCTCAAATCTTGCTCATTCTTCAAAACTGATTGGGGAAGATGAGAAATAAACCATCTTTCTAGTAGAGGAGTACAACACATGAGATCACCTCTTTTCCTCATTGTACGAGTGTGAAAAGAGTGGAGGATATCCCCAAGCAATGTAGGCACCGGGTTGCGAGTCATGAAGATTTTAACAGCACTTACATCTATGAGTTGATCAGGGTTAGGAAACAAGACCATCCCATAGATGAGAAGAGCTACAATCTCCTCAAAAGCTTGTAAGTCTAGAGAATTCCAATAGCTTTGGGCCTTCTCAAACAGAAACTTTGACAAGAAGCCTTTGATACCACTTCTAGTTTCCCAATATGTTGTGACATCAGAGGAGTGCAAGTGTAAGGCTTGAGCAATCTCTTCTGGCTTTGGATCTCTTTCCATACCATTGAAGGGTAGTTGATTGACAATAGGAATCCTCAAGAGTTGAGAAAATTTCTCCAAAGTGGGCACAAGTTGGTAGTCAGGAAATGTGAAGCAATGATGCAAAGGGTCAAAGAACTGGAAGAGAACTTTCAGTATATCCTCCTCAGTGTTGGCAGTGACTAAGTTGAGAAGACAACCATGCCTCTCAGTGAATGGAGAATTCTCAGGAATCCTTGAAGCTAGCCCCTTGAGTTGAGGAGGAATTCTTACAAGGTTGATTTGGATAGTTTTCCTGCGAAGTGAATCCATAACCTACAAAACAGGAACATAGATGAAAATAAAAAATCCTTGAAATGGTTAGTGGATACATATGATGCTTCATGATGTCCATGATGTTATGCACAAGTATATATGTACAAGAAAATCACACAAGTTCCTAGTTATGATACGGTGGGAAGAACTGACTGTTTTTTGGAATGCTGGTTTGCATTTTGCGTTTGTTTTCGCAAAATGTCGCGGTAAGCAAGAGTCTCCACCGACTTTTATTTTATCCAACAAGGAAAGGAAAAAAAGCACAGAAAAATTCCTTTTTCGAGATATTTCTCGGGTTCGGGGGGTAGATTATAGAAAGGGAAGGTGTTAGCACCCTTTCTATCTGTGGTTATCCACGGGCTCTTAGGTACTTGCTCAATTGTTTTTGTGATACGGTGGGAAGAACTGACTGTTTTTTAGAATGCTGGTTTGCGTTTTGCTTTTTTGTTCGCAAAAATGTCGCGGTAAGCAAGAGTCGCCACCGACTTTTATTTTATCCAACAAGGAAAGGAAAAAAGCACAAAAAAATTCCTTTTTCGAGATATTTCTCGGGTTCGAGGGGTAGATTATAGAAGGGAAGGTGTTAGCACCCTTTATATCCGTGGTTATCCACGGGCTCTTAGGTACTTGCTCATATTATTTTCAAAATTTCTTTTCTTTGTGTTTGTGGGTTTGAAAAAGTTTTTGTTTTGAAACTTCGATTTAACTCTTGCTTCTGTCCTCAAGAGCGTATGAAGTGTTTTTGAAAACTTTGTTCGAAAAGTGTAAGTGTGAAAAGTTTTTGTTTTTTGAAAGAGCAAGTATCTAAGAACCATCTACCTACTCGGAAAAGGAATCGTTCTATGCTAATTTCCTTTAGATAATGCTATCCTACTATTGATGAGTAGGTAGCACCGTCGTTGGAATTTGAGGGTCAATTAGAATTAGGGACTTACGGTCACTAAAGCAATGTTAGGACGCCTTAGCGGTAACCCTAATGTCTTAGATCATTTGTTTTGAGGCAATCATATCCGAGGCAACCGTTTCGAGACGACTATGATCTTTTAGACAAGAGGGCGACCTCTAAAACGACCTATACTCAATGACCGCGTATGAAGGCAACCAAGTGGGGTGTACCCTAAGAGTGCGCATGTGCGAATGTGTTGTTTTCAGTTAATTTTATCTTTGTACATGTTAAGGGTGATCTAAGTTGATTTTAGGTTAAAACATTCAGTCTTGTCATGCCATCCTATTATCAAACATCTAACAGTTATGATTTGCGGAAATAAAATGCGGAATTTAAATTACAAGGCGTCGAGTATTTACATCGCCAAAGACAAACCTTTTTAAAAATAAATAAAGCGATAAAAATAAATAAAATACCTATCAAGCTATTACAATTCGAGAGCAAGTACATTATTGGATAAAATAAATAAATCGCGTGCGGGAAATTAAATCGAGCGCAAATTAGGGTTTTGACCCCTTAAAGAAGACATCTTTTTTTATTATTTTTATTTTAAGAAAGAGATTAACCTAAATTAATTACTAAATTAATAAATTAATTAATTAATTAAATGAAAAAATTATTTTTGGGTTTTTGTTATTTTAAGAAAGAAAATAAAATTAATTGAATTAGTAAAAACCTAATTAAGTCTAATTTAATTTTAATTATTTACAAAAATATGTTAAAGTTATTCTAATTAAAACCTAAGTTAATTTAATTAGTGTTTATTAATAAAATAAAAATAAAAATTTGATTTGATAAAGATAATATTTTTGTGGTTTTAATTTTATAAAGAAAAGAATTTTTTTTGATTGGTTAGAATTTAAACAAAAATAATAAAATAATTAAAATAAACAAAATAAATAAAATAGAACGAGTGAGGGGTTTGGGCCTGAAATTGGGTGTCTGAATAGCAATGCTGAGGCCCAAAACACGTTGGCCTTGTTTGACTTTTTGGATTTGGTGTGCATGCGCTGACTTGGACCATGGTAGACCTTCAGATCTTGGCCACCAGATTTCGCCTTTGGCCATCTGGCCATTGGATGCTTGATGGTGTATGGTATGCTGCATGCTTGGATATGTAAATGATCACCTGAAGGACAAAATCAAATAGAAATTGGAGGACCTGGGATTCGAACCCAGGTCCTGATGGATATTGAACGTGCACGCTTACCACTAGGCCACTTTGATCTATTTGTTAATATATTAGAAATAATATATATTATATGAAAACAAAAATTATTGCCAGCAAAAAATAAAAAGCGCGCGTGGTTTGAATGGTCCAATGAGGGGGCGCCACACATCGTCTTCAACCTGTCGTCCATGGCTAAAACCCTGTAAAACCTATAGCTACGGACACAGGCCATCACTACAAGTCATGCATCTTCCAAAATCTGATGTAGGCCATAAAAATGAATTCTAAGGGCATGGTTGTACTCGTCTCATCATCCCGGTCACAACCATACCCTTCTTGATGGCCAATTATTCCTGAAACAAAAACACCCAAAAATATCCAAGAAACCCTAGCTATGGCATTTTGCAGTATAGGTCATGTAAACGAAATTAAATAATGCCAAAAGCTTGGAAATGTTGTAAGGATTATAAATATGCCAATAATTTGTTCAAATGATGCAAGAATGAATCAAATCGAATCCAAGAACAGAGCTAGGTAACAAGGGACTTACAACGCGTTTAGGCGTATGAGCAAGCTTGCTTTTGATCCATGAAGATTAAGTGAACACCCAGGAAGCGATTGTGATAGGTCTTGGCTTCTGAAAATACCTCCAAGCACGATTTCAATCTCAAGCTTTTTGTGACTTTTTTCAAACTTTGTTCTGCCTCTTCTTGCAGCCTCTAACCCTTATTTCGATTCCTTTGGCTTTCTTATGTATCATGCTTTGCATTAGGGTAGAAATCATGGACTGAATCTCTCTAAATCAATGCATACATATTTGATTTGATCTCCATTATTAACCTTTCCAAATTTGACAATTTTCAATCTTTTTGCACATGGTTTGGTGTGATACGAATTTGATGATGTTAACGGTGATGATCCAATCCTGAAATAGCCAAAAAGATCTCATGTAATCAAAGTTTGGGATTTTATATGATTTTATTTGATTAAAAATGAATAAATTCAATAAAAAATCAAATAAAATAATAAAAATGAAATATGAGCTCATGGATGAAGCTAGGACACGTGGGCAATGATTCAAGCTCAAATTAAGTGGAAAAGAATGGGCCCATTTGACAAAATTTGAAGTTTTGGGGATAGTTGACTTTTGGCAATTTTGCAAAAATGTCCAACTTCAACAATGCATAACTTCTTCAATTTTGAATTTTTAGAGGTGTTCTTGGACTCTTTAGAAATATTGAGATGTCCTCTAACCAACCCTTTTGGTCTCATCTCATTTTGATATTCCATGCTCAAGTTATAAGCTTTGGCAAAAAAAGGTGTTTTTATTGACTTTCAAAAATGACCTATAATGTCCAAATTTATAACTTCTTGTGAGTGCATTTTTTGATCTTGGGGTGCGAAGATGGATTGTAGGAAACTTCATCCTCTTCAAAATGAGCTTTGAATGGGTCATTTCTCATAAAGTATGAGAAAGTTATGCTTGGTCAAAGTTGAGTTGACTTTTTCTACAAAACCCTAATTTAGCAACTTTTGAGTCTTGATGAATTTTGAGCAATCCTTGATGAATCATGATCAACCCTTGATCAAATGATGAAATATCCTTCAAAATTAGAATGTTGACAAAATCTTGAGTTTTGACTGTATTTGGATCTCAATTGACTTTTGCCCTAGCACAGTCGATTTTTTATACCTTTGAACAATTGACTGAGCAAAATTCCTCTGCAAGGCTTGAAATTTGACATGGATGATCTTGAGAACATATTAGGACATTGGGGAGCACTTGAGGTCATTTGGACTCAAAGATATTGATGCAACACAAAACCCTAATTTGGGTTTGACTGCCTTAGGAGATGACTTGTCTGACCCACTCTTGAGTAAACTTGAGCAACTTGGAGATTTTTCTTGCAATGTTTTGAGAAATATGAGAGGGAAAATTTTGGGGTACAACAGCTGCCCCTATTCAATCTTCTTAAACCTGAGGATGTAGATTGGCTTTCGTGATCCGAAGGTGGAAGATGATTGAACACTAGAGTGCCCAAAAATTTGCACTCACATGAAATGGTATCAACCTTGTGATATCAGGAATGGGATTACAGATGCCATTTGGAGATTGTTGGTGGGAGGATGGGCTTAAAGATGCCATCAACAGGAGTGCCGATCGCATAAGAGATTCCTTAGCGAGATCTTGCATACCTGTTGTTGTAGAAGATTCCGTTGGGGAAGTCTGGTCTTTGTTGAGATTTAGGAACTTGCCTGTACCTCAGCTAAGAGAACATCTCTGCTGAGTTTTAAGAACTTGTCCATAATTCAATTGGGGGAACTCTGTCGAGATTTTGAACCTTATCTGTAATTCAACCGAGGATAATTCAGTTGAGATTTAAGAACCGGTCATTACTTCAACTGAGGAGGTAAATTATCGAGATTTAGAACCTTATCTGTAATTCAACCGAGACTAATTCAGTTGAGATTTAAGAACCGGTCAGTACTTCGACTGCTGGAAACATCTTCGTCGAGATCTAGGAACTGTATGTACTTCAACGGAGGATAATTCTGTTGAAAATTAAGAACTCGTCCACACTTCGATGGAGGAACTTTGTCGAGATTTAGAACCTTATCTGTAATTCAACCGAGACTAATTCAGTTGAGATTTAAGAACCGGTCAGTACTTCGACTGAGGGAAACATCTTCATCGAGATCTAGGAACTGTCTGTACTTCAACAAAGTATAATTCTGTTGAGATTTAAGAACTCGTCCACACTACGACGGAGGAAAATTGTCGAGATTTAGAACCTTATCTGTAATTCAACCGAGACTAATTCAGTTGAGATTTAAGAACCGGTCAGTACTTCGACTGAGGGAAACATCTTCATCGAGATCTAGGAACTGTCTGTACTTCAACGGAGAATAATTCTGTTGAGATTTAAGAACTCGTCCACACTTCGACGGAGGAAATTTGTCGAGATTTAGAACCTTATCTGTAATTCAACCGAGACTAATTCAGTTGAGATTTAAGAACCGGTCAGTACTTCGACCGAGGGAAACATCTTCATCGAGATCTAGGAACTGTCTGTACTTCAACGGAGGATAATTCTGTTGAGATTTAACAACTCGTCCACACTTCGACGAAGGAACTTTGTCGAGATTTAGAACCTTATCTGTAATTCAACCGAGAATAATTCAGTTGAGATTTAAGAACCGGTCAATACTTCGACTTGGGTAAAAGCTTCACAGCTGGGAACTTAACTGCATCCTTCCTGAAAGGTAAAAGTCAGTTGTATGCAATGCATGATATATATCAAGCAATGATGTTCGAAAATAAATGAGATTGTGCTGTATGATGCGTATATGCATGTATCATGATGTATGAAAATGTAATGTTTTGGCTGGGGAGAATAAATCCCGGATAGCTACTAGAGAAAAGAGTTTATTTCCGCTAGGGATAGCGAATGAAGATGATTGCGAGAATAAACCTGCAGGAGAGGATAACTCCGTTAGGGAATAAACTGATGAGGAGATTACTCTGTGGGGAAGAGATGCTCTGCTGAAGATTCCACCGATAAATTCCACTGGGGATGAATTACCGTTGCTGGTGATACTGAATCCTGTTGGGGATTGACTTCTTGTTTGTGAAAGTAAAGAACTCCGTTGGGGATGATCTTTCAGTTGCGACTTCATCGAGGATAACCTTTTAGACTCTTATGGGGATAATCTTTTGAGTTATGCTGGGGACAATCTTCCAAAGTCTACTGGGGATGATTCTTCAAACTCCACTGGAGAAGCTTTTTCAGATTGTGCTGGGAAAATTTTTAACTCCACTGGGGATATCTTGTATTCTGCCGGGGAATATTCTTATACTCCGTTGGGGAGCATTAAGACTGCTGGGGATATTAAACCTTTTCAGTGTTGGTGGTAGATAAACTCTGCTTGGGGAGAATATTACCGATTCATCTACAGTTGCAAGTCTCAGCTGGGGAGAGCTATCATTACTGTCTTTCTCTGCGGGGAGTGAAAGCACCTTAGCCCTATTCTTCAACTGAATCTACCTGGGTACCTGGTGGATAAAGCACCCGTACAGCTTGGACAAATCTTATTGCCCCTGTTTCTGGTATTTCCAGCAATGGTCTTTTGTTTTGCATGTAAATATTTATGAGCAGCAATTAATGTCAAGTGCATATATCAAAAAATGAACATTGGACGTTCTTTGCAAAACAAAACAGAAAAAGGAAAAACAGTTTGAAATTTCTCTGAAAATGAATTGTATTGATTTGAAGTTTGGCCTATAAATAGGCATTTTTGTACAAGAGGCTGACGTCCTTGTAAGAGAACACCGCCGAACAAAATAGTTTATACATTTTGTGAAAAACTAAACAAAACAGCTATGTGAATGATCCCACTGGGTTCCAACTCTGCTATTGCCTTTATGTCCTCGAGCATCTCATCACTTTGTTACTTGGTTGAAGGTAGATCAGATTGATTAGTGCCGCACGAGCTTGACAGTCGATACCGAAGTCTAGTTACAAGGTGATCCAATGAGACATAGTGTTACGCTTTTATCCCTAGTTTTTGCCTGGACCTCCCTTTCGGGTTTTCAGTCCACTGGGATACCCCTTTTTACCCAAGCCGCCTTTTCAGGTTTTCGACTTGTCGGGTGTACAATTTTTTTCATTTTCATCCCTTATTTTTGCCCGAACCCTTTTGGTTCGCCGGGAAGCCCTTATTTTTTCCTAGGCCAGTCAACCTAACGGGTCTTTGATTATGCATAGTATTTTTTTACTATGTCTGCATTGACGAGGTGAGGAAGGTCGTCACCGTCCATGGTGGTTAGAATCATGGCTCCCCCTGAGAAAATGTTCTTAACCATAAATGGCCCTTCGTAAGTAGGGGTCCATTTGCCTCTGGGATCACCTTGAGGTAAGATAATGCGCTTGATCACCAGATCCCCAACTTGATACTCTTGTCGCCGAACTTTCTTGTTAAATGCCTTGATCATTCGTTTCTGATATGTATGACCATGACAAATAGCAGTAAGTCTCTTTTTGTCGATTAAGTTCAGCTGATCAAGCCAGGTCTGAATCCAGTCATCTTCGCTCAAACCCGCATCCTTCATAATCCGAAGAGAGGGTATCTAAACTTCAATGGGCAATACGGCTTCCATACCATAAACCAAGGAATAGGGTGTTGCCCCTGTTGACGTCCGCGCTGAGGTACGGTACCCATGAAGAGCAAATGGTAACATCTTGTGCCAATCTTTGTATGTCACCATCATCTTCTACACAATCTTCTTATTGTTCTTATTAGCCGCTTCTACAGCCACATTCATCTTCGGCCGGTAGGGAGAAGAGTTGTGATGCTGTATCTTGAACTGCTTGCAGAGTTCGGTGATCATCTTATTATTGAGATTTGTACCATTGTCCGTAATGATCCTCTCTAGTACACCGTATCGACAGATCAGATTGTGCCAAATGAACCGTGCCACGATGTTCTTGGTTACAGTAGCAAAGGAAGCCGCTTCAACCCACTTCGTAAAGTTATCAATAGCTACCAGGATGAAACGATTCCCGTTGGATGCCGTAGGTTTGATCTCGCCGATCATATCAATGCCCCACATTGCAAAAGGCCACGGAGCTGTCAAGACGTTCAGAGGAACTGGAGGTATATGCACCTTATCAACATAGACTTGGCACTTATGACAGGTCCGAGAATGCTGATAACAATCGGCTTCCATTGTGGACCAGAAATATCCTGCCCGAAGGATTTTCTTTGCCATGGTGTGTCCACTGGAATGAGTTCCGAAAGTACCTTCATGTAAATCTGCCATGATCCTTTCTGCTTCATTCTTATCCATACATCGCAACAAGGTTGAATCATGGTTACGCTTGTAAAGAATACCATTGCTGATGAATAACTTTTCCGCGAACCTCCTTAGAAACTTCTTATCATTAACAGATGCGCCCTCGGGGTATTCCTGAGCCTCAAGATATCTCTTCACCTCATGAAACCAGGGTTTATCTGCTACCTCTTCAGTCTCAATGTCACAGCAATGTGCAGGTTCATCCAACCTTTCAATGATAATCTGGGGAGCTTCGTTGTCCCAATTGACTTTGAACATAGAAGACATCGTAGCTAGCGCGTCCGCTAACTGATTCTCCTCTCTTGGGAAGTGTTCAAAGGTTATCTTCTCGAAGTGTGGAAGCAAAGTCAACACATACTCCTTGTAAGGAATAAGATTTGGGTGTTTCGTATCCCACTCGCCTTTGATCTGATTGATCACGAGAGCGGAATCTCCGAAAACACTTAAGAACTTAATCCTTAGGTCAATTGCTGCTCTAAGACCTATAATGCATGCTTCATACTCCGCCATGTTGTTAGTGCAGTTGAAACATAGTTGGCGGTAAATGGAGTATTAGAGCCTTTAGGAGATATGATCACGGCACCAATGCCATTACCCAAAGCGTTTGAAGCTCCATCAAAGTACATAGACCATCGGGATCCTTCTTCGGGTCCTTCATCCGGTCCAGGTGTCTCGCAGTCAGTCACTATCATGATATTCTCATCCGTGAATTCAAAGTTCACAGACTGGTAATCATCCACTGCCTGATGTGCCAGATGATCTTCTAACACACTTCCCTTGATTGATTTTTGGGTCGTATATTGGATGTCATACTCAGTCAAGATCATCTGTCATCTTGCAATTCTTCCGGATAAGGCAGGCTTCTCGAATATATACTTTATTGGATCCATCTTTGATATCAATAGAGTAGTGTGAGTCAGCATATACTGTCTCAGCCAGCGAGCAGCCCATGCCAAAGTGCAGCAAGTTTTCTCGAGCAACGAGTATCGGGTCTCGCAATCGGTAAACTTTTTGCTAAGGTAATAAATAGCATGCTCTTTTCAGCCAGACTCGTCATGCTGACCCAGCACACACCCCATTGAGTTGTCGAGTACTGTCAAGTATAAGATCAAAGGTCTCCGTTCAACTGGAGGCATCAGAATGGGTGGCTCTTGGAGATACTCTTTGATCCTTTCAAAAGCGGCCTGAAATTCATCTTTCCATCTTACCACTTGATCTTTCTTCAGTAACTTGAAGATTGGCTCACAAGTAGCAGTCAGGTATGAGATGAATCGGGAAATGTAGTTCAAACGTCCCAGAAATCCTCTGACTTCTTTTTCTGTTCGGGGAGCTAGCATCTCCTGTATAGCCTTCACCTTTGCAGGATCCACTTGAATACCTTTATCGCTCACAACGAAACCCAACAGCTTATCAGATCTCACTCCGAAGGTGCACTTGTTCGGGTTTAACCTCAGCTTGTACAACCTCAACCTGTCAAATAACTTCTGAAGGTGGTCAAGATGCTCTTCTTTAGTCTGGGATCTTGCAATCATGTCGTCGACGTACACCTCAATCTCATGATGGATCATGTCATGGAACAAAGCGACCATGGCGCACTGATACGTTGCCCCAACGTTCTTCAATCCAAAAGGCATGACCTTGTAGCAAAAGGTACCCCATTGAGTAACAAAGGTTTTCTTCTCCATGTCGTCGGGAGCTATTTTAATCTGATTATAACCGGAGAAACCATCCATAAAGGAGAAGACCTTATGCTATGCGGTGTTGTCAACCAGAACGTCGATATGAGGCAGAGGGAAATCATCCTTGGGGCTTGCCCTGTTCAGATCCCTATAGTCAACACACATCCGAACTTTACCATATTTCTTCGGCACAGGAACCACGTTGGCAACCCACTGTGGGTAAGAAGTAACTGCTAGAAAACTGGCGTCAAACTGTTTCATCACTTCAGCCTTGATTTTCTCAGACATCTCTGGGCGCATTCGGCAGACCTTCTGTTTTACTGGAGGACAATCTTCCTTGGTAGGCAATCGGTGAACCATAATATCGGTATCCAACCCAAGCATATCTTCGTAAGACCAGGCAAAGATCTCAACGTAGTCATGCAGCATTTGAATCAACCATTGCTTAACACTAGCTTCCAGATTTGCACTGATCTTGACTTCTTTTTTGTCTACCTCTGTACCCAGATTCACTGTTTCCACTGGCTCTTCATGTGGCTGTATAGCCCTCTCTTCCTGAAGTAACATTCTTGCAAGTTCACCTGACACTTTGCAATCATCTTCACCTTCGTCTTAGGCTAAGTTGATCAGACTTTCGAAGTCATAACTGGAAGTAGTAGAGTCGTTATCAGTGATATCCAGAGTGGATGTAGACCTGTATATGTGAGTGTATGTAAAATAGCTGTTTTGCAATATATAATAAAAGAAAAATAAGGAGCGCAAGATTTGAAATGCAAGAAATGTCCAATGCTTTTATTAATGATATATGTAGATGACACACATAAAGCCCTCACAAATGAAGCCACGGTGCCCCGGGTAAGACACCGGTCCTTAAAGTTTAAAACATAGTCTGTTACAAATACAAAACAAAAGTCTCATTACTGGGTAACAAAAGAAATTGGGATGAAGTCCTTTGACGTCCAATTGCTTGGTCCACCATCAGTAGTCGGGTATATCCAGCTGTCAATATCAAACTCTTCATCATCGTCTTCAATAACATTCACTCTTGCGTCATGTTTGGGCATAGGTGCCGTTATGACATTAGGCTTATCTGGCGCTTCAAACTGAATTTCCTTAGCATCAATCAAGTCCTGTACCTTATTCTTCAAGACCCAGCAGTTATTCATGTCATGCCCCGGGCTATCAGAGTGAAAAGCACAGCGGGCATTCGGATCGTACATCGGTGATGTTGTGTTGGGACTCTTCGGGGCCTCCTTCGGAATCACCAAGTTGGTTTTCAATAATTGTGGAAAAATTTGGGATAAAGTCATGTTGAGCTGAGTGAATTGTCTTCGTGGTCTCTCGGCCCTTGGCTGATTGTTGCGCTGAGGTGCAACAGCAGGTCTTGAAATAACAACCGCATTAACAGATTGGCGGTATTCAGGTCTATTCTGACTTTTTGAACTGTAAACAGAACTGGACTCTTTCTTAAAAGGCTTCTTCTCGGTGCTCGATGAAGCACCCTTCTGTATTTTTCCAGATTTGATACCAGCCTCAATTATTTCCCCGGTCATAATCAGCTCTGTAAACCCGGACGAAGAACTTCCAATCAGATGGTTGAAATACGGACAAGACAAGGTCCCCAGAAACATATTCACTAGCTCCCTAGCAGCCAAGGGTGGTTTCACTCTTCCAGCAAGGTCCCCCCACTTCTGAGCATAATCTTTGAAACCTTCACCCGCACCCATGGACATACCCTCGAGTTGGGTACGCGTGGGAGCAAGGTCGGCATTGTATTGGTACTGCTTGTAGAAAGCAGCAGCCAAGTCTTCCCAATTGCGGATACTGGCTCCTTCCTGCTGGTAAAACCATTCAAGCTGAGTCCCTGAGAGACTGTCTTGAAAGAAGTAGATCTAGAGGTTCTTGTTAGCGGTGTATGGCTGAATCTTCCTAACATACAAACGGAGGTGCAGATTTGGACAAGAAACCCCGTCGTACTTGGCAAAGGCTGGTGCTTTGAACTTGTGGGGGATCACCACCCCAGATGACAGACCCAAGTCACTGAAATCCAGACCATCCACTTTCTGAACTTCCATCGCGCTCAACCGGTCTTCCAGTTGTTTATATCTATCCTCAGCCGGAGGATACTGGTCTTCATCAAAGTCAGTCTCGTTGTTTGAAACCACAGGGCTAGGAGCCCTCCTTTCTTCCTGATTATCTTCCCCTCCAGATAAGTGGGTCAAATCAACTTCTTCTCGCAAATCGTTTATGAATCTGCAACCCATATTAAATAGGATCGTCTTCTTCTTCTTCTTCTTCTTCTTCTTCTCTCTCAACATAAGAGTCTTCAGATCTTGCTGACCCTTAGCCAAACTCATGAACAATTCCTGGAACTGGGCATTTTGAGCTTGCAAAGCCTTGATTGCTTGTTCAGTTGATGGTTCAGAAGACATGATGCTGAAATAAACAGCGAAGAAGATGAGAAAACCTGTAAGGGTACCTGTGATGAGGTGCATGGAATGAAATGCGTATGATATGATTTCAAAGACGTCGAGAGATTCAAATTCGTAAACCAAAATGAAACACACTTTTGTTAAATAAACTTTGAATTCAATTGTTCAAAAAAAGCCCTTAAGGTGTTACACGAAAGGAAAAATTGAAAAGTAAATCAAAAACTAGAAATAATAAAAAAGACAATCAGTGCTCCCATGGTCGTTTCTTGTCGGTGCAGACATAGTCATTGAGGATCCTCTCATTCTCCAGCTGCCTTGTCATCTTCTGGATCTTCTGCTCTTGCTCGTGATACTTTTCTCTGTAAGTATCCCGCTCTTCTCTCAGCTGCATCCACGATCTCTTTAATGCCCCAATGTCAGTAGGCATGTATGGATGGAGGATGGTAGGAGGAACCCCTTCTTCATCAGCAACTTCAAGAGTTATAGGCAAGACGGCTTCGTACGGCATTCCCAGCTT
The DNA here is from genome assembly GCA_948472305.1 of Vicia faba. Taxonomy (NCBI): domain Eukaryota; kingdom Viridiplantae; phylum Streptophyta; class Magnoliopsida; order Fabales; family Fabaceae; genus Vicia; species Vicia faba. The sequence goes on from OX451737.1 coordinate 1,277,995,128, forward strand.
TTGGGAACGGATCCGAACCCATCAGAGATATGGCTCCATCGGAAGAGAAGTCTTCGCACCTAGCTCGTGCGGATCAGACCTGTGTACTCTATCCCAAGCTCTTATGAATCTGCGACATTGCTCGTCACTATCCCTTTGGAAGTCAAAGACAATACTCGGCATCAGCAACTCATGAGGTCCTTCCCTCCTAGCTCGCCCAAATTGACGTAAGGCCAAGAACGGGTTATAAGTGATTCCTCCATTGGTTCCTATATGTGGAACATTGGGGTATTCCCCACAGCGATCAATAATAGCCACATCTTCCATGCCCTTGATAGTCCAAATGATGTCATTATGAGAGAGAGACATAATCTTATAGGCCCATCCCATGCCTTCCTTGTTCTTCAAAACTGATTTGGGGAGGTGAGAAATAAACCACCTCGCCAGCAATGGCGCACAACATATAAGGGTTCCCCGCTTCCGAGCAGTACGGGCATAAAGAGAGTGAAGAATGTCACCCAAGAGAGTGGGTACTGGATTACCGGACATGAAAATCTTCACTGCATTCACGTCGACAAAAGAATCCGAGTTAGGAAACAACACCAAACCATATATAAGAAGAGCCATAATGTCTTCAAACTCCTGGAAGTCTAGACTGTCCCAGAACTGATTAGCCTTACCAACCAAAAACTTAGTCAAGAAGCCTTTTGTCCCACTTCTAGTCTCCCAATTAGACATTACCTCAGCCTTTGTCAAATGGAGGGCTGAAGCAATCTCTTCCGGCCTAAGGACTTTCTCCCAACCTGTGAACAGGGTCTGTTCCAGAATAGAGATACCAAGTAGATCAGAGAACTCTTCCAAGGTAGGGGGCCAACTGGTAGTTCGGAAAAGTAAAGCAATGGTACAGTGGATCAAAGAATTGGACTAAGACACTCATCATTTGTTCATCTATCTTGGAGGTGATCAAACCCAGGAGGTGCCCATGTCTTCTGATAAAGGAGGTAGTATCTGAAACCTTTGCCACCAATTCCTTAAGCTGAGTGGGAATCTGGACAAAGTTGATCCGAATAGTGTTTCTACGCATGGGTGCCATGACCTACAAAACAGAACAAAGATGAATCCCCTTTGTCTTTGAAATAGGTTAGTCCAATTCAAGATGCATACAATGTCATGATGTCATGATGTCATGATAGAAAACACACCACAATTATCCACAAATAGCAAACATGGTAAGGGCAAAGAAGTCACACAAACCCTTAGATTTCAGGCTGGCAAGGAGTTTAGGTATTACCCTCTTTTAGTTTAGTTGGTTCAAAATTGTCCTAAAATAGTAACCGGGTTCTAGAGGATCTCAATATCACTGACCACCCTCGATCAGTCATAATTCCAGTTTAGCAACCTTTTCTTGCAGCCGGAATCATCGCGAGAGTTTGGTCTCAATGAGTGTAGCATACTGCTACTGTTCTATGGCCAAGTTGGTCAATTTAAAGGTTTTAAGGTCAGTTGGTGCTTAATGACCCCTTAGAAGACCCATATTCTCCTCGTTGCGCCACAAGGGATATCGGTATAAACTAAAGTGCCACACCAATGTAGCTACTGCTTCAACCGTATCGGTCTACGCCGTACAGTTCCCTCACAGTTTATTGCTACTTACCTAAAGGGTATCCCTCAGATCCGGGTTAGGATCTATAGTAACTCTGATTCAAACCCACAAAGATAAAGCATACAAATCAAGCAATTGAATACATTATGAACTATTCCTAAGGTACACCCCACTTATTAAATATCCCAAGCAGAGTCGCCAGTTCTGTGATACGGTGAGAAGAACGGACTGTTTTTTGGAATGCTGGTTTGCGTTTTGCGTTTGTTTTTGCAAAATGTCGCGGTAAGCAAGAGTCGCCACCGACTTTTATTTTATCCAACAAGGAAAGGAAAAAAAGCAGAGAAAAATTCCTTTTTCGAGATATTTCTCGGGTTCGGGGGTAGATTATAGAAAGGGAAGGTGTTAGCACCCTTTCTATCCGTGGTTATCCACGGGCTCTTAGGTACTTGATTTTAAGATCAACATTCAATCTTGTCATGCAACCCTATTATCAAACATCTAACAGTTATAATTTGCGGAAATAAAATGCGGAATTTAAATTACAAGGCGTCAGATATTTACATCGCCAAAGACCAATCCTTTGAAAAATAAAATAAAGTGATAAAAGTAATTAAAAGTCCTATTTACTATTACAATTCGTGAACAAGTATATTATTGGATAAATATAAGTAACGTGTGCGGGAAATTAGATCGAGCGCATGATTAGGGTTTTGACCCTTTTGATTAAAGAAAATATATTTTTATGGTTTTTATTTTAAGAAAGAAATTACCTAAATTCATTACTAAATTAAATTAAAATTAATTAAATGAAAAATTAAATTATTACATATTTTTTGATTTTGTTATTTTAAGAAAGAAAATGAAATTAATTAAATTAATGGTTAGTACCTAATTAAATCTAATTAATTAAATACTTTAAAAAAAGGTTAAAGTTATTCTAGTATTAAAAAACCTAAATTAATTAATTAGTGTTTATTAGGAAAAATAAAAGTTTAAAGTTTAATTAAATGTAAGAAATATTTTTGTGATTTTATTTTATGAGAAAAAGAATTTTGATTGGTTAGAAATTAAACAAAAATAATAAAAACAATTAATAAAGCAAAATAAATAAATGGAAGAGAGGAGGGTATTGGGCCTGAAATTGTGGTGTGAGTAGAAATTCTGAAGCCCAATTGTGCTGGCCTTCTTTGACTTTCTAGAATTCAGTAGGCACGCGTGGACTTGGACTATGGTGGACATCCACTCCTAGACCACCAGATCTGGCCTTTGGCCATCTGGCTATTGCATGGACGAGGATGCATGGTGTTCTGCAAGTTTATGTGCGCATGGGAGTACCTAAAGAGAAAAAATATTGAGAAAGTGGGGGACCTGGGATTCGAACCCAGTTCTTGAAGGATAATTCTTTGCACGCTTGCCACTACACCACGCTGATTCAATTGTTATTATAATGCAAACAAATAATATTATATAAAAATGAAATAATTGCCAGAAAAATAATAAAAATGCACGCTTGGTTTGAATGGCCCAATGTTGGGGCGCCACGCATTATCCCCAACCTCTCGTCCGTGGCTAAAAGTGCATTGACCTATACCAACAGACAGAAGTCCGTAGCTACAATGTTGTTCATCTCAAAAATCCTTCTCAGGCCACAAAAATGAATTCCAAGGACATGGTTGTGTTTGTCTCATCCTCCCGGTCACAACCATGTCCATTATGTGCTTCAATTGTACTTGGAATAGAAATGCCCAAAAACAAGAAACGAACCCTAACAATGGTGGTTCTTCTCCTACGCCAGATAAATTCAATTGAGTAATATAAAAAGCTTGGAAATGCTCTTGTGATCACAAATATGCCATTAGTTTTCGTTATAGATGCAAAAATAGATCAAACCGAATTCAAGAACAGGGGTATGTTTCGTGACACTTACAGCGCGTTTGGACGTCTGAAAAAGCTTGCTTTGGATCCAGGTAGCTTGTATGAACGGCCAGGAAGCGATTGGGACAGGTCTTGGCCTCTGAAAATGCCTCTAACCTGGATTTCGACTTCTCACTTTTTTGGGATTTTCCCACTTTTTGTTCTGCCTCTCTCTGCACTTTCCAACCATGATCTCGTCTCCCTTTGCTTGCTTATGTATTATGTAGTGTATTAGGGTAACAAATATGGACTAAATCTTCCCATATCAATGCATATGAATTTGATTTGATCTCCACTTTAAACCTTTCCAAATTTGATTCCATTCAATCTTTTTGCCCATGATTTGGCTTCATATGAATTTGATGGTGATGCTAGCTGTGAACAAAGCCTAAAACAATCAAAAAATCAAGAGTTATTAATTATTTGGATTTTATATGATTTTATTTGATTTAAAATGAATAAATTCAATAAAAAATCAAATTAAATAATAAAAATGAAATATGGGCTCATGGCTGAGGCTAGGACACGTGGGAGACTATGCAAGCTCAAATCAAGTGGAAAAGAATGGGCCCATTTGACAAAATTTGAAGTTTTGGGGATAGTTTACTTTTGGCAATTTTGCAAAAAAGTCCAACTTCAACGATGCATAACTTCTTCAATTTTGGACTTTTGGAAGTGTTCTTGGACTTTTCAGAAAGCTTGAGATGTCCTCTAACCAACCCGTTTGGTCTCATCTCATTTTTATATTCCATGCTCAAGTTATAAGCTTTGGCTAAAAAGGTGTTTTTGTTGACTTTCAAAAATGACCTATAATGTCCAAATTTATAACTTCTTGGGAGTGCATTTTTTGATCTTGGGGTATGAAGATGGATTGTAGGAAATTGCATCCTCTTAAAAATGAGCTTTGGATGGGTCATTTCTCATAAAGTATGAGAAAGGTATGCTTGGTCAAAGTTGAGTTGACTTTTCCTACAAAACCCTAATTTAGCAACTTTTGAGTCTTGATGAATTTTGAGCAATCCTTGATGAATCATGATCAAATTTTTATCAAATGATGAAATATCCTTCAAAATGAGAATGTTGACAAAAAATCTTGAGGTTTGACTGTATATAGGTCATAGTTGACTTTTGCCATAGCATAGTCGATTTTTGGACCTTTTGAGCAATTGACTGAGCAAACTTCCTCTGAAAGGCTTGAAATTTGACATGGATGATCTTGAGAACATATTAGGACATTGGAGAGCACTTGAGGTCATTTGGACTCAAATATCTTGATGCAACACAAAACCCTAATTTGGGGTAGACTGCCTTAGGAGATAGCTTGTCTGTCCAACTCTTTAGCAAACTTGAGCAACTTAGAGATTTTTCTTGCAATGTTTTGAGAAATATGGGAGGGAAAATTTTGGGGTACAACACTAGTTTAGGCTTGCATGGGGTTTCATAGGTAAGTACCCTCTTGAATTTTAGTTGGCTCAACCTGTCCTAGAAATGTAATCGGGTTCTAAGGAGCTCAATATCACTGGATTGTTTCCTTGTTCATTGTTTCAATTCAGCCTCTTTACTGGCGATCAAAATATTCCAAGGAACCAACCCTCAATGAGTGTACTATTGAGTATCTACAAACTTCGTACTGCACCAAAGCCGGTCATCTCACTACATCCTAAAAGGCAAAGTTGGTCAAGTAAAGGTTCTAAAAGTCCATTAGTGCTTCATGACATCACTCAACTTCCCCGTATTCTCTTTGATTGACTCAAAGGATACCGGTACCCACAAATATGTCGCACTAATATAGCTATTGCTTCAACCATATCGGTATACCCCACACAGTTTCCATAATGTATTGATATTTACCTATGAATGTTTCCCAAATCCGGGTAGAGGATTCAAACCCAAACAATAGAACCAAAGTGTAAAGCAAACAAGTCAAGAAATTATAAGCATGTAAAGGTGATCTAAACCATAAGGTAACCCCACTTTTAGAAGAGTCCCCAGCAGAGTCTCCAATTTTTTGATGCGGTGGGAGAACTGACTTGAGGTTTTGCGTTTGTGTTTGCAAATGTTGCGGTTTAGCAAGAGTCGCCACCGACTTTTATTTTATCCAAAAGGAAAGGTAAAAAAGCACATGAAATACCTTTGAGATTGTTTTTGGGTTCGGGGGGTAGATTATGAAAAGGGAAGGTGCTAGCATCCTTTTCATCCATGGTTTTCCATGGGCTCTTAGTTACTTGTTTTAGATCACTTGCTTTTTCTTTACAATTGTTTGAAATGGTGCTTTGTATGGTTTTGAAAGTATTTTGAAAAGAGGCCATTGTTTAGGCAATCTTTGTAATGATTCTTGTTTGTAAGAATGTATACAAAGATGTTTGTCTTTTGAAAAATGTTTCAATGTTTTGAAAGTTGTTTGGAAATGTTTTGAAATTGTGTGTGTTTGTTTGAAAATAGCAAGGATGGTTTGCAAGTTTGATCAAGTAACTAGAAGCATCTACCTACTCAAAAGTCTTTCCTACACATTTTTATTCCTTTTACATTGTTCTTTTACCATTGCATTTGGTAAACAACCCTATCTTTGGATGTTAAACGGGACAGGTGTTGGTCATCGTATGACCATGATAGCAATATTGCCAAGTATCTTAGCAAGTTTAAGGGACCAAGATCATTTGTTTTTTTTTAGGCAACCAAGATAGCGTCATCGAGGGACTATGATCTTTTGTTTTGTTTTGTTTTACCAAGATACCTAGCATGCATACCATGGCCATGTTTTAAGACAACCAAGTAGGTGAAACCCTAGGGGTGCTTGTGTGCAAGGTGTTGTCATTTTTCATGCATTTTTTGTCTTGTATTTAGGTCTTGATTTTTGGTCTTTTCATTCAAAACCCTAGTTTACTATCATGGTATATGAAAGCAATAAAATGCGTAAAGTAAATCTAGACTATTACAAAAATATTATGGGAAGGGGGGGGGGGGGGTACAAGTTTTGAATAGGGGGATATTGCTCAAAAATAAAACCCTAAAACTATTACAACCAAATTGAATTTATTGTACAAATAAATAAATAAGCAAATATTTAAGTACGCAATAAAATGTATGTATGCAAAAAATGTTTTTTTTTTGTAATTGTTTTATGTATGAGAACATAATATTATCAAAGTCCTAAAAATAAAAAAAATAATGTTATTATTTTTAAAAGGGGAAACCCTAATTTTTTTATTAAAAGAAAAATATATGTTTTCTAATATTCTTATCCATTTTTGTTTAAGAAAAATAATAATAATATTATGTATAAATGCTAAAAATTAAAATATGTGAGAAAATAATATTTTATGTGTATAATATAATAAAATAAAATATTTAAGTATTTTAATATTATTTACAAGTTTATTTAAGAAAATAAATTCTATTTAACCTAATAAACTATTTTTATGCCATAAAAATAATAAAATAAAATGCAAAAATTTAAGAAAATATTTTTATGATTTTATAATGTTCAGAAAAAATAATAAAAGTCAAAAATATAAAAAATAACAAAATATGAATCAGGGGGGTGCAAAAGTAAATGGGGAGGGGGGGTGCAAAAAGTCAGAAAAGCCAGGCCCAAGCGCGCCAAGCCCAGACACTTTGTCCCTGACCTTTGTCTCCTCCAAAACACGCGTATCTGCCTTCAAATCCTGTTCTTGCTATTCTTTGCATAAAATCAAAAACTTATAACATGAAAAATGTAGCTCATGATCACACGATTCCAATGATATAAAGAACATGACCTAACTCTCAAAGATCAGAGAGAATTTTAATGGCCCTAATTTCTGACCTAGTTTTTTCAGCATGTTCAACATCCAAATACTCTTAGCTCAATTAATATAAATGGAATTTATGCATATGTACAGCTCAAGCATGTTAAGGACTACATCTTTGCTTCACAAACTTAAGCTTAAGGATGCCTAAATAAGGAGTTAGAAACTTGACAAATACCTTGTTCAGTTGAGTTTGGATATGGCAATGTGGGGAGTTTGAGTGAGGCCTGAAGGTCGTGTGAGCTTGCTTGAAGTTCCCTCAAGCTTCTCCAATACTCAACTTGCCTTGTAGATGCCTGAATCTTCCTATAGAAGTCAACCTGCAAACTCAAAAAGTGAAAATGGTGAAGCTTGAAATAGGGTTTATAGTTGCAAGATAAGGGCCTGGATAGTTTAGGTAGGAGGTATGAAATGTGTTTGAAGTGATTCAAAGCAAAACGCACGAGGCAATATGGAAATAGCTTGTGATTTGCAGAGATGGCCCTGTTGTGGGCAGAAATGGTGTTTTTTGTGTTTTGGAGTGTTTGAGAAGTTGTAAATTCGTGCTTAGGCTTGCAACAAAGTTCTGAGGTCGTTTGAAATGTTACAAAGTCTTGGTTTTATCAGATACACAAGCTTGCTTGACTTTTGCAAGTTTGCTTGCTTTTGAAGAAAAGGTGAAGTGACAAAGCCAAAGGCCTGTACAGGCTAGCTTGAGGTCTAATGAGAGTTGGTGTACTTTTCCTAAAGTTTTTGGATATTGTTTGCAACAAGAGATCAGGTCCATGGCTCAAGAAATACAAAATTGCAAAAAGCATGCTTTATCAAAATGGTATTATGCACTTTATACCATTTTTGGATTAATTCAATGTACAAAGCTTCAAAGATCAGAATAAGACCATTATCCATTGTGTTTGAATTAAATTAAGGAGTGTATAAAGGATTAGAACCTGTAAAACGAAGTACAAGCATGCTAGGACAAATTTGCAACTTGAACCATTGTGAAAAATGCCTTGGACAAAAGTGATAATTTGCCATTTTCATTTCTTTGATTCTCCCTAACCATAAATGATCTTGGAGAGTTCTTGGACATTTTGGAAAGCTTGTAACATTGTATATAATCCATATTTGAAATGAATTTTGATACTACTCTTGGAACTAGGTGAAAAGTTGCCATGAAGTTAGGTCAAAAATCTACCTAAACTAGGGCAAATTTTCACTAAGTTAAAAAGTTTATGGACCCTTATTCACAAAATTATAACTTGAGATCCAAGCATCTTTTGGGAAAACTTTGTGAATAAAAGTTGTATATTTTGTGGAGGACTACAACTTTCATGTTGGAAGTTTTCTTTGAATCCAATTTCATCATGGTAAAAAAGTTGGAAAAAAATAAGAAATTTTCATAACTTAGAAAAATTCTAAGTTATGAAAATTTTCAAACTTAAACCCTAAATTCCAAATTTAAGTTTCTTGGTGAACAAGTTTCATGTTTTGACACATCTTGATGAAATATGACCCTTGGCACTTGATTTTGACCAAAAAGACAAAGTTTGACTTTTCAGTGTACAGTTGATTTTTGATCAGTTGACTGGGAAATTCATTTGTAAATCCAATGCATTTGAGATCTTTTGAACCTTGTGATTAGGTCAAGATGATGCCCTTGAGTCCTTGAAATCATGCTTGAACCCAATTGGTCATTGGCTATGTTAAAAATCAGAAATTGCCCTTCTACAGTCAAAACCCTAATTTTGACCATTTTGCCCTTTTGATGATCTAATCAAATTTCTTGAGGAGTTGTGGTCCAAACTTGATCAAATGGTACATAGAAGCCTAGGATGTTGTTGTGGATCAAAAATTATGAAGTTTGACTGTAAATTGGCCATGGTTGACTTTTTCCCCAATGCAGCTGATTTTTAGATCAACTGTCCAATTGACTGGGCAAAAATGTGATTCAAGGCTTGAAACTTGGTATGAGCAATCTTAGGGGTCCAAGATGGTGTATGAAAGTCACATTGAGCATTGATGGTCCAAAATTCCTTGTGCAAACTCAAACCCTAATTTCAGGCTATCAGTGCAAGAGGAAGTCTTGAGCTGAGCAAACCCTAATCCTGTCTGGAGTCCAAGAAGTCTTGTGAGGAAAATCTTGACAATATGAGAGGGCAAATTTTGGGGTACAACACTCTTCATGGGTACCGAACCTCAGGGCGGACTTCAACAGGGGCAACACCCTACTCTTTGGTGTATGTCATGGAAGCAATCTTACCTATCGAAGTCCATATACCCTCTCTTCGGATTATGAAGGATGCAGGTTTGAGCGAGGACGACTGGATCCAGACCTGACTTGATCAGCTGAACTTAATCGATAAAAAGAGACTTACTGCTATTTGTCATGGTCAGACGTATCAAAAGAGAATGATCAAGGCATTTAACAAGAAAGTCAGACGACAAGAGTATCAAGTTGGGGATCTGGTGATCAAACGCATCATATTACCGCAAGGTGATCCCAGGGGCAAATGGACCCATACGTACGAAGGGCCATTTGTGGTTAAGAAAATTTTCTCAGGAGGAGCCATGATTCTAACCACCATGGATGGTGACGGCCTTCCTCACCCCGTCAATGCAGACATAGTAAAAAATACTATGCATAATCAAAGACCCGCTAGGTTGACTGACCTAGGCAAAAATAAGGGCTTCCCGGCGAACCAAAAGTGTTCGGGAAAAAATAAGGGATGAAAATGAAAAAATATGTACACCCGGCAAGTCAAAAACCTGAAAAGGCGGCTTGGGCAAAAAAGGGTATCCCGGTGGACTGAAAACCCGGAAGGGCGGTCCAAGCAAAAATTAGGGATTAAAGCGTAACACTATGTCCCATTGGATCACCTTGCAAACAAATTTCGGTATCGACAATCAAGCTCGAACGACATTAATCAATCTGATCTACCTTCAACCAAGTAGCAAAGTGATGAGATGCTCGAGGATATAAAGGCAATAGCAGAGTTGGAACCCAGTGGGATTGTTCACATAACTGTTTTTCTTTCTTTTACACAAGCTGTATAAATTCTATTGTTCGGCGGCGTTCTATTACTAGGACGCCAGTCTCTTGTACAAAAAACGCCTATTTACAGGCCAACTTCAAAATCAATACAATTCGTTATCACAAAGAAATTTAAAATTGTTTTCTTTTTTTTGTTTTTTTTTGCAAGAACGTCCAATGTTTCATTTTGATATATGCATTTGACAATAATTGCTGCTCATAAATATTCACATGCGAAACAAAAGACGGTTACTCATAATATCAGAAATAGGGGCAAACAAGAAATGTCCAAACCATACAGTTGTTCTATCCACCAGATATAGGGATAGACCTAGTTGGAGAAAACGATTGAAGGTACATTCACTCCCTGCAGAGTAAGAAAAAGACAGTCATATTAGCGGTCCCGAACAGGATACCACTCTACCCAGCTGAGGCTCGCAACCGCGAATGAGTCGGCAAGATTCTCTCCAAGCAGAGTTTAACTATCATCAGCACTAGAAAATTATCCCCAGTGGATTTTGGAGAATTATCCCCAATAGAGTCTAAAAGATTATCCCCAGTGAAGTCGCCACTGGAAAATCATCCCCAGCGAAGTTCATTCCTTTCACAAACAGAAACTCAATTCCCAACAGAGTTCATCATCACCAACAACGGTAATTCATCCCCATCTGAGGGTATCCTTCCAAATCAACAGATCCTCCGACAGAGTATGTCCTCCCCACAAAGTCATTTCCTCATCAGTTGTCCCCCAATGGAATTATTCTTTCCCACAAGATCATTTCCTCGTTAGTTTATTTCCTAGCGGAGTTATTCTTTCCCACAAGATTATTTCCTCGCCGGTTTGTTCTCCAGCAGGATTATTCTCACAATCATCTTCATTCACTATCCCCAGTGGAAATGAAGAATTCAACTCTTTTCTCCAGTAGCAATCCGGGATTTATTTTCCCCAGCTAGAGGATATCATAAAAACATTGCATGCCCATACATCATGACATACGCATAGACATCATACAACACAATCTCATTTATTTTGAGAATATCATTGCTTGATACATATCATGCATTACATATAACTAACCTTTACCTTTCAGGAAAAATACAATTAAATCCTCACAAAGTTCAAGCTATGAAGCCCGGATCCGACCGAATAGTACCTTGATTTCTACAGCATATTGTGAAGCCCAGATTACGACCGGATAACAGTATCAAACACTGCGAAGCCTAGATTCAACCAGATAGTGGTTTATCTCTAAGCTATGAAGCCCGGAGAACGACCAGATAATAGTTTAATCCCCAACAAGCCGTGAAGCCTGGGTTACAACCGGATAACATCTCAGCCAGTTACTGTGAAGCCTGGATTACGACCAGATAGCAGTGCAAGGTACCATGAAGCCTGGATTACAACCAGATAGTGGTATATCATAAACAAACCGTGAAGCCTAGATTACGATCGGATAACAGCTCAACAAGTTATTGTGAAGCCTGGATTACGACCAGATAACAATACAAGTTTCTGTGAAGCCTGGGTTACGACCAGATAGCAGTCAAAGACACCGCGAAGCCTGGATTACGACCAGATAGTAGTATATCTTTAACACAAGTTATAAAGTCCGGATTATGACCAGATAGTATCTTGATTTCCCCCAAACACCGTGAAGCCTGGATTCGACTAGATAATGGTATAAGACGTCGCGAAGCCTGGATTACGACCAGATAGCAATAAGAGACACTGTGAAGCCTGGATTACGACCAGATAACAGTAAGGGACACTGTGAAGCTTGGATTACGACCAAATAGCAGTTCACCCGGCCATATACTATAAAGCCCGTATTACGACCAGATATTAGTAGGCCCAAAGCCAAAGGGAAGCCCGGATTACGACCGGATAACCATTTGATCTCTTCTGAAGCCTGGATTACGACCAGATAAGAAGTAAAGTATTGTGAAGCCTGGATTACAACCGGATAGCAGTACAGAACACCATGAAGTATGGATTCGACCAGATAATGGTATAAAGCATCGTGAAGCCTGGATTACGACCAGATAACGATAAAAGGGCTGAAGCCTGGGTTACGACCAGATAACAGTACAAGACACTGCGAAGCTTAGATCTCGACCAAATAGCAGTTTACCTGGACAATTACTAAGAAGCCCGGAGTCGACCGAATATTAGTGTGCCCTAAATTCAAGTTGAAGCCCGTATGCGACCGGATAACAACTCATTTCCTTCTAAAGCCTGGATTACGACCAGATAAGAATCGAGAAATTGCGAAGCCCGGATTACGACCGGATAGCAAGTTTAATCTCATCTCCCCAGTAAGTCACTGTAAAGCCTGGATTACGACCAGATAGCAGTCGGTCTTATCACTATGAAGCCTGGATCACGACCAGATAGTAGTTCATTTTCACCTCTTCGACGAAGAGACGATTCCTCAACAAGAATAACGGATGACCGAAGTTCCTAAAATTCAAATTTTCTCAAAACAGAGATAACTCCCCAGTAGAATAACGGACGACTGAATCTCCTAAAATTCTATTTCTCTCAAGACAGAGATCAACATTCCCCAGCGGAATCTACCTCAACAACAGGTATACAAGCTCTCAATAAGGAATCTCTTAGGCGATCGACACTCCTTCAGATGGAATCTTTAAGCCCATCTTCCGTCATCAATTGCCAAATGGAATATGTAAGCCCATTCCCGACATCACAAGATGGACACCACTTCATGCGAGTGCAAATTTCTGGGCACTCTAGTGTTCAATCCTCTTCCACCTTCGGATCACAAAAGGCACGCAAGCCAATCTACATCCTCAGGTTTAAGAAGATTGAACAGGGGCAGCTGTTGTACCCCAAAATTTTCCCTCCCATATTTCTCAAAACATTCCAAGAAAGATCCTCAAGTTGCTCAAGGAAGTCCAAGGGTTGGCCAGACAAGCTCTCTCCTAAGGCAGTCTACCTCAAATTAGGGTTTCATATTGCATCAAGTTACTTAAGTCCAAGGGATCCCAAATGCTCAAAAATGTCCTAATATGTTATCAAGATCATCCATGTAAAGTTTCAAGCCTTACAGAGAAAATTTGCTCAATCAATTGCTCAAAGGCCTGAAAATCGACCATGCTAGGGCAAAAGTCAATTGTGACCCCCATACAGTCAAACTTCAAGATTTTTGGTCAACATCCTCATTTTGAAGTATATTTCATTATTTGATCAAGGGTTTATCATGATTCATCAAGGATTGCTCATAATTCATCAAGACTCAAAAGTTGCTAAATTAGGGTTTTGTAGGAAAAGTCAACTCAACTTTGACCAAGCAAAATTGTCAAAAGTCAACTATGCCTAAAACTTCAACTTTTAACAAATAGGCCCAATCTTTTTCACTTGTTTTGAGTTGGCAACATTGTCCATGAGCCCTAGCCTTTTCCACCTATAATTATCTTATTTTTATTATTTATCTTGATTTTTATTTGAATTAAATCATTTTAAATCAAAACAAATCATAGAAAATCCAAAATATTGAAAACACAAGATTTTGTACTTGTTTCAGGTCTTCTTAAAATCCAGCTAGCACGAGATCAAATTCGTGTAAAGGCATGGGGTGCACAAAAAGATTGGATTAGGCCTATTTTTGGAAGGATGTTCAAGTGTATCAAATCAAAATCAAAAGCATTGATGGAGGAAGATTGAGCACACTAATTCAACCCTACTTCATTTCTCAGTACATAAAGAAGGTGTGCAGACCAAAAGAGAGGCTAGAGAGAGGCGCAACATCAAGAACAAAACTTGGAAAAAACCATAAAAAGTGAAAACACAAATTCATACTTCTAGGCCAATTCAAGACCCTTGGACCATTCCAATCTCTTCCTGGGAGTGTAGGCAAGTGAAACCAATCAAGAACAAGGCCTTTCCAGTACTAAAACCAGCTGTAAGTCGTCCACGACATTGCTTCTTTCTTGAATTCGAATTGCATCATTCTTATACTTGTAGCATGAAATAGTTATAGATTCTTACTCCTGGGAACATTTGCAAGCTTTTTGTAATCTTTAATTGTGTTTTCATGGCCTGCATGAAGTTTCACCATTATTAGGGTTTGTAGCTCCGATTTGGGGTCTTGGTGCACATGTGAAATTGGGCCACGATTAGGGTATCATGAAGTTCGTTAGATTGAGACGAATGGATTGGTACCATCACCATTGATTTATTGTGCTTGTACATGATTTTTGATATGCCCAGGGTTTTAGCTACAGAGGGTGTCCGTTGGTATAGGTCAGTTGTCTAAAACAACAGATCCTTGGAGAAGACGAAGACGTGGCGGAAAAATGGCGCAGTGGTAGTGGAGTGTGTGGAAAGTGCTTCAGGACCTGGGTTCGAATCCCAGGTCCCCCTATTTCTTCATATTTTTTCCTTTCAGGTAATCCAACGCACACCAAAGACTTAGGGACCACCATACATCTTCATCATCCAGCCATTGGACCTCCTGGAAGCTAGATCTGAAGGCTAGCATATGAGAGACCATCATGAGGCCTAGTCAACGCAACACACTGAATTCAGGAAGTCAACGTGGACTTCAGATTGTTGGGCCCAAGCTTGCTATCTGCACCCCCTCTAAATTACTTTCAGGCCCAAGTTTCTTACCTTTTTCTTTTTCATATTTTATTTCATTTAATTAATTTATTTGTTTTATTAACCAATTAATTATTTCTTTTATCAAAAAATCATAAAAATAATATTTTTCACCCAATTAGGATTAAGTTTATTTTTTATCAAAAATTAATTAATTTAATTAGGTTGTTAATTATAGATAACTTTAATTTCTTTTTGTAAATAATTAAAATTAATTAGAATAATTAGGGTCATAATTTAATTATATTTTCTTTTCTTAAAAATAACCAAAACACAAAAAATAGGCCATTTATTTATTTTCATTAATTAATTTAATTAGCTAATTAATTGTATATTTAATTTAAAACTTAATTCTTTTCTTAAAAATAATTAAAAACAACAAAAACATTTTTCTTTTAATTAGGTTAAAAAGGGTCAAAACCCTAATTTTTCTTATCGTTCTAATTTCATCGCGCGCGCTTTATTGTTTTATTATTTACCATATTGATGTAACTGCCTACAAGTTGTAATAGTTTAATTAGGACTTTTATCTTTCATTTACCGCTTTATTTTTTAAGGGTTTGTTTTTGGCTATGTAAATACCCGAAGCCTTGTAATAGCTTAGTTTACTTTCCGCCTCTTTAAATTCCGCAAAATATTAAGCTGTTAGATGTATGATATAGGGATACATGACAAGAATGTGTGATTAACTTTAAAATGGTTAGATAACCCTAAAATGTGCAAAGATAAATAATCTGAAATTGAATCACTCGCACATGCGCACTCCTAGGGTACACTCCCACTTGGTTGCCTTTGATAAACAGTCATTGAGTATAGGGTGCTTTAGTGGTCGTCCTTTTGTCCAAAGATCAAAGTTGCCTTGGAAAGGTTGCCTCGGATATTGTTGCCTCGGATATTGTTGCCTCGGATAATTGATCTAAGACATTAGGGTTATTACTAAGACGTCCTAACATTGCTTTAGTGACCGTACGTCCCTTTCGAATTGACCCTCAAACTCCAACGACGGTGTTTCCTACTCACTAATAATGGGATATCACGGTTTAAAGGAAACGAATACAGAACGATTCTTTTTTTCGAGTAGGTAGATTAGTTCTTAAGTACTTGCTCAATAAAAAAAAACTTTTTTTCACACTTACACTCATTTACAAACAAAGCTTTCAAAAAACACTTCGTAACACTCTTGAAGACAGAAGCAAGAGTTAAATCAAAGTCAAAAACTTTTCAAATCACACAAACACACAAAGAAGCAATTTTGAAAATGATGAGCAAGTACCTAAGAGCCCATAGATAACTACAGATAGAAAGGGTGCTAATACCTTCCCTTTCTATAATCTACCCCCCGTACCTAGAAAATCTCGAAAAAGGAATTTTTCTGTGCTTTTTTCCTTTCCTGTTGGATAAAATAAAAGTCGATGGCGACTCTTGCTTACCGCGACATTTTGCAAACACAAACGCAAAACGCAAACCAGCAAATTCCTAAAAGGAAACAGTCCTTGTTCTGGCCACCGTATCACAGAACTGGCGACTCTGTTGGGGACTTAATAAGTGGGGTGTACCTTAGGATTAGTTCATCGTATTGTTTTCTATTGTTTGATTTGATTGCTTTATCTTTGTGGGCTTTGTATCGGAGTTACTATAGATCCTAACCCGGATCTGGGGGACACCTTTTAGGTAAGTAGCAATAGACTGTGAGGGAACTGTATGGCGTAGACCGATACGGTTGAAGCAGTAGCTACGTTGATGTGGCACATTAGTTGGTACCGATATCCCTTGTGGAGCAACAAGGAGAATATGGGGCTGCTATATGGGCCATTAAGCATCAAATGACCTTAGAAACTATAATTGACCAACTTGGCCATAGGAAGTAGTGATATGCTACACTCATTGAGACCATACTCTCGAGATGGTTCTGGCCGCAAGAAAAGATTGTGTGACTGGAATTATGATCGATGGAGGATGGTCAGCGATATTGAGAACCTCTAGAACCCGGTTACTATTATTAGGACAGGTTGAACCAACTAAACTACAAAAGGGTAATACCTAAACTCCATGCCAGCCTGGAATTTAAGGGCTCTTGTGTGACTTGTTTGCCTTTACCATGTTTGCTATCTGTGATAGCTGTGGTGTGTTTTTATTAAGACATCATGCATCAAGACATCGCATGCATATTTCATTAGACTAACCATTTAAAAGACCAAAGGGATTCATCTTTGGTCTGTTTTGCAGATTATGGCTTCTATGCGCAGAAATACCATTCAAATCAACTTCGTGCAAATCCCTGCTCAGCTCAGAGAGTTAGTCTCAAGGGTTCCAGATACTTCTTCGTTTGTTAGAAGACATGGTCACCTCCTTAGCTTGGTCACTTCAAAGTTGGATGAGCAAATGACGAGTGTGTTATTCCAGTTCTTTGATCTGTTGCATCATTGTTTTACCTTCCCGGACTATCAGCTAGTCCCAACTTTGGAGGAGTTCTCTGATTTATTGGGTATATCCATTCTCGAGCAGACACCCTTTACAGGTTTAGAGGAGGTTCCTAGGCCAGAGGACATTGCTTTAGCTTTACACTTGACAAAGGATGATATAGTGTCTAACTGGGAGACTTGGAGTGGGGTTAATGGTTTCTTGGCTAAGTTTTTGATCGATCAAGCTCAAATGTTCTGGGATAACTTGGATTTTCAAGCATTTGAAGACATATTGGCTCTCCTCATCTATGGCTTGGTTCTTTTCCCAAATCCAGATTCTTTCATAGATGTGAACACGATCAAGATCTTCATGTCTCGTAACACAGTGCCTACTCTTCTAGGAGATATTCTACATGCTCTCTATACCCGTACTGTGCGGAGAAAGGGAACTCTCATGTGTTGTACACCGCTGCTGGCGAGGTGGTTTATTTCGCACCTCCCCAAATCTGTATTGAAGAATGAGGAAGGCGTAGGTTGGGCTTATAGAATTATGTCCCTTGCTCATACGGACATCCTTTGGAGTTCTAAAGATATGGAAAGAGTAGATTTCATTGATAGATGTGGGGAATACCCTAATGTTCCGTTGCTTGGAATTCGAGGGGGTATAACCTACAATCCTTGTTTTGCTTTACGACAGTTTGGACGCGCTCGGAGAGATGGTCCCCACGAGCTGCTACTTACAGGCATTGTCTTTGACTACAAGGGGGATGTTGAGGGACATCGCCGTAGGTTTATACGAGCTTGGGGCATGGTGAACAGGTCCGACCCACATGAGCTAGGATTGAAGACTTCCCTCCCGATGCAGCCTTATCTCCAGTGGGTTCAAACTCGTGCTCAAAAGCTGGGGATGCCTTACGAAGCAGTTTTGCCGGTGATCATAGAGCATACTAATGAAGAAGGTGTTCCTTATACGGTCCTCCATCCATACATGCCTACTGATCTTGGGGAATTGAAGAGATCTTGGATCCAGTTAAAGGAAGAAAGGGATACCTACAGGGAGAAGTATCATTAACAGGAGAGGAACAGGGAGAAGGTGGACAATAGAACTTTGGGACACAAAAACTATATCCCTCTCGAGCCTTACCTTAGGTTGGTACGGGCTCGTGTTCAAAGTCTCCTAATGCCTTATCCTTCCATTCTCCATGTTATCATAGAGCCTGCTGTTGAAAGAGACGTCCCGTACACTGTCCTTCATCCTGACATGCCTACCTCTCTCGAAGACTTGCAGAAAGCTTGGGTTCAGTTGAAGAAAGAGCGAGACACCTTTGAAACCCAATTTTACGCTAGTGAGAAGAAGGTTCTGGAACTCACCAAACTGCTTCATGAAGAGCGGAATCTGAACGCCTACATTGCTCCAAAGAGGATGCGTTCGACTTTTCTATCTTAGGAGCTTTTGTTGTATTTTGTTTCTTTCATTGTAAGCCCAAAGAGGCATGATGTATTCAAACTTGGATCTAATATAACATGTGTTCCTTTTAGTTTGAGCAAATTTAAATCTCTAATTTCCTTGAAATCATTTTCATATTGCATCTTCATTCATCATAACATCATACAGGTTTCTTACAACAGGTCCCCTTATCCTTCTACTGTTTATTTCAGTGAGATGGATATTGAACAGACAGTGAAATATCTTCAGGCGCAGAACGTCCAATTTCAACAAACGCTCTTGACTCTGACAAAAGGGCAAGAGGAGTTGAAGACTCTATTTGCCAAATAGAAGAAGAAAGCGAAGAAAACACCTGGTATTGTGATCATGGGAAGAAGGTTCAAAGGACAAGCCAGACGGACTTTGGACTTTGCAACATCATTAGGTGAAGGAGATAATCAAGAAGATAGGACCAAGGAAGCGAACAACAACCCATCACCCGAAGAAGAGGAAGAACCTGATTACTCTGAGGAGTAGTATCCTCCTGCTGATAATAAATACAAGGAGCTAGAGGATCGTTTGAATGCTATAGAGGTCCAGAGGGTACCCGGACTGGATTTCAAAGAGTTAGGACTTGTCTCAAGGGTTGTCATCCCACTGAAGTTTAAGGTCCACACTTTCGCTAAATATGATGGTGTCTCTTGCCCGAAGCTGCATTTAAGGTCATACGTTAGAAAGATTCAACCCCATACGGCTGATAAAAATCTGTGGGTGCATTTCTTCCAAGAGAGCTTGTCAGGGACGCAATTGGATTGTTTCTATCAATTGGAAGGGACCAACATTCGTAATTGGGAAGATTTGGCTGTCGCCTTCTACAAACAATACCAGTATAATGCTGACTTAGCTCCAACTCAGACACAATTGCAAGGCATGTTGTTGTACCCCAAAACTTTCCCTCCCATATTTCTCAATACATGTCAAGTGAGGTCCTCAAATTGCTCAAGGAAGTTCAAGAGTTGACCAGACAAACTCTCTCCTAAGGCAGTCTACCTCAAATTAGGGTTTCATTTTTTATCAGGATATGTGAACCACAAAGGACACAAATGCTCCCCATTGTCCTAATATGTTCTCAATATCATCCATGACAAGTTTCAAGCCTTGCAGAGGAAGTTTGCTCAGTCAATTGCTCAAAGGCCTGAAAATCGACTGTGCTAGGTCAAAAGTCAAATGTGGCCAACATACAGTCAAACTTCAAGATTTTTGGTCAAATACTCATTTTGAAGTATCATTCATCATTTGATCAAAGTTTGATCATGATTCATCAAGGATTCCTCACAATTCATCAAAACCCAAAAGTTGCTAAATTAGGGTTTTGCAGGAAAAGTGAACTCAACTTTGACCAAGCATAGCTTTCTCATACTTCATCAGAAATGACCCATCCAAAGCTCATTTTTAAGGGGATGCAATTATCTACAATTCATCTTCATCTCCTAAGTTCAAAATATGCACTCACAAAAAGATATGATTTTTGACATTATAGGTCATTTTGAAAAGTCAACAAAAACACCTTTTGGGTCAAAGCTTCATACATGAACATGGAAGACTCAATTGAGATGAGACCAAAAGGTTTGCTTAGGGGACATCCTAAGATTTCTAAAAAGTCCAAGAACACCTCTCTAAGGTAAAAATTGAGAGTTATGCATTGGCCAAGTTGACCTTTTTTGCAAAAATTGCCAAAAGTCAACATTGATCAAATTTGCATTTTTTCCAAAAAAGCCCATGTTTTCTTGTTTGAAACATGTTTCTAATAGGACCCACGACCCCTAAGCTTTTCCACCTTTTATTTTATTATTTTTATCATTTATTTTGATTTTTTATTCATTTAAATCAAAATAAATCAAATTAAATGGTAAAATAATAAAATCAAATCAAATCTTGGATTTTTGTGCATCTTTCGAGTCTATGTACAACTAGCAGGACAACCAATTCGTGCAAGATTGATTTGGGTGGAAAAAGATTGGATTGAAGCAAATTTGGAAAGATATCATATGCCATGAAAGACCAAATCAAATCTTCATAATGGGCAAGATTTAATTCGTTTTTGTTGACCAAATGTGTTGCACTACATATACAGAAGGAATCCAAGGTAAGAGAAGAGGTTGAGCAGTCGTGAAAGAGGCAAAACAAACTTCAAAATTTCAAAGAAAAAGTGCAAATCGAATTCCAAGCTACAGGCTATCTCAAGCCATCCTAACCTTACCAAACGGTTGCTGGACGTCTCAGGAACATGTTCCAATCACTAGCAAGCCTCCCCACATCCTGAAACACTTTGTAGGAGCATCACGGTTTTCCCTATTTCTTGGAATTCGATTATCATGATTTATACATCATTTGCACGTTTTGATTATATATTCTTGTTCTTTGTTGAGTTTGCAAGCTAATCATTCTATTCAATTGCATTTTGGATGACTGTATGTAAAATTGCCATGGCTAGGGTTTCTTGGTTAGTTTTAGGGCTTTGTAGTACAGGTTAAATTGGATGTTGATTCTTGTACCATGATACTCCTGAGGATGAGACAAGTTGATTGGTACCAGCCATGATCATTTATCTTGCCTGTGGACAATTTTTGAGATACACAAGTCTATACCTACAATGAAACGTCCGTAGGTAAAAGATTATTTACCTAAAACGACGGTTTGGTGAAGAAGACGATATGTGGCACTACCTGGTTGGGTGGTTTGAACTTTATCCCGTTTTTTCCATTAACCATTATTTTTCATATATTATATTTTGTTTTCGTTATATGTATAAATAAGTCAAGTAGCTCAGTTGGTAAGCGTGCATTGGAAATATGCATAAGGACCTGGGTTCGATCCCCAGGTCCCATATTTGTTTCATATTGTTTTTCAACAGGTGATCAAGCGTGTTGCGTTAGTGTACGTCCACCATGTACCATCAACATCTGGCCATCAAACACATCTTTGGCCCAGATCAACGTGCCACTCTTGGAAGCCTACCATGCTCCTCAAGTCAACCTACACATCAGATCCAACAAAGTCAAGCAGGCCTTAGCTTTATTGGGCCCAGAAATTCAGTTGGCACCCCCTTGTAGCAAATACCACCAGGCCCATTTACTTCTTTTTTATTTCTCATCTTTATTTTATTCTTTAATCTTTTAATTTCCTTTATTTATTTTAATTCACAAATTAATTTATTTTCCATAAAATCATAAAATCAAGACTTCATAAAAACAATTAGTATTAGTTCTTTTTTTATTATTATCAAAATTAATTTAATTTAGTTTAATTTGGGGAAATTGTAATTTATTTTCATAAATAAAATCAAATAGAAATTAGGTTAAAACTTTTGATTTAATATTATTTTACTCTTTTTCTCAAATAAATAAAAATACAAAAATAGGTTTTAGAATAAATTAATGTATTTTCATTTAAAATTAATTAGAACTTAAGATTTTCTTTTAAATTTAATTTTTTCATTATTTTCTTAAATAAGAAAACAAGACAAAAGCTTTTTTTTTCATCAACCGCAATAGGTTTAGTCAAGGGTCAAAACCCTAGTCGTTTCGTATTTAATTCACCGCGCGTTTGTTAATTATTTTGCCAATATTTTGTAACTGTTCATGGTTTGTAATAGTTTAATCTAGGGATTTTTACTTATCGCTTTTCCCCGGGTTCTTGGCTATGTAATTAATCCCCCTCCCCGAAGCCTTGTAATAGCGTAGATTTACTTTCTCGCATTTTAATTCCCGCAAATATTTGACTGTTTAGATGTATGCTAATAGGATTGTATGGCAAGAATGCATGACAAATATAATACAGTTAGAACACCCTAATGTGCAAAGATAAATAATTGAAACAAATCCCTTGCACATATCACTCTTAGGGTATACTCTCACTTCGGTTGCCTTCGGTAAATGATCATTAAGTATAGGGTATCTTAGTGGTTGCCCTCCTGTCTGAAAAAGATCAAACGTCCCATTCGAATGTTGCCTCGGAAATGTTGCCTCGAATATGATCTTAAGACTCTAGGGTTATTACTAATTTATCCTAATATTGCTTTAGTGATTGTACGTCCCTTTCGAATTGACCCTTACAACTCCAACGACGGTGCTACTTATTTCTCGATAGTAGGATAGCGTTGTCTAAAGGAAACAAGAATAGAAACAATCTTTTCTCGAGTAGGTAGATGCTAGTAGGTACTTGCTCAAATCAAAACTTTTTACACAAACACTTTCAAAATAGTTTTCAAAAACAACTTCGTCACACCTATGAGGACTGATACAAGGGTTATCACAAAGTTACACCTCTTAAAACAAAACACCCACAAGCAATTTAAAAATGAGCAAGTACCTAAGAGCCCATGGAAAACCATGGATAGAAAGGGTGCTAACACCTTCCCTTTCTATAATCTACCCCTCATACTTAAAATATCCCGAAAAAGGATTTTTCTATACTTTTTTCCTTTCCGATTGGATGAAATAAAAGTCAGTGGCGACTCTTGCTTTTCAACACAAAATGCAAAACGCAAACCAGCATCAAACAGTCGATTCTGCCACCATATCATAGAACTGGAGACTCTGTTGGGGACTTAATAAGTGGGGTATACCTTAGGATATAGGTCATCATAATTGCTTCTCTTGATTGTGTTATTTGCTTTACTTTTAAGGGTTTTGTTTGGGGTTACTATAGATCCTACACCCGGATTTGGGGAATACCTTTTAGGTAAGTAGCAATAGACTGTGAGGGAACTGTACGGTGTAGACCAATACGGTTGAAGAAGTAGCTACGTTGATGTGGCACATTGGTTGGTACCGGTATCCCTTGTGGAGAAATAAGGAGAATACGGGGCCGCTGCATGGTGTCATTAAGCATCAACTGACCTTAGAACCTTCAATCGCCCAACTTGGCCATTAGAAAGTAGTGAGATAGCCGGCCTCAGTGTAGAGCTTAGAACTGGTTGATACTCAATGCTACACTCATTGAGACCATACTCTCGGAATAGTTCTGGCCGCAAGAAAAGATTGCGTGAGCTGAAACCGTGACCGATGGAGGATGGTCAATGATATTGAGATCCTCTAGAACCCGGTTACTTTTCTAGGACAGGTTTGAACCAACTTAACTTCAAGAGGGTATTACCTTTGACCTCATGCAAGCCTTAAACCTAAGGGCTTTGTGTGATTTGACTGTGTTTGCAATATTTGTGTTTGCTATACCTGTGGTTTATCATGACATCATGCATCATAACATGGCATTCATGCTTCATTACACTAACCATTTCAAAGACCAAGGGAATTTATCTTTGTTCTGTTTTGCAGATCATGGCTTCCGTGCGCAGAAATACCATCTGAATCAACTTTGTGCAGACACCTGCCCAACTTAAAGAGCTAGCCTCAAGAGTTTCTGAGACTTATATGTTCATTAAGAGACACAGTCAACTTCTCATCCTGGTTACTTAAAATCTTGACGAACAGATGATGAACGTATTATTTCAGTTCTTCGATCCCGTGCATCATTGCTTCACCTTTCCAGATTACCAGCTGGTACCCACCTTGGAAGAGCTCTCTCATCTATTGGGCATATCCATTCTTGAACAGGTACCCTTCACATGTATGGAAGAAGTTCCTAGACCAGAAGACATTGCCTCAGCTCTTCATTTGAAACTGGTTGATGTGGTATCCAATTGGGAAACACGAAGCGGGGTTGAAGGATTTCTAGCCAAATTTCTAATGGACCAGGCTCAGCTATTTTAGGATGATTTGGATTTTCAGGCTTTTGAAGATATCTTGGCTCTTCTTATCTACAGTTTGGTTCTTTTACCTAATCCGGATTCCTTTGTAGATGTGAATGCTGTCAAGATTTTCCTTTCTCGCAACCCTGTGCCTACCTTGCTGGGAGATATCTTACATGTTCTCTATACTCATACTATAAGGAGAAGAGGTACTTTTATGTGTTGCATGCCGTTTCTGTCGAGGTGGTTTATTTCGCACCTCCCTAAGTTTGTGATGAAGAACGAAGAAGGTTTGGGTTGGTCCTACCGAATAATGTCACTTGCTCATACATATATTCTTTGGTGTTCCCGGGCTAGGGAAGAAACTGCTACTATTGACCGTTATGGAGGATACCCTAATGTCCCATTGCTTGGAATTAAAGGAGGTATAACTTACAATCCTTGTCTAGCTTTGTGACAATTTGGTCGTGCTCGAAGAGATGGTCCCCATGAGTTACTTCTTGAGGACATTGTATTTGACTATAAGAAAGATGTTAGGAGCATCGCCGGAGGTTTATACGAGCTTGGGGCATGGTAAACAGATCTGACCCCGAAGAGTTAGGACCGAAGACTTCCCTTCCTATGCAGTCTTATCTCCAATGGGTCTGAGCTCATGCCCAGAAGCTTACGATACCTTATGAGGCCGTATTACCAGTGATTGTGGAGCCCACTAACGAAGAAGGCATTCCTTACACGGTTCTCTATCCTTACATGCCCACTGATCTTGGGGAGCTGCAGAGGTCTTGGATTCAGTTGAAGAATGAGCGGGATACTTACCGGGAACAGTACCATGAGCAAGAAAGGAAGGTTTTGAAGCTCACCAGGCAGCTCGAGGAAGAAAGAGTAATCAATGACTACATCAGTACAAAGAGGAAGCGTCCATGGGAATTTTGATTTTTCTTTTCTAGTTTTAGATTTGTTTTATTTACTTCTTTGTAAACGCCTTAAAAGGCATTTTGAACCTTTCAAATTTAAGCTAATAAAGATTTGTTTATTTTTGGTTTGCAAATTTAAATCTCCTAAAGTCTTTGAAATCATTACATACGCATCCATTTATCATGCACATCAGTACAGGTACCCCTACATGTTTCTCATCTTCTTCGCTGTTTATTTCGCGCAGAAATGTCTTCTAATCAAGCCACCAAAGATCTTCAGGAGCAGAACATCCAATTCCAACAAATGTTCATAAGTCTGGCTAAAGGGCAAGAGGATCTAAAAACCCTTATTCTGAAAGAGAATAAGAAGAAGACAAGTATTCTGAATATGGGTAGAAGATTTGGAGAAAGGTTGAGGCAACCAGCTGATCTAACCACCTCGTCCAAAGAAGGGGAGAACCAAGAAAGGGAAAAGGACCTTAGTCCTACAGTTTTTAAAGACGATACTGATTATAATGATGAGCAATATCCTCCTGCTGAGGATAGGTACAAGCAGCTAGAAGACCGTCTGAGCGCTATGGAGATTCAGAAAATACCTGGTTTGGATTTCAGAGAATTGGGGTTGGTATCGGGAGTGGTCATCCCTCATAAGTTCAAAGCTCCGGTTTTTGCCAAGTACGATGGAGTATCCTGTCCAAAACTCCATCTCTGCTCGTATGTCAGAAAAATCCAACCCCACATTGCTGATAGAAATTTGTGGGTGCATTTCTTTCAAGATAGTCTGTCAGGGACTCAGCTTGAATGGTTCTACCAGTTGGAAGGAGCCAGTGTCTGAAACTGGTAAGATCTTGCTGCTGCTTTCTACAAGCAGTATCAGTACAACAGCGACCTTGCTCCCACTCGTACTCAGCTCCAGGGTATGTCCATGGGTGCAGGTGAAGGTTTTAAGGATTATGCTCAAAAGTGGAGAGACTTGGCTGGAAGAGTCCAACCCCCATTGTCTGATAAGGAGTTGGTTGGTATGTTTCTAAGGACGCTACCTAGTCCATTTTTCAATCACTTGATCGACAACTCGTCATCTGGGTTTACTGAGTTGATTTTCACTGGAGAAAGAGTAGAAGCTGGCATTCGAAGTGGTAAGACACAGAAGGATGCCTCTTCGAGTTCGGTAAAGAAGCCTTTCACTGGTAAGAAGGAAGTTAGTGCAGTTTATAGCTCGAGGGGCCAGGGCAGATCTGAACATCGTCAAACGGTAAATGTTGTAGTGATACCAAGGCCCACAGTTGCTCCATAATGCAACAATCAACAAAGGGTGGAAAGACCACAACGGCAGTTTACCCGCATCAATATGACTTTAGCTGAAGTTCTGCCTCATCTGTTAAAATCCAACTTGGCAACCTTAAGAGAGGCTCCCAAGAATCCAAACACTACCTCTCCCAGATACAATCCCAATGCGCGGTGCGCCTACCATTCTGAGAGTCCTGGCCACGATACAAATGATTGTTGGGCTCTGAGAAACAAAGTGCAAGATTTGCTCGAAGCCAAGGAGACAGAGTTTGATGCTCCAGAAAAGCCGAATGTTATAACTGCTCCCATGCCTAAACATGGTTGTGGAGTTAATGCTATTGACACCGATTTATTTGTGACCTCTGTTGAAGAAATTTCTACTCCTCTGATGATTGTTAAGAAGAATTTGTTGTTGGCCAGTTTATTTCTGGGTTGTGGTAAAGGTTGCCACATGTGTTCGACTCTACCTTCCGGTTGTTGTTTGTTGAAGTCAGGTGTTCAACGCCTGATGGATAATAAAGAAATTTTGTTTGAGAAGACTATGATTCCGTTTGTTCCAAATGAAGACGTTGCCATTATAACCATCTCCGCCAATCCTTCCAAGGTTTCCTCGAGAAAACATGTTAGGATTACACTTGTTCCAAGAATTGCTCCGCTAATAATCACTGTTCCTGGTCCCATCCCGTACACCTCAGATAAGGTTGTCCCATGACATTATGGTGTTGATGTGTATTATCATGGTATTAAGCAAGATCTGAAGACTAAAGAAGCTGATACTGTTGTCAGTAATATTGTCGGGACTAGTAAAGTTACCCGCAGTGGAAGGGTCTTCTCTCCTGAGATTTCCCCGAAGACTATCATCAAGCCTACTGTCATTCCAACTGCTGCTCCAACCAGCACTCCTGATATTTCTCCTGTTCCTACTCTGGTTATCACCCCTACTGCCGAGCCATCTGGGACTCGGGGCAAAGAAATTATAGGTGAGCCTTCCCGGACGGAGGCACCTAAGAAAATCATTGTGGAAGCCTCTAAACAATAAATAGAGGAAATACTGAAAATTACCAAGAAGAGCGACTACAATGTAGTCGAGCAGCTGGGGCAGACCCCGTCAAAGATCTCCATGTTGTCCTTGCTGTTGTGTTCTGAAGCCCATGCGAAGGCTTTGATTGCATTTCTCAAGATTGCGCATGTGCCACAGGAAACTTCCACAGATCAGTTCAAAGATTGTGTGGCCAGTATGACTACTGACAATGGGCTAGGTTTCTCGGATGCGGATCTAACACCGAAAGGAAGGAATCATAATGATGCTCTGCATGTCTCTATCGAGTGCAGGGGCACCACTATGGCTCATGTGCTAGTGGATACCGGATCTTTGCTGAATGTTCTGCCGAAGAAAGCGTTGGACCGTTTGGATTATGAGGGTTTGACTCTAAAGCCTAGTAACATTGTGGTAAGGGATTTTGATGGATCAAAGAGAATGGTGCACGGGGAAGTGGACATCCTTGTCAAGGTGGGTTCTCAGACCTTTGGGTCCACCTTCTACATAATTGATATCAAGCCATCGTATTCTTGCTTGCTGGGTCGTCCTTGGATCCATAGGGCTGGGGCAGTTACTTCCATGCTCCATCAAATGTTGAAGTACCCAGTGAAAGGAAAGATCGTCACAGTGTGAGGTGAAGAAGAGTATATAGTGAGTCATCTCAATTCCTTTCGCTACATAGAGATGGACGGGGAATTCATAGAAACTCCTTGTCAGAACTTCGAAGAGGTCCCTCAGGTCTCGGCATCAACTGAAGTTTCTACCTATAAATCTCCACTGAAGATGGCTTCTCTCAAGGATGTCAGGGCTGTAGTTGAAGAAGGTGGGTGTACCAATTGGGGTCGGCTCCCTGATTTCACTCACAAAACTGACAAATTTGGTTTGGGATTTACTACAGAGGCTCAAAGGGCTGTTAGGCACGCATGGATTGAAAGACCTCCTCTACACATCAGTAATCAAGGAGTTAATGCAATTGAGGACAACGAAGAAGATTCAGACATCGACAACTGGATCTACCCAAAAACCAACGGTGGACCGAATAACTGGACGGCGAAGGACTTCATACCTGTTTCTTTTATTCCGCAGTAATTGACTTCTGTTTTAAGATTTGTAATGAACAATTTGAAACTTTATGGCTCGATGCCTTTCCCGGGGCACCTTGGCTTTACTTGTGAGGGCTTATCATATATCATTAATAAAGCATTGGACGTTTCTTGCATTACAAATTTTGTGCTCCTTGTTTTTCTTTTCTGTCTCTCACTTTATCAAAACAGCTATTCTCTTACACACACTCACGTATCATGTTGCAGATCCATATCCACTATGGATCCCATTGATAACAACTCTACTACTGCTAGTTATGACTTCAAAAATCCGATCAACCAAGCCGAGGACGAAGGTGAGGATGATTGAGAAGTGCCTGTAGAACTTGCTAGACTGTTACAGCAAGAAGAAACGGCCATACAACCTCATGAAGAGCCAGTTGAATCAGTGAATTTAGGTACAGAGGAAGACATGAAAGAGGTTAAGATAGGTGCGAGTCTGGATCCTAGTGTCAAGCAACGGTTAATACAGATGCTACACGACTATGTTGAGATCTTTGCCTGGTCTTATGAAGACATGCCTGGTTTAGACACTGATATTATGGTACATCGCCTGTCGACTAAGGAAGACTGCCCTCCGGTAAAACAGAAAGTCCGCCGTATGCGCCCTAAAATGTCATAGAAAATCAAGGCAGAGGTCATGAAACAGTTCGACGTAGGGTTCTTAGTTGTCACTTCTTATCCGCACTGGGTTGCCAACATCGTTCTGGTGCCTAAGAAGGACGGTAAGGTACAGATGTGTGTGGACTACAAATATCTGAACAGGGCAAGCCCCAAGGATTACTTCCCGCTTCCTCACATTGATGTTCTAGTTGACAACACCGTGCAACACAAGATCTTCTCCTTCATGGATGGTTTCTCTGGCTACAACCAGATCAAGATGGCTCCTGAGGACATGGAGAAGACAACCTTCGTTACACAGTGGGGCACCTTTTGTTACAGGGTAATGCCTTTTGGGTTGAAGAATGCTGGGGAAACTTATCAGCGCGCTATGGTCGCTTTGTTCCACGATATGATTCACCATGAAATCGAGGTTTATGTTGATGACATGATAACCAGGTCCCAGACTGAGGAAAAGCACCTTGATCATCTCCAGAAACTGTTTGGCAGGTTAAAGACGTACAAGCTGAGGTTGAATCCGAACAAGTGTACCTTTGGGGTAAGGTCTGGTAAGCTTATGGGTTTCGTTGTAAGTGACAAAGGAATTCAGGTAGACCCTGTAAAGGTAAAATCCATACAAGAGATGCCGGCTCCCCGCACAGAGAAAGAAGTTAGAGGTTTCTTGGGACGTCTGAATTACATCGCCGGGTTCATTTCACATCTGACTGCTACTTGTGAGCCAATCTTCAAGCTGCTGAAGAAAGATCAAGTGGTAAAGTGGAATGATGAATGCCAGACCGCTTTCGAAAGAATCAAGGAATACCTTCAAGAACCACCAATTTTAATGCCTCCAGTTGAAGGAAGACCTTTGATTTTATACTTAACAGTGCTAGACAATTCAATGGGGTGTGTGCTGGGGCAGCATGATGAGTCTGGCCGAAAAGAGCACGCTATTTAGTATCTTAGCAAAAAGTTTACCGACTGTGAGACCCGATACTCATTGCTCGAGAAAACTTGTTGCGCTTTGGCATGGGCTGCTCGCCGGCTGAGACAGTATATGCTGACTCACACCACTTTGTTGATATCGAAGATGGATCCGGTCAAGTATATTTTCGAGAAGCCCGCTCTCTCCCGAAGGATAGCAAGATGACAAATGATCCTAACCGAGTACGACATCTAATACACAACCCAAAAAATAATCAAGGGGAGTGTATTGGCAGATCATTTGGCGCATCAGGCCGTGGATGACTACCAGTCCATGAATTTCGAGTTCCCTGATGAGAATATCATGTTGGTAACCGACTGCGAAGAACCTGGACCGGATGAAGGAACCGAGGAGGGATCTCGTTGGTCTATGTATTTCGATGGAGCCTCGAACACATTGGGTAATGGCATTGGCGCTGTAATCATATCTCTTGAGGGTTGTCATACTCCTTTCACCGCACGATTATGTTTTAACTGCACCAACAACATGGCGGAGTATGAAGCATGTATCATGGGTCTTCAAGCTGCTATTAACCTGAGGATTGAGTTCTTAAGTGTATTCGGGGATTCCGCTCTGGTGATAAGTCAAATCAAAGGTGAGTGGGATACGAAGCACCTGAATCTTATTCCTTACAAAGAGTATGTATTGACATTGCTCCCATACTTTGAGGAGATAACCTTTGAACATTTCCCACGAGAGGAGAACCAGTTGGCGGACGCGCTAGCTACCATGTCTTATATGTTCAAAGTCAGGTGGGACAATGAGGCTGCCCAGATTACCATTGAGAGGTTGGACGAACCCGCACATTGCTGTGACATTGAGACTGAAGAGGTAGCGGATAAACCCTCGTTCCACGAGGTAAAGAGGTATCTTGAGGCTCAAGAATACCCGAGGGGGCATCTGTTAATGATAAGAAGTTTCTGAGAAGGTTCACTGCGAAGTTCTTCATCAGTAATGGAATCCTCTATAAGCTTAACCATGATTCAACCTTACTACAGTGTGTAGACAAAAGCGAGGCAGAAAGGATCATGGCAAATTTACATGAAGGTACCTTCGAAACTCATTCTAGTGGACATACCATGGCGAAGAAAATCCTACGAGCAGGATATTACTGGTCCACTATGGAAGCCGATTGTTATCGGCACTCTCGAACCTGTCATAAATGCCAAGTCTATGCTGATAAGGTGCATGTACCTCCGGTTCCCCTAAATGTTTTGACAGCTCCTTGGCACTTTGCAATGTGGGGCATCGACATGATTGGCGAGATCAGACCTACTGCGTCTAACGAGAATCGCTTCATTCTGGTAGCAATTGATTACTTCACAAAGTGGGTTGAGGCAGCTTCCTTTGCTACAGTAACCAAGAACATCATGGCGCGGTTTATCTAACACAATTTGATCTGTCGATATGGGGTACCAGAGAGGATTATTACTGACAATGGTACAAATCTCAACAACACAATGATTACCGAGCTCTGTAAGCAGTTCAAGATTCAGCATCATAATTCTTCTCCCTATCGGTCAAAGATGAATGGCGTTGTTGAAGCGGCTAACAAGAACATCAAGAAGATTGTGCAGAAGATGACAGTGACATACAAAGACTGGCACGAGATGTTACCATTCGCTCTTCATGGGTACCGTACCTCAGCACAGATGTCGACAGGGGCAAGACCCTACTCTTTGGTGTATGGCATGGTGGCAGTCCTACCCATCGAGGTCTAGATACCCTCTCTCAGGATTATGAAGGATGCGGGTTTGAACGAAGACGACTGGAACCAAACCCGACTTGATCAGCTGAACCTAATCAATGAGAAGAGACTTACTGCTATCTGTCATGGTCATACGTATCAAAAGCGAATGATCAAGGCTTTTTACAAGAAAGTCAGACGTCAAGAATATCAAGTTGGGGATCTAGTGATCAAACACATCATACTACCGCAAGGTGATCCCAGGGGCAAATGGACCCCCACGTACGAAGGGCCATTTGTGGTTAAGAACTCATTCTCGGGAGGAGCTATGATTCTAACCACCGTGGATGGTGACGACCTTCCTCACCCCGTCAATGAAGACATAGTGAAAAGATACTACGCATAATCAAAGACCCGTTAGGTTGACTGGCCTAGGAAAAAATAAGGGCTTCCCGACGAACCAAAAGGGTTCAGGAAAAAATAAGGGATGAAAATGAAAAAAATGTACACCCGGAAAGTCGAAAACCTGAAAAGGCGACTTGGGAAAAAAGGGGTATCCTGGTGGACTGAAAACCCAAAAGGGAGGTCCAGGCAAAAGTTAGGGATTGAAGCGTAAAACTATGTCTCATTGGATCATCTTGCAACCAGACTTCAGTATCGACTATCAAGCTCAGACGACGCTAATCAATCTGATCCACCTTCGGCCAAGTAGCAAAGTGATGAGACGCTTGAATATATAAAGGCAATAGCAGAGTTGGAACCCAATGGGATTGTTTCACATAGTTGTTTCTTTCTTTTACGCAAATTGTAATTTCTATCTTTCAGCGGCATTCTCTTACTAGGACGTCAACCTCCTTGTACAAAACGCTTATTAATTCCAACTTCAAAAATCAATACAATTCATTTTCATAAGAAGTTTCACTTTGTTTTTCTTTTTCTGTTTTGTTTTGCAAGAAAGTCCAATGATTTATTTTTGATATATGCATTTGAAAATGATTGCTACTCATAAATATTTACACAAGAAACAAAGACGATTACTCGTAATTCCAGGAACAGGGACAAACAAGAAGTGCCCTAAACCTTGCAGTTACTCTGCCCATCAAGTACCGAGATAGAGCCAGCTTGAGAGTATGAGCAGTGGTACATACACTCCTCACAGAGTAAAAGTATCCAAAGATAGTGGTGTTAGCTTTTCCGAACAGGACATAACTCTCCCCAGCTGAGGTTCACAATCGTGAGTGAGTCAATAAAATTTTCCCCAAGCAGAGTTTATTTCTCTCATAGGCAGAAATTCGATCTCCAACATAATTCATTATCACCGGTAACGGAAATTCATCCCCAGATGATTTTATTTCTCCAAATCAGCAGATCTACCAACAGAGTATCTCCTCTCCAACAGAGTTATTCCCCCGCAGAGTTATCCTCAGACAGGGTCTCTTTCGGCAGAATATTCACCAGCCAAGGGGCAAATCCCCAGCATAGTCATTTTTGTTCACCATCCTCAGTATAAGTAGAGGAACTGTGTTTTTTTACAGCAGTCAAGAATACCATTTCTCATACTCTCCCAACAGCAGACAGGGATTTATTTTCCCAGACTCAGTTTATTACATCAGCATTTCATGTTCATACATCATGACATGTGCATGCATTACATATAGCATGGTCTCATTTATTTTGAGAAATGTCATCATACAATGCATCTCATGCATCGCACATAACTAACCCTGTATTTCTTTCAGGAAAAACAGTTATTACCAACAATTTCCAGCAGGTCCATGATCAACACTCGAAGCTAAACAAAGTAATCATCGGCGTGACAAGAACAACCTTACCCAGGTTCCCTCTGTAGTTTTACCCAAACTAATTCCGAAATAGCCCTACTATCCAGGATTTCATATCGAAGTTACCCTACTATCCAGGTTCCTTCTCACATCCCTACTACCCATGCTTTCATATCGAAGTTACCCTACTATCCAGGTTTCTTCTCACGGCCCTACTATCCAGGCTCTCATATCGAAGTAAACCTACTATCTAGGTTCCTTCTCACAGCCCTACTATCCAGGATCTCATATCGAAGTAACCCTACTATCCAGGTTCCTTTTCACAGCCCTACTACCCAGGCTTTCACATTGAAATAACCCTACCATCCAGGTTCCTTCTCACAGCCCTACTATCCAGGCTCTAATATCGAAGTAACCCTACCATCCAGGTTCCTTATCACATCCCTACTACCCAGGCTTTCATATCGAAGTAACCCTACTATCTAGGTTCCTTCTCACAGCCCTACTACCCAGGCTTTCACATCGAAGTAACCCTGCTATCCAGATTCCTTCTCACGGCCCAACTATCCAGGCTCTCATTTCGAAGTAACCCTACTATCCAGGTTCCTTCTCACAGCCTTACTATCCAAGCTCTCATATCAAAGTAACCCTACTATCCAGGTTCCTTCTCATAGCCCTACTACCCAGGCTTTCACATCGAAGTAACCCTATTATTCAGTTTCCTTCTCACAGCCCTACTATCCAGACTTTCATATCGAAGTAACCCTACTATCCAGGTTCCTTCTCACAGCCCTACTACCCAGGCTTTCACATCGAAGCAACCCTACTATCCAGGTTCCTTCTCACCGCCCTATTATCTAGGCTTTCATCTCAAAGTAACCCTACTACCCAGGTTCCTTCTCACATCCCTACTATCCAGGCTTTTATATCGAAGTAACCTTATTATCCAGGTTCCTTGTCACAGCCTTACTATCCAGGCTTTCATCTCGAAGCAACCCAACTATCCAGGTTCCTTCTCATAACCTTACTATCCGGGTTCTTCCTCTCTTATCCCCAGACAGCAGTCCACAACACTGTAAGACTAGGACCCGATAAAACACAATTGATTTCACACTTCCCCAGAAAGTCACGGTGCAACATATACCCCGACCAAACACATAGTTCACTTCCATTGCCCAAACCGGAATTATTCCCCAGTAGAGTAATGGACAACTGAAGCTATAAAACTCTATTTCTCTCAAGACAGAGACCAGCATTCCCCAGCGGAATCCTCCTCAAACAACAGGTATACAGGTTCTCGCAAAGGAATCTCTTATGCGATCGAAGCTTCCTCAATTGGCATCTTTAAGCCCATCTCTGACAATTCTCTAGCAACCTCCAAATGGCATCTATAAGCCCATTCCCGATATCATAAATCAAGTATCACTTCATGCGAGTGCAAATTTCTGGGCACTCTAGTGTTTTAATCATCTTCCACCTTCAGATCACGAAAGGCAGATGAGCCAATCTATATCCTCAGGTTTAAGAAGATTGAACAAGGGCAGTTGTTGTACCCCAAAATTTGCCCTCCCATATTTCTCAATACATGTCAAGTCAGGTCCTCAAATTGCTCAAGGAAGTTCAAGAGTTGACCAGACAAACTCTCTCATAAGGCAGTGTACCTCAAATTAGGGTTTCATTTTTTATCAGGATATGTGAACCACAAAGGACTCAAATTCTCACCATTGTCCTAATATGTTCTCAAGATCATCCATGACAAGTTTCAAGCCTTGCAGAAGAAGTTTGGTCAGTCAATTTCTCAAAGGACTGAAAATCGACTGTGCTAGGTCAAAAGTCAACTGTGTCCCACATATCATGCATCATATCATGACAAGTTTCTCCCATACAGGTCTCTTTATCTTCCTAATGTTTATTTCAGTAATATGGAACAAACGATGAAAGACATCCAAGCTCAAAATGCTCAATTCCAACAAATGTTCCTGGCTATGGCTAAGGGGCAAGAGGATCTGAAAACTCTCCTTCTCAAAGACAAAAGGGAGAAGTCCAAGAAGTCAGTAGGTGTCTTGAACTTGAGAAGAAGACCTAGAGGACCAGTCAAGAGAGCTCTAGATCTTTCAACTCTATCCAACATGGGGGATAGTCATGAAGAAGATCACAATTTGGAAATTGATGAAGTTAAAGTTGACTACTCCGAGGAACAATATCCTCCCACTGATGATAAGTACAAACAGTTGGAGGATCGCCTCAGTGCTATGGAGATTCAATAGACACATGGATTGGATTTAGGAGACATAGGTATGGTTTCTGGAGTGGTCATTCCGCCAAAGTTCAAAATCCCTACCTTTGCCCTGTACGATGGAGTCTCTTGCCCTAAGATGCACTTAAAGTCTTATGTCCGCAAGATCCAACCATACACAACTGATCCAAAGCTTTGGATCCATTTCTTCCAAGAAAGCCTGGTAGGGACTCAACTCGAATGGTTCTATCAATTGGAGAGTTCTCGCATCCACACCTGGGAGGATTTAACTGTTGCTTTTTACAAACAGTATTAGTACAATGCTGATCTTGCACCAACTCGTGTGCAATTGCAGGACATGACCATGGGTTCCAACGAGAGCTTCAAAGGGTACGCTCAAAAATGGAGAGATCTGGAAGGTAGGGTGCAACCCCCTTTAACTGACAGGGAGCTGATTGACAGCTTCATGGGAAATTTGACATGACCTTTCTTCAATCACCTAATCTGAAGCTCCTCAGCCGGCTTCACCGAATTAGTACTAATAGGCGAAAGGGTCGAAGCTGGAATCAAAAGCGGTAAAATCCAATGGGGGTGCACTTTCAAGTACATGGAAATAACCTTTCATTGGGAAGAAAGAGTCTGACGCCGCGTACGGTCAAAAAGGTCATAACAAATCTGATCACGACCAACACGTAGGGGAAATCCTGATCTCTAATCCTACACCTGTTCAACAAATAAAGGGCAATAGGCGTAGGATAAGGTATCAAGAAAGGCAGTACACTAACATCAACATGCCTTTGTCTCAAGCGTTACAACAATTGCTGAAGGTGAAACTGATCAAACTAAAGGATCCTCCTCAAAATCCTGATACCTCCTCTTCTAAGTACAATCCAAGCGTAAGATATGCCTATCATTCTGACAGTTCCGGACATGACACTGACGGCTGTTGGACTTTGAAGAATAAGATTCAAGATTTGATTGACGCCAAGGAGATCGAGTTTGACCCTCCGAAAACTCCAAACGTGATCACTACTCCTTTGTCAAATCATTGAGAGTGACTTGTTCATTTTGAATATTCAATTGTAATTTCTTTTGTTATTCAAACAATTATCTATTAATGTCAAACTTTGTTTCATTAATGCATTGCATATGTTTGTCTTGATTTGATCCACTCATTTTCATTACATTTAAACTATGCTTTTTACTCACTTTATGACATTCAACTCTTGCTAAAAGTTACAAGCCTTTAGAGGGAGGATGACAAAAACAATGCCATAATCTCATAAGTATGCTTTTGAACAGACCTTGCTGACGATGTACAGGCATTCCTTCAAATCCCAAACACTGGAGTTATAAGGAAGATAATCCCTAGTCAACCCCTTTGAGACAAAGAAGCAGAAGTTTTCTTTCTTACACAAATTGAAACCTTTAATCAAAACCCGGGGCAGGTTAGTCTCTCAGTTAATTCAAACGCGCGCTTAGCCGCAAACTCTCATTTTGTACTACAACGAATGACATCGAAACATTCTTCTGGAATCAAAAGACAGTAAGGGTTCCCTACCAAATAGGCAGTCATTATCTCTCAAAGAGAAAAGCCCACTAAGTCAAAATCTACGAAGGAGACTTAAAGAAAACTGGGGCATCCCGCTGACTGTAATCTCAAAATAAGAACAGTCAGGCAAAATCAGGGATAAACAAATAAAAAGAAAGAGGTCACTACAAATCCTCAACAAAATGAAAAAATATATATTGCAAAAATGACTGCCTTCCGACAAACTTAACTTGTCTGAACTGTCACCAATACGTCATTCCAGACCCAATTGGAGTTCAAACGCACAATTAACTGAGCTTAGGACTGAAGAACATCACGAAGAGCGGGTGGGTACAAATAAACTTTGAGCCTTTATCCTTTGTTTCTTAAACCGTGAACTAAGCCACGTTACAACCCTTTAAAAGTCCTAATTGAAGCATGGGTTACTCTAAATACTGATTTGAAATTTCTTTACTTGCTAAAATGCATTTTCAAAAATTTCAAGACAAGCATAAACTTTGCATTACTTGAATATCACTGTTTGCATATGGCTATTTGTTTGACAGCAGAGAAATTCACACAAGGAATATCCAGTGAATGAAAGCTCTCTCAGTGAACAAAATCAATTCAAGTAGGATAACACTCCCATTGACAAAATCTCCTATCAACAAGGGGACATGACATGTCACTATCCAGCACACCTGGGGCATTGCAGTTAAGATTCCAAGAAATCTCTCAAGAATTGCAGAGTAACCAGGGGCAAGTCCCCATCTCCGTCACTTGGGGCATTGAACATCAATCTCAGCAAAGGGTTACGTACAATCAAACATTTCCAGGAAGTGCCACAAACACTCGCTACTAGGGGCAGTGACAAATCTCCCCAAAATCCTTCTCATAGGATGACTCCCAGCAAGAGTTTAATCTCTAAAAACCTTTCCCCAGCTGAGACAACCTCAAGAGTCCTCGGGGACTTTCCCCAACGAAGTCGTCACCTCTCTAGTAGACCGGCAACAGGGTTTATTTCCACAACAAATGGTAGGATTCCCCAGCTTGAGGTGGCCTCTCGGACTACTACAAAGCAAAGGACCACAACTCCTCTTCCCCAGTAGACTACTATATAATCCCCGACAAGTTAATATGAAACCTGGACCCGACCAGATATCAGTTCAACTTCAAATCCCCAGTAGAGCAACGAACGACTAAGACTCCTGAACTCTTTTTCCCCAAGCAGGAATCAACACTCTATACAGAGTTTTCAACTTTCCCCAGCGGAGTTCTCCTCAACAAAACAGGGATTCTCAGTGGAAACATTCTAAGCAAAGTTTGAAGACACACCTACTCTTCAACAGTAGTCGGGAATTTGTTAACTCCCCCAACACTTGTCAAGGATTTATTCTCCAAGACAAAATTACATTTCAACAACATTCATAGCATATGCATACAAAATACACATAACACAAATCTCATTTATTTTGAGAACATCATTACACAATACATACATCATGACATTGCATATAACTAACTCTTTACCTTTTCATGAAAGATCGATCGATAGATAAAGGGCATCATCCTTTTGGAGTAGTAATCGTCCAAGATTCCTTCATCATCCTCTAGACACGGATGCCATCCTGATACTCATTCAGTTTTAGCTCTCAGATACGAGTTAGATATAATCCATTTATGGATATTATTCTAATACTCAATCCAACACATCCACTATTCCAGCATAAATCAACCAGAGATTTATTCTGACACTTCTTCTATTTCTATTAGCAATCACTCTTGGATGGCACCTACAAGCCCATACCCCCCAAAAAATTTTTTTTTATCACTTCTCTAAATGGCATCTTTAAGCCCATTCCCTTAACCATCACATCACCGGGTGCAAATTTCTAGGCACTGTAGTGTTCAATCATCTTCAACCTTCAAGTCACAAATGGCAGATTTACCAATCTAACTCTTCAGGTGTAAGAAGTTTGAACATGGGAAGTTGTTGTACCCCCAAATTTTCCCTCTCATTTCACAAGGGATCACCCTGGATCCCAGGTTTGCTTCTATCAAGTTTCCAGGCCTTGAATTATCAATTTTCCAAGCAAATCATCCACAAGGGCAAAATGGTCATTTGCACATTATGAAGTCTAACTTTGACTTTTGGATCAAAATCAAATCTCAAAAAAACCATATTTCATCAAGACATGTTGGAATATGAAGTTTGTTTCATCAAGAAATTCAAAAGTCAAATTTTACTTTGGAAAAGTCAAGTTCTAAATACTTAGAAATTTTTCTAAGTGTTTAAGAAATATGATAATTTCAGAACTTCTGACCAGAT
The DNA here is from genome assembly GCA_948472305.1 of Vicia faba. Taxonomy (NCBI): domain Eukaryota; kingdom Viridiplantae; phylum Streptophyta; class Magnoliopsida; order Fabales; family Fabaceae; genus Vicia; species Vicia faba. The sequence continues at coordinate 1,278,035,115 of OX451737.1, forward strand.
TATCACCCTAACACTCAGCAAATTCTGGATATTCTCAAGACAGAGTTTGGTCAGAACTTCTGGGCAAGTTTTCACAAAAGTTCAGTCAGAGTTTTCCAGGGTAATTCAAAGAAGGTTAAGAAGCGTGCTGCAAGCTTCTTAGAAAGTCAGAGCTCTGTCAGAACATGCTGGAGCCAGAAGATAAAGGAATCAGAAGATTGGATGCTACGTTGAAGCAGAACTTCTGATCCAAAATTAAGCAATGATGTAGAGTTTCACATGACAGGATTTCTGATTGGATAAATCTCATCATTATTTAATGCTCATTTCATTCTCACAACCACTTTTCAGTCTTTATCCAAGGGATTTCCCCCACGTGTACTCCTACTGTCTTGGGAAAGCAAACTTTTCTGCAAAGTGTGCTAGGCCCATGCGCTGCTGCTACTTTTCCTTAATTCATGCTGACAAGTACGGCTAAAAACTGTTAACCACCTTACTTTGTGCCTTGAAACATACTTGTTTAAACTTGCTTCAAGAAAAATCAGCGCCTAGCATATGATGGTTGTACCTTTTATTTCTCCAAGCTACAAAACCTTTGCCTATAAATAGAACTCCATTGGCCATTGAAAAAGGGTCAGAAATTTGAGAAAGAAAAGCCTTGAACCCCTACAAAAATTCCAAGAGTCCAAAAAACTGCAAACACAAACTATAAAAACCTGCTGGGTTTTTGAGAGAGAGAATTTTCAAAAGGAGAGAAAGGAAAAATAGTGAAAACCTTCGCAAATTCTAAACAGAACCTTTGTTTTTCCCCTTTGAATAAAAAAACACAACCACTGTTTCGTCACTGTCGCTGACACCAGAACATCTGAAGGAAGCAGCCCAACCTCCAAGGCCACACTCCAGATTCAAGGTAAGTCTTTCTGACTTTGCATTTGTTTTCATTCAGAACATCATTAATATGTAAATATCATAGTATTAATATTGTACATATCATTGCCTAAGTAGAAAAACTGTGGATTAGAACTTTTTGATTAGGACTAGACTCATATTTAGGATTAGAACTTCTATAAAATGTTGTGCTATCATCCTTCTGATTTGTTGTTTATTAAGAATTGAATAAACTGCTGATGTGCTAATTAAGAGTTGAAATATGGCATATAACTTCTGATATTCATTCACAGCTTTAGCACAACACAGAATTTCGGAGTTCTCCTCACTATTTAAACACATTGAACTGCTATTTGTTCACTCACTGTTTTAACACTTAGAACTTCTGATTTTCATGCGTTGATAACACGCTGAACTGCTGATTGTTCATTCACTGTTTTAGCACCATACAGAACTTCTGAGTTCTTCCTACTGTTTTGACACAAACAGAGCTTCTATGGTTTTCTCACTGATCTAACATTCATAAGTTCAGCACATAGCAATCCAGAACTTTTATGTTTTCCCTCTAACGTGTCTTGCAGGACCTCAGAGTGTAACAATCCAGAACTTCTGATTCCACTGACGTTCCTTTCTGAGTCATCACGCCCCTGACTTCAGAACTTCTAATCCTTGTTGTTTTTCTTGCAGCAGCACGTTGTTTCTATCTTTCATTTATTTTCCTTTTCATCATTTTTAATATTAACATAAAAAGACATAAAAATATTTTCTTTTATTAATTAATTTATTCCTCTTTTTCTTAATTCATTAAGACAAAAAACCATTTTCTAAACAATTTCATTTCACATTTTCTTGTACATTCTTATCCATTCAATATGGTTATAATAGTAACTTAGGATTTAATTTTATTTGCAATCCCCATTCATAAATATGTACCCCCATCCCTAAAATATTGTAATAGCGTAGGACTTTACATTTCTGCAATTTATCGCTTTCAAATGTAAATGCTAGTAATTAAGGTGTGTATGGAAAGACATGAAAACAACAAATAGACAACCTAAAAATCAAGACAAAATGAATGTAATAAAACACAGTTGCACACTAGCACCCTTAAGGTTAACTCCACTTGTTGCCTAAAAATGGTCATGTTATTCATGTGGGGTGTCTTAGCAAAAACAATTGAAATACAAGATCATAGTCCCTCGATGACGCTATCAAAGTTGCCTTTCGAAATGATCTTAGTCCCTAAAGAAAAAATGCTAAGTCATCTCACAACATTGCTATCATGGTCATACGACGTCCCACACTCATCCCTTCACATCCAGCGATGGGACTTCTTACCAAAACAATGGTAAGATAGCAACGTCTAAAGGAGGAGGAAAAGAATGCTTAAGACCTTTTGAGTAGGTATATCCGCTCCTAGTTGCTTGCTTGATCACAACAAAAACATTTTTTACACCAACACTCTCATTTGAAACATTTTCAAAAGACAACACTTTGTATGCGTGCTTATAGAGACGAGAATCATCACAAAGACACCTTTTCAAAATCACTTTCAAAAACACATCACAAGCACACATTTAAACAAAATTAGGTGATCTAGCAAGCAACTAAGAGCCCATGGAAAACCATGGATGAAAAGGGTACTAATACCTTCCCTTTTCATAATCTACCCCCCGAACTCAAGAAAACATCTCTAAAGGTCTTTCCTGTGCTTTTTCACCTTTCCTTTTGGATAAAAGAAAAGTCGGTGGCGACTCTTTCTAAAATGCAACATTTGTAAACACAAATGCAAAACAATCAAGTCATTTCTCCCGCCGTATCACAGAACTGGCGACTCTACTGGGGATATTATTCTAAATGTGGGGTTAACTTAGGGATTTAGATCACATTTACTTGATTACATTTGTTTGATTTGTTTGCTTTACATTTCGGTTCCTTGTTTGGGTTTGTTTTAAATCCTACACCCGAATTTGGGGACACCTTTTAGGTAAGTGTCAATAGACTATGAGGGAACTGTGCGGGGTATACCGATACGGTTGAAGCAGTAGCTACGTTGATGTGGCACTTTGGTTGGTATCGGTAACCCTTGAGTCGAATCAAGGAGAGTACGGGGCCGCCACGTGGTGTTGTGAAGCATCAACTGACCTTAGAACCTTACTTGACCAACTTTGCCATTAGGAAGTAGTGAGATAGCCGGTTTCGGTGTAAAGCTGAAAATTGTTTGATACTCGATGCTACGCTCATTGAGACTTAACTCTTGAGTTTTGTTTGGTTGCGAGTCAATTGCCTATCGAACGAAGCTTGTGGGAAAGGTCAGTGATATTGAGATCCCTTAGAACTCGGTTACTATTAACTAGGACAGGTTGAGCCAACTAAACTTCCAGAGGGTACTTAACTACAAACTCCATGCAATCCTAAACCTAAGGACTTGTCAGCTTTGCGTGTATATGATTATTTGTATAAGCTTGTTTACTTTGCATACTTGTGCATAACATCATAACATCATACCATAACATTTTCAAGGATCTCGAGGGCCTATGATGCAGGGTCACATTGAACCAGATGTCTATCAAGGGACAAGAGGATTTATTTTCCTCTAACCAAACACCGTCAAAGATCAAGTACAACAATTTGAGTCAAGGGCTATGACCCACTTGACATGGTGAGCTTGATTCTCGTGGAAGGACATCCACCGATACAAAGTTCTCCAATCAAAGATGTTGATCAAAGTTCAACTTCTAACTTTTTCTTGTGTTTACCCCACGAGGTCCTTGAAAACATTGCATCCACATATCATGCATCATATCATGAGAAGTTTCTCCCATACAGGTCTCTTTATCTTCCTAATGTTTATTTCATTAAGGTGGAACAAACGATGAAAGATATCCAAGCTCAAAACACTCAATTCCAACAAATGTTCCTGGCTATGGCTAAGGGGCAAGAGGATCTAAAAACTCTCCTTCTCAAAGACAAGAGGGAGAAGTCCAAGAAGTTAGTAGGTGTCTTGAACTTGAGAAGAAGACCTAGAGGACCAGTCAAGAGAGCTCTAGATCTTTCAACTTCATCCAACATGGGGGATAGTCATAAAGAAGACCACAATTTGGAAATTGATGAAGTTGAAGCTGACTACTCTGAGGAATAATATCCTCCCACTAATGACAAGGACAAACAGTTGAAGGATCGCCTCAGTGCTATGGAGATTCAATAGACACCTGGCTTGGATTTAGGAGACATGGGTTTGGTTTCTGGAGTGGTCATTCTGCCAAAGTTCAAAATCCCTACCTTTGCCCTGTACGATGGAGTCTCTTGCCCTAAGATGCACTTAAAGTCTTATGTCCGCAAGATCCAACCATACACAACTGATCTAAAGCTTTGGATCCATTTATTCCAAGAAAGCCTGGTAGGGACTCAACTCGAATGGTTCTATCAATTGGAGAGTTCTCTCATCCACACCTGGGAGGATTTAACTGCTGCTTTTTACAAACAGTATCAGTACAATGCTGATCTTGCACCAACTCGTGTGCAATTGCAGAACATGACCATGAGTTCCAACGAGAGCTTCAAAGGGTACGCCCAAAAATGGATAGATCTGGAAGGTAGGGTGCAACCCCTTTTAACTAACAGGGAGCTGATTGACAGCTTCATGGGAACTTTGGAAGGATCTTTCTTCAATCACCTAATCTGAAGCTCCTCAGCCGGCTTCACTGAATTAGTACTGACAAGCGAAAGGGTCGAAGCTGGAATCAAAAGCAGTAAAATCCAATCGGGGTGCACTTTCAAGTACAGGGAAACAACCTTTCATTGGGGAGAAAGAGTCTGGCGCCGCGTACGGTCAAAAAGGTCGTAACAAAGCTGATCACGACCAACACGTAGGGGCAATCCTAATCTCTAATCCTACACCTGTTCAACAAAGAAAGGGCAATAGGCGTAGGATAAGATATCAAGAAAGGCAGTACACTAACATCAACATGCCTTTGTCTCAAGCGTTACAACAATTGCTGAAGGTGAAACTGATCACACTAAAGGATCCTCCTCAAAATCCTGATACCTCCTCTTCTAAGTACAATCCAAGCGTAAGATGTGCCCATCATTCTGACAGTCCCAGACATGACACTAACGGCTGTTGGACTTTGAAGAACAAGATTCAAGATTTGATTGACGCCAAGGAGATCGAGTTTGACCCTCCGGAAACTCCAAACGTGATCACTACTCCTTTGTCAAATCATTGAGAGCATCTTGTTCATTTTTAATTTTCAATTGTAATTTCTTTTGTTATTCAAACAATTATCTATTAATGTCAAACTTTGTTTCATTAATGCATTGCATATGTTTGTCTTGATTTGATCCAGTCATTTTCATTACATTTAAACTATGCTTTTTACTCACTTTATGACATTCAACTCTTGCTAAAAGTTACAAGCCTTTAGAGGGAGGATGACGAAAACAATGCCATAATCTCATACAGTATGCTTTTGAACAGACCTTGCTGACGATGTACAGACATTCCTTCAAATCCCAAACACTGGAGTTATAAGGAAGATAATCCCTAGTCAACCCCTTTGAGCCAAAGAAGCAGAAGTTTTCTTTCTTACACAAATTGAAACCTTTAATCAAAACCCGGGGCAGGTTAGTCTCTCAGTTAATTCAAACGCGCACTTAGCCGCAAACTCTCATTTCGTACTACAACGAATGACATAGAAACATTCCTCTGGAATCAAAAGACAGTGAGGGTTCCCTACCAAATAGGCAGTCATTATCTCTCAAAGAGAAAAGCCCACTAAGTCAAAATCTACGAAGGAGACTTAAAGAAAACTGGGGCATCCCGCTGACCATAATCTCAAAATAAGAACAGTCAGGCAAAATCATGGATAAACAAATCAACAGAAAGAGGTCACTACAAATCCTCAACAAAATGAAAAAATATATATTGCAAAAATGACTGCCTTCCGACAAACTTAACTTGTCTGAACCGTCACTAATATGTTATTCCAGACCCAATTGGAGTTCAAGCGCACAATTAACTGAGCTTAGGACTGAAGAACGTCACGAAGAGTGGGTGGGTACAAATAAATTTTGAGCCTTTATCTTTGTTTCTTAAACCGTGAACCAAGCCACGTTACAAACCTTCAAAAGTCATAATTGAAGCATGGGTTAGTTCGAAAGCATACTGTTACAAAAGGTATCCTGAGTTTTGTAAGGCTTACTCTAAATCCTGATTTGAAATTTCTTTACTTGCTAAAATGCTTTTTCAAAAATTTCAAGACAAGCATAAACTTTGCATTACTTGAATATCACTGTTTGCATATGGATATTTGTTTGACAGCAGAGAAATTCACACAACGAATATCCAGTGAATGAAAGCTCTCTCAGTGAACAAAATCAATTCAAGTAGGATGACACTTCCATTGACAAAATATCCTATCAACAAGGGGACATGACATGTCACTACCCAGCACACCTAGGGCAGTCCAGTCAAGATTCCAAGAAATCTCTCAAGAATTGCAGAGTAACCAGGGGCAAGTCCCCATCTCCGTCACTTGGGGCATTGAACGTCAATCTCAGCAAAGGGTTACGTACAATCAAACATTTCCAGGCAGTGCCACAAACACTCGCTACTAGGGGCAGTGACAAATCTCCCTAAAATCCTTCTCATAGGATGACTCCCAGCAAGAGTTTAATCTCTAAAAACCTTTCCCCAGCTGAGATAACCTCAAGAGTCCTCGGGAACTTTCCCCAACGAAGTCGTCACCTCTCTAGCAGACCGACAACAAGGTTTATTTCCCCGACAAGCGGTAGGATTCCCCAGCTTTAGGTGGCCTCTCCGACTACTACAAATCAAAGGACCACAACTCCTCTTCCCCAGTAGACTACTCTACAATCCCTGGAAAGTTACTGGGAAACCTGGACCCGACGGGATACCAGTTCAACTTTGACTCCCTTGAAGAGCAACGGATGACTAAGACTCCTGAACTCTTTTTCCCCAAGCAGGAATCAACACTCTATACAGATTTTTCAACTTTCCCCAGCGGAGTTCTCCTCAACAAAACTAGGATTCTCAGTGGAAATATTCTAAGCAAAGTTTGAAGACACACCTAATCTTCAACAGTAGTCCGGGATTTATTAACTCCCCCAACACTTGTCAAGGATTTATTCTCCAAGACAAAATTACATTTCAACAACATTCATAGCATATGCATACAAAATACACATAACACAAATCTCATTTATTTTGAGAACATCATTACACAATGCATACATCATAACATTGCATACAACTAACTCTTTACCTTTTCAGGAAAGATCGATCGACAGATAAAGGTCATCATCCTTTTGGAGTAGTAATCGTCCAAGATTCCTTCATCATCCTTCAGACACGGATGCCATCCTGATACTCATTCAGTTTCAGCTCTCAGATACGAGTTAGATATAATCCATTTATGGATATTATTCTGATACTCAATCCAACACATCCACTATTCCAGCATAAATCAACCAGAGATTTATTCTGACACTTCTTCTATTTCTATTAGCAATCAGTCTTGGATGGCACCTACAAGCCCATCCCCCAAAAAAAATTTATCACCTCTCCAAATGGCATCTTTAAGCCCATTCCCTCAACCATCACATCACCGAGTGCAAATTTCCGGGCACTCTAGTGTTCAATCATCTTCCACCTTCAAATCACGAATGGCAGATTTACCAATCTAACTCTTCAGGTGTAAGAAGTTTGAACATGGGCAGCTATTGTACCCCAAAATTTGCCCTCTCATTTCACAAGGGATCACCCTGGATCCCAGGTTTTCTTCTATCAAGTTTCCAGGCCTTGAATTATCAATTTTTCCAAGCAAATCATTCGCAAGGGCAAAATGGTCATTTGCACATTGAGAAGTCTAACTTTGACTTTTGGATCAAAATCAAATCTCAAAAAAACCATATTTCATCAAGACATGTTGGAATATGAAGTTTGTTACATCAAGAAATTCAAAAGTCAAATTTTACTTTGGAAAAGTCAAGTTCTAAATACTTAGAAATTTTTCTAAGTGTTTCAGAAATATGACAATTTCAGAACTTCTGACCAGATTATCACCCTAACACTCAGCAAATTCTGGATATTCTCAAGACAGAGTTTGGTCAGAACTTTTGGGTAAGTTTTCTCAAGACATGGTTTGTAATAGTTTAATCTAGGGCTTTTTACTTATCACTTTCCCCGGGTTTTTGACTATGTAATTAATCCCCTCCCCGAAGCCTTATAATAGCGTAGATTTACTTTCTCGCATTTTAATTCCCGCAAATATTTGACTGTTTAGATGTATTTTAATAGGATTGTATGGCAAGAATGCATGACAAACTTAATACAGTTAGAAAACCCTAATGTGCAAAGACAAATAATTGAAATAAATCACTCGCACATATCACTCTGAGGGTATACTCTCACTTCGTTTTCCTTCGGTAAATGATCATTAAGTATAGGGTATCTTAGTGGTTACCCTCCTGTCTGAAAAAGATCAAACGTCCCATTCGAATGGTGCCTCGGAAATGTTGCCTCAGAAATGTTGCCTCGAATATGATCTTAAGACTCTAGGGTTATTACTAATTTGTCCTAATAATGCTTTAGTGATTGTACGTCCCTTTCGAATTGACCCTTACAACTCCAACGACGGTGTTACTTATTTCTAGATAGTAGGATAGCACTGTCTAAAGGAAACAAGAATAGAAACAATCTTTTCTCGAGTAGGTAGATGCTAGTAGGTACTTTCTCAAATCAAAACTTTTTACACAAACACTTTCAAAATAGTTTTCAAAAACAACTTCATCACACCTATGAGGACTGATACAAGGGTTATCACGAAGTTAAACCTCTCAAAACAAAGCATACACAAGCAATTTAAAAATGAGCAAGTACCTAAGAGCCCATGGAAAACCATGGATAGAAAGGGTGCTAACACCTTCCCTTTCTTTAATCTACCCCCCGTACTCAGAATATCTCGAAAAAGGATTTTTTTCTGTACTTTTTTCCTTTCCAATTGGATGAAATAAAAGTCGGTGGCGACTCTTGCTTACCGCAACATTTTACGAACACAAAATGCAAAACGCAAACCAGCATCAAACAGTTGTTTCTGCCACCGTATCACACATTTCTATGGGTGCAGGTGAAGGTTTCAAAACCTATGCTCAGAAATTGAGGGATTTCACAGGCAGAGTCCAGCCCCCTCTATCTGATAGAGAATTAGTGGATATGTTCCTAGGAACATTATCGGGTCCATTCTTTAACCACCTGATCATAAGTTCCTCAGTTGGATTTACAAAACTAATCATGACTGGCGAGCGGGTCGAATCCGGTATAAAAAGTGGCAAAATTCAAAGAGATGCATCCTCGAGCACAATGAAGAAACCCTTCACTGGTAAGAAGGAGGCCAGTGCCATTTATAACCTGAGAGATCAGAGCAGAGCAGGATATCGTCCAACGGTAAGTCCTGTAATAATACCTAGGCCTGCAGCTACCCCACAATGCAACAATCAGCAAAGGGTGGAAAGACCACAAAGGAAGTTCACCTGGATCAACATGACATTGATAGAGGTTCTACCCCATCTGCTGAGATCTAACTTGGCAACTTTGAAAGAGGCTCTGGTTGTACCCCAAAATTTGCCCTCTCATTTCACAAGGGATCACCCTGGATCCCAGGTTTGCTTCTATCAAGTTTCCAGGCCTTGAATTATCAATTTTTCCAAGAAAATCATTCACAAGGGCAAAATGGTTATTTTCACATTGAGAAGTCTAACTTTGACTTTTGGATCAAAATTAAATCTAAAAAAAAACCATATTTCATCAAGACATGTTGGAATATGAAGTTTGTTTCATCAAGAAATTCAAAAGTCAAATTTTACTTTGGAAAAGTCAAGTTCTAAATACTTAGAAATTTTTCTAAGTGTTTAAGAAATATGACAATTTCAGAACTTCTGACCAGATTATCACCCTAAAACTCAGCAAATTCTGGATATTCTCAAGACAGAGTTTGGTCAGAACTTCTGGGCAAGTTTTCACAAAAGTTCAATCAGAGTTTACCAAGGTAATTCAAAGAAGGTTAAGAAGCATGCTGCAAGCTTCTTAAAAAGCCTGAGAGCTCTGTCAGAACATGCTGGAGCCAGAAGATAAAGGAATCAGAAGATTGGATGCTACGCTGAAGCAGAACTTCTGATCCAGAATTAAGCAATGATGCAGAGTTTCACATGACAGGATTTCTGATTGGATAAATCTCATCATCATTTAATGCTCATTTAATTCTCACAACCACTTTTGAGTCTTTATCCAAGGGATTTCCCCCACGTGTACTCCTACTGTCTTGGGAAAGAAAACTTTTGTGCAAAGTGTGCTAGGCCCATGCGCTGCTGCTACTTTTCCTTAATTCATGATGACAAGTACGACTAAAAACTGTTAACCACCTTACTTTGTACCTTGAACCATACTTGTTTAAACTTGCTTCAAGAACAAGTCAGCGCCTAGCATATGATGGCTGTACCTTTGATTTCTCCAAGCTACAAAACCTTTTCCTATAAATAGAACTCCATTGGCCATTGAAAAAGGGTCGGAAATTTGAGAAAGAAAAGCCTTGAACCCCTGCAAAAATTCCAAGAGTCCAAAAAACTGCAAACACAAACTATAAAAACCTGTTGGGTTTTTGAGAGAGAGAATTATCAAAAAGAGAGAAAGGAAAATCAGTGAAAACCTTCACAAATTCTAAACATAACCTTTATTTTTCCCCTTTGAATCAAAAAACACAACCATTGTTCCGTCACTCTCGCTGACACCAGAACATCTGAAGGCAGCAGCCCAACCTCCAAGCCCACACTCCGGATTCAAGGTAAGTCTTTCTGACTTTTCATTTTTTTCATTCAAAACATCATTAATATGTAAATATCATAGTATTAATGTTGTACATATCATTGCTTAAGTAGAAAAACTGTGGATCAGAACTTTTTGATTAGGACTAGACTCAGATTTAGGATTAGAACTTCTATAAACTGTTATGATATCATCCTTCTGATTTGTTGTTTATTAAGAACTGAATAAACTGCTGATGTGCTAATTAAGAGTTGAAATATGGCATATAACTTCTGCTGTTCATTCACAACTTTAGCACAACACAGAATTTCTGAGTTCTCCTCACTGTTTAAACACACTGAACTGCTGATTGTTCACTCATTGTTTTAACACTTAGAACTTCTGATTTTCATGCGCTGATAACACGCTGAACTGCTGATTGTTCGTTCACTGTTTTAGCACCATACAGAACTTCTGAGTTCTTCCTAATGTTTTGACACACACAGAGCTTCTAAGGTTTTCTCACTGATCTAACATTCAGAAGTTCAGCACATAGCAATCCATAACTTCTGTGTTTTCCCTCTAACGTGTCTTGCAGGACCTCAGAGTGTAACAATCCAGAACTTCTGATTCCACTGACGTTCCTTTCTGAGTCATCACACGCTTGGCTTCAGAACTAATGATCCTTGTTGTTTTTCTTGCAGCAGCACGTTGTTTCTATCTTTCATTTATTTTCCTTTTCATCATTTTTAATATTAACATAAAAAGACATAAAAATATTTTCTTTTATTAATTAATTTATTCCTTTTTTTCTTAATTCATTAAGACAAAAAACCATTTTCTAAACAATTTCATTTCACATTTTCTTGTACATTCTTATCCATTAAATATGGTTGTAATAGTAACTTAGGATTTAATTTTGTTTGTAATCCCCATTCATAAATATGTATATCCCTATCCCTAAAATATTGTAATAGCGTAGGACTTTACATTTCTGCAATTTATCGCTTTCAAATGTAAATGCTAGTAATTAAGGTGTGTATGGCAAGACATGAAAACAACAAATAGACAACCTAAAAATCAAGACAAAATGAATGTAATCAAACACACTTGCACACTAGAACCCTTAAGGTTAACTCCACTTGTTGCCTAAAAATGGTCATGTTATTCATGTGGGGTGTCTTAGCAAAAACAATCGAAATACAAGATCATAGTCCCTCGATGATGCTATCAAAGTTGCCTTTCGAAATGATCTTAGTCCCTAAAGAAAAAATGCTAAGTCATCTCACAACATTGCTATCATGGTCATACGACGTCCCACGCTCGTCCCTTCACATCCAACAATGGGGCTTCTTACCAAAACAATGGTAAGATAGCGACGTCTAAAGGAGGAGGAAAAGAATGCTTAAGACCTTTTGAGTAGGTAGATTCTCTCCCAGTTGCTTGCTTGCTCACAACAAAAACATTTTTTACACCAACACTCACATTTAAAACATTTTCAAAAGACAACACTTTGTATGCGTTCTTATAGAGACGAGAATCATCACAAAGACACCATTTCAAAATCACTTTCAAAAACACATCACAAGCATACATTCAAACAAAAGCAAGTGATCTAGCAAGAAACTAAGAGCCCATGGAAAGCCATGGATGAAAAGGGTGCTAATACCTTCCCTTTTCATAATCTACCCCCCGAACTCAAGAAAACATCTCTAAAGGTCTTTCCTGTACTTTTTCACCTTTCCTTTTATATAAAAGAAAAGTCGGTGGCGACTCTTGCTAAACCGCAACATTTGTGAACACAAATTAAAAACAATCAAGTCAATTCTCCCGCCGTATCACAGCTCCCAAGAATCCTGATACCTCCTCTCCTCGATACAATCTGAACGCTCGGTGCGCCTATCATTCTGAGGGTCCTGGTCATGACACAAATGACTGTTGGGCGCTAAGAAATAAAGTACAAGATTTTATTGAAGCCAAGGAGATTGAGTTCGACGCTCCGGAGAATCCCAATGTCATAACTGCTCCCATGCCTAAGCACAACCATGAAGTTAACGCCATTGATACTGATATATTCATAACCTCAATGGACGAAGTTTCTACTTCTCTTATGACTATTAAGAAGAATTTGTTGTTGGCCGGTTTATTTCCGGGTTGTGGTGAAGGTTGCCACATGTGTTCATTTCTACCTTCTGGTTGCCATTTGCTGAGGTCAGGTGTTCAACGCCTGATGGACAGCAAAGAAATTTTGTTCGAGAAAACTCTGGTTCCCGTTGTTCCATATGAAGACATTGTTATTATAACCATTTCCGTCAATCCTTCCAAGGCCTCCTCGAGAAGACCTTTTAGGATTACACCCGCTACGAGAATCACTATGTTGATAATCACATGTCTTGGTCCTATCCCGTACGCCTCGGATAAAGCTGTCCCTTGGCATTATAGCACCGATGTTTACTATCATGACATTAAACAAAACTTGAAGATCGAGGAAGTTGATCTTGATGTTGGTAACATTGTTGGGACCATCAAGATTACTAGAAGTGGAATGGTTTTCTCTCCTGAGATCTCCCCGAAGACTGTCACTAAGCTTGTCATTATTTCATCTTCTGCACCCGCCAGTACTTCAGTTCTTACTCCAGCTGGTACCCCGGCCAATAAGTCATATGGGACTCGAGGCAAAGAAGTTATAGGTGAGCCTGCCTGGACGGAGGCACCTAGAAAGATTGTTGTGGAAGCCTCTAAGCAAGAGATATAGGAAATATTGAAAATAATCAAAAAGAGTGACTACAATATGGTCAAACAGCTGGAGCAGACCCCCTCAAAGATATCCATGTTATCCCTGCTGTTGTGCTCCGAGGCCCATGCGAAGGCTTTTATTGCATTCCTCAAAACTGCGCATGTGCCGCAAGAGACTTCAGTTGATCAGTTTAAAGATTGCGTGGCTAGCCTGACTGCTGACAATGGGCTGGGTTTTTCAGATGCAGACTTAACACCGAAGGGAAGAAAGCATAATGATGCTCTGAATGTCTCGATTGAATGCATGGGAACCACTATGGCTCATGTGTTGGTAGACATTAGGTCTTCGCTGAATGTTCTGCCCAAGAAGGCGTTAGACCGGTTAGATTGCGAGGGATTGACTTTAAATCCTAGTAACATTGTGGTAAGGGCTTTTGACGGGTCAAAAAGAATGGTGCATGGGGAAGTGAACATCCCTGTCAAAATAGGCTCTCAGACTTTTGAGTCCACCTTCTATGTGATGGACATCATGCCATCATACTCTTGTTTGTTGGGTCATCCTTGGATCCATGAAGTTGGGGCTGTTACTTCTACACTACACCAAATGTTGAAGTATCCGGTGAAGGGGAAGATAGTTACTGTGCATGGTGAAGAGGAGTATATGGTGAGCCACCTGAACTCCTTTAGGTACGTGGAGATGGACGGAGAATTTATAGAGACTCCCTGTTAACACTTTGAAGAGGTTCCCCAGATTTTGGCATCAACTGAGACCGCTACCAGCATCAAACCTCCTTTGAAGATGGCTTCTCTCAAGGACGCAAGAGTAGTAGTTAAAGAAGGTAGGAATACCAATTGGGGACAGCTTCCTGAATTCATTCATAAAACTGACAAGTTTGGCTTGGGCTTTACTTCACGGGCTCTGAAGGCTGTTAGGCACGCTTGAGTTAGAGGACCTCCCCTATGCATCAACAATCGAGGGGTCAATGCTATTGAAGACAGTGACGAAGACTTTGATATTGACAGCTGGATTTACCCAACTACCAACGGTGGACCGAGTAATTAGACGACCATAGATTTCATACCAGTTTATTTTATTCCGCAGTAATTGTCTTACTTGTTTTCTAAGTTTGTAATGAACAATTTTAAACTTTATGGCCTTGTGTCTTACCCGAGGCACAATGTTTCTATCTGTGAGGGTTATTATATGTCATCTCATATATCATCAATGAAGCATTGGACGTTCTTTGCATACAAATTTTGCACTCTCTGTTTTTATTTTCTGCCTTTTCTTTATCAATACAGCTATGCTCTTACACACACTCACGTATCAAACTGCACATCCATATCCACTATGGATCCCATTGATAACAATCCTGCTATTTCCAGTTATGACTTCGGAAATCCGATCAATCAAGTCGAGGACGAAGGTGAGGAAGATTGTGAGGTACCTGGAGAACTTGCTAGACTTCTACAATAGGAAGAGAGGGCTATACAGCCTCACGAAGAGCCAATTGAGACAATAAACTTGGGCAGAGATAGATAGAAAAGAGGTTAAAATAGGTGCAAATTTGGAGCTTAGCGTCAAACAGAGATTGATACAGATGTTGCACGACTACGTTGAGATCTTCGCCTGGTCCTATGAAGACATGCCTGGTTTGGACACTGATATTGTGGTACATCGCCTGCCGACTAAGGAAGACTTCCCGCCGATTAAACAGAAGGTCCTCCGTATGCACCCTGAAATGTTAGAGAAGATCAAGGCAGAGGTCATGAAGCAGTTCAACGCAAGGTTCTTAGTTGTCACCTCCTATCCACAGTGGGTTGCTAATGTCATTCTGATACCTAAGAAGGACGGCAAGGTATGAATGTGTGTGGATTACAGATATCTGAACAGGGCAAGCCCCAAGGATGACTTCCCGCTTCCCCATATTGATGTTCTAGTTGACAACACCGTACAACACAGAATCTTCTCCTTCATGGATGGTTTCTCTGGCTACAACCAGATCAAGATGGCTCCTAAAGACATGGAAAAGACAACTTTCGTTACACAGTGGGGCACCTTCTGCTATAAGGTGATGCCTTTTAGGTTGAAGAATGCTGGGGCAACCTACCAGCGAGCCATGGTCGCTTTGTTCCACGATATGATTCACCACGAGATCGAAGTTTATGTTGATGATATGATAGCTAGGTCTCGGACTGAGGAAGAGCGCCTCGATCATCTCCAAAAGTTGTTCGACAGGTTGAAGATATATAAGCTGGGTTGAATCCGAACAAGTGCATCTTCGGGGTAAGGTCCGGTAAGCTTCTGGGTTTCATCGTCAGTGACAAAGGTATTCAGGTAGACCCCGCGAAGGTAAAGGCTATACAAGAAAGTCCAGATCTCCGCACAGAGAAGGAAGTAAGAGGCTTCTTGGGATGCCTGAATTACATTTCCCGGTTCATTTCACATCTAACTGCTACTTGTGAGCCAATCTTCAAGCTTCTGAAGAAAGATCAAGTGGTAAAGTGGAATGATGAATTCCAGACCGCTTTTGAAAGAATCAAGGAATACCTTCAAGAACCACCAATTCTGATTCCTCCAATTGAAGGGAGACCTTTGATATTGTACCTGACAGTGCTAGACAATTCAATGGAGTGTGTGCTGGGGCAACATGATGAGTCTGGTCAAAAAGAGCACGCGATATACTACCTTAGCAAAAAGTTAATGACTGTGAGACACGATACTCATTGCTCAAGAGAAGTTGTTGCACTTTGGCATGGGCTTCTCGCCGACTGAGACAATATATGTTGACTCACACCACTTTGTTGATATCAAAGATGGATCCGATCAAATACATTTTTGAGAAGCCCGCTCTCTCCGGAAGGATAGCAAGGTGGCAAATGATCTTAAATAAATACGATATACAATATACAACCCAGAAAGCAATCAAAGGGAGTGTATTGGCTGATCATTTGGCTCATCAGGACGTGGATGACTACCAGTCCATGAATTTTGAGTTCCCGGATGAGAATGTCATGTTAGTAACTGACTACGAAGAACCTAGACCGGATGAAGGACCTGAAGAAGGATCTCGATGGTCTATGTATTTTGATGGAGCCTCAAACGCACTGGGTAACGACATTGGCGTTGTAATCATATCTCCCGAGGGTTGTCATACTCCGTTCACTGCCCGACTATGTTTCAACTGCACCAACAACATGGCGGAGTATGAAGCATGTATCACGGGTCTTCGAACTGCTATTGACCTCAGGATCAAGTTCCTAAATGTCTTCGGGGATTCAGCCTTAGTGATAAGTCAAATCAAAGGCGAATGGGATACGAAGCATCTGAATCTCATTCCTTACAAAGAGCATGTACTGACATTGCTCCCACACTTTGAGGAGGTAACCTTCGAACATTTCCCACGAGAGGAGAACCAGTTGGCGGACGCGCTAGCTACCATGTCTTCCATGTTCAAAATCCGGTGGGACAATGAAGCTCCCCAAATCACCATTGAAAGGTTGAACAAACCAACACACTGCTGCGAGATTGATACTGAGGAGGTAACAGACAAACCTTGGTTTCATGAAGTCAAAAGGTATCTCGAGGCTCAAGAGTATCCCGAAGGGGCGTCTGTCAATGATAATAAGTTTCTGAGAAGGTTCGCTGCAAAGTTCTTCCTCAGTAATGGAATCCTCTATAAACGCAACCATGACTCTACCTTACTGCGGTGTGTAGACAAGAGCGAAGCAGAGAGGATCATGACAGATCTACATGAAGGCACCTTCGGAACCCATTCCAGTGGACACACCATGGATAAGAAAATCCTATGGGCAGGATACTACTAGTCCACTATGGAAGCCGATTGTTATCAGCACTCTCAAACTTATCATAAATGCCAAATCTACGCTGATAAGGTGCATGTGCCTCCAGTCCCCTTGAACGTCTTGACAGCTCCGTGGCCTTTTGCAATGTGGGGCATCGATATGATTGGAGAAATCAGGCCCACCGCTTCTAATGGACATTGCTTCATCCTAGTAGCCATTGATTACTTCACGAAGTGGGTTGAAGCAGCCTCTTTTGCCACAGTAACCAAGAACGTTGTGGCGCGGTTTATCCGACATAATCTAATTTGTCGATATGGTGTGCTAGAGATAATTATTATCGACAATGGTACGAATCTAAAAAACACAATGATCACCAATCTCTGTAAACAATTCAAGATATAGCATCACAACTCTTCTCCCTACCGGCCGAAGATGAATGGCGTTGTTGAAGCAGCTAACAAGAACATCAAGAAGATTGTACAGAAGATGACGGTGACATACAAAGACTGGAATGAGATGTTACCCTTTGCTCTTCATGGGTACCGTACCTCAGCACGGACGCTGACAGGGGTAACACCCTACTCTCTGGTATATGGCATGGAAGCAGTCCTACCCATTGAAGTCCAGATGCCTTCTCTCAGGATTATGGAGGATGCGGGTTTAAACAAAGAAGACCGGATCCAGACTCGACTTGATCAACTAAATTTGATCGATGAAAAGAGACTCACTGCTATCTGCCATGGTCAGACGTATCAAAGGCGAATGATCAAGGCCTTTAACAAGAAAGTCAGGCGTCAAGATTATCAAGTAGGGGATCTAGTAATCAAACCATCATACTACCACAAGGTGACCCCAGGGGCAAATGGACTCCCACATACGAAGGTCCATTTGTGGTAAAAAACATTTTCTCGGGTGGAACCATGATTTTAACCACCAAGGACGGCGACGACCTTCCTCACACTGTCAATGCAGACATAGTGAAAATATACTACGCATGATAAAAGACCCGCTAGGTTGACTGGCATAGGCAAAAATAAGGGATTCCCGGCGAACCAAAAGGGTTCGGGAAAAAATAAGGTATGAAAATATAAAATAAATAAAAATCTATACACCCGGCAAGTCGAAAACCGAAAAAGGCGACTTGGGAAAAAAAGGGTATCCCGGTGGACTAAAAACCCGAAAGGGAAGTCCAGGAAAAAGTTAGGGATGAAAAGTGTATCACTATGTCATATTGGATCACCATGCGATCTGACCTCAGTATCAACTGTCAAGCTCAAACGACATCGATCAATCTAATCAGCTTCGGACAAGCAGCAAAGTGAGGAGACGCTCGAAGGCATAGTGGCAATAGCGGACTTGAAACCCAATGAGATTATTGCACATAGCTGTTTTCTTTTTGTTGTACACAATACTCTATATCTTTCATTTTTACGGAGGCGTTCTCTTACTAGAGCGTCAGCTTCCTTGTACAAAAACGCCTGTTAATACAAGTCATTTTACAAAATTATTTGTTTTTCTTTTTTTTTTGTTTTTGCAAGAACGTCCAATGATTTATTCTTGACATATGCACTTGAATATGATTGCCATTCACAAATATTTGCATAATGAAAGAAAGACAATTGCTCATAATTTAAGAAACAGGGACGAAAAACTAGAACGTCAAATCTGACAGTTACCCTGTCCAGCAGGTACCAGAGCAGAGACAGTTTTGGAGCACAGTCATCAAATACATTTGACCTTGTAACATCTGTATTCCCCGCAGAGTAGAGGTAATCAAAGCCTTGATATCAGCTCTCTCAGAACGGGAAGTAATTTCCCAAGCCAGGGTCGCCTAGAAACCTGACATCTGTATTCCCCAGCCAAATTTCATAATCACGAGTGGATCATCATAAACTTCCAACTCCCCAAGCAGAGTTTATTTCTCTGGATACAGGAGCTCAATCCCCGACAGAGCCAATTAATTCAGCTATCGGAAGTCCACCTTTCAACAGAGTCATTCTTCCCATTGAGTTACTCTCACACAGGGTCTCTCCTTGGCAAAATATTCACAAACAGCAGAGGAATAAATCTCTGGCACAGTCATTTCCATTCACTATCCCCAGCTGAGGTTCATAATCGCGGGCGAGTCAGTAAATTTCATCCCCAGTTGAGTTTATTTCCTCTAGATTAGCAGGTCTACCAACAGAGTATCTCTTCACCTTCCAAGTTGTTCCCCGCAGAGTTATTCTCAAACAGAATTTCCCCTTGACAGAAGTACAGTCACTTCCATTCATCATCCCCAGTGGAAGTAGAAGAGCCATGTTTTCTCTGCAACAATCAAGAATTTCATTTTCTCCAGCAAGCAGTCAAGGATTTATTTTCCCAGACGCGAATATGTCACAACTAATATCTCATGCTCATACATCATGACATGCACATACATATCACATATGGCATAATCTCGTTTATTTTGAGAACATCATCTCACAGTGCATTTCATGCATCGCATATAACTAACCCTGTTACCTTTTCAGGAAAGACAATTATCACCAACAATTCCAGCAGTTATACACGTCGTATCTGCAGGCAACCAAGGGAAAATCAGTTCCCGAAATCAAACGGGTCAACTAATCTACATGATCAAACGAAGTAACCTTACTATCCAGGTTCCTTCCCACGGCCCTACTACCCAGGCTTTCATTTCAAAGTAACCTTACTACCCAGGCTTTCATTTCAAAGTAACCTTACTATCCAGGTTCTTTCCCACAAGCCCTACTACCCAGGATTTCATTTCAAAGTAACCTTACTATCCAGGTTCCTTCCCACAAGCCCTACTACCCAGGATTTCATTTCAAAGTAACCTTACTATCCAGGTTCCTTCCCACAAGCCCTACTACCCAGGCTTTCATTTCAAAGTAACCTTACTAATCCAGGTTCCTTTCCACAAGCCATACTACCCAGGCTTTCATTTCAAAGTAACCTTACTATCCAGGTTCCTTCCCACAAGCCCTACTACCAAGGCTTTCATTTCAAAGTAACCTTACTATCCAGGTTCCTTCCCACAAGCCCTACTACCCAGGCTTTCATTTCAAAGTAACCTTACTATCCAGGTTCCTTCCCACAAGCCCTACTACCCAGGCTTTCATTTCAAAGTAACCTTACTAATCCAGGTTCCTTCTGTTAGAACATAGTTTGATTCTACAACCCTCAGTTAGAGTTTTGATGATAACAAAATACAAGATTAAATTAATTATGAGATTTATACAAGACATAGATGCTACTTAAAATTATGTTGTGTATTTGCAAAAACTCTGATGGAATCAGCATCAGAATATTAGTATCAACATCAGCATCAGAAGATATGTCAGCATCAGAAGATCAATACATGTGCTACGATGTAGCCTGATGAACAGAATCTGCGCTTAACACACTGTGACTCTGAGCAAGATACTTATCATGTCACCGGCATTCAGAAGCGCCAGAATAAGCTAAAGCCAAGAACACTCTGACTTTCATCAAGCAGAACATTCTGAAGTGTCAACGTTACTGCATTCAAGGCAGATTTATTACCAACGGCTTTATTCCAAGACAAAGATCTTCTCAAAAAGGAAAGAACGTTATGAGCATTGAAATGGAATTATGGACAGCAACGTATCTATTCTTAAGCTATTTAAATAAGTCAGTGAGAAAAGAAATGGCTAATTCTCCAATACGCACATACGCATAAGCCAATCATCTCCGTCCTCACTCATTCAGTTTGCTAAAGCTCTCAACCGCTTACTCTATAGCTCTAGCAATCTAGTTTTATCTAAGCTTTATATTGTGTATTATCACAGTTGTGATATATAGTTTTTCCAGAAAACATTCAACACACATTTATTCATTTGTCTGTAAAAGAATTACCTTGAGATAAACCGGTATGTGGTTAGACTCAAGAAGGCTTTGACAGTTGTTAAAGCAGTTGTTGTATTCAGTTGAATATAGTGGATTAATACCTCGTTGGAGAGAGGCGAAATCACCTTGACGGGTGGACTGGAGTAGTTTGAGATCAAACAAACCAGGATAAAAATAACGTGTTGTCTGCATTTGATTTCAAGTTTTACAATTCAACCCCCCTTCTTGTGTTTTTCACTTCTTCAATTGGTATCAGAGCGCCTGGTTCTGAGCTTATAACACTTAACCGTGTCAGTACAAGATCCAGCGTTAGAAAAACACAATGGCGGGACCACATCAAAACATCAGCAATGACAACAATGAAGAAAGAGACATATTCAGTGGCAAACCTCCTGTCTTTGATGGAGAGAACTTTGATTACTGGAAAGACAAAATTGAAAGCTTCTTTCTAGCCCATGATGCTGATCTGTGGGATATGGTGACTGATGGATACATGCACCCAGTGAATGCAAGTGGTCAGAAGATTGACAGGAAAGCAATGTCTGATCAACAAAAGCGTGATTACAAAAACCATCACAAGGCCAGAACAATTCTTCTCAGTGCTATCTCTTACTCTGAGTATGAAAAGATATCAAACAGAGACACTGCAAAGAATATGTTTGACTCTCTGAGAATGACGCATGAAGGCAACCTTCAAGTTAAAGAAACTAAAGATCTTGCGCTCATTCAAAAGTATGAGGCATTCAAGATGGAAGAAAGTGAATCTATTGAAACAATGTTCTCAAGATTTTAGATTCTGGTTGCTGGTCTCAAAGTTCTGGACAAAGGGTATTCTATTGTTGATCATGTTAAGAAGATCATCAGAAGCTTGCCAAAACAGTGGAGGCCAATGGTCACAGCGCTGAAGCTAGCTAAGGATCTCAATACAATCTCTCTAGAGGAACTTGTCATCTCCCTCATAAGTCACGAGATAGAGCTAGAAGTTGATGAACCTCAAAAGCAAGGTAAGCCATTAGCTTTAAAATCTAACAGAAAATATGACTCCAAGGTTTTGCAGGTTGTTGAAGAAACCTCTGATGGGTCCTCATCGGAAGAAGATGAATTGTCTCTCCTCTCCAGAAGGGTGAACCAACTGTGGAAGCAAAGGCAAAGAAAGTTCAGGAATCCCAAAAGATCAGAGAATCAGAATGAATCCTCCTCCAGATACAGAAGGTTAGAACCCTCATCTGGATACAGAAGATCTGAAGGCTCTTCAGGAAGCAGAAAGTCAAACAACAAAGACATCATCTGCTATGAATGTAACGAGCAAGGGCACTACAAAAGTGACTGCCCAAAGCTTCAGAAGGAAAAGCCCAGAAGAAAGTTTGGCAAGGAAAAGAAGAAAAGTCTCATGGCTACATGGGATGACTCTGACACATCTTAAGCTGACTCAGAATCAAATGATGAGAGAGAAAACATAGCTCTCATGGCAAACATAACAGAAGATAGTGAAGCTTCTGAATCAGACTTTGAATCAGACACAGAAGAGGTATTTCCTGACTTTGCTATTAACTTTACTAAGGTTGAACTTGCTGAAAGCCTTAATGAGATTCTGGAAAGATAACAGCAGATCAGAGTCAAATTTAGAAACCTGAAAAGGGATCTTGTTTTCTGACTCTGATAAAACTGAGAGTCTCAAATTGGAGAATTCTGAGTTGAAAAACAAAATTTCAAAATTAGAAAATCTATTGCAAAACTCTCAGAAGGAAACAATTCCTGAAACTCCCAGTAGTGCTGATGAGATCATCAAGGAGTATGATCACAGCTTTCAGAAGTTTCTAGCTAAAAGCATAGATAGAAGCAAGATGGCTTCAATGATCTATGGAGTTAGCAGAAATGGCAGAAAAGGAATAGGATACCAAGGTAAGGTACCTACACCAAAGAATGCCATGGACTTAGTGATAAAACGCACTTCACTTGATTCTCACTTTGTATATGGGCACAAACATGACATCAAATATACTAGTAGTAATTATTCTGTCAAACCAAAATTCAACCAGAGTTTTGGTAAAACTAACAAATCAGGACCCAAGAAAATATGGGTACCTAAGGATAAAATAATACATGTTGCAAATATCTTTAGCAGCAAAGCAGAAACACCAGTCATGGTACCCAGACTCTGGCTGCTCACGACACATGACGGGAAGAAGGCATATGTTCCAAAGCCTGGAACTTAAGCCTGGAGGCCACGTAGGCTTTCGAGGCAATCAGAGGGGAAAGATCATTGGCTCTGGAACAGTAGGTATGGAAGTTGAATTCACAGGTACTGAAGACAAGTCATCAGAAGCTCTTAACAGAGACACTCCCTCAACATCAGAAAGAGGCACTGCAAGCAATCCAGCACCTTCTGTTGATCAACCTCAGAAAAGACCATCCAGAAGCAGCATGGATCACCCAGAAGAAACAATCTTAGGAAGAAAGGAAGATCCAATCAGAACAAGAGCCAGCTTTAGAAACTATGAAGAATCCCTCATGGGACTTGTCTCTCTGATTGAACCATATTCAATTGATGAAGCACTTCTGGACAATGAATGGATTCTAGCAATGCAAGAGGAGCTGAATCAATTCACAAGGAATGACGTATGGGATCTAGTTCCTAAACCAAAAGGATTCAACGTTATTGGAACAAAATGGGTGTTCAGAAACAAACTGAATGAACAAGGTGATGTCATCAGAAATAAGGCACGATTGGTAGCACAAGGTTATAGTCAGCAAGAGGGGATATACTATACAAAAACCTTTGCTCCAGTCGCCAGGTTAGAATCTATCAGACTTTTAATTTCTTTTGTTGTTAATAAAGGCATCACTCTGTATCAGATGAATGTTAAGAGTGCATTCTTAAATGGCTATATAGAAGAAGAGGTATATGTGCACCAACCCACTGGTTTTGAAAGTTCAAAAAATCCAGAATATGTTTTCAAACTAAAGAAGTCACTGTATGGTCTGAAACAAGCTCCCAGAGCTTGGTATGAAAGACTGAGTAACTTCCTGTTAGAAAAGGAATTCACCAGAGGGAAAGTGGACACAACCTTATTCTGTAAGACAGTTAAGAATGACATTTTAGTCTGCCAGATTTATGTTGATGATATAATATTTGGATCTACTAAATCTTCTCTGGGAAGAAAGTTTGCTAAGTGTATGCAGGCAGAATTTGAGATGAGCCTAATGGGGGAACTAAAATTCTTTCTGGGCATTCAGATCAATCAAACCCCAGAAGGAACTTACATTCATCAGGGCAAATATGTCAGAGAACTTCTGAAGAAATTTGATCTCTCAGAATGTAAGCCATCAAAGATTCCAATGCATCCCACGTGCATTCTGGAAAGAGAAGAGGTAAGCAAAAAGGTAGAACAAAAGGTCTACAGAGGTATGATTGGTTCTCTTCTTTATCTGACAACTTCAAGGCCTGATATTTTATTCAGTGTATGCATTTGTGCAAGATTCTAATCAGATCCTAGAGAATCTCACTTAACAGCTGTTAAGCGAATTTTCAAGTATCTGAAAGGTACTACTAATCTGGGTCTGTTTTATAGAAAATCTGGTGATTACAGCTTAGTAGGATACTGTGATGCTGACTTTGCTGGAGACATAGTAGAGCATAAAAGCACTTCTGGAAGCTGCCAGTTTCTGGGAGAAAATCTGATCTCATGGTCCAGCAAAAGACAATCCACAATTGCTCTATCAACAGCAGAAGCTGAATACATAGCAGCAGCTGGATGCAGCACACAAATGCTCTGGATGAAAAGTCAACTTGAGGACTTCCAGATTTATGAGAGTAACATTCCTATCCTCTGTGATAACACCTCTGCTATTTGCTTAAGTAAAAATCCAATTTTGCATTCTAGGGCTAAGCATATAGAAATAAAACATCATTTTATTAGGGACTATATTCAGAAAGGAATTTTAAACTTAAAATTTATTGATACAGACCATCAATGGGCTGATATCTTTACAAAACCACTTTCTGAAGATAGGTTAAACTTCATTCTGAAACATCTCAGCATGAAGCTCTGTCCAGAATAAAACTGTTTTAATTTTATATATTAACCTTCAGAATTGTGTTTACTTCTCTGTGAACTTCTGATCAATCCTCTTTCAGAATTTTAGAAATGCATATTGTATCAGAATCTATCCATGAAGATCTGAGCGCTTCAGTTCAAGGATAGTTGTGTTGTTCACTCAAGCAAACAAGTGTCATCCAGTCATCAGCTGTTTCCTGAGGCTGAACACGCGTTCATGCTTCTGAAAAGGCAAAGCGCTGATTGGTTGCATTGAGACACATGTCATGGGTAACCGTTTAAGTATCTTTCTGAAATCCCCTAAAATCAGTTATCATTAAATGTTATTAATCATGATTTATTTCTCTCTCTTAAGCGTTTATGTTTTCAAAAACTTTTACGAAATCTATTTAAACACCATTCACACCATTCATACTTTTTACCCTTACTTTCGTTTTCAATCAATATTTCTGATTTCTGATTTTTGTGTTCTTCATTCTCAAGAAACCCCTTAAAAGCTTTTTCAAAAAATCCTCGTGTGAACATGGCGTCTTCCAGCAATCTCTCTTCAAGTTCCCAGAAAGATGCATCAGCTGAGCAATATGAAGTTCCTCTCAGAACGCTTCTCACTCCTATCAAGAATCTTGAAGTTCTGTCAGAGATAATAGTGGATTTCAACAGTCTCAAGGAAATGGTTTTGATTTATCAGAAGAGATTCAAGCTCAAGGATGGGAAATGTACTTCGACGGGCTGGTGGGTCCAACTTTTCCTATTCTTGTAAAGGAATTTTGGATTCACGCTTCTTCCTCAAATCACCAAGTCACTTCTTACATCATGGGGAAGAAGATTGTGATTACTGAAGACCTGATTGCAAGACTCATTGGGTACAATGGTGGTGGTATTCGCTGTATAGATATGGCAGAAAGATGCTTAGATGTTGCTGTTATAGCAAGGGAAATTTTCACGCTGGGGCTTCCCTCCAGCAAGATAAGGGATTTGAAAGATAAGCACAGAATTTGGGCAAAGATTATTCTGGGCTGTTTCAACCATAGGAAGCCTACCAGCTCTCCTGATTACATAAACATAGATCAGCAGTTTCTGATCTATTTTATTTCTCAGAGGGTAAAGATTAATCTAGCTCATCTTCTGTTCAACCATCTGAGAACAAGCGTCAAGGAGACAAGAGAAGATGAACGCACTAAAAGGGATTGGATACCCTTGGGAAGATTGATATCAGATATTCTGACTGAGAATAGGCTGATTGAACATTTGACAGAGGCACAAGAGATCAGCACCCTGGAACCTTCTGTTGGCAAGCAGCTGAATGCCAAAAATCTAAAGAAGATGAAGCTGATAGAGAACATTAAGAAGGAGCCCATCGTCACTCCTTTTGCTGAAATCTCCAGCAGAAGAGTCCCTCTGGACGACTTCCCTATGTTCTCAGAGATTGACTCTAAGCCTCAAATCATTCTGAGATATTTGGATGCTTGTAAAGCTGATGGTACAGCTCCTAATCTAAATATTCAAGATCTTCAGCAGAAGGCACCAGAGGTTGTTCTGAAGAAGACGAAGAAGAGAAAAGTTACTCCAGAAGGATCATCTCAATAGACCCCAAAGAAAAGAGGTAATCCTGTTTCTGTATCTATTTTAAATTCAACTGCTGTTTCCACATCTATTCCTACTCCAACTCCAACTCAATCTGATATCCCAACTCCTCAAACCTTTGAAGATTTTGACATTGACTTTTACCCTTTTGAGTCATTAACCCTCAGAAGATCCTGCTCCAAACCACAAAATCCAAACACTGCAACCATACCAGAACCAAAACTTGCACAAGTTCTTTCTGATATTGACCAACACTCTTCCGCTCCCGAAACAGAAAATCCAAATCCAAACACATAAATTCCCATTTCACCACAACCAGACATCCCACTCTCACCAATACCTGAAACTCCACTCTCTCCCATACCAGAAATCCCACAACCTTCCTCTCCTCAACCAGATATTAATCCACCCTCTCCTCAACATGCACAATCTCCACAACCTGAGACTCAAAACTCTGAGGCTCAAACCTCTGAGTCCCCTGAACCACAACCTTTGGCCATTCAATTGCCCTGTGGTACCACTGTTAATATGTCTCAACTTCCATATTCACCAGAAACAACTCCACCAAATACACCATCAAGTCCAATCGTTATTTCTGACTCACCCACTCCCTCACCTAATAAAAATTTAGAAAACCACAGCAAGACAGTCATTGATCTAACATTCTTTGAACGCCTTGCTGCAATAAACCAGAAAACAGCCATCCCTAAACCGAAACAAACAGATGTTGGTTCCAGCATGTTGAACTTTGAAATAGATATGCAGAAGTGGATCACTTCCTTGAAACAAGCAAGTCTGGAAGTGGTTGATCCTGCTGTATCAGATTTCCTCTGGACTCAATTCAGAAGATGGGTTTATGCTGAAACCTTCAAGTTGCAAGACCAGAGCTATGAACAGGCTCAACAGAACTTCAGCAATCTGCTGAAGGAAATGGAAGGTCCAGTTCTGAGCAAGCTGCTGAAGGAAGAAGCTCTCCCTCTGGACATTGCGCCTTGGTCTGAAAACCGTCCAGCATCTACAGTTCAAACTGCAGAAGAACAGGTTATTCAAGCTGAAGACTTTGGTCAAGCAGAAGAAACTACAGAAAGCTCTGAGAAGCAGCCTGTATCTGAAGATCCTCAAGCTTCCTCTCTTGACAGGCAGGCTCTGGAGGATTTGAAGAGATCAAATATGCTGATGAATGAAAGGATGGACAAGCAGGATATCAAGATTGATTCTATAGCAAACATGGTATCTAAGCAACAGGAAACCAGCGAGCAAATCAAGAGCATGTTGGAAGCTCTGTTCACACGACTTCCTCCTTCTTCTTAGAAATTTTCTTGTGTTTTCCTTGTTTTCTTTACATGTTTGTCTGTAATATTTTTACTTGTTCTAAACTATCATTGCTTCTGTTTTAATACAAGCGTGTTTTTACTCTGATCATTTTAACTCTGATTATTCACGTTTCTTTTTGATAACTGACAAAAAGGGGGAGAAAGAATGATATTTTTCAATAACGGATTACTGAGACATAAGTCTCAAACATTCTAACATCCTTATATATTTGCTGTTTTGAAAAGCTTACAGGTACAAGAATCTGATGAACTCTGATAAAGTAAAATTTTGATGCTCCAAGAAAGTTCAGTAAAGTTCTGATGCTCAAGGTCTCAAGGAATCAAAGGGAAATGATCAACTCAGGGGGAGTTTTTCTCATCATTACTCTGATACTTTTTATTCCTTACCCTCTTAGCTCTGATACTTTTTACTCATTATCTGATTATCTCTGATACTGTTTCCTCTTTATCCTTAATCTCTGATACTCTCATCATTTTATTTTAATTGAAAAAATCTGGTTTTTGTCATCATCAAAAAGGGGGAGATTGTTAGAACGTAGTTTGATTCTACAACCCTCAGTTAGAGTTTTGATGATAACAAAATACAAGATTAAATGAATTATGAGATTTATACAAGACATAGATGCTACTTAAAATTATGTTGTGTATTTGCAGAAACTCTGATGGAATCAGCATCAGAATATCAGTATCAACATCAGCATCAGAAGATATGTCAGCATCAGAAGATCAATACATGTGCTACGCTGTAGCCTGATGAACAGAATCTGCGCTTAACACACTCTAACTTTGAGCAAGATACTTATCATGTCACCAGCATTCAGAAGCGCCAGAATAAGCTAAAGCCAAGAACACTCTGACTTTCATCAAGCAGAACATTCTGAAGTGTCAACGTTACTGCATTCAAGGCAGATTTATTACCAACGGCTTTATTCCAAGACAAAGATCTTCTCAAAAAGGAAAGAACGTTATGAGCATTGAAATGGAATTATGGACAGCAACGTATCTATTCCTAAGCTATTTAAACAAGTCAGTGAGAAAAGAAATGGCTAATTCTCCAATACGCACATACGCATAAGCCAATCATCTTCGTCCTCACTCATTCAGTTTTCTAAAGCTCTCAACCGCTTATTCTATACCGTGTAATAATTTAGGATTTTATTTTCCGCATTTTAAAAGCTTTCTAATTATACCATGATAGACTTAGGGTTTTGTATGCGAAAATCAAAGAACAAATAGCTTGACCTAATTCAAAGACAAAAAGCATGAAAATGGACAACACCAATCACACTTGCACCCCTTTGGGTTACTCCACTTGTTGCCTTCAATAATGGGCCATGTTGCATGTTGAGTTTCTTTGGCAAAACAAAACAAATCAAATGATCATAGTCCCTCGATGACGCTTTCTCAAGTTGCCTAAAAAATGATCAAGTCCCTTAAAGGAAAAATTGCCAAAGACACTTGGCACTATTGCATTCATGGTCTAAACGATGACCCGCGCCCGTCCCGTTAACATCCTAACACAAGATTGTCCACCAAATGCAATGGTGGAACAATACTGTTAAAAGGGTTAAAACATAGGAAAGATCTTTGAGAAATTTAGGGTAGATAGCTCTTGGTTACTTGACCAACTTGCAAAACAATCCTTGCCATTTTTCAAAACACACATCACAACACACTTTCAAAACAACTTTCAAAAACATTGAAAACTTTTCAAAATACAAATACATCTTTGTATACATTCAGACATGGATCATTACAAAGGTTGCCACAACAATGGCCTCTTTTCAAAACATTTTCAAACCCACACACAAATCACCATTTCAAACAATTGAAAGCACCATTTCAAACAATTGAAAATGCAAGGCAAGTGATCTAAGCAAGTAACTAAGAGCCCATGGATAACCATGGATAGAAAGGGTGCTAATACCTTCCCTTTCTATAATCTACTCCCCGAACCCAAGAAAATATCTCAAAGGTTTTTGCTGTGCTTTTTAACCTTTCCTTAGGATAAAATAAAAGTCGGTGGCGACTCTTGCTAAATCGAAACATTTGCGAAAACAAACACAAAACCTCAAGTCAGTTCTCCCACCGTATCACACATAGCCTTATGCATCGACTCATACTGTAATAAATCTCCAAAAACAGAAACGGGAAAGCTACATGAGTCGACACATACGCGTTTTGCGTCGATACAAGAAGAAGTATGAGTCGACACATCTCAGTATGCATCGACTCATACTGAGTTTGGTCAAGTTTTACAGGGGCAAGGAAAAGCTATGTGTCTATGCATAACAACATGTGTCGACACATAGCAGTTCAAAATGCATTTTTTTTCTTTGTTTTGCACTGTTTTACATTGTTTTCGTTATTATTCGATATGGTTGTAAAATTTCAGTTTCCACTTCATCCCCATTGTTAATTTGTACCCCCATCCCCCTAAAGTGATGTAATAGCTTAGGATTTATATTCCGCATTTTTACTTGCTTTCATATATTGCTAGTAATTAGGATGTATGATAAGATAAAATCAACAAGTAGATAACCTTTCAAGTACAAGACAAAAATGCATGCAAACTAACACACTTGCACACTAGCATCTCTAGGGTAATATCATTTTGTTGCCTTTCGGAAAATAGTCATGTCCCTCGAATATGAGACGTTTTAGCAAAGACCCTTCGATAAAAAAAGATCGTAGTCCCTCGATGACCCTCGATGTTGCCTCCGGTAAAACCATCTAGTCCCTAAAACGACATTGCTAAAACGCCACATAGGTTTCTTTCTATGACTATATAACGTCCCACACCCGTCCCTTCACATCCAACGATGGGGATTCTTACCAAAACAATGGTAAGATAGCCACATCTAAAGGAGAAGGAAAAGAACGTTTAAGACCTTTCGAGTTGGTAGATTCGCTCCTAGTTACTCGCTTGCTCACAACAAAAAAAACATTTTACACACTAACACTTCCATTTCAAAACCATTTTCAAAAAAGATAAAACATTTTGTATACGTTCTTATAGAGATGAGAACCATTACAAAATATCTTTCCGAAAACCACTTTCCAAAACACAATCCACAAACACATCTTTGGACTATCTTTCAAAACAAAACTTTGTATGCGTTCTTATAGAAATGAGAACCATTACAAAGAGATTTTTCAAAACACTTTCAAAGCCCACACCACAAGCACATTGTCAAAACAAAAGCAAGTGATCTAACGAGTAACTAAGAGCCCATGGAAAACCATGGATGAAAAGGGTGCTAATACCTTCCCTTTTCATAATTGTGATACGGTGGCAGAACCGACTGTTTGAATGCTGGTTTGCGTTTTATGTTTTGTGTTTGCAAAATGTCGCAGTAAGCAAGAGTCGCCACCGACTTTTATTTCATCCAATCGAAAAGGAAAAAAGTACATAAAAAATCCTTTTTCGAGATTTTGAGTACGGGGGGTAGATTATAGAAAGGTAAGGTGTTAGCACCCTTTCTATCCATGGTTTTCCATGGGCTCTTAGGTACTTGCTCATCTTTTTAAAATTGCTTGTGTGAGTGCTTTGTTTTGAAATAGTTTGACTTCGTGATAACCCTTGTATCAGTCCTAAAAGGTGTGACGAATTTATTTTGAAAATTGTTTTGAAATGTGTAAGTGTGAAAAGTTTTGATTTGAGCAAGTACCTACTAGCATCTACCTACTCGAAAAAAGATCGTTTCTATTCTTGTTTCCTTTAGACAGCGCTATCCTACTATTGAGAAATAGGTAGCACCGTCGTTGGAGGTGTAAGGGTCAATTCGAAAGGGACATATGATCACTAAAGCAATATTAGGACACCTTAGTAGCAACCTTAGAGTCTTAAGATCATATTCGAGGCAACATTTCCAAGGCAACATTCGAATGGGACGTTTGATCTTTTTCAGATAGGAGGGCAACCACTAAGACACCCTATACTTAATGATCGTTTACCGAAGGCAACCGAAGTGTGAGTATACCCTAAGAATGATATGTGCGAGTGATCTGTTTTCAGTTTATTTTTCTTTTCACATTAGGGTTTTCTAATTGTATTAAATTTGTCATGCATTCTTGTCATACAATCCTATTAGCATACATCTAAACAGTCAAATATTTGCGGGAATTAAAATGCGAGAAAGTAAATCTACGCTATTACAAGGCTTCGGGGAAGGGGATTAATTACATAGCCAAAAACCCAGGGAATAGCGATAAGTAAAAAGTCCTAGATTAAACTATTACAAACCATGAACAATTACAGAAATATTGGCAAAAATAAATAACATGCGCGTGATGAATCAAATACGAGACAACTAGGGTTTTGACCCTTGCCTAAACTTAATTGCGATTGATTAAAAAAAAAAAATTTTGGTCATGTTTTGTTATTTAAGAAAATAAAGAAATCATTAAATTAAAAAGAAAATCCTAATTCTAATTGATTTTAAAATAAGAAAAATAAATTAATTTATTCTAAAACCTATTTTTTCATTTTTATTTATTTGAGAAAAAAATTAAATCAAGAGTTTAACTTAATTTACTATTTGATTTTATTCGTGAAAATAAATTACAATTTCACTAAGTTAACACTAAATTAAATCAATTTTGATAATATATATATAAAAAAAAAACTAATTCTAATTTATTTTTGTGAATTTGATTTTATGATTTTTATGAAAAAATATTAATTTGTTAATAAAGTTCATTGAAAGAAAAATTAAAAGAATTAAAGAAAATAAAAAAAAGAATAAAAAGAATAGTAAATGGGTTTGGTTGCTATGCTGGAAAAGGGGGTATATGGCTGAAGTTCTGAGCCCAAATGGTCCAAGCCTGTTTGACTTCACTGGATCTGGTGCACATGTTGACTTGAGGTGCATGATGGACCTTTAAGGGAAAGGCATTGGATCTGGAGCACTGATGAATTGGATGGCCAGATCTTGAGTTGCATGGTGGATTCTTAGACGTGTGGTATACCTGATCACCTATTGAAAAATAACATGAAACGAAATATGGGACCTGGGGATCGAACTCAGGCCCTTATGCATGTCTCCAATACACGCTTGCCAACTGAGCCACGCGTTTTTGTTGTATACATAATGGAAGTAAGACAATATAATCAAAAAAACCAATAATATATTCAAAACGCGCTAAAATTCAAATAACCCAATCAGTGAATGCCACGCATTGTCTTCTTCCTCCCAACCATCGTTTTAGCATATCAAGCTTTTACCTACAGACGCTTGCTGTAGGTATAACCTTGTCTATCTCCAAAATTGCGTAGGCTCAAGATAAATGACCATGGCTAGTACCAATCAACTCGTATCATCCTTGTTGTACCCCAAAATTTTCCCTCTCATATTATCAAGATTTTTCCTCACCGGACTCCTTGGACTCTAGACAGGATTAGGGTTTGCTCAGCTCAAGACCTCCTCTTGCACTGATAACCTGAAATTAGGGTTTGAGTTTGAAAAAGGATTTTTGGACCATCAATGCTTCATGTGACCTTTATACACCATCTTGGACCCCTAGGATTGCTCATACCAAGTTTCAAGCCTTGAATCACATTTTTGCCCAATCAATTGAACAGTTGACCTAAAAATCAGCTGTATTGGGGAAAAAGTCAACCATGGCCAATTTACAGTCAAACTTCATAAATTTTGATCCATAAAAACATTCTAGGCTCCTATATACAATTTGATCAAGTTTGGATCACAACTCCTCAAGAAATTTGATCAGATCACCAAAAGGGTAAAATGGTCAAAATTAGGGTTTTGACTGAGAAAGGGCAATTTCTGATTTTTAACCTAGCCAATGACCAATTGGGTTCAAGTATGATTTCAAGGACTCAATAGAATCATATTGACCTAATCACATAGTTCAAAAGATCTCAAATGCATAGTGTTGATAGATGAATTTTGTAGTCAACTATTCAAAGGTCAACTGCATACTGAAAAGCCAAACTTTGACTTTTTGGTCAAAATCAAGTGCCAAGGGTCATAATTCATCAAGATATGTCAAAATATGAAACTTGTTGATCAAGAAAATCAATTTTGCAAATTAGGGTTTTAATTTGAAAATTTTTCATAACTTAGAAAATTTCTAAGTATGGAAATTTTCTTATTTTTTCCCAATTTTCCACAACTTTTTCACCATGATGCAATTGGATTCAAAGAAAACTTCCAACATGAAAGTTATAGTACTCCATGAAATCTACAACTATTACTCACAAAGTTTTCCCAAAAGATGCTTGGATCTCAAGTTATGATTTTGTGAATAGGGGTCCATAAACTTTTTAACTTAGTGAAAATTTGCCCTAATTTAGGCAGGTTTTGACCTAACTTGATGGACATTTTTCACCTTGTTCCAAGAGGTATTTCAAAATGCATTTCAAATATGGATTGTAGATCATGTTACAAGCTTTCCAAAATGTCCAAGAACTCTCCAAGATAATTTATGGTTAAGGATAATCGAAGAAGAGAAAATGGCAATTTGTCACTTTTGTTCAAGCCATGTTTACAATGCTTCAAGTTGCAAATCAGTTCCTAGCATGCTTGTACCTTGCATTACAGGTCCTAATCCCTTCCACACTCCATAATTGAATACAAACTCAATGTATAATGGCTTTGTTTTGACTTTTTAAGCATTGCACAATGAATTAACCCAAAAATGGCATAAAGTTCACAATACTACTTTGATAAAGCAAGCCTTTTTGCAAATTTACATTTCTTGAGCCATGGACCTGGTATTTTGTTGCAAATGAGATCCAAAAACATAAGGCAAAGTATACAAAACCTCTGCAGTCCACAAGTTAGCCTGTACAGGCCTTTGGCATAGTCACCTCAAACTTTCTTCAAAAGCAAGCAAATTGGCAAAAGTCAAGAAAACTTGGATATCTGATAAAGAGAAGACTTTGTATCATTAAAAAGAACTTCAGAAACTTGTCACAAGCCAATACACGATTGCCTAACATCCTAAACACTCTCAAACACCAAAACCACATTTTTCTGTCCAAACAGGGCAACTTCTGCAAATCTCCAGCCAAATCAATATTGGCTCGTGCGTTTCTTGATTCAACACTTGAAACACCTTCCATACATCACATCTAAACTATCCAGGCCCTTGTCTTGCAATTGTAACCCTTGTTTCAAGCTTCACCATTTTCATTTTTGAAGGTTGCAGGTTGACTTCTACAGGAAGTTTCAGCCATCTACAAGGTCAGCTAAGAATTGGAAAAGCTTGAGGGAACTTCAAGGAAGCTCACACGATCTTCAGGCCTCACTCAAAGTCCCCACATTGCCATATCCAAACTCAGTTGAACAAGGTATTTTTCAAAGTTCTATCTCTCTATTTAGGAATCATTAAGCTTTGATTTGTGAAGCAAAGATGTAGTCCTTAACTTGCTGACGCTGTACACATGCATAGTTGTCATTTATATTAACTGAGCTAAGAGTATTTGATTGTTGAACATGCTGAAAAAACTAGGTCAGAAATTAGGCCCATTAAAATTCTCCCTGATCTTTGAGAGTTAGGTCACAAACTTTATATCATTGGAATCGTGAGCTTACAAGCTACATTTTTCATGTTACAAGTTTTTGATTTTATGCAAAGAATAGCAAGTTACAGGTTGAAGCAAAAAACGCGTGCGTTTGGAGAAGCTGGAGGACAGGGATGGAGTCCTGGGCCTGGCGCGCCTTGGGCCTGTTTGTTCTACTTTTCACACCCCCATATTCCTGTTTGCACCCCCTTTGTTTATTTTTTTTTTATATTTTTCATATTTTCTTTTCATTTTTATATGTATTGCTTTTATTTATTTTTCTGAACATGAAAAAATCTTGAAAAATATTTTCTTTATTTTTTGCTTTTTAATTTTTTTTAGCATAAAAAATAGTTTATTAGTAATAATATACTTTATTTTCTTAAATAAACTTGTAAATAAAAAAAATACTTAAATGTTTTATTTTATACATATTAAATATTTATTTTTCATACATACTTAATTTTTAATATTGGTACATAATATTATTATTATTTTTCTTAAACAAAAAATGAACAAATAAATATTAGAAAACCTAATTTTCTTTTAATCAAAAACTAAGGTTTTTCACCCTTCCAAAAATAACAATATTATTTTTCTTATTTTTAGGACTTAAATAATATTATTCTCTCATACATAAAAGAAATACAAAACATTTTTTGCATATTTACATTTTATTGCAAATTTAAATAATTGTTTATTTATTTATTGTACAATAAATTCAATTGGATTGTAATAGTAAATTAGGGTTTTATTTTGTGCAAATATCCCCATTCAATACTTGTATCCCCCCTCCCATAATATTGTTGTAATAGCTTAGATTTACTTTACGCAATTTATATGCATGTTTAGTAAAACTAGGGTTTGTATGATAAGACAAAATCAAACAAATAGCAAGACCTAACACAAGACAAAAATGTATGTAAAATGACAACACATTGCACACAAGCACCCCTAGGGTTTCACCCACTTGGTTGCCTAACAAAATGGCCATGGTATGCATGCAAAGTATCTTGGCAAAACAATACAAACAAAAGATCATAGTCCCTCGATGACGCTATCAAAAGGTTGCCTAAAAACAAAATGATCTTGGTCCCTCATACAAGCTAAGATACTTGGCACCATTGCTATCATGGTCATACGATGACCCATGCCCGTCCCGTTTAACATCCAAAGATAACGCTGTCTACTAAAACAATAGTAGGTCAACAACATCAAAGGAATAAAAATGTACAAGAAAGACTTTTGAGTAGGTAGATAGCTTCTAGTTACTTGATCAATTTGCAAACAATCCTTGCTATTTTCAAAAACAAACACACACATTTCAAAACATTTCCAAACAACTTTCAAACATTGAAACATTTTTTAAAAGACAAACATCTTTGTATACATTCTTACAAACAAGAATCATTACAAAGATTGCCTAAACGATGGCCTCTATTCAAAATACTTTCAAAACCACACAAAGCACCATTTCAAACAATTTTAAAGCAAAAGCAAGTGATCTAAACAAATTAACTAAGAGCCCACGGAAAACCATGGATGAAAAGGGTGCTAGCACCTTCCCTTTTCATAATCTACCCCCCGAACTCAAAAACAATCTCAAAGGTCTTTCCTGTGCTTTTTTACCTTTCCTTTTGGATAAAAGAAAAGTCGGTGGTGACTCTTGCTAAACCGCAACATTTGCGAACACAAACGCAAAACCTCAAGTCAGTTCTCCCACCGCATCACAGAACTGGCGACTCTGCTGGGGAAATATTCTAAAAGTGGGGTTACCTTAGGATTTTAGATCACCTTTACATGCTTACAATTGCTTGACTTGTTTGCTTTTCACTTTGGTTCTATTATTTGGGTTTGAATCCTCTACCCGGATTTGGGAAACATTCATAGGTAAATAGCAATGCATTGTGGAAACTGTGCGAGGTATACCGACATGGTCTAAGCAATAGCTATATTAGTGCGACATATTTGTGGGTACCGGTAGCCTTTGAGTCAATCAAAGAGAATACGGGGCCGCTGAGTGATGTCATGAAGCACTAATGGACTTTTAGAACCTTTACTTGACCAACTCGGCCTTTTAGGATATAGTGAGATGACCAGCTTTGGTGCAGTCCGAAGTTGGTAGATACTCGATACTACACTCATTGAGGGTTGGTTCCTTGGAATATTTCAGTCGCCAGTAAAGAGGCTGAATTGAAACAATGAACAAGTAAACAATCCAATGATATTGAGCTCCTTAGAACCCGGTTACTATTTCTAGGACAGGTTGAGCCAACTAAACTTCAAGAGGGTACTTACGTATGAAACCCCATGCAAGCCTAAACTAGGAACTTGTGGGATTTGCTTGTACATATATACTTCTGCATAACATCATGGACATCATGAAGCATCTTATACATCCACTAACCATTTCAAGGATTTTTGGAGATTCATCTTTGTTCCTGTTTTGTAGGTTATGGATTCACTTCGCAGGAAAACCATTCAAATCAACCTTGTAAGAATTCCTCCACAACTCAAGGAGCTAGCTTCAAGGATTCCTGAGAATTCTCCATTCACCGAGAGGCATGGTCCTCTTCTCAACTTAGTCACTGCCAACACTGAGGAGGATATGATGAAAGTTCTCTTCCAGTTCTTTGACCCTTTGCATCATTGCTTCACATTTCCTGACTACCAACTTGTGCCCACTTTGGAGGAATTTTCTCAACTCTTGAGGATTCCTGTTCTCAATCAACTACCCTTTAACGGTACGGAAAGAGATCCAAATCTAGAAAAGATTGCTCAAGCCTTACACTTGCACTCATCTGATGTCACGACACATTGGGAAACTAGAAGTGGTGTCAAAGGCTTCTTGTCAAAGTTTCTGTTTGAGAAGGCCCCAAACTGTTGGAATTCTCTAGACTTGCAAGCTTTTGAGGAGATTGTAGCTCTTATCATCTACGGGATGGTCTTGTTCCATAACCCTGACCAACTAATAGATGTAAGTGCTGTCAAAATTTTCATGACTCGCAACCCGGTGCCTACATTGCTTAGGGATATCCTCCACTTTTTTCACACTCGTACAATGAGGAAAAGAGGTGTTCTCATGTGTTGCACTCCTCTCCTGGAAAGATGGTTTATTTCTCATCTTCCCCAATCAGTCTTGAAGAATGAGCAAGGTTTGAGGTGGTCACAACGATTGATGACTCTTACCTATTCAGACATTCATTGGTGTTCTCGATCAAAAGAGAATGTTATCATCATTGACCGTTATGGGGAATTCCCTAATGTCCCTCTACTTGGCATTAGGGGAGGCATCACCTACAACCCCTGCTTGGCTCTAAGACAGTTTGGGTATGCCCGAAGGGATGGCCCACATGATATGTTGATTCAAGGATTGGTCTTCGACTTCGACAACGATAATCAAGGACTCCGACAAAGGTTCATCCGAGCTTGGAGAATGCCCAACAAGGTGGACAGTAAGACTCTGGGACACAAGAATTCCTTCCCTCTTTAGCCTTACCTCAAGTGGGTACGAACCCGCGCCCAAAGTCTTATGATGCCTTATCCCTACATTCTCCCAGTGATTATAGAGCCTGTTATGGAAGGAGAGGTTCCATACACCCTCTTATATCCTGACATGCCAACATCACTCGAAGATCTACAAAGGAGTTGGATACAGCTCAAGGGAGAGCGCGATACTTTTGAAGCCCAATTTTACGCAAGCGAGAAGAAGGTTTTGGAACTCACTCGACTACTTCAAGAAGAGCAGACTCTTAACACCTCCATTGCACCAAAGAGGATGCGCAACGTCTTTTTACCTTAGAATTTTGTATTATTTTGCCCATGGGGCATTGATGTACTAACAAATTCTATCTTATTAATATGACGTGTGTTTCTTTTTTGTTTAAAAAAATTGAATATCTGAATCCTTGAAAGCATTACATGAATACATATTATTCATCATATGCATAAACAGGTCTTCACACCAAGTTTCCTCATCTCTCTGATGTTTATTTCAGCAAGATGGATATTGAACAAACGGTCAAAGACTTACAAGCTCATAATTCACAATTTCAACAGCTACTCTTGACCTTAGCCAAGGGGAAGGAGGAGCTCAAAACTCTGCTAGAGAAAGAGAAAGAGAAAAAGAAGAAGAAAAGAGCTGGTGTGGTTGTCATGGGCAGAAGATTTGAAGGACAAGCCAGACGGACTTTGGAATTCCCATCAACATCTGAAGAGGGGGGGAGGAAAAGGTAAAGGAACGGCAGTGCCATCTGATTCTGAAGCAGAAGAAGAGGAAGATGAGGACTACTCCGAACACTAGTAACCTCCGGCCAATGACAAATACAAAAACCTGGAAGAACGTCTAGCTGCTATGGAAGTGCAAAGAGTACCTGGGCTGGATTTTGAGGAGTTAGGGCTGGTATCTGGAATTGTAATCCCTCCTAAATTTAAAGTGCCACTGTTTGCTAAGTACGATGGGGTGTCTTGTCCCAAGATGCACCTACAATCTTATGTCAGGAAAATTCAACCACATTCTTCTGACAAAGACCTGTGTGTCCACTTTTTCCAGGACAGTTTATCGGGAACACAGTTGGATTGGTTCTACCAGTTGGAGAGGTCTGATGTACATAATTGGGAAGATTTGGCAGCCGCCTTCTATACACAGTACCAATGCAACGCCGACTTGGCACCAACCCGTACTCAGCTACAGAGTATGGCTATGGCTACCAATGAGGGCTTCAAATACTACGCACAGAAATGGAGGGATTTAGCCGGAAGGGTGCAATCACCATTATCTGAAAGAGAGCTAGTGGACATGTTCTTGGGGACTCTGTCAGGTCCTTTCTTTAATCACCTGATTGGAAGCTCCTCTGCAGGTTTCACTGAGTTGATTCTAACTGACGAAAGAGTGGAAGCCGGTATTAGAAGCGGGAAAATTCAGAAAGATGTGTCTACCTCTATTGTTGTAAAAAATCCATTCACTGGAAAGAAGAAAGTATCTGTTATATATGCCCTGAGAAATCAGGGAAGAACCAAACGATGAC
Source organism: Vicia faba (assembly GCA_948472305.1). NCBI lineage: Eukaryota > Viridiplantae > Streptophyta > Magnoliopsida > Fabales > Fabaceae > Vicia > Vicia faba. The sequence goes on from OX451737.1 coordinate 1,278,075,752, forward strand.
CAACAGTGGGGGCCGTTATGATTCAAAAGTCTGCGTCGGACCAGCCGAGAAATAACCAGCCGAGAAACAACCAGCCGAGAAATGATCAGCCGAGAAATAACCAGTAAAGGGTAGAAAGGCATGTAAGGCAATTCACCAAGATAAACATGACTCCTGCTCAAGTCTTACCACATCTCTTGAAGTTGAACCTGGCCATGTGTTGTACCTCAAAATTTGACCTCTCATTTTATCAAGATTCTCCTCACAAGACTTCTTGGACTCAAGACCAGATTAGGGTTTGCTCTGCTCAAGACCTCACCTTGCACTGTTGACTTGAAATTAGGGTTTGAATTTGCACAGGGATTTTTGGACTTCCAATGACTCATGTGACTTTCATACTTCATGTTGTACCCCTAAGATTTCTCATACCAAGTTTCAAGCCTTGAATCACATTTTGGACCAGTCAATTGGACAGTTGACCTAAAAATCAGTTGTATTGGGAAAAAAGTGAATTGTGGCCAATTTACAGTCAAACCTCATAATTATTGATCCACATCAACATTGTAGACTCATATGAACCATTTGATCAAGTTTGGACCACAACTCCTCAAGAAATTTGATCAGATCATCAAAAGGGCAAAATGGTCATTTTTAGGGTTTTGACTGTAGAAGGGCAATTTCTGATTTTTGACCTGGACAATTACCAATTGGGTTCAAGAATGGTTTCAAGGACTCAATGGCATCATCTTGACCTAATTACAAGGTTCCAAAGATCTCAAATGCATTAGATTGACATATGAATTTTCCAGTCAACTGATCAAAAATCAACTGTATACTGAAAAGTCAAACTTTGACATTTTGGTCAAAATCAAGTACCAAGGGTCATATTTCATCAAGATGTGTCAAAACATGAAACTTGTTCACCAAGAAACCTAATTTTGAAAATTAGGGTTTAAGTTTGAAATTTTTCATAACTTAGAAATTTTAAGTTATGAAAATTTCTTTTTTTTTCCCAACTTTTCCCAACTTTTTCACCATGATGCAATTGGATTCAAACAAAACTTCCAACATGAAAGTTGTATTCCTCCACAAAATATACAAATTTAATTCACAAAGTTTTCCCAAAAGATGCTTGGATATCAAGTTATGATTTTGTGAATAGGGGTCCAAAAACTTTTTCACTTAGTGAAATTTTGCCCTAGTTTAGGCATATTTTTGACCTAACTTCATGGAAACTTTTCACCTAGTTCCAAGAGGAATCTCAAAATTCATTTCAATTACAAACTTTCTAAAATGTCCAAGAACTCTCCAAGATCATTTATGGTTAGGGAGAATCGAAGGAATGAAAATGGCAAATTATCACTTTTGTCCAAGGCATTTTTCACATTGGTTCAAGTTGCAAATCAGTTTGAATCATGTTTGTACTTGCATTACAGGTTCTAATCATTTTTACATTCCAAAATTGAATGCAAATACAATGGTTAATGGTATTGTTTTGATCTTTGAAGCTTTGTACAAGGGTTTAATCCAAAAATGGCATAAAGGTAACAATGCTACTTTGATAAAGTTTGCTTTTAGCAACTTTGTTTATCTTGAGCCATGAACCTAACCTCTTGATGCAAACAAAGTCCACAAATACCAGGCTATTTGTACCAACTCTCCTCAGGCCTTGAGCTAGCCTGTACAGGCTTTGGCATTGTCACTTCCCACCTTTTCTTCAAAAGCAAGTAATTTGGCAAAAGTCAATACAACTCTTCTATCTGATAAAACCAAGTCTTGGTATCATTTATAAGAAGTCCAAAACATTGTCTCAAGCAATATACACAAATTGTCAATCTCTCAAACACCATAAAATACAAAAACACCAAGTTCCTGCCCAAACAGGGCATCACCTGCAGAACTCAAGCCATTTTGAAATTGGCTCGTGCGTTTCCTCTTTCAACCCTTCAAACACATTCCATATAACATACTTCTACTATCCAGGCCCCTGTCCAGCAACTGTGAGCTCATTTTCACACTTCACCATTTTCATTTTGAAGCTTTGCAGGTTGACTTCTATAGGAAGATTCAGGGATATACAAAGCAAGCTGAGCATTGGGAAAGGTTGAGGGAACTTCAAGCAAGCTTACACGACCTTCAGGCCTCACTCAAAGTTGCTACATTGCCATATCCAAACTCAACTGAACAAGGTAATTTTCAAAGTTCTATCTCCTTATTTAGGCATCATTAGGCTTAGGTTTGTGAAGCAAAAATGTAGTCTTTAATGTGCTTGAGTTGTACATATGCATAGCTTCCATTTATATTTACTGAGCTAGGAGTATTTGATAGTTGAAGTTGCTGAAAATTCTAGGTCAAAATTTAGGGCCAATAAAATTCTCTCTGTCCTTTGAGATTTAGGTCACAAAATGGATATGGTTGGAATCATGATTAAAAATGCTATAAGTTTCATGTTGTAAATTTTTTATTTCATGCAAGCAATAGAGAGAACATGATTTGAATTGAAAAGAAGCGCGCGCGTGGTGTCTGGAGGTCAGGGATGAAGATGTTCTGGGCCTGGCGCTTGGGCTTGTTTCTTTTGACACCCCTCTTTTACTTTCTGCACCCCCTTGGCCCATTTTCTTTATTTTTGCATATTTTTTTCATTTCTTTTATATTTTCTGACTTTATTTATTTTTTCTAAACATTGAAAATTTCCAAAAATATTTTCTTTATTATTTGCATTTTATCATATTTTTTATTTTATTTTTGCATAATAAATAGTTTATTAGGTTAAATAGAATTTATTTACTTAAATAAAACTTGAAAATAATATAAAAATATTTTTTATTTTTATTTTTATTATTTATACACTTAAAATTTTATTTACATGCATATTTTAATTTTTAACATTTTTGTTTATATTTTTATTATTTTCTTGTACATAAATGAAATAAATAAATAATATAGCATATATTTTCTTTTAAACAAAAATTAGGGTTTTCACCCTTTCAAAAAATTATCATTTTTATTTTTTTACTTTTAAGACTTTAATAAATTTATTTTCTCATGCATAAAATTAATACAAAAACATTTCTTGCATATTTACATTTAATTGCATATTTAAATATTTGCTTATTTATTTATTTGTACAATAAATTCAATTTGGTTGTAATAGTTTTAGGGTTTTATCTTTGAGCAATATCCCCCTATTCAAAACTTGTATCCCCCTCCCCATAATATTGTTGTAATAGTCTAGATTTACTTTGCATATTTTATTGCTTTCATATGCCATGATAGTAAATTAGGGTTTTGTACGCAAAGACCAAAAAAATCAAACAAATAGCATGACCTAAATACAAGACAAAATGCATGAAAATGACAACACCTTGCACACAAGCACCCCTAGGGTTTCATCCATTTTGTTGCCTTAAAAATGACCATGGTATGCATGCTAGGTATCTTGGCAAAACAAAACAAAACAAAAAGATCATAGTCCCTCGATGATGCTATCTTGGTTTCCTAAACAAAAATGATCTAGTCCCTCAAAAACTTGCTAAGATACTTGGAAATATTGTTATCATGGTCATACGATGACCCGCGCCTGTCTCGTTTAAACATCCAAAGATAGGGTTGTTTACCAAATACAATGGTAAAACAACAATGTCAAAGGAATAAAAATGTATAGGAAAGACTTTTGAGTAGGGTAGATAACTCCTAGTTACTTGATCTCTTGCAAACCATCTTTGCTATTTTCAAACAAACACACAATTTCAAAACATTTTACAAACAAACTTTCAAACATTGAAACATTTTTTCAAAAGACAAACACCTTTGTATACATTCAAAAAAGAATCATTACAAAGGTTGCCTAAACAAAGGCCTCTTTTCAAAATACTTTCAAAACCACACACAAAAGCACCATTTCAAACAATTGAAAAAGCAAAGCAAGTGATCTAAAACGAGTAACTAAGAGCCCATGGAAAACCATGGATGAAAAGGGTGCTAGCACCTTCCCTTTTCATAATCTACCCCCCGAACCCAAAAACAATCTCAAAGGTCTTTCCTGTGCTTTTTTACCTTTCCTTTTGGATAAAATAAAAGTCGATGGTGACTCTTGTTAAACCGCAACATTTGCAAATACAAACGCAAAACCTCAAGTCAGTTCTCCCACCGCATCACAGAACTGGAGACTCTGCTGGGGAGTCATATAAAAGTGGGGTTACCTTAGGGTTTTAGATCACCTTTACATGCTTATCTTGTGTGACTTGTATGCTTTACATGTTGGTTCTATTGTTTGGGTTTGAATCCTCTACCCGGATTTGGGAAACATTCATAGGTAAATAGTAATACGTTGTGGAAACTGTGCGGGGTATATCGACATGGTTGAAGCAATAGCTATATTAGTGCGACATATTTGTGGGTATCGGTAGCCTTTGAGTCAATCAAATAGAATACGGGGCCGCTGAGTGATGTCATGAAGCACTAATGGACTTTTAGAACCTTTACTTGACCAACTTTGCCTTTTAGGATGTAGTGAGATGACCGGCTTTGGTGCAGTCCGAAGTTGGTAGATACTCGATACTACACTCATTGAGGGTTGTTTTCTTGGAATATTTCGGTCGCCAATAAAGTGGATAAACCGAAACAATGAACACAGAAAATAATCCAGTGATATTGAGCTCCTTAGAACCCGGTTACTATTTCTAGGACAGGTTGAGCCAACTAAACTTCAAGAGGGTACTTACCTATGAAACCCCATATAAGCCTAAAACTAAGAACTTGTGTGACTTGTTTGTACATATACTTGTGCATAACATCATGGGCATCATGAAGCATCATATGCATCCACTAACCATTTCAAGGATTTGGATTTTCATCTTTGTTCCTGTTTTGTAGGTAATGGATTTACTTCGCAGGAAAACTATCCAGATCAACCTTGTAAGAATTCCTCCGCAACTCAAGGAGCTAGCTTCAAGGGTTCCTGAGAATTCTCCATTCACCGAGAGGCATGGTCGTCTTCTCAACTTAGTCATTGCCAACACTGAGGAGGATATGCTGAAAGTTCTCTTCCAATTCTTTGACCCTTTGCATCATTGCTTTACATTTCCTGACTACCAACTGGTTCCTACTTTGGAGGAATTTTCTCAACTCCTGAGGATTCCTATTCTCCATCAACTACCTTTCAACGGTACGGAAAGAGATCTAAAGCTTGAAGATGTTGCTCAAGCCCTACACTTGCAACCATCTGATGTCATAGGCCATTGGGAAACTAGAAGTGGTGTTAAGGGTTTCTTGGAAAAGTTCTTGTTTGAGAAGGCCCAAAGTTGCTGGAATTCATTGGACTTACAAGCTTTTGAGGAGATTGTAGTTCTTCTCATATATGGGATGGTCTTGTTCCCTAACCCTGACCAACTCATAGATGTGAGTGCTGTCAAATTCTTCATGGCTCGCAACCCGGTGCCTACATTGCTTGGGGATATCCTCCATTCTTTTCACACTCGTACAATGAGGAAAAGAGGTGTTCTCATGTGTTGCACTCCTCTACTGGCAAGATGGTTTATTTCTCATCTTCCCCAATCAGTTTTGAAGAATGAGCAAGGTTTGAGGTGGTCACAACGATTGATGACTCTTACCCATTCAGATATTCATTAGTGTTCTCGATCAAAAGAGAATGTCATTATCATTGACCGTTATGGGGAATTTCCTAATGTACCTCTACTTGGCATTAGGGGAGGCATCACTTACAACCCTTGCTTGGCTCTGAGATAGTTTGGGTATGCCCGAAGGGATGGCCCACATGACATGCTGATTCCAGACTTGGTTTTTGACTTCGACAACGACGATCAAGGACTTCGACAAAGGTTTATCTGAGCTTGGAGGATGCCCAACAAGGTGGACAGTAAGACCTTGGGACACAGGAATTCCATCCCCCTTGAGCCTTATCTCAAGTGGGTACGAACCCGCGCCAAAAGTCTTATGATGCCTTACCCCTACATTATCCTTGTGATTATAGAGCCTGTTATGGAAGTAGAGGTTCCATACACCCTCCTACATCCTGACATGCCAACATCACTTGAAGATCTACAAAGGAGTTGGATACAGCTCAGAGGAGAACGTGATACTTTTGAAGCCCAATTCCACGCCAGCGAGAAGAAGGTTTTGGAACTCACTCGTCAACTTCACGAAGAGAAGACTCTCAACACCTACATTGCACCAAAGAGGATGTGCAACGTCTTTTTACCTTAGAATTTTGTATTATTTTGCCCATGGGGCACTGATGTACTAACAAATGCTATCTTATTAATATGACGTGTGTTCTTTTTGTTTAAAACAAATTTGAATTTCTGAATACTTGAATGCATTACATGAATACATATTATTCATCATATGCATAAACAGGTCTTCACACCAAGTTTCCTCATCTCTCTACTGTTTATTTCAGCAAGATGGATATTGAACAGACGGTCAAAGACTTACAAGCTCAGAATTCACAGTTTCAACAGCTACTTCTGACCTTGGCTAAGGGGCAGGTGGAGCTCAAGACCTTGCTAGAGAAGGAAAAGGAGAAAAAGAAGAAGAAGAGGGCTGGTGCGGCTACCTTGGGCAGAAGATTTGAAGGTCAAGCCGGAAGGGTCCTGGATTTCCCCTCAACATCTGATGAAGGGGTAAGAAAGGGAAAAGAAACTGTAGTGCCATCTGATTCTGAGGAAGAAGAAGAGGATGAGGATGAAGACTATTCTGAACAACAGTACGCTCATGCAGATGACAAATACAAGAACTTGGAAGAGCGTATAGCTGCCATGGAGATACGGAGAGTGCCTGGGCTGGACTTTGAAGAGTTAGGGTTGGTTTTTGGAATTGTAATCCCTCCTAAATTCAAAGTACCTCTGTTTGTCTTGTCCCAAGATGCACCTGCGGTCTTATGTCAGGAAAATTCAACCACATTTTTCTAACAAGGACCTGTGGGTCAATTTTTTCCAGGACAGTTTGTCGGGGACGCAGCTGGATTGGTTTTACCAGTTGGAGAGGTCTGATGTGCATAATTGGGAAGATTTGGCGGCCGCCTTCTACAAACAATATCAATATAATACGGACTTAGCACCAACCCGTACTCAATTACAGAGTATGGGCATGGTCTCAAATGAAGGTTTCAAAGAGTATGCCCATAAATGGAGAGACTTGGCGGGACGAGTACAACCACCTCTATCTGAGAGGGAGTTAGTAGACATGTTCTTGGGTACACTGTCAGGCCCCTTTTTCAATCACCTGATTGGAAGTTCGTCTGCAGGGTTCACCGAGTTGACTCTAACTGGTGAGAGAGTTGAAGCCAGCATAAAGAGCGGGAAAATTCAAAAAGATGTATCTGCTTCCGCTGCCATCAAAAAGACTTTTCCAGCAAAGAAGGAAGCATCAGTTGTCTACTCCCAAAGAGGTCAAGGAAGAGTTGAGCACCGGCCAGCGGTGGAGGCCGTAATGATTCAGAAGTCTGCAGTTGATCAGCCTTGAAACAATCAACCCAGAACCAACCAAACAAAGGTGGAAAGGCTTGTACGGAAATTCACCGGAATCAACATGACTCCTGCTCAGGTTCTACCCCATCTCTTGAAGTTAAACCTTTCAAGTTTGAAAGAGGCCTCGAAGAATCCGAATACAGCTTCTCCTTACTACCATTCGAACATCAAGTGTGCTTATCATTTAGATAGCCTGGGGCACGACACCAACAATTGTTGGGCCCTCAAGAATAAGATTCAGGATTTGATAGACGCTAAAGAAGTTGAATTTGGCGCCCCTGAAAAGCCGAATGTAATCTCTGCTCCAATGCTAAAGCATGGCCACAATGCCCATGTTGTTGAAGAAGATCTTTTTGTTGCTACTGTTGATGATTTGATGACTCCGCTACCGATAATCAAGTTGAATTTGCTAAAGGCTAGGATTTTCCCAGGTTGTGAAGAAGATTGATGCCTTTGTTCATCCTTACCAACCGACTATCCATTGTTGAAGTTAGGCATCCAACGCCTAATGGATAACCAAGAAATCCTTTTTGAAAAGACTCCTGTTACACCGACTCCTGTCAATGATGTTTCAATAATAACCATATCCGCCAATCTTTCCAAGGTCTCCAAAAGACCTGTTAAGATTACATCCGCTCTGAAGACTGTACCTTTGAAGATAACCATGCTCGGGCCCGTCCCGTACAAGTCCGACAGATCAGTACCGTGGAACTATGATGGAGAAATCTACTACCACGGTATTAAACAAATTGAATCAATTGAAGAGAGTTCTGATGAAGAGACTTCCGACATTGGAAACATTGCTGGAACGAGCAAAATCACCCGCAGTGGAAGAATTTTCTCTCCAGAGATTTCCCCTCCAAAGGCAACCTTTGGACCCTCAGCTGCTCCTAAGGTTACCCCTGCACCGGTAAACATATCTGCGAGAACTCCAATTATTGAAGAAGTTGTAATTTATGTGGTTGTCCCCTCTACTGCTGCTGGTGATAGAGGGAAAGGGATCCAAGAAGAGCCCATCAGGACGAGGGCTCAACCGTTAGTCATTCCTGAAACCTCTCAAAAAGAAATGGAAGAGATTTTGAAAATAATCAAGAAAAGCGATTATAATGTTGTGGAACAACTGGGGAAAACCCCTTCAAAGATCTCTATGTTGGCCCTGCTGCTTTGTTCAGAGGCTCATGCTAAAGCTTTGATAAGATTCTTGAAGACGGCCCACGTGCCACAGGAAACCTCGGCGGATCAGTTCCAGGAATGTGTAGCTAGCTTAACAGCTGATAATGGTCTAGGATTCTCCGATGCAGACTTGACCTCCAAAGGGAGAAAACATAATGACGCTTTGCATGTCTCGGTGGAATGTACAGGGACTACTCTAGCACACGTACTGGTTGACACTGGTTCATCGTTAAACGTCTTGCCAAAGAAAGCCTTGGATAGACTGGATTGTGAAAGCTTAACCCTGAAACCCAGCAACATCATTGTCAGAGCTTTTGACGGTTCTAAAAGGATGGTCCACGGGGAGGTGGACATCCCGATTAAAGTGGGAACTGAAATCTTCAACTCCATATTCTATGTGATGGACATCCGTCCTTCCTATTCTTGCTTGTTGGGAAGACCCTGGATTCACAATGCTGGAGTCGTCACTTCTACTCTGCATCAAAAGCTCAAGTACCCTGTCCAGGGGAAAATTATAACTGTTCACGGCAAAGAGGAATACATGATAAGCCATCTAAATTCTTTCCGCTATGTAGAATTGGATGGTGAATTCATCGAAACCCCTTTTCAGCATTTTGAAGAGGTAGCTCAGGAGATTACGGAAACCAAGACAGTGTCTTTTGTACCCATGATTACCAGACCTCCACCTCGGATGTCGTCTCCCAAAGATGCAAAGGCTATGATTGAAGAAGGAGGAAGCACAATCTGGGGGCAACTTCCCGAATTTCCTTTCAAATCAGATAAATTCGGCTTGGGTTTCACTTCGGCTAGTCAAAAGCATGTACGCCGCTCCCGTGCTGGAGGGCCACCAGTGAAGATCACCCATCATGGAGTCAATGCATTGGAGGATAGTGAAGAGGAGAGCAACTTGGAAGACTGGATTTTCCCTACTGTTGACGGAGGACTGTGCAACTGGGAAGCAAAAGACTTTGTTCCGATTACTTCCATACCGCAGTAATTTATCTTTCAAACATTTCTATTGGTTTGTAATAATTCTCAAACAATTCGTACACTTTTAACCTTGTGCCTTACCCGAGGCACATGGGTCCATTTGTAAGGGTTTGATTTTTCATCTTCATATGCCATTTTAATGAATCATGGACGTTTTCACATATAAACTTTTGTGTTCATTATCTTTCTTTTTACATTTTATTTGTTTAAAGATGGCTATCCCTTACACACACCCACACTCAGAAATGCAGGTACCCTTCCATTCCGGATTCCATGGGTAACAATTCTGCTATGGCCTTCAGTGACTCTGAAGATCTGGTCTACCATGCTGAATACGAAGGTGAGGAAGATTATGAGGTGCCGGGAGAATTGGCTAGACTGCTACAACAGGAAGAAAGGGCTATTCTACCTCATGAGGAGTTGTTAGAGACAATCAACTTGGGTACTGAGGAAGTAAGAAAAGAAGTCAGAGTGGGTGCCAACCTAGAGCCAAGTGTCAAGGAGCGCCTAATTCAGCTGTTGAATGAATATGTTGAGATTTTCGCCTGGTCATACGAAGACATGCCTAGACTCGATACAGATATTGTGGTACACCGTCTACCCACAAGAGAAGACTGTCCACCAGTCAAACAAAAAGTCTGCCGCATGAGACTTGACATGTCTGAAAAGATTGAAGCAGAAGTTATGAAGTAGTTCAATGCTGGATTTCTTGCTGTTACTTCCTATCCACAATGGGTTTCTAACATTGTGCCCGTGCCTAAGAAGGACGGCAAAGTGAGAATGTGCGTGGATTATAGAGACTTAAACAGAGCCAGCCCTAAAGATGACTTTCCACTTCTGCACATTGACATCTTGGTTAACAATACAGCCCAGCACAAGGTATTTTCTTTCATGGATGGATTCTCAGGCTATAACCAGATCAAAATGGCCCCTGAGGACTTGGAGAAAACTACTTTTGTTACACGGTGGGGTACGTTCTGCTACAAAGTGATGCCATTTGGACTGAAGAATGTCGGGGCAACCTATCAACGCGCCATGGTAACTTTGTTTCATGATATGATACATCATGAGATAGAAGTCTACGTAGATGACATGATAGCCCGATCACAAACAGAAGAAGAACACCTCAACCATTTGCAAAAGTTGTTTGTCAGGTTGAAAGAATACAAGCTCAGACTGAACCCTAACAAGTGCACTTTCGGAGTCCGGTCCGGTAAACTTCTAGGTTTCGTTGTCAGCAACAAAGGCATCAAGGTTGATCTTGCCAAAGTCAAAGCTATACGAGAAATGCCCACTCCTCGCACTAAGAAGGAGGTCAGAGGTTTCTTGGGACGCCTAAACTACATTGCTAGGTTAATTTCTCACCTAACATCTACCTGTGAACCACTCTTCAAGCTGTTGAAGAAAGATTAGGTAGTTAAATGGAATGATGACTGTCAATTTGCTTTCGGTAAAATCAAGGAGTATTTGCTAGAACCTCCTATCTTGATGCCACCCGTCGAAGGAAGGCCGCTAATCATGTATCTGACCGTCCTAGAGAATTCAATGGGGTGCGTACTGGGCCAACATGACGAGTCTGGCCGAAAAGAGCATGCCATTTATTACCTTAGAAAACAGTTTACCGACTGTGAGACCCGATACTCACTGCTCGAGAAAACTTGCTGCCCTTTGGTATGGGCTGCTCGCCGGCTAAGGCAGTACATGTTGACTCATACCACTTTGCTGATCTCTAAGATGGATCCGACCAAGTACATCTTTGAGAAGCCTGCTCTATCTGGAAGAATAGCTAGATGGAATATGATCCTAATGGAATACGACATATAGTACACGACCCAAAAAGCTATAAAGGGGAGTGTGCTAGCTGACCATCTGGCCCATCAAGCTTTCGAATATTACCAATCCATGAGGTTCGACTTCCCTGGCGAGGATATCATGACATTGGACAACATTGAAGGTATCAGACCATATGACGGACATGAACAAGGATCCCGATGGACCCTGTACTTTGACGGGGCTTCCAATGCACTTGAAAACGGTATCGGCGCGGTACTTATCTCTCCAGAAGGTTGCCATACACCTTTCACTGCCAGACTTTGCTTTAATTGCACCAACAACATGGCTAAGTATGAAGCTTGTATCTTTGGACTCAAGGCTGCCATAGACTTGGGAATCAAATCCTTGATTGTGTTTGGAGACTCAGCTTTGGTCATCAGTCAGATCAAAGGAGAGTAGGATACTAAACATCCAAACCTCATCCCTTACAAAGAACATGTCTTGACATTCTTACCACATTTCGAGCAGATTACCTTCGAGCACTTCCCGCGAGAAGAGAATCAGCTAGCGGATGCTCTAGATACAATGTAATCCATGTTTAAACTTAACTGGGATAATGAGGCTCCCTAAATCACCATTTAACGGATGGATGAACCTGCGCATTGTCACGAGATTAATATCGAAGGAGTAGTGGATCGACCTTGGTTTCACAAAGTCAAAAGGTATCTCGAGGCTCAAGAATATCCTGAAGGAGCTTCAGTCAAAGACAAAAAGTTCTTAAGGAGATTCTCAGCTAAGTTCTTCCTGAGCAATGGTATTCTGTACAAGTGCAATCATGATTACATTCTGCTCCGTTGTGTGGACAAGATTGAAGCTGAACAGATCATGGTTGAACTGCACAATGGTACCTTCGGCACTCACTCTAGCGGACATACGATGGCTAAGAAGATTCTACGGGCAGGCTATTACTGGTCTACCATGGAAGCTGACTGCTATCAACATTCCAGGACTTGTCACAAATGTCAAATCTATGTGGACAAGGTACATATACCTCCAGTTCCTCTCAATGTCTTAATAGCTCCTTGGCCATTCGCTATGTGGGGAATCGACATGATTGGAGAGATCAAGCCTACAGCATCCAATGGACACCGTTTCATTCTGGTAGCCATTGACTACTTCACCAAGTGGGTCGAAGCAGCTTCCTTTGCATCTGTTACTAAGAATGTTGTTGCCCGCTTCATCAAGCAGAACCTCATTTGTCGGTACGGCATCCCCAAAAGGATCATCACTGACAACGGTACAAACCTTAACAATACTATGATCACCGCCTTGTGCGAGTAGTTCCAGATTCAACATCACACTTCATCTCCCTATCAGCCAAAGATGAACGGTGTTGTCGAAGCTGCGAACAAAAATATCAAGAAGATCATACAAAAGATGACAGTCACCTACAAGGACTGGAATAAGATGTTACTGTTTTCTCTCCACGGGTACCGTACCACGGCACGCACTTCAACTGGGGAAACACCCTATTCCTTGGTATATGGCATGGAAGTTGTTTTATCTATCGAGGTTCAGATTCCCTCCTTGAGAATCATGAAGGATGTTGGTTTGAGTGAAGACGATTGGATTCAGACCCGGCTTGATCAACTTAATTTAATTGACGAAAAGCGACTTACTGTTGTTTGCCATGGTCAGACGTATCAAAAATGGATGATCAAGGCATTCAACAAGAAAGTCAGACGCCAGGTATATCAAGTCGGGGATCTTGTAATCAATCGCATCATCTTGCCACAAAGTGATCCCAGGGAAAAATGGACTCCTACCTATGAAGGACCATTTGTGATCAAGAACATCTTTTCTAGTGAGGCAATGATCTTAACCACCATGGACGGCGACGACCTGCCGCACCCTACGAACGCAGACATAGTCAAAAGATACTACGCATAAATCACCCGCTAGGTTGACACACCTAGGCAAAAAAGGGCATCCCGGTGAACTAGAAACCCGAAAGGGCGGTTCAAGCAAAAATTAGGGATAAATAAAAAAATATGTACACCCGGCAAGTTTAAAACCCGAAAGGGCGACTTGGCCAAAAAAGGGTCTCCCGGTGGATCGAAAACCCGAAAGGGCGGTCCAGGCGAAAATTAGGGAATTAAAGCGTATGATTATGTCTCATCGGATCACTTTAAGGACAATCTCTTCATAGACAAGCTCTGGGCTTTTGATCAACTCAATCATCTTCGAACGAAGCAGCGAGTGGACAAGATATTCAGAGTTACGAAGGCTATAGCAGAATGGGAACCCCATGGAATTTTCACACATAGCCATCTTTCTTTGTATAAATATTTCTCATTTTTATGACAACGTTCTCTTACTAGGATGTCTGTCTCCTTTGTACAAAATACTTACACAAATTTAATACAAAGATACTTGAAAGTGCAGAAAACCATTTGCCTTTTCTTTTTATACACTTGTGTTTTATTTGAAAACGTCCAATGATTTATTAATGAGCATATGCATTTGAAAATAATCAATGTTTACAAATAAACAAAATGGGAAAGAATAATTACTGACAGGTTGAAAGTATAGGAAAACGTCTTTAGGCTATTCCAGGAGAAATCCCCTACAGTACATCATCTAGATCCCCAGCGGAGCTAAAACCATTGAAATACATATCCCCATCGGAGTTATAATTTCAAATCCTTAATTCCCATCAGAGTTAAAACTTCAAACTCCCAATCTCCAGCGGAATAAAAACTTTGAACTACATACCCTCAGCAGAGATGAAACCTTCTTCCTCAGTCGAGTCAAATTTCCAACTATCAATCCCCAGCGGGAACCATTCAGTTTCCCCAAATTCCCCAGCAAGTTGTCTTAAAGTCTGAGAATCAACCAGATAACAGTTAACTTTTATCCCCAACCCAGGATAACTCCCCAGTAGAGTGGCATACAACCCAAACTCCTGAACTTTTTCCAAACAGGAATAAGCTTTTTCCCCCAGAGTCCTGAACTTGCTCTCCAGCAGTAAGCCTTCTTCCCCACAGAGTTTTTACTCCCCAACAGAATGGAGATTCTCATTCTTGATTCCCCGGTGAAGTTTCCAGAGTCTTCGTTACTCCCCAGCATGAATTTGTCAGAATTTTTAATCCCCTGCAGATCGAAGATTCTCATTCTTGACTCCTTAGCATGAAGTCCCCAAGGATTCAAATTCCCCAGAAGATTGAAGATTCTTATTCTTAGTTCCCCGCAGAAATCATCATAGTTTTCCCTATTCCCCAGCCGAGTAAGGATTCCCGTTGTGTTACCCCCAGTAGAAGTTATCAAAGTTCTCTGGATTTCCCAAGCAGATTGTTCAAGCAGTTTGACATTACTCTCACAACAGATTTTGTCGATACTCCAATTTCAAGACATGAAGGATTCTCACATCCCCACAGAGGTTGTCAGGAATTTTCCATCCCCAAAAGTCACCAAGGATTTCTAATCCTCAGTTATCAAAGATCTTGAATCTCCAGCAGCGGTCAAGGACTTATTTTCCCCGACAACATTCAAAGATTTATTATCCCCAACTATTAAGGATTTATTTTCCTCAGCAAGACAGCAAATCAGCTTACATGCAGACACATTACACTCATATATCATAAACATTGATAAAACACATTTTATTTCATCATACATTTCATGCAACATAACTTTGTGTTTCAGCTAACATTTTACCCTTTTCAGGATAAGATTAACAGCTATCTTTAACAAATATTCAAAGATTTCAGATACAGTACGGATACACTCCAGACACAGAAGTCATTCTGTTACTCATTCAGATCTCTTATTCAGATACAGTACGGATACACTCCAGACACGGAAGTCATTATGTTACTCATTCAGAATTCAAAGTCAAGATACAGTACGGATACACTCCAGAAACGGAAGTCATTCTATTACTCATTCAGACCTTAACTTCAGATACAGTCCAGATACGCACCAGACACGGTTGCCATTCTGTCACTTATTCTGACCTTTTCCCCAGCTCAGATACACTCCAAACATGGAAGTCATTCTGTCACCTATTCAAGATACAGTCCAGATACGCTCTAGACACGGAAGCCATTCTGTCACTTATTCAGATTCAAATCTCCAGATACAACTCAGATACGTTCCAGATACGGATACCATTATGATGTTCATTCTCTTGATTTACAACAAGCAGTCTTGGATTTCATCTTCAAGCCCATCTCCAACAAGATTCAATCACCTTTCCAAATGGCATCTTTAAGCCTATTTCCTCAACTACATTTTGACGAGTGCAAATTTACGGGCACTCTGGTGTCCAATCATCTTTTACCTTCGAGTCACGAACGGCAAACTCGCCAATCTAAATCTTCGGATTCAAGAAGATTGAACAGGGGCAGCTGTTGTACCCCAAAATTTGCCCTCTCATTTTATCAAGATTCTCCCCACAAGACTTCTTGGACTCAAGACCAGATTATGATTTGCTCTGCTCAAGACCTCACCTTACACTATTGACCTGAAATTAGGGTTTGAGTTTGCATAGGGATTTTTGGACTTCCAATGCCTCATGTGACTTTCATACTTCATGTTGGACCCCTAAGATTGCTCATACCAAGTTTCAAGCCTTGAATCACATTTTGGACCAGTCAATTGGACAGTTGACCTAAAAATCAGTTGTATTGGGGAAAAAGTCAATTGTGGCCAATTTACAGTCAAACCTCATAATTATTGATCCACATCAACATTGTAGACTCATATGAACCATTTGATCAAGTTTGGACCATAACTCCTCAAGAAATTTGATCAGATCATCAAAAGGGCAAAATGGTCATTTTTAGGGTTTTGATTGTAGAAGGGCAATTTCTGATTTTTGACCTGGCCAATGAACAATTGGGTTCAAGAATGGTTTCAAGGACTCAATGGAATCATCTTGACCTAATTACAAGGTTCCAAAGATCTCAAATGCATTGGATTGACAGATGAATTTTCCAGTCAACTGATCAAAAATCAATTGTATACTGAAAAGTCAAACTTTGACATTTTGGTCAAAATCAAGTGCCAAGGGTCATATTTCATCAAGATGTGTCAAAACATGAAACTTGTTCACCAAGAAACCTAATTTTGAAAATTAGGGTTTAAGTTTGAAATTTTTCATAACTTAGAAATTTTGTAAGTTATGAAAATTTCTTATTTTTTCCCAACTTTTTCACCATGATGCAATTGGATTCAAACAAAACTTCCAACATGAAAGTTGTAGCCCTCCGCAAAATCTACAACTTTTATTCACAAAGTTTTCCCAAAAGATGCTTGGATCTCAAGTTATGATTTTGTGAATAGGGGTCCAAAAACTTTTTAACTTAGTGAAATTTTGCCCTAGTTTAGGCAGATTTTTGACCTAACTTCATGGCAACTTTTCGCCTAGTTCCAAGAGGAATCTCATAATGCATTTCAAATATGGATTGTAGAGAATATTATAAGATTTCTAAAATGTTCAAGAAATCTCCAAGATCATTTATGGATAGGGAGAATCGAAGGAATGAAAATGGCAAATTATCACTTTTGTCCAAGGCATTTTTCACATTGGTTCAAGTTGCAAATCAGTTTGAATCATTTTTGTAATTACATTACAGGTCCTAATCCTTTTTACACTCCAAAATTGAATGCAAATACAATGGTTAATGGCATTGTTTTGATCTTTTAAGCTTTGTACAAGGGTTTAATCCAAAAATGGCATAAAGGTAACAATGCTACTTTGATAAAGTTTGCTTTTAGCAACTTTGTTTATCTTGAGCCATGAACCTAACCTCTTGCTGCAAACAAAGTCCACAAATACCAGGAAATTTGTACCAACTCTCCTCAGGCCTTGAGCTAGCCTGTACAGGCTTTGGCATTGTCACTTCCCACCTTTTCTTCAAAAGCAAGTAATTTGGCAAAAGTCAATACAACTCTTCTATCTGATAAAACCAAGTCTTGGTATCATTTCAAAGAAGTTCAGAACATTGTCTCAAGCAATATACACGAATTGCCAACCTCTCAAACACCCTAAAACAAAAAAAAACACCAAGTTCCTGCCCAAACAGGGCATCACCTGCAGAACTCAAGCCATTTTGAAATTGGCTCGTGCGTTTCCTCTTTCAACCCTTCAAACACATTCCATATAACACACTTGAACTATCCAGGCCCATGTCCAGCAACTGTGAGCTCATTTTCACACTTCACCATTTTCATTTTGAAGCTTTGCAGGTTGACTTCTATATGAAGATTCAGGCATATACAAAGCAAGCTGAGCATTGGGAAAGGTTGAGGGAACTTCAAGCAAGCTTACACGACCTTCAGGCCTCACTCAAAGTTGCTACATTTCCATATCCAAACTCAACTGAACAAGGTAATTTTCAAAGTTCTATCTCCTTATTTAGGCATCATTAGGCTTAGGTTTGTGAAGCAAAAATGTAGTCTTTAATGTGCTTGAGTTGTACATATGCATAGCTTCCATTTATATTGACTGAGCTAGGAGTATTTGATAGTTGAAGTTGCTGAAAATTCTAGGTCAAAATTTAGGGCCATTAAAATTCTCTCTGTCCTTTGAGAGTTAGGTCACAAAATGGATATGGTTGGAATCGTGATTAAAAATGCTATAAGTTTCATGTTGTAAATTTTTTATTTCATGCAAGCAATAAAGAGAACGGGATTTGAACTGAACAAAAGCGCGCGCGTGGTGTCTGGAGCTCAGGGATGAAGATGTTCTAGGCCTGGCGCTTGGGCTTATTTCTTTTGACACCCCTCTTTTACTTTCTGCACCCCCTTGGCCCATTTTCTTTATTTTTGCATATTTTTTTCATTTCTTTTATATTTTCTGACTTTATTTATTTTTTCTAAACATTGAAAATTTCCAAAAATATTTTCTTTATTTTTTGCATTTTATCATATTTTTTTATTTTATTTTTGCATAATAAATAGTTATTAGGTTAAATAGAATTTATTTTCTTAAATAAAACTTGAAAATAATTTAAAAATATTATATATTTTTATTTTTATTATTTATACACTTAAAATATTATTTTCATGCATATTTTAATTTTTTAACATTTTTGTATATATTTTTATTATTTCCTTGTACATAAATGAAATAAATAAATAATATAGCATATATTTTCTTTTAAACAAAAATTAGGGTTTTCACCCTTTCAAAAAATTATCATTTTTATTTTTTTACTTTTAAGACTTAAATAAATTTATTTTCTCATGCATAAAATTAATACAAAAACATTTCTTGCATATTTACATTTAATTGCATATTTAAATATTTGCTTATTTATTTATTTGTACAATAAATTCAATTTGGTTGTAATAGTTTTAGGGTTTTATCTTTGAGCAATATCCCCCTATTCAAAACTTGTATCCCCCTCCCCATAATATTGTTGTAATAGTCTAGATTTACTTTACGCATTTTATTGTTTCATATGCCATGATAGTAAATTAGGGTTTTGTATGCAAAGACCAAAAAAATCAAACAAATAGCATGACCTAAATACAAGACAAAATGCATGAAAATGACAACACCTTGCACACAAGCACCCCTAGGGTTTCATCCACTTTGTTGCCTTAAAAATGACCATGGTATGCATGCTAGGTATCTTGGCAAAACAAAACAAAACAAAAAGATCATAGTCCCTCGATGACGCTATCTTGGTTGCCTAAACAAAAATGATCTAGTCCCTCAAAAACTTGCTAAGATACTTGGCAATATTGTTCTCATGGTCATACGATGACCCGTGCCTGTCCCGTTTAAACATCCAAAGATATGGTTGTTTACCAAATACAATGGTAAAACAACAATGTCAAAGGAATAAAAATGTATAGGAAAGACTTTTGAGTAGGGTAGATAACTCCTAGTTACTTGATCTCTTGCAAATCATCCTTGCTATTTTCAAACAAACACACAATTTCAAAACATTTTCCAAACAAACTTTCAAACATTGAAACATTTTTTCAAAAGACAAACACCTTTGTATACATTCAAACAAGAATCATTACAAAGATTGCCTAAACAAAGGCCTCTTTTCAAAATACTTTCAAAACCACACACAAAAGCACCATTTCAAACAATTGAAAAAGAAAAGCAAGTGATCTAAAACGAGTAACTAAGAGCCCATGGAAAACCATGGATGAAAAGGATGCTACCACCTTCCCTTTTCATAATCTACCCCCCGAACCCAAAAACAATCTCAAAGGTCTTTCCTGTGCTTTTTTACCTTTCCTTTTGGATAAAATAAAAGTCGGTGGCGACTCTTGCTAAACCGCAACATTTGCGAACACAAACGCAAAACCTCAAGTCAGTTCTCCCACCGCATCACACCATGCTAAAAGAGGCCCCTAAAAATCCTAACACTGCTTCTCCACATTACCATCCCAACGCCAGATGCGCGTACCATTCAGAAAGTCCAGGGCACGACACCAACAACTGTTGGGCCCTAAAGAACAAGATTCAGGATCTGATTGACGCAAAGGAAGTTGAATTTGAAGCTCCTGAAAAGCCGAATGTTATCTCCGCCCCAATGCAGAGGAATGATGTCAATGCACTAGAGGACAGTGAAGAAGAGGGCAGCCTGGAAGACTAGATTTTCCCTACTATTGACGGAGGACTGTGCAACTGGGAAGCAAAAGACTTTGTTCTGATTACTTTCATACCGCAGTAATTTATCTTTTCCATTTATGTTGGATCTGTAATAATTCATAAACAATTCGTACTTTTTCAACCTTGTGTCTTGCCCGAGGCACATAGGTCCATTTGTAAGGGTTCTTATTTCATTTCATATGTCATTTTAATGAATCATGGACGTTTTTCATATATAAACCTTTTGTGCTCATTGTCTTTCTTTTACATTTTGTTGTTTTAAAGATGGCTATGCCCTTACACACAGCCACACTCACAAATGCAGGTACCTTTCCATTCTGGAACCCATGGGTAACGATACTGCTATAGCCTTCAGTGACTCTGAAGATCTGATCAACCAAGTTGAATACGAAGGTGAGGAAGATTGTGAGGTGCCAGGGGAATTGGCCAGATTACTACAGCAAGAGGAAAGAGCAATTCAGCCTCATGAAGAGAAGTTGGATACAATCAACTTGGGAACTGAGGATGACAAAAAGGAAATCAAGATAGGTGCCAATCTAGAGGCGAGTGTCAAGGAGTGCTTAATTCAGCTATTGCATGATTATGTTGAGATCTTTGCCTGGTCATATGAAGACATGTCGGAACTCGATACATACTTTGTGGTACACCGTCTCCCTACAAGAGAAGACTGTCCACCAGTGAAACAAAAAGTCTGCCGCATGAGGCCTAACATGTCCGAGAAGATCAAAGCATAAGTTATGAAGCAGTTCAATGATGGCTTTCTGGCTGTTACTTCCTATCCATAATGGGTTGCCAACATTGTGCCCATGCCTAAGAAGGACGGCAAAGTGAGAATGTGCGTGGATTACAGAGATTTAAATAGGGTCAGCCCTAAAGATGACTTTCCACTTCCGCACATTGATATCTTGGTTGACAACACAGCTCAGCACAAAGTATTTTCTTTCATGGACGGACTCTCAGGCTATAACCAGATCAAAATGGCACCTGAGGACATGGAGAAAACTACTTTTGTTACACAGTGGGGTACGTTCTGCTACAAAGTGATGCCATTCGGACTGAAGAATGTCGGGGCAACCTATCAACGCACCATGGTAGCTTTGTTTCATGACATGATACATCATGAGATAGAGGTCTACGTAGATGACATGATAGCCCGATCACAAACTGACGAAGAACACCATGATCACTTACAAAAGTTATTTGTCGGGTTGAAGGAGTACAAGCTCAGATTGAGTCCAAACAAGTGTACATTTGGAGTCCGGTCCGGTAAACTCTTAGATTTCATTGTCAGAAACAAAGGCATCGAGGTTGATCCTGCCAAAGTCAAAGCTATATAAGAAATGCCTGCTCCTCGCACTGAGAAGGAGGTCAGAGGTTTTTTGGGACGCCTAAACTACATTGCTAGGTTCATTTCTCACCTAACATCTACCTGTGAACCAATCTTCAAGCTGTTGAAGAAAGATCAGGTAGTCAAATGGAATGATGACTGTCAATTTGCTTTCGATAAAATCAAGGAGTATTTGCTAGAACCTCCTATCTTGATGTCACCCGTCGAGGGAAGACCGCTAATCATGTATCTGACCGTCCTAGAGAATTCAATGGAGTGCGTATTGGGGCAGCATGACGAGCCTGGCCGAAAAGAGCATGCCATTTATTACCTTAGCAAAAAGTTTACCGACTGTGAGACCCAATACTCACTGCTCAAGAAAACTTGTTGCGCTTTGGTATGGGCTGCTCGCCGGCTAAGGCAGTATATGTTGACTCATACCACTTTGCTGATCTCTAAGATGGATCTGATCAAGTACATCTTTGAGAAGCCTGCTTTGTCTGGAAGGATTGCTAGATGGAAGATGATCCTAACGGAATACGACATACAGTACACGACCCAAAAAGCTATAAAGGGGAGTGTGCTAGTTGATCATCTAGCCCATCAAGATGTCGAAGATTACCAATCCATGAGGTTCGACTTCCCTGACGAAGACATCATGACATTGGACAACATTGAAGATATCAGACCATATGACGGACCTGAACAAGGATCCCGATGGACCCTGTACTTTGATGGGGCTTCCAACGCACTTGGCAACGGTATTGGCACAGTACTCATTTCCCCAGAAGGTTGCCATACACCTTTCACCGCCAGACTTTGTTTCAACTGTACGAACAACATGGCAGAGTATGAAGCTTGCATCTTTGGACTCAAGGTTGCCATAGACTTGGGAATCAAATCTTTGATTGTGTTTGGGGACTCAGCTTTGGTCATCAGTCAGATCAAAGGAGAGTGGGATACTAAACATCCAAACCTCATCCCTTACAAAGAACATGTCTTGACATTGTTACCACATTTCGAGCAGATTACCTTCTAGCACTTCCCGCGAGAAGAAAATTAGCTAGCAGATGCTCTAGCTACAATGTCATCCATGTTTAAACTTAACTGGGATAATGAGGCTCCCCAAATCACCATTGAAAGGATGGGCGAACCAGCACATTGTCAGGAGATTAATATCGAAGAAGTAGTTAACCGGCTGTGGTTTCACGAAGTCAAAAGGTATCTCGAGGCTCAAGAATACCCTGAAGGAGCTTCAGTCAACGACAAAAAGTTCTTAAGGAGATTCTCGACAAAGTTCTTCTTGAGTAATGGCATCCTATACAAGCGCAATCATGATTCTATTCTGCTCCATTATGTAGACAAAGCTGAAGCTGAAAAGATCATGGCTGAATTGCATGAAGGTACCTTTGGCACTCACTCTAGCGGGCATACAATGGCTAAGAAGATTCTAAGGGCAGGATATTACTGGTCTACCATGGAAGCTGACTGTTATCAACACTCTCGGACATGCCATAAATGTCAAATCTATGCAGATAAGGTGCACGTGCCTCTGGTACCTCTAAATGTCTTAACAGCTCCTTGGCTCTTTGTTATATGGGGAATCGACATGATTGGAGAGATCAAGCCTACAGCATCCAATGGACACCGCTTCATTCTGGTGGCCATTGACTACTTCACCAAGTGGGTCGAAGCAGCTTCCTTCGCATCAATTACTAAGAATGTGGTTGCCCGCTTCATCAAACAGAATCTTATTTGCCGGTACGGTATCCCCAAAAGGATTATCACTGACAACGGTACAAACCTTAACAATACTATGATCACCGCTTTGTGCGAGCAGTTCAAGATTCAACATCACAATTCATCCCCCTATCAGCCAAAGATGAATGGTGCAATTGAAGCTACTAACAAAAATATCAAGAAGATCATACAAAAGATGACAGTCACCTACAAGGACTGGCATGAGATGTTACCGTTTACTCTTCACGGGTACCGTACCATGGCACGCACATCAATTGGGGAAACACCCTATTCTTTGGTATATGGCATGGAAGTTGTTTTACCTATCGAGGTTCAGATTCCCTCCTTGAGAATCATGAAGGATGCTGGTTTGAGTGAAGACGATTGGATTCAGACCCGACTTGATCAACTTAACTTGATTGACGAAAAGAGACTTACTGCTGTTTGCCACGGTCAGACATATCAAAAATGGATGATCAAGGCTTTCAACAAGAAAGTCAGGCGCCAGGCATATCAAGTCGGGGATCTTGTAATCAAGTGCATCATCTTGCCACAAAGTGATCCCAGGGGAAAATGGACTCCTACCTACGAAGGACCATTTGTAATCAAAAACATCTTTTCTGGTGGGGCAATGATCTTAACCACCATGGACGGTGACGACCTGCCGCATCCTGCAAACGCAGACATAGTCAAAAGATACTACGCATAAATGACCTGCTAGGTTGACACACCTAGGCAAAAAAAAAGGGCATCCCGGTGAATCAAAAACCCGAAAGGGCGGTTCAGGAAAAAATTAGGGATAAACAAAAAATTTGTACACCCGGAAAGTTGAAAACCCGAAAGGGAGACTTGGGAAAAAAAGGGTTTCCCGGTGGATTGAAAACCCGAAAGGGCGGTCCAGGCAAAAGTTAGGGAATTAAAGCGTATAACTATATCTCGTCGGATCACTTTAAGGACAATCTCTTCACTGACAAACATGAAGCTTCTGATCAATTCAATCATCTTCGGACGAAGCAACAGATGGACAAGATATTTGGAGTTATGAAGGCTATAGCAGAATGGGAACCCCATGGGATTTTTACACGCATAGCTATCTTTCCTTGTATAAATTTTTCTTACTTTTATGACACCATCCTCTTACTAGGATGTTTGTCTCCTTTGTAAAAAACACTTGTTCAAAGTAAATAAAAAGATATCTCTTTCAAAGTATAGAAAACTATTTTCCTTTTTCTTTTACACTTGTGTTTTTATTTGCAAAAATGTCCAATGATTCATTGATGAACATATGCATTTGAACATAATTACTGTTTACAAATAAACAGGATGGAAAAGAACAATTACTGACAGACTAAAAGGATAGGAAAACGTCTTTAGGCTATTCCAGGAGCAATCCCTACAGTACATCATCTAGATCCCCAGCGGAGCTAAAAACTTGAAATACATATCCCCAGCGGAGCTAAACCTTGAAATACATATCCCCAGTGGAGCTAAATTTCAAAACCTTAATCCTCATCATAGTTAAAACTTCAAACTCCCAATCCACAGCGGAGCTGAAACCTTCTTCCCCAGTCGAGTCAAAACTTCTAATTATCAACCCTCAGCGGAAACCATTTAGTTTTCCCCAAATTCCCCAGCAAATTATCTTGAAGCCTGAACATCAACCAGATAACAATTAACTTTTGTCTCTCCCCAACCTAGGATAACTCCCCAGTAGAGTGGAAGACAACCCAAACTCCTGAACTTACTCTCCAGCAGTAAGCCTTCTTCCCCATAGAGTTTTTACTCCCCTGCAGAATGAAGATTCTCATTCTTAATTCCCCAGTGAAGTCGTCAAGATTTTCATTGCTCCTCAACAGAATGAAGATTCTCATTCTTAGTTCCCCACAGAAGTCATCAGAGTCTCCCTATTCCCCAGCCGAGTAAGGATTCCCATTGTGTAACCCCCAGTAGAAGTCATCAAGTTCTCTGGATTTCCCAAGCAGATTTCTCAAGCAGTTTGTCATTACTCCCACAACAGAATTTTTGTCAATACTTCAACTTTAAGACATGAAGGATCCTCACATCCCCACAGAAGTTGTTAAGGATTTCTTGTCCCCAACAGTCACCAAGATTTTCCTACTCTCAGCAGTCAAGGATTTATTTTCCTCGGCAGTAGTCAAAGGTTTCATTATCCCCAGCCGTCAAGGATTTATTTTCCTCCGCAATATAGCAAATCAGCTTACATGCGCATACATTACATTCATATATCATAAACATTGATAAAACACATTTATTGCATCATACATTTCATGCAACATAACTCTGTGTTTCAGCTAACATTTTACCCTTTTCAGGATAAGATTAACAGCTATCATTAACAATATTCAAAGATTTTAGATACAGTAAAGATACACTCCAGACACGGAAGTCATTCTATTACTCATTCAGATTTCAATCTCAGATACAGTACAGATACACTTCAGACGCGGAAGTCATTCTGTCACTTATTCGAATTTCAGATACAGTTCAGATACGCTCCAGATACGGATGCCATCCTGATACTTATTCAGATTTCAACTATCAAATACAGTTCAGATACACTCCATACACGGAAGTTATTATGTCACTTATTCAGATTCTAGTTTAGATACGCTCCAGACACGGAAGTTATTCTGTCACTTATTCAGTTTCATCTTTCAAACTTCAGATACAGTCCAGATACGCTCCCGACACGGTTGCCATTTTGTCCCTTATTCTGATTTTTCCCCAGCTCAGATATGCTCCAGACACGGATGTTATTCTATTTCTTATTAAGATTCGACATTCATATACAGCTTGGATATGCTCCAGATACAGATGATATTCCATTGCTCATTCAGATTCAGTCTCCAGATACAGTTCAGATACGTTCCAGACGCAGATACCATTCTGATACTTATTCTCCTGACTTACAACATATAATTCAGCAAACATACTTGGATGGCATCTTTAAGCCCATCTCCAACAAGATTCTATCACATCTCCAAATGGAATCTTTAAGCCCATTTCCTCAACTACACTTTGACGAGTGCAAATTTACGGGCACTCTAGTGTCCAATCATCTTTTACCTTCGAGTCACGAACGACAAATCTCGCCAATCTAACTCTTCAGGTTCAAGAAGATTGAACAAGGGAAGTTGTTGTACCCCAAAATTTTCCCTCTCATATTATCAACATTTTTCCTCACCAGACTCCTTGGACTCCAGATAGGATTATGGTTTGCTCGGCTCAAGACCTCCTCTTGCACTAATGACCTGAAATTAGGGTTTGAGTTTGCACAAGGATTTTTGGACCACCAATGCTTCATGTTACCTTCATACACCATCTTGGACCCCTAAGATTGCTCATACCAAGTTTTAAGCCTTGAATCACATTTTTGCCCAGTCAATTAGACAGTTGACCTAAAAATCAGTTGTATTGGGGAAAAAGTCAACCATGGCCAATTTACAGTAAAACTTCATAAATTTTGATCCACAACAACATTATAGGCTCCTATGTACCATTTTATCAAGTTTGGATCACAACTCCTCAAGAAATTTGATCAGATCACCAAAAGGGCAAAATGGTCAAAATTAGTGTTTTGACTGAGAAATGGCAATTTCTGATTTTTAACCTAGCCAATGACCAATTAAGTTTAAGTATGATTTCAAGGACTCAGTGGAATCATCTTGACCTAATCACATAGTTCAAAAGATCTCAAATGCATAGGGTTGACAGATGAATTTTGCAGTCAACTGATCAAAGGTCAACTGTACACTAAAAAGCCAAACTTTGACTTTTTGGTCAAAATCAAGTTCCAAGGGTCATAATTCATCAAGATATGTCAAAATATGAAACTTGTTGATCAAGAAAATCAATTTTTCAAATTAGGGTTTTAATTTGAAAAAATTTCATAACTTAGAAAATTTCTAAGTATGGAAATTTTCTTATTTTTTCCCAACTTTCCACAACTTTTTCACCATGATGCAATTGGATTCAAGGCAAACTTCCAACATGAAAGTTGTAGTCCTCCATGAAATATACAACTTTGATTCATAAAGTTTTCCCAAAAGATTCTTGGATCTCAAGTTATGATTTTGTGAATAGGGGTCCATAAACTTTTTAACTTAGTGAAAGTTTGCCCTAATGTAGGCAGGTTTTTTACCTTACTTCATGGACATTTTTCACATAGTTCCAAGAGGTATCTTAAAATGAATTTCAAATATGGATTTTAGATCATGTTACAAGATTTCCAAAATGTCCAAGAACTCTCCAAGATCATTTTTGGTTAGGGAGACGCAGAGAAGAGAAAATGGCAATTTGTCACTTTTGTTCAAGCCATGTTTACAATGCTTCAAGTTGCAAATCAGTTCCTAGCATGCTTGTACCTTGCATTACAGGTCCTAATCCCTTCCACATTCCATAATTGAATGCAAACTCAATGGATAATGGCTTTTTTTTTTACTTTTGAAGCATTGCACAATGAATTATTCCAAAAATGGCATAAAGTTCACAATACTACTTTGATAAAGCAAGCCTTTTTGCAACTTTACATTTCTTGAGCCATGGACCTGATCTTTTGTTGCAAACAAGATCTATAAACATCAGGAAAAGTATACTAACCCTCTGCAGTCCACAAGCTAGCATGTACAGGCCTTTGGCATAGTCACCTCAAAGAACTTCAGAAACTTGTCACAAGCCAATACATGATTGCCTAACATCCCAAACACTCTCAAACACCAAAACCACATTTTTATGTCCAAACAGGGCAACTTCTGCAAATCTCAAGCCAAATCAATATTGGCTCGTGCGTTTCTTGATTCAACACTTGAAACACCTTCCATACATCACATCTAAACTATCCAGGCCCTTGTCTTGCAATTGTAACCCCTGTTTCAAGCTTCACCATTTTCATTTTTGAAGGTTGCAGGTTGACTTCTACAGGAAGTTTCAGCCATCTACAAGGCCAGCTAAGCATCGGAAAAGCTTGAGGGAACTTCAAGGAATCTCACACGATCTTCAGGCCTCACTCAAAGTCCCCACATTGCCATATCCAAACTCAGTTGAACAAAGTATTTTTCAAAGTTCTATCTCTCTATTTAGGAATCCTTACGCTTTGATTTGTGAAGCAAAGATGTAGTCCTTAACTTGCTGAAGCTGTACATATGCATAGTTGTCATTTATATTAACTGAGCTAACAGTATTTGATTGTTGAACATGCTGAAAAAACTAGGTCAGAAATTAGGGCCATTAAAATTCTCGTTGATCTTTGAGAGTTAGGTCACAAACTTTATATCATTGGAATCGTGAGCTTACAAGCTACATTTTTCATGTTACAAGTTTTTGATTTTATGCAAAGAATAGCAAGTTACAGGTTGAAGCAAAAAACGCGCGCGTTTGGAGAAGCTGGAGGACAGGGATGAAGTCCTGGGCCCGGCGCGCCTTGGGCCTGTTTGTTCTACTTTTCACACCCCCATATTCCTGTTTGCACCTCCTTTGTTTATTTTTTTATATTTTTCACATTTTCTTTTCATTTTTATATTTATTGCTTTTATTTATTTTTCTGAACATGAAAAAATCTTGAAAAATATTTTCTTTATTTTTTGCTTTTTATTTTATTTTTTTATTATTTTTTAGCATAAAAAATAGTTTATTAGTAATAATATACTTTATTTTCTTAAATAAACTTGTAAATAAATAAAAAAATACTTAAATGTTTTATTTTATTATTTATACATATTAAATATTTATTTTTCATACATATTTAATTTTTAATATTGGTACATAATATTATTATTATTTTTCTTAAACAAAAAATGAACAAATAAATATTAGAAAACCTAATTTTCTTTTAATCAAAAACTAGGGTTTTTCACCCTTCCAAAAATAACAATATTATTTTTCTTATTTTTAGGACTTAAATAATATTATTCTCTCATACATAAAAGAAATACAAAACATTTTTTGCATATTTACATTTTATTGCATATTTAAATAATTGTTTATTTATTTATTGTACAATAAATTCAATTGGGTTGTAATAGTAAATTAGGGTTTTATTTTGTGCAAATATCCCCATTCAAAACTTGTATCCCCTCTCCCATAATATTGTTGTAATAGCTTAGATTTACTTTACGCAATTTATCGCATTATATGCATGTTTAGTAAAACTAGGGTTTGTATGATAAGACAAAATCAAACAAATAGCAAGACCTAACACAAGACAAAAATGTATGTAAAATGACAACACATTACACACAAGCACCCCTAGGGTTTCACCCACTTGGTTGCCTAACAAAATGGCCATGGTATGCATGCAAAGTATCTTGGCAAAACAATACAAACAAAAGATCATAGTCCCTCGATGACGCTATCAAAAGGTTGCCTAAAAACAAAATGATATTGGTGCATCATACAAGCTAAGATACTTGGCACCATTTCTATCATGGTCATACGATGACCCATTCCCGTCCCGTTTAACATCCAAAGATAGGGTTGTCTACTAAAACAATAGTAGGTCAACAACATCAAAGGAATAAAAATGTACAAGAAAGATTTTTGAGTAGGTAGATAGCTTCTAGTTACTTGATAAATTTGCAAAAAATCCTTGTTATTTTCAAAAACAAACACGCACATTTCAAAACATTTCCAAACAACTTTCAAACATTGAAACATTTTTCAAAAGACAAACATCTTTGTATACATTCTTACAAACAAGAATCATTACAAAGATTGCCTAAACGATGGCCTCTTTTCAAAATACTTTCAAAACCACACAAAGCACCATTTCAAACAATTTTAAAGCAAAAGCAAGTGATCTAAACAAAGTAACTAAGAGCCCATGGAAAACCATGGATGAAAAGGGTGCTAGCACTTTCCCTTTTCATAATCTACCCCCCGAACTCAAAAACAATATCAAAGGTCTTTCCTGTGCTTTTTTACCTTTCCTTTTGGATAAAAGAAAAGTCGGTGGCGACTCTTGCTAAACCGCAACATTTGCGAACACAAACGCAAAACCTCAAGTCAGTTCTCCCACCGCATCACAATCCTCACGAGTATCGTGGTACCAGAGTTAACGCCTAATTTTACCTGTATGAAAAAGCCTTAAACAAGAATACAAAATCCTAGCCATGGCAGATTCACATACAGTCATCAAAAATGAAATTGAATAGAACGATTAGCTTGCAAACACGATGATAAACATGAGTATAGCAATCAAAATAACTAAAGATACGTAGATTAGTGAAATAAAAATCAAATTTTTGGACAAACCGTGGGAGACGTAGAACACGATTCTTGAGGTTTCAGGTCGTGTGAGTGCTTGCTACAGGTTCAGTGCGTGCCTGGGAATGTGAATTGATCCTTGGAAAAGTTTGAAACGGCCTCTAGAGCAAGATCCAATTTGCACTTTTCTTTGGAAATTTGGAACTTTGTTTGACACTTTCAGGCAAGCTGTGCGTCTCAAAACTTTTGTTCTAGGTCTTTAGGATCCTGGTATAAGTGGTGAATCAATCTAGGGTAATAAAATTGGAAAGAATCCAAAGAATAATGGTATGATTTTAAGAGAAAATCAAATCTTGAATAATTGTCCAAATATGCATATTTTGTGTCTATTCTTGGCTTGCACGATTTTCTTCTCATTTGACAGCACATAAGATCTTCCTTCAATGCAAAAATCATCCCTAAAACACATTATATGATTTATTTAGATGTATTTGATTTTATTTGAATTTTAAGTGAATAAAAATAAAAATAGATTAAATAAATAAATAAATAAAGCATGGAGGGTCCCATAGGTCGTGGACTATGCTAGGAATGAGATTCAATCTTGAAAAGATGGGCCCGTGTGGAAAAAAAATCAAATTTAAGCACATTTGACTTTTGGCAATTTTGTCCCTAGAGAGGTGTTATTGGACTTTTTAGAAATCTTAGGATGTCCTCTAAGCAACCATTTTGGTCTCATATCAATAGAGTCTTCCATGTTCATGTATGAAGCTTTGACCCAAAAGGTGTTTTTGTTGACTTTTCAAAATGACCTATAATGTCAAAATTCATATCTTTTTGTGAGTGCATATTCTGAACTTCGGAGCTGAAGATGAATTGTAGGGAATTGCATCCTCTTCAAAATGAACTTTGGATGGTTCACTTTTGATAAATTATAAGAAAGTTATGTTTGGTCAAAGTTGAGTTGACTTTTCCTGCAAAACCCTAATTTAGCAACTTTTGGGTTTTGATGAATTGTGAGCAATCCTTGAGGAATCATGATTAGCCCTTGATCAAATGTTGAATAATACTTCAAAATTAGGATTTTGACAAAAAAATATTAAAGTTTGACTGTATGTGGGCCACAATTGACTTTTGACCTAGCACAGTCGATTTCCAGGTATTTGAGCAATTGACTGAGCAAACTTCTTCTGCAAGGCTTGAAACTTGACATGGATGATCTTGAGAACATATTAGGACAATGGTGAGTATTTGGTATCCTTTGGACTCAAGCATCTTGATGAAAAATGAAACCCTAATTTGAGGTAGACTGCCTTAGGAGAGAGTTTGTCTGGTCAACTCTTGAACTTCCTTGAGCAGTTTGGGGACTTCACATGACATTTGTTGAGAACTATGGGAGGGAAAATTTTGGGGTACAAAAATAATATACCCCCGAGCTCAAGAAAACATCTCTAAAGGTCTTTCCTGTGCTTTTTCACCTTTCCTTTTTTGGATAAAAGAAAAGTCGGTGGTGACTCTTGCTAAACCGAAACATTTGCGAACACAAACGCAAAACACCCAAGTCAGTTCTCCCACCGCATCACAGATTGCTATTGACTGGCCTCAAAATAGGTGCGACTTCTACATAAGTACTCTTACGATTGCTTAACATGGCGCTAAATTTTGTCCCGATTCGAATAAATGATCATTCGTGGCCCAAACATATGCTTGCAAGCCCAAGTATGTTAATTTGATCTCTTTGATCCAACACTTTTGGTCAACGCGGATCACTTAAATATCATTGATCATTAAATGGTACTTTTGAGGATTCCAAATGGATGATATACTTGACAAAAATCAAATTCAACTTGTTGTATGGAGGCTTTGGTTCTACCTATCCTCTAATGATTTCCAAATGCAAGTTTCAAGATAGTCATCCAACTAACCACTAATTTTTATTTTTTTTACTTTATGCCTTTTGTTTTTTTATGATTTGTGTACCATTTACTTTAAGCATTAAATTTAATGCTATCTTCATCTTTGCTCACTTGAGCCTTTTCTTTTTTTCTTCTAAGACACCTAATAATCAACATAAACCATAAAAACTTTAATGATACTTGGACTATTTGGTTACTATCCTTGGCATTATGGAGTATGGGAATTCTTGGGCTTAGAATTAGAAACCTTGGCCTATGTTGGAGACTTTGTAACCTTAATTGATATTTTGTCTGGAGTTCTTGAGGTTTACCTCAAGATATTGGGTTGTTTGTTTGTTTTGTGTGCAGGTTATTATGATTACATTCTTTGTTTGTAGTCTGGAATTCACCCGTATACAGTCGTTACTCTGCCTAATTTTTGTGAAGACTTAATACACTTGAAGTTTGGTTCTTTCAAGAGGTCTAGTATCTTTGCTTGCTTGGCTTCAATCAAAAGAATAAGAATTCTATCTTGGCTCATAGTGTCAATTATTGGCTTCTTGTTGGTTAGATGGTTCCTATCCCTAGCTTTTACCTTATGCATTAGGATAGTCTCTTCTTCTCCTCACATCTTCTTTAATTTCAAAAATCTTCTTCCTCCTTTTGAAAACTCTTCTTGTTTTAAAACTTGAACCACTTTCATAATAAACTTGGACTTAGGTTCATGCATTTTCAAAACATTTTTCATGAATAAACTTTAATTAACTTAATAATATTTTGACATCACTTTTTTGTGAGAAGACTAAAAGTCAATCAATCTCATTTCAAATCATTTTGCCACTTTGGCTTTCTTATTTTAAAACCTTTCTCAAAATATTAGACTCTTGTCAATCCTTGTAGTGATACAAACAACTATACTTCTACAATATATAGTGAAGAGAGATATTTTCCACTTGAGTGTTGAGTGAGGCATTGTTTATTTTAAAACCCAAGCCATATCTTCCACTTTGAGATGATGCAAATTCTCCTTTCTCATGATTGTCGGGTGTACATATCTTTTTTGTTTTTATCCCTAATTTTTGCCCGAACCCTTTTGGTTCGCCGGGATGCCCTTATTTTTTCCTAGGCCAGTCAACCTAGCGGGTCTTTGTTCATGTGCAGTATTTTCTGACTATGTCCACACTCTCAGGATGTAGGGAGTTATCACTGTCCATAGTAGTAAGTGTTTCCACACTACCAGAAGATGTTTGTTTCATTGTACAGGATTCGTTGCTGGGATTCATGCCCAATGCCCCAAGTGTTTCAGATGGAGATCTTCCCCTAGCTATCTGGCACTTTTGGAGAGACTTCCCCAGGTGTGTTTAAACATTAGGTCATGCCCCTTGCTTATGGAAGACCTGTTTTTGGAAGTGTCTTTCCCGCTGAGTTGATTCTGTCTATTGAGAGGATGTATGTTCATTGAATAACCATTGTGTGGATTTCTCTATTGTCAAACAATTAGTCATATGCAAACAATGTCATTTAAAGAATGCAAAACTCATGTCTGTCTTGAAATTTTTTTGAAAATGCAGTTTTTTTTTTTAAAAAATTTTAGAAAAAATATAATTTTGCAAAGATATGATATCAACTCAAGATTTGTAGCGGACCTTCAGGAGTCAGGATATCTTTTGTAACAGTATGCTTTCGAACTAACCCATGCTTCAGCTAGGACTTTTAAGGGTTATAATGTGGCCTGGTTCACGGTTCAAGAAACAAAGGATAAAGGCTCAAATTTTATTTGTACCCAACCCGCTCTTCGTGATGTTCTTCGGTCCTATGCTCAGTTAATTATGCATTTAGATCCCGTTTGAGTCTTTTCTCTGATATTCCAGTGATGGTTCGGATATTGATAGTTGTTGTACCCCAAAATTTTCCCTCCCATATTTCTCAAAACATTTCAAGAAAGATCCTCAAGGTGCTCAAGGAAGTCCAAGGGTTGACCAGACAAACTCTCTCCTAAGGCAGTCTACCTCAAACTAGGGTTTCATGTTGCATCAAGATACTTGAGTCCAAGGGATCCCAAATTCTCACCATTGTCCTAATATGTTCTCAAGATCATCCATGTCAAGTTTCAAGCCTTGCGGAGAAAGTTTGCTCAGTCAATTGCTCAAAGGCCTGAAAATCGACTGTGCTAGGGCAAAAGTCAACTATGGCCCACATACAGTCAAACCTCAAGATATTTGGTCAACATCCTAATTTTGAAGTATTATTCATCATTTGATCAAGGGTTGATCATGATTCTTCAAGGATTGCTCACAATTCATCAAAACTCAAAAGTTTCTAAATTAGGGTTTTGCAGGAAAAGTCAACTCAACTTTGACCAAGCATAACTTTCTCATACTTTATGAGAAATGACCCATCCAAAGCTCATTTTGAATAGGATGAAATGCCTTACAATACATCTTCATCTACCAAGTTCAAAATATGCACTCACAAGAAGTTATGAATTTTGACATTATAGGTCATTTTGAAAAGTCAACAAAAACACCTTTTTTGTCAAAGCTTCATACATGAACATGGAAGACCCAATTTAGATGAAACCAAAAGGGTTACTTAGGGGACATCTAAATATTTCTAAAAAGTCCAAGAACAACTTCAAAGAGTCAAAATTGAGGAAGTTATGCACTGGTGAAGTTAACCCTTTTTGCAAAATTGTCAAAAGTCAAATATGCCTCAAATTTCAATTTTTGCTAAATGGGCCCAATATTTTGCACTTTTTTTGAGTTGGTAGCATGGTCCACGAGCCCTAGATCTTCGCATTTGTCTTTATCTTATTTTTGCTATTTATTTTTATTTTTATTCCAATTAAATTAATTTAAATCAAAACAAATCATGAAAAAATCCAAAGCATTGAAACCTCAAGATATTGTGCATATTTCAGGTCCTATATCCAGCTAGCAAGTGAACCAATTCGTACAAAGCATAGGTGGGCACAAAAAGATTGATTTTGACCTATTTTGGAAATATTTTCAAGTGAATCAAATCAAGATCAAAAGCCATAATGGATAAAGATTGAGAGCATAATTTCAACCCTAATCCAATCCTTGGTATATAGTGAACATTGGCAGACCTAAAACACAAGGTTTTGGAGGCGTGAAAAGGCAGAACAAACTTGGAAAAATTACAAAAAAGTGCTGACTTGATTTCACACTTCCAGTCGATTACAAGGCTCCCTGGCCATCTCATTCACTTCCTGGGATTGCAAGCAAGCTGTACCAATCGAAAGCAAGCACGCTAGTGCCCAGAATTCATCCCCACGACTCCCACGGTTTTCCCATATTTCCAAAACTGAATTTTGTTATTCTTGCACGTTCATCATGTTTTAATAGTATATTCTTGTTCCTTAAGACATTTGCAAGCTATCTATATCATTTAATTGCATTTTTGTGGACTATATCAGAATTCACCATTGCTAGGTTTTGTTGGCTCGTTTTAGGATCTTTTGGTACAGGTAAAATTGGGCCTCAAGAAGGGCACCATCATGCTCAGCAGGCCAAGACGATTTGATTCATGGCCTTAGACTCCATTTATCACGCCCATGGGATATTTTGAAACAAGCAAGGGTTGTAGCTACGGACATATGTCTGTAGGTAAAAGTCTGTGACTTTTACCAACGGAGAGAGGACAGGGATGACTTACGCGGTACCATCTTATTGGTTCATTTGAATTCTGGCGCTTTTTTTTTATTTTTCCCCCACTAATTTGCATTATTACATATTATCTATTGTTGTTATTCTATGTACAACATAAGCGCGCAGCTCAGTTGGTGAAGAGGCATTGGAAAAGGTCATAGGTCTTGGGTTCGAATCCCAGGTCCCCCCATTATTTCATATTATTTTCTTTCAGGTGATCAGGCGCGCATGCACATATGAAGACCACCATAGACCATCATCATCCAACCAGCCAGATGTCCACAGGCCAGATCTGAAGGTTATCATGTGATGGTCCACCAACAATCACAGTCAACGCATAGCATGGGAACATGGGAGTCAACGTGGATCACTTGCTTTTGGGCCCAGAGCTTGCTATTCACACCCTCCAATTTTCTATTTCTCAGGCCCATATCTCTTTTCTTTTATCCTTTTTATTTTCTTAATTAATTTATTTAATAATTTTTACTAACATAAAAATTAATCCTTTTTATCAAAAAATCATAAAAATAATTTTCACCCAAATTAGGTTTAGGGTTTATTTTTTAATCAAAAATTAATTTAGTTAGTTTATTTAATGTTAGGGTAATTTTAATTATTTTGTAAATAAATTAAAAACAATTAGAAAATTAGGGTTTTAGTTTAATTTAAATTCTATTTTTCTTTTTCTTAACAATAACCAAAAATACAAAAATAGGCCATGTAAATTATTTTCTTTAATTTAATTTAATTACTAATTAGATTTGTATTTATTTTAAAAACCTAATTCTTTTTCTTAAAAAATAATTAAAAACAACAAAAATAATTTCTCTTTTGATTAGGTTAGACGGGGTCAAAACCCTAGTTCTCTCTCGTTCTCGATTCATCGCGTTTATTTATGTTTACCATATTAATGTAATTGCTCACAAGATGTAATAGATTAATTAGGACCTTTTATCGTTCGTTTATCGTTTTTTTACGGGTTGTTTTTGGCTATGTAATTAATACCTGAAGCCTTGTAATAGCGTAGCTTTACTTTCCGCACTTTAATTTCCGCAAAATATTTAACTGTTAGATGTATGGTATTAGGGTTGCATGACAAGAATGTATGATTAACTTTAAAATGGTTAGCAAACCCTAAATATGCAAAGATAATAATTTGAAATTGAATCACTCGCACATGCGCACTCCTAGGGTATACTCTCACTTCGGTTGCCTTCGGTAAACGGTCATTAAGTATAAGATATTTTAGTGGTCGCTCTCTTGTCTAAACAAAGATCAAAGTCCCGTTCGAAAAAGTTGCCTCGGAAAGGTTGCCTCAGATATGTCGCCTCGAATATTGATCTTAAGACATTAGGGTTATTACTAAGACGTCCTAGCATTGCTTTAGTGATCGTACATCCCTTTCGAATTGACCCTTAAAACTCCAACAACGATGCTACCTACTCACTAATAGTGGGATAGCACTATCTAAAGGAAACAAGAATAGAAACACTCTATTTTTCGAGTAGGTAGATTATTCTTAAGTACTTTCTCAAACAAACAAACTTTTTCACACTTAAACTCTTTTCAAACAAAGTTTTCAAAACGACTTCGTAACACTCTTGAAGACAGAAGCAAGGGTTAAATTGAAGTAAAACAAAAAACTTTTTCAAATCAAACACACACAAGCAATTTTGAAAAAGATGAGCAAGTACCTAAGAGCCCGTGGAAAACCACGGAGAGAAAGGGTGCTAATACCTTCCATTTCTATAATCGACCCCCCGTACTCAAAATCTCAAAAAAGGGAATTTTTCTGTGCTTTTTTCCTTTCCGGTTGGATAAAATAAAATTTGGTTGCGACTCTTGCTTACCGCGACATTTTGCGAACAAAAAAAACAAAGCAGCATTTCAAAACAGTCCGGTTCTGGCCACCGTTTCACAATAGTTTATTTTGAATAGGCAGTCATTTTTTTGTTGAGGGTTTGTAGGACCTCTTTCTTTTTTATTTTATTATCCCTGTCTTTTTCCTGAACTGTTAATTTTTGTGATTACAGTCAGCGGGATGCCCCGGTGTTTTTTTATTAAGTCTCCTTCATAGGTTTTGTCTTAATGGGCTTTTATTTCGAGAGATAGTGACTGCCTGTCTTGATGATTATAGGGAACCATCGCCGTCTTTTGTTTAGGAAGGACGTCTTTGATGCCACTCATTATGTATGAAGTAGAATATTGCGACTAAATGCACATCTAAATTAACTGAGAAACTACCCTGCCCCAGGTTATGATTAAGGGTTTTAATATGTGAAAAGAAAAAATCCTACTTCTTTGGCTCAAAGGGGTTGACTAAGGATTATCTTCCTTATAACTCCACTATTTGGAATTTTAAACAACTCCTGTACATCGTCAGCGGGGTCTGTTCGAAAGCATAATATAGAGGTTGTGGTATCATTTTCGTCATCCTCCCTCTAAAGGCTTACAGCTTTTTAGTCGAGAGTTGAATATCACAAAAAGGAACAGATTTTAAATATAGTGAATACGAATGAATTGATTCAGAAAAGACATATGCAATATGTTGTACCCCAAAATTTTCCCTCCCATTTTCTCAACATTTCTCATCACCAAGCCCTTGGAGATCAAGATCCAGTTAGGATTTCATTTGCTCAAGACTTCTCCTTGCACTGTTGACCCAAATTAGGGTTTGTGTTTGCACAAAGATGTTTTGACCTAAGATGCCTAAGATGACTTTCTTGCTTCATATTGGACTCCCAAGTTTATCCATATCAAGTTTAAAGCCTTGATTCCAAGTTTTGCCCAGTCAATTGGGCAGTTGACCTAAAAATCAACTGTATTGGGGAAAAAGTCAACTGTGGCCAATTGACAGTCAAATCTTATGAAAATTGACCCACAACAACATTATAAACTCACATGGGCCATTTGATCAAGTTTGGATCACAATTCCACAGGAAATTTGATCAGATCACCAAAAGGGCAAAATGGTCATTTTTAGGGTTTTGACTGCACAAAGGCAATTTTTGACTGTTTGACCTAGCCAATGGCAAACCAAGCTCACATATGGACTCAAGGACCCCATGGAATTGTCTTGACATGCTCAACAAGTTCAAAAGATCCCAAGTACACAAGGTTGACAGTTGAATTTCCCAGTCAATTGATCAATTTTGACTGTATACTGAAAAGTCAAACTTTGACTTTTTGGTCAAAATCAAGAGTCAAGATTCATTTTTCATCAAAACATGCCAAATCATGAAACTTGTTCACCAAGAAATCAAAAATTGCAAATTAGGGTTTGAAATGAGAATTTTTCATAACTTAGAATTTTTCTAAGTTATGAAAAACCCTAATTTTTTCCCAACTTTGCCCCACTTTCTCACCAAGATTCATTTGGATTCAAGCAAAAGTAAAAACATGAACGTTGTAGCCTATTGCATAATCTACAACTTTTATTCACAAAGTTTTCCCAAAAGAAGCTTGTATCTCAAGTTACAATTTTTGGAACAAGGGTACCAAACCATTCTTAACTTAGTGAAAATTTGACCTATTTTAGGCAAGGTTTTTACCTAACTTCAAGACCATTTTCCATATACTTCCACTTGTAATTTCAATTTGCACTTCAAAGATGGATTGTAGTACACATTCCAAGCTTTCCAAAATGTCAAAGAACTCATCAAACAACCTCATGACTTGAGAGAATCGAATTTGGCAATATGGCAAAAACTCACTTTTGAATTGGCCAATTTCCATGTTCATAACTTGTGCAAATTTCTCAAATCAGCATGCAACTTGATTACAGGCCTCTAAACCATTCAACACTCATAAATTTAATTCAAACTCATTGTGCCAAGACCATGTTCTATGTGTTCAAGCATTGCATAGTGGTTTAATACATTTTTAGATAAAGCACTTTAACCATTTTTGCAAAAGTAAACTTTATGTCAAAATGAAAATCCAAGAAGTACAGATCAAATCCCCTTGGCACAAGTTTAGGGACTAATCACACTGATCAATGCCAAGGTTTGCAGCATGTTATGGGGGCCTCTACCTGTCTAAACACCAACTTGGCTTTTGGTTGCTTAAAGTGTAAGAAATAGGGCATATCACAACACAACTTTGATCTCAGCAATAGAACCCTTAAGCAAATATTTTGTACACATTCAAGACACCTTAACTGAGCTAGGACACGACTCCAACACCTCCATTGCCCCCTAGAACACAGAACCACCTTAAAACTGCCCAAACAGAGCTCTTACTGCAGTTTGAGTGCCAACTCTCATCCCTTTCATGCTTTCTTGCCAAAAGCTCATCAAACACATTCCCTAGCATCACTTGAAGCTAATCCAAACATAAAACACGACCTGTAACTCCTCTAATCAGTTCCACCATTTTCACTTTCTTGTTTTGCAGTTGAAGGTCCATAGCTCGATTCAAGGTGTTTCAAAGCAAAGTAAGCATTGGAATAGCATCACTACACTTCAGGCAAGCTGTACAGATCATCATCT
The DNA here is from genome assembly GCA_948472305.1 of Vicia faba. Taxonomy (NCBI): domain Eukaryota; kingdom Viridiplantae; phylum Streptophyta; class Magnoliopsida; order Fabales; family Fabaceae; genus Vicia; species Vicia faba. The sequence continues at coordinate 1,278,116,145 of OX451737.1, forward strand.
TTCCCTGAAAGCTCCCCCATTGCCAGATAGAACTTCAACTGAACAGGTATCTTCTTGAACTTCTAACTCTTAGTGTAGGCATCATTAGCTCTAAGTTTGTGAATAAGAAGTGTTCTACTCATGCCCCTGAATCTGTACATGCTTTTACTTTTCATTTATTTTGCCTGAGCTATGAGAATTTAAGGTCTGAATATGGAAGAAAAGTTAGGTCAAGATTTGGGGAATGTTAAAATTCTCTCTCATTTCTGAGAGTTAGGATGAGTTCTTTACATATTTAGAATCGTGATTCAATGCTTAACATTTCTTATGTTGTAAGTTTGTGCAAAAGATCAAGGAATCCAGATGTTTGAATTGATGTTCAGGCGCACGTTTTTGGACATCTTTCTGTCCAGAGGTTGAAGAAGAAGCCACGTGGGCTGGGCCTGCTTTGATATTTCTTTTCACACCATGTTTTTGGTTTTACACCCCCTAGGCCCATTATGTTTATTTGCATGATTTTTTGACTTTTCTTTTTTTATCCTGACTTATTTATTTTTGCTAATAATATTAAAAACATAAAAAATATTTTTTACACCATTTTTATATATTTTAGGTATTTATTTGTTTATATGGACATTTGTACATAAATATATATATATATATATATATATATACTATTATTTAGAAAAACTAGAAAAATAATGCAAATATATTTTATTTCTGATTTTTATTTCATTTTCTCTTTTGAAAATATTTTGTATCAAAAAATATTTTTTTTTATAAATATTAAATATTATTATTTTGTATATATAATATTTGTTTAGTAAATAATAAAGATATTTATATATATTAGTATATTTAGGTAAATAATACAAAAAATATATACATTTTTTATTTTATTAATATTTGACCTCAAAAAAAATACTTTTTATAAATATACTTCATTTTATTTTATTTTTTGTATATAATAAATAAATACTTGTATAAATTAAATAATATATATATTTACTTAATAAAAATTAGGGTTTTACCCTTAAAACACAAAAACTCCAAAAATGTTACTTTTTTTTATTTTATTCATTTTTTTGACATAAAAAATATCCTTTTTCCATACATATGAAAACCCTTTTTGCATTTTGCATCTTTATTTTATTTTCCATTTAATTTATGCAATTAATTATTTTGTAAATATTCCAAAATTGATGTAATAGCTAGGTTTAAATTCCTCGTCTAAATATCCCCCCATTTGAACATTTGTACCCCCCTTCCCATATTGTGTTGTAATAGTTTAGGAAATTTAAATTTCGCACTTTATTGCTTTCTAAATATACCATGCTAGAATTAGGGTTTGTATGCAAATAAAAAGAACAAAATTAGTTTGACCTAATTTCAAGATAATCAAGCATGAATATGGACAACACATATCACACTTGCACCCCTAGGGTATTCCACTTGTTGCCTTCAAATAAATGGGCCATATTGTATGTTAGGTCTCTTTGGGCAAAACAAATACAAATCAATTGATCATAGTCCCTCGATGACGCTTTCGAAAGTTTCCTAAAAAATGATCAAAGTCCCTTAAAAGAAAATTGCCCAAAGATACTTGGCACCGTTGCAATTATGGTCTAAATGATGACCCGCGCCCGTCCCTTTCACCTCCTAATACAAGATTGTCCACCAAATACAATGGTGGAACAAAATTGTCAAAAGGGTTAAAACATAGCATAAATCTTTGAGAACTTTAGGGTAGATAGCTCTTAAGTACTTGTCAACTTGCAAAAGAAAACACTTGCCTATTTTCAAACCACACTTCACAAACACTTTCAAAACAAACTTTCAAAAAACCTTGAAACATTTTTTCAAAAAGACAAACACCTTTTGTAAAACATTCCAGTAAAGAATTGTTACAAGGGTAGCCTAGACAAGGCATCTTTTTCAAAACCTTTTCAAAACCACACACAAAGCACCATTCCAAACAATTGAAAACCAAGGCAAGTTGATCTAAGCAAGTACCTAAGAGCCCATGGATAACCATGGATAGAAAGGGTGCTAATACCTTCCCTTTCTATAATCTACTCCCCGAACCCAAGAAAAATCTCAAAGGTTTTTGCTGTGCTTTTTAAACCTTTCCTTAGGATAAAATAAAAAGTCGGTGGCGACTCTTGCTCAACCGAAACATTTGCGAAAACAAACGTAAAACTATAGTCAGTTCTCCCACCGTATCACAGAACTGGCGACTCTGCTGGGGAGAACTTTAAAAGTGGAGTAACCTTAGGGCTTAGATCACCCTCTTGCATGACTAATTGTTTGAATTGATTGCTTTATATCTTGGCTCTATTGTTTGGGTTTACAATCCTACACCCGGATTTTGGGAAATATTCATAGATAGCAATACGTTGTGGAAACTGTGCGGGGTATACCGACACGGTTGAAGCAATAGCTATATTAGTGCGACATATTTGTGAGTACCGATAACCCTTGAGTTCAATCAAGGAGAGTACGGGGCCGCTGAGTGATGTCACTAAGCACTAATGACCTAGAACCTTACTTGACCATCTTGGCCTTTTATTAGGGGTAGTGAGATGACCGGCTTTGGTGCAGTCCGAAGTTGGTAGATACTCGATACTACACTCATTGAGGGTTGTTTTCTTGGAATATTTTGGTCGCTAGTTAAGTGGCTAAACCAAAACAATGAACAATGAAAACAATCCCGTGATACTGAGCTCCTTAGAACCCGGTTACTATTTATAGGACAGGTTTTTAAGCCAACTACACTCAAGAGGGTACTTACCTATGAAACCCCATGCAAGCCTGAAACTAGGGTTTGGTGTGAATTGCTTGTACATATGTTTTGTGCATACATCATAAACATCATGAAGCATCATATGCATTCACTAACCATTTCAAGGGTTTGGATCTTCATCTTTGTTCTTGTTTTGTAGGTCATGGAAATTCCTCGCAGAAAAACCATTCAAGTCAACCTTGTGAGAATTTCTCCTCAACTCAAGGAGCTCACCTCAAGAATTCCGGAAAGCTCATCCTTCAGTGAAAGACATGGCAGACTGCTCAGCCTAGTCAACACCAACATTGAAGAAGACATGATGAAAGTGCTATTCCAGTTCTTCGACCCTCTTCACCACTGCTTCACTTTCCCTGATTACCAATTGGTGCCCACTTTGGAGGAGTTTTCTCAACTCCTGAGAATCCCTATCCTTAATCAACTACCCTTCAACGGTACGGAAAAGGAACCAAAGCCGGAAGATGTTGCTCGAGCATTGCATCTACAACCATCCGACATCAAGGGGCATTGGGAAACTAGAAGCGGCGTCAAAGGATTCTTAGCAAAATTCTTGTTTGAGAAGGCACAAGAATGTTGGAATTCATTGGACTTACAAGCCTTTGAAGAAATTGTGGCACTCCTTATCCATGGGTTGGTCTTGTTCCCAAATGCTGACCAATTGATAGATGTCAACACCGTCAAAATCTTCTTGTCCAGAAATCCAATACCAACATTGCTTGGGGACATCCTTCACTCATTTTACACACGAACAATGAGACAGAGGGGTGTTCTCATGTGCTGTACTCCTCTCCTTGAAAGGTGGTTTATTTCGCACCTTCCACAATCTGTCTTGAAGAATGACCAAGGCTCAAGGTGGTCCCAACGGTTGATGACTCTTACTCATTCTGATGTACATTGGTGTTCTTGGTCCAGAGAAAATGTCATCATCGTCGATCGTTGCGGAGAATTCCCTAATGTTCCTTTACTTGGAATCAGAGGAGGTATCACCTACAACCCTTGCCTAGCTTTGAGGAAATTTGGATATGCACGGAGGGATGGCCCTCATGACATGTTGATTCCTGACCTAGTTTTTGACTTCGACAACGATGCGCAAGGACTTCGCCAAAGATTCATCAGAGCTTGGGGAAGGCCCAACAAGGTTGATAGCAAGACACTGGGACACAAGAACTCCATCCCTCTTGAGCCTTATCTCAAGTGGGTACGAGCCCGAGCCCAGAGTCTAATGATGCCTTATCCTCATGTTCTCCCTGTGATTAAAGAGCCCGTTAAGGAAGGAGAGATTCCCTAGACCATCCTACATCCTGACATTACATCGTGGGAGGAAATGCAGAAAAGTTGGATTCAGCTCAAGGAGGAACGGAACACTTTTGAAGCCAGCTTCTACGCTAGTGAGAAGAAGGTTTTAGAGCTTACCCGCCGACTCCATGAGCAAGAGGCCCTCAACACCTACATTGCGCCAAAGAGGATGCGCAATGTCTTTTTACCTTAAGAAGTTTTTGTAATATTTGGCCCATGGGGCATTTATGTACTAACAAATTTCTTCTTATTAATATGACGTGCGTTCTTCTTTGTCTGAAACAATTTCGAATGTCCTAAATCCTTGAATGCATTGCATACATAAGCATACCATTCATCATGTGCATAAGCAGGTCTCACGCCAGGTTTCCTTATCTGTCTGCTGTTTATTTCAGTAGGATGGATCTCGAGCAAACAGTCAAAGACCTACAAGCTCAAAATGCACAGTTTCAGCAACTCCTGACAACCTTGGCTAAAGGTCAGGAGGATCTCAAGACCTTGCTGGGGAATAAAGACCCTGTGAAAAAGAAGAAAAAGAGACTCGGAGTGGCTACTTTAGGGAGAAGATTTGACGGGGAAGCTCGGAGAGTGCTTGAATTTCCTCCTACTTCTGAGCAAGGAACCAGCAAAGGAGGTGGGGCTGCGGTACCTTCCGAGTCCGATGTGGAAGAAGAAGAGGTCGAAGAGGATGAAGATTATTCTGATCAACAATACCCTCCAGCTGATGATAAATACAAGGGTTTAGAAGACAGGTTGGCCGCCATGGAGCTACAAAGAGTACCGGGTTTGGATTTTGAAGACTTGGGTTTGGTCGCCGGGATTGTGATTCCCCCAAAATTCAAAGTGCCAGTGTTTGTGAGGTATGATGGGCTGTCTTGTCCAAAAATGCATCTCAGGTCCTACGTAAGAAAGATCCAACCCTATACGGCAGATAAAAATCTTTGGATTCATTTCTTTCAAGACAGCCTTTCTGGAGCTCAATTGGAGTGGTTTTATCAGCTAGAGGGAACCAGCGTCCGAAATTGGGAAGACTTGGCCACCGCTTTTTACAAACAATACCAGTACAATTCTGACCTTGCTCCTACTCGTGCACAACTTCAGGGTATGTCACTGGGAACAGGCGAAGGGTTCAAAGAATATGCACAAAAATGGAGGGATTTGGCTGGCAGGGTGCAGCCTCCTTTAACCGACCGTGAACTTGTTGATATGTTTCTAGGGACCCTATCTGGGCCATTTTTCAATCATCTGATTGGTAACTCTTCCGCGGGGTTTACCGATTTGATCTTAACAGGCGAAAGAATAGAAGCTGGCATCAAGTCAGGAAAGATTCAGAAGGGTGTTGCTGCAAGTGTTGAGAAGAAGCCTTTTAAGAAGGAAACGGTTGTGGTATATTCCCAGAGAAGAGCAGGGAAGACTGAGCGTCGGCCAACTGTGGGGGCCGTAATGATTCAAAACCCTTCAAGTGAGCAACCTCGCTATAACCAATCCAGACCAAATCAACAACGGGTGGAACGGCCACAACGGCAGTTCACCCGCATTAATATGACTCCAGCGCAAGTGCTTCCCCATCTGTTAAAGTTGAATCTCGCCACCATCAAGGAGGCACCAAAGAATGTGAATACGTCCTCTCTGCATTATCATCCTAATGCTAAATGTGCCTACCATTCTGACAGTGTCGGGCACGACACCAATGATTGTTGGGCACTCAAGCATAAGATCCAAGACCTGATAGAGGCGAAGGAGGTGGAGTTTGACGCTCCGGAGAAGCCTAATGTGATATCTGCACCCATGCCGAAGCACGGCCGAAATGTCAATGCCATTGAAGAAGATTTGTATGTTGCTAACGTCAATGATCTGGTAACTCCATTGCTAACCATCAAGTTGAATTTGTTAAGGGCCGGGATCTTCCCGGGATGTAAAGAAGACTGCTATTGTTGTTACTCTCTGCCGTTTGATTGTCCGTTACTGAAGAAAGGCATCCAAGGCCTTATGGATAGTCGACAAATTTTGTTTGAAAAAGCTTATGCTGTTCCAACTCATACTGAAGATGTCTCAATCATAACCATTCACGCCAATCTTTCCAAGGCCGTCAAAAAGCCTGTTAAGATTACACCAGCTACGAAATATGTTCCTTTGAAGATAACAATGTTAGGGCCTGTCCCCTATGTTTCTGAGAAGTCGATACCATGGAACTACAGCGGCGACGTCTATTACCATGGTATTAAACAAATCGAAATAACTGAAGAAAGTTCGGATGATGAAGAAGCCAGCATTGGTAACATTGCAGGCACGAGCAAAATCACCCGGAGCGGGAGAATATTTTCTCCAGAGATTGCCCCTCCAAGAGCAATCTTTGGACCCTCATCAGCTGATAAGGTCATCCCTGCACCAATAAAACTCTCTGCTAGAGCCCCTTTGATTGAGGATGTTGTTGTTCCTAGTAATGTCTCTCCTACCGCTGCTGATAAAGGTAAGGGAATCCAAGATGAGCTCGTCAGGACGAGGGCTCAGCCCTTGGTCATCCCGGAAACCTCCAAGAAGGAAATGGATGAGATTTTGAGGATAATCAAAAGGAGTGATTACGATGTGGTAGAACAGCTGGGGAAAACCCCCTCAAAGATCTCCATGCTGGCACTACTACTTTGCTCAGAAGCGCACGCTAAAGCCCTGATAAAATTCCTGAAGGCAGCCCATGTGCCCCAGGAAACCTCTGCAGATCAATTTCAAAATTGCGTGGCTAGCCTGACTACGGACAATGGATTAGGTTTCTCTGATGCCGACCTAACTCCTAAAGGTAGAAACCACAATGATGCTTTACACATTTCAGTCGAGTGTCGAGGAACCACTCTCGCACATGTCTTGTCGACACTGGTTCATCGCTGAATGTATTGCCTAAGAAGGCCTTGGACCGACTAGATTGTGAAGGGTTGGAGTTGAAGCCGAGTGATATTGTTGTCAGAGCTTTCGATGGTTCAAAGAGAATGGTCCATGGAGAGGTTGAAATTCCCATACAGGTAGGCACTGAGGTGTTTAAGTCTACTTTCTATGTGATGGACATCCGTTCGTCATACTCTTGCTTGCTGGGTAGGCCTTGGATACACCATGCTGGGGCAGTCACCTCCTCCTTACATCAGATGTTGAAGTATCCTGTCAAGGGAAAGATCATTACTATCCATGGCAAAGAGGAGTACATGATTAGCCACTTGAACTCTTTCTGATATGTGGAGGTTGAAGGGGAGTTCATTGAGACGCCTTTTCAGCATTTCGAAGAAGTCCTTCCTGAAATAACAGTAGCAAAGTTGGCAGCTGAGACACCGAGGCAGATGGCCAGGATGGCATCTCTGGAGGACGCAAGGGCCGCAATAAAGGAAGGGAAGAATTCAGCATGGGGGCAGTTACCTGATATTCCACATAAGACCGACAAATTTGGATTAGGGTTCACTACCGCAGGCCAGAAAGCTATGCGCCGTTCGAAGATTGAAAGAGCGCCAGTCAAAATTTCTCCCTACAGAATCAACGCTTTGGAGGATGAAGACAAAGAGAGCGACATCGAAGAGTGGATTTATCCAACTGTCAAAGGAGGATTGATCAACTGGGAGGCGAAAGACTTTGTCCCCATCACTTTTATTCATCAGTAATTTATCTGTCAAACATTTCCTATTTGGTCTGTAATATTTATTTTCAAACAATCCGTACACTATCTTTTCACCTCATGCCTTGCCCGGGGCATGTAGGTCCATTTGTAAGGGTTTTGACTATTTTTCATATCCATATGCCATGTTTAATGATTCATTGGACGTTTTTCATTTGATAAACTGCTGTGTTCATTTTCTTTCCTTTTGCATTTTTGTTTAAGGATGGCTATCCCTTACACACACCCACACTCACCAATGCAGGTACCCATCCACTATGGATTCCATGGGTGACAATTCTGCTGTATCCTTCAATAACTCTGAAGATCTGATCAATCAAGCTGAGTATGAAGATGACGAAGGTTGTGAAGTACCAGGGGAACTAGCCAGACTTCTACAACAAGAGGAAATGGCCATCTTACCGCACGAAGAGTCATTGGAAACTGTCAACTTAGGGACCGAGGAAGACCGAAAGGAGGTGCAAGTGGGTGCCAATCTGGAACCAAGGGTCAAAGAGCGCCTGATACAGTTGTTGAATGAGTATGTTGAAATCTTCGCTTGGTCTTATGAAGACATGCCGGGTTTAGACACAGACATCGTGGTTCATCGTCTCCCCACAAGAGAGGACTGTCCGCCGATCAAGCAAAATGTTCGCCAAATGAGGCCTGACATGTCTGAAAAGATCAAAGTAGAAGTAATGAAGCAATTCGACGCTGGCTTTCTGGCTGTTACGTCCTATCCTCAATGGGTCGCTAACATCGTACCAGTACCTAAGAAGGATGGCAAAGTCAGGATGTGTGTGGACTACCGGGATTTGAATAGGGCCAGTCCCAAAGATGATTTTCCGCTTCCCCACATTGACATTTTGATCGACAACACAGCTCAGCACAAAGTGTTTTCCTTCATGGATGGATTCTCGGGCTATAATCAAATCAAAATGGCCCCCGAGGATATGGAGAAAACAACTTTTGTCACGCAATGAGGCACTTTCTGTTACAAGGTGATGTCGTTCGGGCTGAAGAACGCAGGGGCAACTTATCAACGCGCCATGGTAGCTTTGTTTCATGATATGATACATCATGAGATTGAAGTTTACGTAGACAATATGATAGCTCGGTCACAAACAGAGGAGGAGCACCTTGAACATCTAGAAAAGCTGTTTGCCAGATTGAAAGAATACAAACTCAGGCTGAATCCAAGTAAATGCACTTTTGGAGTTAGGTCTGGTAAAATTCTGGGATTCATTGTAAGCAACAAAGGCATTGAAGTCGATCCGGCAAAAGTGAAATCAATACAAGAGATGCCTGCTCCCCGTACAGAAAAGGAGGTTAGAGGGTTCTTGGGGCGCTTGAACTATATTGCCAGATTCATCTCTCATCTGACTTCTACCTGTGAGCCAATTTTCAAACTCTTGAAGAAAGATCAGGTAGTCGAATGGAACGACGATTGCCAAACTGCTTTTGATAAAATCAAGGAGTATTTGCTAGAACCTCCTATTCTGATGCCACCTGTCGAAGGAAGACCATTGATCATGTATCTGACCGTCTTGGATAACTCAATGGGGTGTGTTTTGGGCCAACATGACGAGTCTGGTCGAAAAGAGCATGCTATTTATTACCTTAGCAAAAAGTTTACCGACTGTGAGACTCGCTACTCGCTGCTCGAGAAAACTTGCTGCGCTTTGGTATGGGCTGCTCGCCGACTAAGGCAGTATATGTTGACTCATACTACCCTGTTGATTTCCAAAATGGATCCTATCAAGTATATCTTCGAAAAGCCCACTTTATCTGGAAGGATAGCTAGATGGCAAATGATCCTAACTGAGTATGACATCCAGTACACCACCCAAAAAGCTATAAAAGGGAGTGTACTAGCTGACCATATGGCTCATCAAGCTATCGAGGATTATCAACCCATGAGATTTGACTTCCCAGACGAGGACATCATGAATTTGGACAACATTGAAAGTAACGGACTGTATGACGGACCCGAAAAGGGATCCCGATGGACCCTGTACTTTGATGGGGCTTCAAATGCACTTGGAAACGGTATCGGTGCGGTACTCATCTCCCCGGAAGGTTGTCACACACCTTTCACGGCCCGACTTTGCTTCAGCTGCACAAACAACATGGCTGAATATGAAGCTTGCATCTTTGGTCTCAAGGCTGCTATAGACTTGGGAATCAAATCTTTGATCGTATTTGGGGACTCGGCTTTGGTTATCAGTCAAATCAAAGGAGAGTGGGATACCAAACATCCTAATCTTATCCCATACAAAGAACATGTCCTGACATTGTTGCCTCATTTCGAGCAAATTACCTTCGAGCATTTCCCGCGAGAAGAGAATCAGCTAGCAGATGCTCTAGCTACAATGTCTTCCATGTTTAAACTCAACTGGGATAACGAGGCTCCCCAAATCACCATTGAGCGAATGGATGAACCTGCGCATTGTCATGAGATTAATACCGAAGAAGTAGTGGAACAACCTTGGTTCCATGAAATCAAAAGGTATCTCGAGACTAGAGATTATCCTGAAGGAGCTTCCGTAAATGACAAGAAGTTCTTAAGGAAATTTGCTGCCAAATTCTTCCTGAGCAACGGCATCCTTTACAAACGAAGCCATGATTGTGTATTACTCTGATGCGTAGACAAAGCTGAAGCAGAGTTGATCATGACTGAGATACACAGCAGCACATTTGGCACTCACTTGAGCGGGCATACAATGGCTAAGAAGATCCTAAGGGCAGGCTATTACTGGTCTACCATGGAAGCTGACTGCCATCAACATTCCCGTACTTGCCACAAATGTCAAGTCTACGCTGATAAAGTTCATATCCCTCCGGTTCCTCTCAACGTTCTGACTGCTCCTTGGCCATTTGCAATGTGGGGCATTGACATGATTGGAGAGATCAAGCCCACGGCTTCCAACAGACATCGCTTCATCCTGGTTGCCATTGAGTATTTCACCAAATGGGTCGAAGCATCTTCCTTCGCCTCTGTTACTAAAAATGTGGTTGCCCGCTTCATCAAGCAAAATCTCATATGTCGGTATGGTGTTCCAGACAGGATCATCACAGACAACGGTACAAATCTGAATAACACGATGATCACCGCATTGTGCGAACAGTTCAAGATTTATCATCACAATTCATCTCCCTACCGGCCGAAGATGAACGGTGATGTTGAAGCTGCGAACAAAAACATTAAGAAAATCATTCAGAAAATGACAGTCACTTACAAAGACTGGCATGAGATGTTACCGTTTGCTCTGCATGGATACCGTACGACGGCACGTACTTCAACCGGGGCAACCCCATTTTCTTTGGTATATGGCATGGAAGTTGTCTTGCCTATGGAAGTTCAGATTCCTTCTCTAAGGATTATGAAGGACGCAGGTTTGAATGAAGATGATTGGATGCAGACCCGACTTGATCAACTCAATTTGATCGACGAGAAGCGACTCGCTGCTATATGCCATGGTCAGACGTATCAAAAATGGATGATCAAGGCCTTCAATAAGAAAGTCAGACGTCAAGTGTATCAAGTCGGAGATCTCGTAATCAAGCGGATTATCTTGCCGCAAAGTGATCCCAGGGGCAAATAGACTCCTACATATGAAGGACCATTTGTGATCAAGAGCATATTTTCTAGTGGTGCAATGATTCTGACCACCATGGACGGCGACGATTTGCCGCACCCTGCGAACGCAGACATAGTCAAAAGATACTACGCAAAAAATAACCCGACAAGTCAAAAACCCGAAAGGGCGGCTTGGGCAAAAATGGGCATCCCGGTGGACCGAAAACCCGAAAGGGCGGTTCAGGCAAAAGTTAGGGATAAAAATAAAAAAAATCTGTACACCCGGCAAGTTGAAAACCCGAAAGGGCGGCTTGGGCAAAAAGGGGTTTCCCGGTGGATCGAAAACTCGAAAGGGAGATTCAGGTAAAAGTTAGGGAATTAAAGCGTATGACTATGTCTCGTTAGATCACTTCAAAGACAATCTCTTCATCAACCAGTTCCAGGCTCCTAATCAATCTAGTCATCGGCAGGCGAAGCATTGAATGGACAGATATTCAGAGTTGTGAAGGCTATAGCGGAATGAAATCCCATGGAATTATTTCACATAGCCATCTTTATTTTGTATAAATTTTCAATATTTACGACGAAATCCTCTTACTAGGGTGGTTGTCTCCTTTGTACAAATATACTCATAAAAAAAAAGTTAATACAAATACTTTTCCCAGAAATTTGTGTCGCTTCCTTTTCTCTTGCACTATTTGTTTTATTTTGAGAAACGTCCAATGTTTTGTTAAATAGGCATATGCATTTGAACATAATCATTTCCTTATGAATCAAGAAAGAGGATTACTGATAGGTTGAAAGTGCAGTTGAATATCTTGATACCCTTCAAAGGAAACCCCCAGGAGATTTGGAATCCATATCCCCAGCAAACCCTGAAGCTGATCCCCAGTAGACTTTGGAAGCTTATCCCCTGCAGAGTACGGACGTCTCTCCCGAGTTTTATTCAAAGTTATTCCACACAAGGGCTTATAACTGGGTTATCCTCAGCTTATTGCCACAGAAGATCGCACTCGCCAAAATTCTTCCTACCTCCAGCGGAGTTCATCAGAGTTCCCCAACATAACTTATCAATACAATCCCCATAGGAGTTTATCTTTGTTATCCCCAGCCAGAGAATCCTCCAGAACCCAATTCCCCTCAGAATTTAAGTTTCAGTATCCCCAGCCGAGCTAAAGCTTCAAATTATCAAATCCCCAGCGGAGCCAGACTAGTGAACCTTCTCCCCACAGAGTTTTGGGAGGGAAAATCTTGAGTTCCCTAGTGAAGTTGCCAGAGATACTTCCCACCAAACTGAAGATTCTCAGTCTTACATCCCCAGCATGAGTCTATTAGATCGGAACTCCCCAGTAGAAGTCATCAGGAATTCCCCAGAAGATTGGTATACAACCCAAGCTCCTTATTCTCCAGCAACAACCAGGAATTATTCTTCCCAGCAGCAGTCAAGATACTTTTATCTTCAGCCATCCCGAATTCATCTATCCTTTGCAAGACAGCTCTCCAGCTTACATGCGCATCCATTTACATTCATATCATATAACATACATTGTATCATGCATCATGACATTGCATACAACTAACTCTTTACCTTTTCAGGTAAGACTAGTCGACAGACTAAAATCATTATCTTCCGAGATTCTTTCTAGGAATAGTTCAGATATGACCCAGACATGGCAACATTCTAATGCTTATTCCAGATTTATCCAGATGCAGTTTTACACGAGCTCATCATCATGGAACCCTACGCCGGTTCTTTCTCCAAGTTCAAGATTTCTAAAAATAGTTTACGGATTCTTCCCAACAACGGATGTTAATCTATCGCTTATTCAGACTCTTCTCAATTTTTGAAAACAGTTTACGAACGCTTCCCAACAACGGATGCTGCTCTATTGCTTATTCAACTTCAAGATTTCTGAAAACAGTTCACGGGTTCTCCAAGTAACGGAGGTTAACCTATCACTTGTTCAGGTTCTTCTCCAGATTTCTGAAAATAGTTTACGAATTCTTCCCAACAACGGATGTTAATCTATCGCTTGTTCAGACTCTTCTCAATTTTTGAAAACAGTTTACGGACGCTTCCCAACAACTGATGCTGCTCTATTGCTTATTCAACTTCAAGATTTCTGAAAACAGTTCACGGGTTCTCCAAGTAACGGATGTTAACCTATCGCTTGTTCAGATTCTTCTCCGGACTTCTGAAAACAGTTTATGGATTCTTCCCAACAACGGATGTTAATCTATCAACTTGTTCAGATGCAATTTTTGAAAACAGTTTACGGATTCCTCCCAACAACGGATGTCAATCTATTGCTTATTCAGACCCCCAGTTCAGAGATGGTCCCAAGCATGGACACCTTCCTGATACTCATTCCAGATGGCATCTCTAAGCCCATCCCCGACAAGTTTCTGTCATTCCTCCCGATGGCATCGTTAAGCCCATCTCCTAATGGCATCTCTAAGCCCATTCCCGCATCCCTTGCTTTGACGAGTGCAAATTTAAGGGCACTCTAGTGTCCAATCTCCTTTTACCCTCGAGTCACGAAAGGCAAACTTGCCAATCTAACTCTTCGGATTCAAGAAGATTGAACAGGGGCAACTGTTGTACCCCAAAATTTTCCCTCCCATTTTCTCAACATTTCTCATCACCAAGCCCTTGGAGATCAAGATCCAGTTAGGGTTTCATCTGCTCAAGACTTCTCCTTGCACTGTTGACCCAAATTAGGGTTTGTGTTTGCACAAAGATGTTTTGACCTAAGATGCCTAAGATGACTTTCTTGCTTCATATTGGACTCCCAAGTTTATCCATATCAAGTTTCAAGCCTTGATTCCAAGTTTTGCCCAGTCAATTGGGCAGTTGACCTAAAAATTAACTGTATTGGGGAAAAAGTCAACTGTGGCCAATTGACAGTCAAATCTCATGAAAATTGACCCACAACAACATTATAAACTCACATGGACCATTTGATCAAGTTTGGATCACAATTCCACAGGAAATTTGATCAGATCACCAAAAGGGCAAAATGGTCATTTTTAGGGTTTTGACTGCACAAAGGCAATTTTTGACTGTTTGACCTAGCCAATGGCAAACCAAGCTCACATATGGACTCAAGGACCCCATGGAATTGTCTTGACATGCTCAACAAGTTCAAAAGATCCCAAGTACACAAGGTTGACAATTGAATTTCCCAGTCAATTGATCAATTTTGACTGTATACTGAAAAGTCAAACTTTGACTTTTTGGTCAAAATCAAGAGTCAAGATCCATTTTTCATCAAAACATGCCAAATCATGAAACTTGTTAACCAAGAAATCAAAAATTGCAAATTAGGGTTTGAAATGAGAATTTTTCATAACTTAGAATTTTTCTGTTATGAAAAACCCTAATTTTTTCCCAACTTTGCCCCACTTTCTCACCAAGATTCATTTGGATTCAAGCAAAAGTCAAAACATGAAAGTTGTAGCCTATTGCATAATCTACAACTTTTATTCACAAAGTTTTCCCAAAAGAAGCTTGTATCTCAAGTTACAATTTTTGGAACAAGGGTACCAAACCATTCTTAACTTAGTGAAAATTTGACCTATTTTAGGCAAGGTTTTTACCTAACTTCAAGACCATTTTCCATATACTTCCACTTGGAATTTCAATTTGCACTTCAAAGATGGATTGTATTACACATTCCAAGCTTTCCAAAATGTCCAAGAACTCATCAAACAACCTCATGACTTGAGAGAATCGAATTTTGCAATATGGCAAAAACTCACTTTTGAATTGGCCAATTTCCATGTTCATAACTTGTGCAAATTTCTCAAATCAGCATGCAACTTGATTACAGGCCTCTAAACCATTCAACACTCATAAATTTAATGCAAAATCATTGTGCCAAGACCATGTTCTATGTGTTCAAGCATTGCATAGTGGTTTAATCCATTTTTAGATAAAGCACTTTAACCATTTTTGCAAAAGTAAGCTTTATGTCAAAATGAAAATCCAAGAAGTACAGATCAAATCCCCTTGGCACAAGTTTAGGGACTAATCACACTGATCAATGCCAAGGTTTGCAGCATGTTATGGGGGCCTCTACCTGTCTAAACACCAACTTGGCTTTTGGTTGCTTAAAGTGTAAGAAATAGGGCATATCACAACACAACTTTGATCTCAGCAATAGAACCCTTAAGCAAATATTTTGTACACATTCAAGACACCTTAACTGAGCTAGGACACGACTCCAACACCTCCATTGCCCCCTAGAACACAGAACCACCCTAAAACTGCCCAAATGGAGCTCTTAGTGCAGTTTGAGTGCCAACTCTCATCCCTTTCATGCTTTCTTGCCAAAAGCTCATCAAACACATTCCCTAGCATCACTTGAAGCTAATCCAAACATAAAACACGACATGTAACTCCTCTAATCAGTTCCACCATTTTCACTTTCTTGTTTTGCAGTTGAAGGTCCATAGCTCGATTCAAGGTGTTTCAAAGCAAAGTAAGCATTGGAATAGCATCACTACACTTCAGGCAAGCTGTACAGATCATCATCTTGCCCTGAAAGCTCCCCCATTGCCAGATAGAACTTCAACTGAACAGGTATCTTCTTGAACTTCTAACTCTTAGTGTAGGCATCATTAGCTCTAAGTTTGTGAATAAGAAGTGTTCTACTCATGCCCCTGAATCTGTACATGCTTTTACTTTTCATTTATTTTGCCTGAGCTATGAGAATTTAAGGTCTGAATATGGAAGAAAAGTTAGGTCAAGATTTGGGGAATGTTAAAATTCTCTCTCATTTCTGAGAGTTAGGATGAGTTCTTTACATATTTAGAATCGTGATTCAATGCTTAACATTTCTTATGTTGTAAGTTTGTGCAAAAGATCAAGGAATCCAGATGTTTGAATTGATGTTCAGGCGCGCGTTTTTGGACATCTTTCTGTCCAGAGGTTGAAGAAGAAGCCACGTGGGCTGGGCCTGCTTTGATATTCCTTTTCACACCATGTTTTTGGTTTTACACCCCCTAGGCCCATTTTGTTTATTTGCATGATTTTTTGACTTTTCTTTTTTTATCCTGACTTATTTATTTTTGCTAATAATATTAAAAACATAAAAAATATTTTTTACACCATTTTTATATTTTTTAGGTATTTATTTATTTATATGGACATTTGTACATAAATATATATATATATATATATATATATATATATATATATATATATATATATATATATATATATATATATATATATATATATATATATATATATATATATATATATATATATATATATATAGTATTATTTAGAAAAACTAGAAAAATAATGCAAATATATTTTATTTCTGATTTTTATTTCATTTTCTCTTTTGAAAACATTTTGTATCAAAAAATATTTTTTTTTATAAATATTAAATATTATTATTTTGTATATATAATATTTGTTTAGTAAATAATAAAGATATTTATATATATTAGTATATTTAGGTAAATAATACAAAAAATATATACATTTTTTATTTTATTAATATTTGACCTCAAAAAAAATACTTTTTATAAATATACTTCATTTTATTTTATTTTTTGTATATAATAAATAAATACTTGTATAAATTAAATAATATATATATTTACTTAATAAAAATTAGGGTTTTACCCTTAAAACACAAAAACTCCAAAAATGTTACTTTTTTTTATTTTATTCATTTTTTTTGACATAAAAAATATCCTTTTTCCATACATATGAAAACCCTTTTTGCATTTTGCATCTTTATTTTATTTTCCATTTAATTTATGCAATTAATTATTTTGTAAATATTCCAAAATTGATGTAATAGCTAGGTTTAAATTCCTCGTCTAAATATCCCCCCATTTGAATATTTGTACCCCCCTTCCCATATTGTGTTGTAATAGTTTAGGAAATTTAAATTTCGCACTTTATTGCTTTCTAAATATACCATGCTAGAATTAGGGTTTGTATGCAAATATAAAGAACAAAATTAGTTTGACCTAATTTCAAGATAATCAAGCATGAATATGGACAACACATATCACACTTGCACCCCTAGGGTTTCCACTTGTTGCCTTCAAATAAATGGGCCATATTGTATGTTAGGTCTCTTTGGGCAAAACAAATACAAATCAATTGATCATAGTCCCTCGATGACGCTTTCGAAAGTTTCCTAAAAATGATCAAAGTCCCTTAAAAGAAAATTGCCCAAAGATACTTGGCACCGTTGCAATTATGGTCTAAACGATGACCCGCGC
Source organism: Vicia faba (assembly GCA_948472305.1). NCBI lineage: Eukaryota > Viridiplantae > Streptophyta > Magnoliopsida > Fabales > Fabaceae > Vicia > Vicia faba. The sequence continues at coordinate 1,278,133,683 of OX451737.1, forward strand.
CCGTCCCTTTCACCTCCTAATACAAGATTGTCCACCAAATACAATGGTGGAACAAAATTGTCAAAAGGGTTAAAACATAGCATAAATCTTTGAGAACTTTAGGGTAGATAGCTCTTAAGTACTTGTCAACTTGCAAAAGAAAACACTTGCCTATTTTCAAACCACACTTCACAAACACTTTCAAAACAAACTTTCAAAAAACCTTGAAACATCTTTTCAAAAAGACAAACACCTTTTGTAAAACATTCGAGTAAAGAATTGTTACAAGGGTAGCCTAGACAAGGCATCTTTTTCAAAACCTTTTCAAAACCACACACAAAGCACCATTCCAAACAATTGAAAACCAAGGCAAGTTGATCTAAGCAAGTACCTAAGAGCCCATGGATAACCATGGATAGAAAGGGTGCTAATACCTTCCCTTTCTATAATCTACTCCCCGAACCCAAGAAAAATCTCAAAGGTTTTTGTTGTGCTTTTTAAACCTTTCCTTAGGATAAAATAAAAAGTCGGTGGCGACTCTTGCTCAACCGAAACATTTGCGAAAACAAACACAAAACTATAGTCAGTTCTCCCACCGTATCACACAATGCATTGATAAAGTAACAAAGTTTGACATGAATAAATATCCGAACAATCAAAAGGAAATTACAAATTGAAAATTCTAATGAACGAAAAAGCCCTTTTGTTAGAACTTGTCACTTCAAGTGGTGGACCTTGGAGGATTGACAGAAACATTCCAGTTGACCATCTTGTGTGAATTCCAATGCTCCTTCATTAATCAGGTCTTGAATTTTGTATTTCAACCTCCAACAGTCGTCAGTATCATGCCCCGGACAGTTGGAGTGATATGCACACCTTGCATCGGGATTGTAATTAGGCGAAGAAGTCTTGGGATTCGGATGAGGCCTATTAACGTATCCAGATTCATCCTTAACATGTGTTTTAAAGCTTGAGACAACGGCATGTTGAGTTTGGTAAACTGCCTTTTGGATGTATCTAGTTTACTCTGATTAACCCATTGTTTTTGGCGAGGTTGTTGTTGGACCCGTGAGGTAGTAGAAATTTGGAAAGGTCCACTCTTCACCAAACCAAACTCTTGTCTTTTTGGAGGTTGATCAATGACTTGGTCCCCGACCTCGACTATTTGCTTCATACTGTTGTATCTATCTTGATGAAGTTGGTTAATGATGGCTTTCAGCTCTTCTTGTCTTTGGGATAGGCCTTGAATAAGAGCCATCTTCCCCAACATTTGGGTTCTCAATGAACCTACCTTAGCTTGCAGTTATTCCAGCCGTTTGTCCTTATTGTCTTCAGGACTTTTCTTGACCAAGTTCCCAACGAGGAGTGTTTTCAATTCTTCCTGCCCCTTGGATAGGTTTAGGAATATTTCCCATGAATTGAGCTTCTTGAGTTTGAAGATCTCTGTTGTCTTGTTTGAGAGCCATTGCTGAAATAAACAGCGAGAACATGAGAGACCTGTACTGGAAGACCTGTTATGCAATGATATGTATGATATATGTATGCAATGTTTTCAAGGATCTCGCGGGGTAAACAAGAAACTGTTAAAATTTGATTGCAACTTGATTGAAGAAACTTCGTGTCATTGAGAGTCCTTCTTCAAGAGTCAAGCTCACCATATCGAGTGGGTCATAGCCACTGACTCAAGCTATCGTGTTTTGATCTCTAGACGGCATTGGCAAGAGGAAAATAAATCCCCTTGCCCCATGCTAGACGTTTGGTTCATCATAAACTGCACCACAGGCCCTTAAGATCCTTGAAATGGTTAAGGAAATGCTATGGTATGATATTATGATGTGTATGCTATGCGTTTAAGCAAAAGTGAGAGGTGATGTAAGCAAGTAAACCCAACAAGAAATCCAAGTTATTGGATAAGGACTGTAAACAAAACCTGCAAAGAACTCATGTTGTCAGATAATAAAACTGTGCAAGTAGTTCAAGTTGAAAGCACACAAGTCACACAAACAGCCTTAGGTTTAGGCTTTCATGGGTTTTAAGGTAGTACCCTCTTAAAGTTTAGTTGGTTTCAAACTTGTCCTAGAAAAGTAACCGGGTTCTAGAGGATCTCAATATCACTGACCATCCTTTATCGGTCATGGTTTCAGCTCACGCAATCTTTTCTTGCGACCAAAATATCCTGAAAGTCTGATCTCAATGAGTGTAGATTAAGTATCACCCAGTTCTCAGCTCTACACCGAGGCCGGCTATCTCACTACTTTCTAATGGCCAAGTTGTGCAATTAAAGGTTCTAAGGTCAGTTGATGCTTCACGACACCACGCGGCGGCTCTGTATTCTCCTCGTTTCACCACAAGGGATACTGGTACCAACCAAAGTGCCACACCAATGTAGCTACTGCTTCAACCGTATCGGTTTACGCTGTACAGTTCCCTCACAGTCTAACATCTGTCTTTCTCAAATACACAAGTTCTCGCTAAGGAATTTCTTATGCGATCAACACTTCCAAATGGCATCTATAAACCCATTCCCGACAAAGTTTCTGTCACATCTCCAGATGGCATCTATAAGCCCATCTCCCTATCCACCATCTCTCCAAATGGAATCTATAAGCCCATTCCCTACATCACATTGCTGATACTCCAACATGCGAGTGCAAATTTCCGGGCACTCTAGTGTCCAATCTCCTTTTACCCTTGAGTCAAGAAAGGCAAACTTGCCAATCTAACTCTTCAGGTTCAAGAAGATTGAACAGGGGCAACTGTTGTACCCCAAAATTTGCCCTCCCATTTTCCTCAACATTTTCTCATCACCAAACCCTTGGAGTTCAAGATCCAGTTAGGGTTTCCTCTGCTCAAGACTTCTCCTTGCACTGTTGACCCAAATTAGGGTTTGTGTTTGCACAAATATATTTTGACCTAGAATGCCTAAGATGACTTTCATGCTTCATGTTGGACTCCCAAGTTTATCCATACCAAGTTTCAAGTCTTGATTCCAAATTTTGCCCAGTCAATTGGACAGTTGACCTAGAAATCAACTGTATTGGGGAAAAAGTCAATTGTGGCCAATTGACAGCCAAATCTCATGAAAATTGACCCACATCAACATTATGAACTCACATGGACCATTTGATCAAGTTTGGATCACAATTCCACAAGAAATTTGATCAGATCATCAAAAGGGCAAAATGGTCATTTTTAAGGTTTTGACTGCACAAAGGCAATTCTTGACTGTTTGACCTATCCAATGACACACCAAGCTCACATATGGACTCAATGACCCCATGGAATTATCTTGGCATGCTCAACAAGTTCAAAGGATCCCAAATACACAAGATTGATAGTTGAATTTCCCAGTCAATTGATCAATTTTGACTGTATACTGAAAAGTCAAACTTTGACTTTTTGGTCAAAATCAAGGGTCAAGGTTCATTTTTCATCAAAACATGCCAAATCATGAAACTTGTACACCAAGAAATCAAGAAATGCAAATTAGGGTTTGAAATGAGAATTTTTCATAACTTAGAATTTTTCTAAGTTATGAAAAACCCTAATTTTTTCCCAAACTTTGCCCCACTTTCTCACCAAGATTCATTTGGATTCAAACAAAAGTCAAAACATGAAAGTTGTAGCTTGTTGCATAATCTACAACTTTGATTCACAAAGTTTTCCCAAATGAGGCTTGTATCTCAAGTTACAATTTTTTGAATAAGGGTACTAAACCATTCTTAACTTAGTGAAAATTCTAACCTTTTTTGGCAAGGTTTTCTACCTAACTTCAAGGCCATTTTCCATACACTTCCACTTGGAATTTCAATTTGCATTTCAAATATGGATTGTAGAACATATTCCAAGCTTTCCAAAATGTCCAAGAACTCATCAAACAACCTCATAACTTGAGAGAATCGAATTTCACAATATGGCAAAAACTCACTTTTGAATTGGTCATGTACATGTTCATAACTTATGCCATTTGCAAGTCAGCTTGGTTTGTGCTGCATTACAGGTCCTTAAACCATCCAACACTCAATAATTTAATGCATGTTCATTGTGCTAAGGCCTTGTTTCTTGAGTTTAAGCATTACATGTTGGATTAGTCCATAAATAGAAAAAGTAAAATAGCCATTTTTGAAAAGTTAAGCTTTATGTCCAATTGCAAATCCACAAGTACAGATGAAATCTAATTGGAACAAGATTATGAGCATAACACACTGATCAAGGAGGAGTTTTGCAGCATGATTAGAGGTCCTCTACCTGTCTAGAATACAACTTGGCTTTTGTTTGCTTAAGTGTTAAGAAACTTGGCATTTCACAAGATAACTTTCATCTCAGCATTAGAACACTTAAGCAAATATTGTATACACTTTCTAATCATCCTAACCAAGCTAGAACACGAGCAAACAAGGTCCCAAACACTCTGATTCCCAGAATCACTCTCAAACTGCAAAAACAGGGCAAGGCCTGCAGATTGAACACCATCCCTCATCCCTTGCATGATTTCTTGCCCAAAGCTCATCAAACACATTCCCTAGCATCAATGCAAGCTAACCAAAACCTAAAACACGACCTGTAATTCCTCTAACCAGTTCCACCATTTTCATTTTCTTGTTTTGCAGTTGGAGTTCTCTAGCACGATTCAAGAAGTTTCAGGACAAAGTAGAACTTGGAATAGCATCCTCACACTTCAAGGAAGCTGTACAAGTCATCATCTTGCTCTGAAAACTCCTCCATTGCAAGGCACGATTCCAACTGAACAGGTATGTTCATGAGGTTCTATCTCTCAGTATAGGCATTGTTAGCTTTAGGTTTGTGAAGGAAACATGTCACAATCATAGCTCTGAACATGCCCATATGATTAGATTTCATTTATATTATGTGTGCTGCAAGAATTTTGAGTCTGAACATTGATGAAAAACTAGGTCAGGAATTGGGGGAGAAGAAATTCTCCCTCATCTTAGAGAGTTAAGTCAAGCTTTTTATATCCCTGGATTCGTCTTCTCATGCTCTACACTTTTCATGTTGAAAGTTTTGCTTAAAAGTCCAGGAATTGGGAGATAGGAAACGCGTGATTGCTTGAACAAGTTTGTTCTGAGGTTGAAGATGACTGGTTCTGGGCTGGGCCTGGAATGATTTTTCTTATTTGCACCATACATTTACTTCTGAACCCCCTAAGCCCATTTTGTTCATTTTAATGATTTTTTGACTTTTTCTTTTTTGGTTTGACTTATTTATTTTTCTTATGATATTAAAAATATAAAAAATATTTTTCTCACCATTTTCCTATTTGTTAGGTATTTATTTGTTTATGTTAGCTTTTTTGAACATAAATAAATAAATAGATACCCTTTTATTTAAAAATACTAAAAATATACAAATACATTTTACTTTCATTTTTATTTTGTTTTACCTTCTGAAAATATTTTATATAAAAAAATACTTTTTTAAATATTAAAAATTATTAATTTGCATATATAATTCATATTAAGAAAATAATACATATATATATATATATATATATATATATATATATATATATATATATATATATATATATATATATATATATATATATATATATATATATATATATATATATATATATATATATATATATATATATATATATATATATATATATATATATATATATATATATATATATATATATATATATATATTTAGGTTAAAATATAAAATATACACATTTTTATTTTATTAATATTTAATATAAAAAATACCTTTTTTCATAATATACTTCATTTTTATTTTATTTTTTGTATATAATAAATAAATATTATACATATTAAATAATTAATCCATTCTATTTAAGAAATTAGGGTTTTGCCCTAAACAAAAAAAAACTCCAAAAAATAATACTTTTATTTTTGTTTATTTTGACATATAAAAATACTTTTTTTCATGCATACAAAAACCATTTTTTGCATTTTTATATATTTACTCTTATTTCATTTAATTTGTGCAAATAAACATCTTGTAAATAATTCAAATATTGATGTAATAGTTAGGTTTAAATTCCTTGTCAAAATCCCCATTTGAACATTTGTACCCCCCTTCCCATATATGGTTTTGTAATAGCTTAGTAAATTTATTTTCGCACTTTATTGCTTTCTAATTATACCATGTTAGAATTAGGGTTTGTATGCGAAAAAACAACGAAAATAGTTTTGACCTAATTTCAAGATAAACAAGCATGAAAATGGACACACAAATCACACTTTCACCCCCTAGGGTATTCCACTTGTTGCCTTTCAAAATTGGGCCATATTGCATGTTAGGTCTCTTTGGGCAAAACAAACACAAATCAAAAGATCATAGTCCCTCGATGACGCTTTCAAAAAGTTGCCTAAACAAATGATCAAGTCCCTTAAAGAAACATTGCCCAAAGATACTTGGCACCATTGCAATTATGGTCTAAACGATGACCCGCGCCCGTCCCTTTCACATCCTAACATGAGATTGTCCACCAAATACAATGGTGGAACAAACTTGTTAAAAGGGTTAAAACATAGCAATAAACTTTGAGAAATTTAGGAGTAGATAACCTCTTAGTTACTTGAATCAAACTTGCAAAAACAACACACTTACCTATTTTCTAAAACACACCTCACAACACTTTCAAAACAAACTTTCAAAAACAAAATGAAAACCTTTTCAAAAGACATACATCTTTGTATACATCCCCACATGGATCATTACAAAGGTTGCCACTACATTGGCTTCTTTTCAAAACATTTTCAAACCCACACACACAAGCACCATTTCAAACAATTGAAAACAAAAGGCAAGTGATCTAAGCAAGTAACTAAGAGCCCATGGATAACCATGGATAGAAAGGGTGCTAATACCTTCCCTTTCTATAATCTACTCCCTGAACCCAAGAAAACATCTCAAAAGGTTTTTGCTGTGCTTTTTAACCTTTCCTTAGGATAAAATAAAAAGTCGGTGGCGACTCTTGCTCAACCGAAACATTTGCGAAAACAAACACAAACTCACAGTGAGTTCTCTCACCGTATCACATGTTCGAACTCAATACCTCCTGTGAAAACTTAGCCAACTCGATTTTTGAAATTTTTGCACCGGAACTAGCTCGATACGATGAAAATCGACCAAGTTATGATTTTCTTAACATGATGCAAATAAACTTCTGTCACAAATTTTCTGTATGAAAATACTTGATAAATATGCATTTTTGAAGACCTTCTGATCGAAATTGGCTTCCATCCGTGAGAGATGAAAACGTAAATGACGTCAAGAAGAAATTTTGGCCACCAAAACGGGTTCAAAATAAGCCACGATCTTCAAGTTATGAATTTTTTAGTGCATAAAAATTGCACTTTCAGCACACTTTTTCACCACATTTCTTTGAGAAAACTCACACATTCGGAGACCTTCTTTAAAGAATTGACTCTTGAGCTGAACCTGAATTTGAGAATATGTTATCAGAGATATTTTGGCTAAAGAACACCTGAATATGACGCTCCAGGTTGGACTTGTGAATCTTTAAACTCTGAATCGTTGCAAAACGACAAACAGATCTTCAGCACAGAAAATACTTTGAGAATATCCATTGACGAAATAAACATCACTTGTAACCTGAAGAAGCTTGATAAATATACCTTTATTCTATAACCATAAAATTAATAATATGCGTGTATGAAAAGAGGGTAAATTTTGGGGTACAACAGCTGCCCCTGTTCAATCTTCTTAAACCTGAAGATTTAGATTGGTTTGTCTGCCTTTTGTGATCTGAAGGTGGAAGATGATTGAACACTAGAGTGCCCAGAAATTTGCACTCGTCTGTAATGGTGCTTGACTATGTAGGTAGTATCGGGAATGGGCTTATAGATGCCATTTGGAGAAGATGACGGAAGGTCACCGGAGATGGGCTTAAAGATGCCATCCGGAAGATATGATGGAGAATCGTCAGAGATGGGCTTAAAGATGCCATCCAAGATGTGACGGAGTACCGTCGGAGATGGGCTTAAAGATGCCATCTAGAGGATGTTAATTTCCTGAGACATTCCTTCGATGAGAGTTCCTGCTCCTGTTGTTGATGAGGAATCTGCTGAGGAACTGTCTTGGGAGAAATAGAATTTTAGGAGCTTCAGTTGTCTGTTACTCTACTGGGGAATAACTCTGGTTTGGGGAAGCGGAAGTGAACTGCGTGTCTGGTCGGGGTATATGTTGCACCACGACTTACTGGAGAGATGCGAAACCAAATCATGTTTGATCGGGTCCCGGTCTTATAGTGTTGTGGACTGCTGTTTGGGGACAAGAGAGGGAGAACCCGGATAGTAAGGTTATGAGAAGGAACTTGGATAGTAGGGTTACTTCGATATGAAAGTCTGGATAATAGGGCTGTGAGAAGGAACCTAGATGGTAGGGTTACTTCGATATGAAAGCCTGGATAGTAGGGCTGTGAGAAGGAACCTGGATAGTAGGGTTACTTCGATATGAAAGCCTCGATAGTAGGGTTGTGAGAAGGAACCTGGATAGTAGGGTTGTTTCGATATGAAAAGCCTGGATAGTAGGGTTGTAAGAAGGAACCTGGATAGTAGGGTTACTTTGATATGAAAATCCTGGATAGTAGGGTTGTGAGAAGGAACCTGGATATTTTCTAAAACACACCTCACAACACTTTCAAAACAAACTTTCAAAAACAAAATGAAAACCTTTTCAAAAGACATACATCTTTGTATACATCCCCACATGGATCATTACAAAGGTTGCCACTACATTGGCTTCTTTTCAAAACATTTTCAAACCCACACACACAAGCACCATTTCAAACAATTGAAAACAAAAGGCAAGTGATCTAAGCAAGTAACTAAGAGCCCATGGATAACCATGGATAGAAAGGGTGCTAATACCTTCCCTTTCTATAATCTACTCCCCGAACCCAAGAAAACATCTCAAAAGGTTTTTGCTGTGCTTTTTAACCTTTCCTTAGGATAAAATAAAAAGTCGGTGGCGACTCTTGCTCAACCGAAACATTTGCAAAAACAAACGCAAACTCACAGTCAGTTCTCCCACCGTATCACAGAACTGGCGACTCTGCTGGGGAATAAAATTTAAAAGTGGAGTAACCTTAGGGCTTAGATCACCTTTGTTTTCAATTGTTTGCTTTGTTTGCTTTTATATTTGTGGGCTTTGCATCAGAGTTTCATAGATCCTAACCCGGATCTGGGGAATACCCTTTTTAGGTAGCATAATCTGTGAGGGACCTGTCCGGCGTAGACCGACATGGGTGAAGCAGTGGCTACGTTGGTGTGGCACCTTGGTCTGTACCTATATCCCTTGTGTTGCAATGAGGAGAATATAGGTCTTCTAAGGAGTCATTAAACACCAACCAACCTTAGAACCCTAAATTAACCAAACTTGGCCATTAGGACAGTAGCAGTATGCTACACTCATTGAGACTAAACTCTCGCGATGGTTCTGGCCGCAAGAAAAGATTGCGATGCTGGAGTTATGACCGATTGAGGGTAGTCAATTATTTGAGATCCTCTAGAACCCGGTTACTTTTGATAGGACAGGTTTTAACCAACGAAACTAAAAGAGGGTAACACCTAAACTTCATGCTGGCCTGAAACCTAAGGGTTATCTTGTGTGACTTGTGTGTCTTATCATGTTTGCCTGTGTGAATACTTGTGGTGTGCTTCATCATAGCATCATGCCATCATACCATTGCATGCATCCTGAATAAAGGACTAACCCATTTCAAAGACAAAAAAGTTTCATCTTTGCTCTGTTTTGTAGGACATCATGATGCCCGTGCGTAGGAATACTATCCGGCTCAACTTTGTTCAACCACCAACTTTTCTCAAGGATTTGGTTGGTAGGATTCCAAACACTTCTTCCTTCATCAACAGGCATGGTTCTCTCCTTGGCTTGATCACTGCAAAATGGGACCAACAACTGATCAGTGTTCTGACCCAGTTTTATGACCCTCTGTATCATTGTTTCACCTTTCAAGACTTCCAGCTGGTTTCTACCCTGGAAGAATTCTCCTATTTGCTTGGGATCCCTGTCTTGGAGCAAACTCCTTTCACTGGTTTGGAAAAGACTCTTAGGCCTGAAGAGGTTGCTGCAGTTCTCCCCTTGACCAAAGAGGAGGTATTGGCTAACTGGGAAACTAGAAGTGGAGTTAAGGGATTTTTGGTCAAATTTCTGGTTGGCAAGGCTAATGATTTCTGGAATGACTTGGACTTCAAGGCGTACGAAGATATTCTGGCTCTTTTGATCTATGGTCTGGTATTGTTTCCCAATCCTGACACCTTTATCAGTATCCATGTCATAAGGATCTTCATGTCTCGGAATCCTGTACCCACTCTTTTGGGTGATATCCTGCAACAACTCTATGCTCGTACTGCTCGAAAACGGGGAACTCCGTGGTGTTGTGCTCCTTTGCTAGTGAGGTGGTTTATTTCGCACCTTCCTAAGTTCGTGCTGAAGAATGAAGAAGGAAAGGGTTGGGCTCGTAGGTTAATGTCTCTCACTAATAATGACATCACTTGGGCTCTCAGAGGTTTGGATGAAGTAGCTGTCATTGATCGTTGCGGAGAATACCCTAATGTCCCTTTGATTGGTATCCAAGGAGGAATCTCTTATAATCCATGCTTAGCTCTCTGCCAGTTTGGAAGAGCCAGAAGAGTTGGGCCTCATGAAATGTTGGTTCCTCACTTCCATTTTGAGTTTCAGGCAGACAGTGATAAACTACGCCATGGATTCATTAAAGCTTGGGACAGAATTCACAAAGCTGACCCACATGAGTTGGGACCAAAGACTTCTCTACCAATGGAACCCTATTGCAGATGGGTCCGCATCTGTGCTCAGAAGTTAGGTATGCCGTATGAAGCTGTCAGACCTATCATTCTTGAATCTCCTGATGAAGATGGGGTTCCTCCAACTGTCCCCCCCCCCCTCAGATACCTACTGATTTTGGCACAATGAAGAGATCTTGGGCGCAGCTAAAGGAAGAACGGGATTTTTATCGGGAAAAGTTCAACGAACAGGAGCGGAAGATCCAGAGGCTGACTAAGCAATTGGAGGAAGAGCGGGTCCTGAATAACTACATCAACACTGAGAAAAGGAGGCCATGGGAGCACTGATGGGATTTGGATATTTCCTTTTATAGCTTGTATTTCCTTTCCAGTATTTTTCATTCCTGTATTGCCTAAGGGCAAGTTGTTGAACAATTAAAATTTTAATCTAATGAAGTGTGTTTCCCTTCAGTCTACAAAGTTGAATCTTGTTTGTCTTTGAAAACATAAAACATACGCATCTCATTGCACCATATGCATAGCAGGTACCCTATTTCACAAGTTGCTTAATCTTCTTCGCTGTTTATTTGAACAGTCATCATGAATCCAGACTCATCCAGTGAGCAAGCAATCAAGGCCCTTCAGGCCCAAAGTGCCCAGTTTCAAAAAATGGTCCTGAGCCTGGCCCAAGGTCAGCAAGAGTTGAAGACCCTACTCCTGAAGAAGAAGAAGAAAAAGAGGACTGCGTTATTCAACACTGGACGCAGATTTGGGAACACACTCCATAATGAAGCTGATCCAACTACTTCTTCTGCTGAGAAAAACAGTCCCCAAGGGGGAGGAGCTCCTAGTCCTGCAGTCTCTGACAACGAGACGGACTACAATGACGAACAATACCCACCTGCTGCTGACAGATACAAGCAATTGGAAGACCGCTTGAGCGCCATGGAGATTCAGAATGTGCCGGGGCTGGATTTCGGAGATTTGGGGTTATCTTCTGGGGTAGTAATCCCACACAAGTTTAAGGCGCCTTCCTTTGCCAAATATGACGGGGCTTCCTGTCCAAAGCTGCATCTAAGGTCGTACGTAAGGAAGATCCAACCTTACACGGAAGATAAAAACCTTTGGATTCACTTCTTCCAAGATAGCCTTTCGGGGTCACAGCTTGAATGGTTCTACCAACTAGATGGAACTAGCATCCGACACTGGGAAGATTTGGCAACCGCATTCTACAGACAATATCAATACAATTCTGATCTCGCTCCTACGCGTACCCAACTTCAGGGTATGTCTCTAGGAACGGGCGAAGGGTTCAAAGAATATGCACAAAAATGGAGAGATTTGGCTGGCAGGGTGCAGCCTCCATTAACTGATCGTGAGCTGGTTGATATGTTTCTAGGGACTTTATCTGGTCTGTTTTTCAATCATTTGGTTGGTAACTCCTCCGCTGGGTTTACGGATTTGATTCTGACGGGAGAAAGAATTGAAGCTGGCATCAGGTCAGGGAAAATACAAAAGGCTGCCTCCCCAAGTACTGAGAAGAGGCCTTTCAAGAAAGAAGCAAGTGCCGTCTATGGTCCTAGAAGACAAGTCAAGCCAGAAAGTCGCCAAGCCGTCAATGCTTTGGTCATTTCAAAACCTGTTGCTGCTCCTCAGCAGTACAATCAACAAAGAAGTGAAAGGCCCAAGAGACAGTATACTCGGTTGAGTATGACCTTGTCACAAATTTTACCGCAACTGTTATCAACCAACTTGGTGACCATCAAAGAAGCTCCTAAGGTCGTTAATACTGCATCTCCTAAGTATAACCCGAATGCCCGTTGTGCTTATCATTCTGATAGCCCCGGGCATACTACTGATGATTGCTGGGCCTTGAGAAACAAAGTGCAAGATCTTATCGACGCGAAGGAAATTCAGTTTGAGGCGCCTGAGAGGCCAAATGTTGTAACTGCTCCTATGCCCCAGCATAGAGTAAATGCCATTGAGGAAGATCTGTATGTTGTTTCGGTGAATGATGTTGCTACCCCTCTATTGACTGTTAAGAGGAACTTACTACTAGCCGGTTTATTTCCGGGTTGTAGCAAGGGTTGCCTCCTGTGTGTTGTTATCCCTACCGGTTGTCCGCTGCTGAAATCAGGCATCCAAAGACTGATGGATAGCAAAGAAATTCTATTCAAGAAAACTGTTGTTCCATTTGTCTCTGTTGAAGAAATATCTGTTGTCACAATTTACAATCCTACCAAAGCTCCTCCGAGGAAGCCAGTCCAAATTTTGTCTGTTGCACCCATTACTATTACTGTTCCGGGGCCTCTCCCCTATGAGTCTGATAAAGCGGTCCCATGGCATTATGGGGCCGACGTGTATGTGCTTGGAGTGAAGTAGGAGTTCAACACCAATACCAGTATCAGTAACATCACTGGTCCCGCCAAGATTACCCGCAGTGGCAGGCTCTTCTCGCCTGACATTGCACCGCCAGTTATCCGAAAACCTCTCACCATCACACCCGCAAGTGTGCATGTTCCGAATCAAGTTCCTGTGTCTACTACTGCCGCCGAGTCCTCTGATACTCGGGGCAAAGAAGTTGCTACCGATTTTCCTGCCAGGAAGGAGGCACCAAAAAAGACTGTTGTGGAAGCCTCCCAACAAGAAATGGAGGAAATCCTTAAAATCATCAAAAAGAGTGACTTTAATGTTGTTGAACAGTTGGGGCATACCCCCTCCAAAATCTCTATGCTATCATTGCTGCTATGCTCAGAGGCCCATGCAAAAGCCCTGATTTCATTTCTGAAAACGGCCCATGTGCCGCAAGAGACCTCTGCAGATCAATTCACTGATTGTGTGGCTAATTTGACAGCGGACAATGGCTTGGGGTTCTCGGATGCTGACCTTACCGCCAAAGGGAAAAATCACAAAGATGCCCTGCATGTTTCCATAGAATGCAGGGGCACTACTCTCGCACACGTGTTAGTGGATACCGGCTCTTCCCTGAATGTTTTGCCCAAGAAGGCATTGGACCGCTTGGATTGTGAGGGTCTGGAGCTGAAACCTAGTAACATCATTGTTAGAGCCTTCGGCGGTTCTAAGAGGATGGTGCACGGTGAAGTAGACATCCCTATTCGTGTGGGTTCCCAAGTCTTCGACTCAACGTTCTATGTAATGGATATTCGTCCATCTTACTCCTGCTTGTTGGGTCGACCCTGGATTCACAAGGCTGGGGCAGTAACCTCCACTCTACACCAAAAGCTCAAATACCCTGTCAAAGGGAAGATTGTTACTGTGCAGGGTGAGGAGGAATACATGGTTAGTCACTTGAATTCATTCCGGTATATCGAGATGGACGGGGAGTTTATTGAAACCCCCTTTCAGCATTTTGAGGAGGTACCTCCAACGTTGGCATCAGCTGAAACAGTGGTTGAAGAAGACTTTCCATTGAAGATGGCGTCCCTGAAGGATGCTCGGGCTGTAATCGAGAAAGGCAATTGTGCAAACTGGGGTCAGCTTCCTGACTTCACTCAAAAGAATGACAAGTTTGGGCTGGGCTTTACTGTAGAGGCTCAGAGGGCTGTGCGCAAGGACAAGATCAGAAAGGCTCTGGTGTTTATCTCCCACCCAAGGGTGAATGCTATCGAGGAGGACGTAGAGGAAGCAGAGTTTGACAGTTGGATCTATCCAACCACCAGCAACGAACCAAGCAACTGGACGGCAAAGGATTTTACACCTATCACATTTGTCACACAGTAATTAATTCTTTTGATTTCTAATTTGTAACAAACAATATGTTAAAACTTTGTTGGCTCGGTGTCCTACCCGGGGCATCGTAGCTCCATTTGTGAGGGCCTTTTGTATGACATTTCCATATATCATCAATCAAAACATTGGACGTTTGTTGCATTTCAAATCTTGTGCTCTTTTTCTTTCTGTGTTATATATTGCAAAACAGCTATATTTACACACACTCACTCATACAGATTTCAATCCACTCTGGATCTTACTGGTAACAGCTCTGCTACCACCAGTTATGACTTCGAGAATCCGATCAACTTGGCCAAAGACGAAGGTGAAGATGATTGCGAAGTTCCTGGTGAACTCGCAAGACTGCTACTCCAAGAAGAGAGGGCTATTCAACCACATGAAGAGCCAGTGGAAACAGTGAACCTGGGTACTGAGACAGATAGGAAAGAGGTCAAGATTGGTGCCAATCTAGAGCTCAGCGTGAAGCAACGATTGATCCAGATGCTACATGATTACATGGAGATATTTGCTTGGTCCTACGAGGACATGCCCGGTTTGGATTCCGACATTGTAGTTCATCACCTGCCAACCAAGGAAGACTGCCCTCCGGTAAAGCAAAAGGTCCGCCGCATGCGCCCAGAGATGTCCGAAAAGATCAAGGCTGAGGTTATGAAGCAATTCGATGCCGGGTTTCTAGCGGTAACTTCTTATCCTCAATGGGTTGCCAACGTGGTGCCAGTGCCAAAGAAGGACGGAAAAGTCAGGATGTGTGTCGACTACAGGGATTTGAACAGGGCAAGCCCCAAGGATGACTTCCCCTTACCTCACATCGACGTTCTTGTTGACAATACTGCCCAACACAAGGTGTTCTCCTTCATGGATGGTTTTTCAGGGTATAATCAGATCAAGATGGCTCCGAAAGATATGGAAAAGACTACCTTTGTGACTCAGTGGGGCACCTTCTGCTACAAGGTCATGCCATTCGGGTTGAAAAATGCTAGGGCAACCTATCAACGTGCCATGGTTGCTTTATTTCATGATATGATCCATCATGAGATTGAGGTATATGTTGATGACATGATTGCAAGGTCCCAAACTGAGGAAGAACACCTTGATCATCTGAGGAAACTGTTTGACCGACTGAAGTTATACAAGCTGAGGTTGAATCCCAACAAATGCACCTTTGGGGTGAGGTCCGGAAAATTGTTAGGTTTCATTGTAAGTGATAAAGGTATTCAGGTGGGCCCTGCCAAGGTAAAAGCCATACAAGAGATGCCAACTCCAAAGACAGAGAAAGAAGTCAGAGGCTTCCTGGGACGACTAAATTACATTGCCCGATTCATCTCACATCTAACTGCTACTTGTGAGCCAATCTTCAAATTACTGAAGAAAGATCAAGTAGTACGCTGGAACGATGAATGTCAGGCTGCCTTTGAAAATATAAAGGAATATCTCCAAGAGCCACCCATTCTTATGCCACCAGTGGAAGGAAGACCTCTGATACTATACTTGACAGTACTTGACAATTCAATGGGGTGTGTGCTGGGGAAGCATGACGAGTCTGGCCGAAAAGAGCACGCTATTTATTACCTGAGCAAAAAGTTTACCGACTGTGAGTCTCGTTACTCACTGCTTGAGAAAACTTGCTGCGCTCTGGTATGGGCTGCTCGCCGGCTGAGACAGTATATGCTGACCCACACCACTTTGTTGATTTCAAAGATGGATCCCATCAAGTACATATTCAAAAAGCCTGCTCTGTCTGGAAGAATAGCAAGATGGCAAATGATCTTGACAGAATATGATATCCAGTATACAACTCATAAAGCAATCAAAGGAAGTGTACTGGCAGATCATTTGGCACACCAACCTGTGGACGATTACCAATCATTGAACTTTGATTTTCCGGACGAAGACATCATGGTGGTAACTGATTGTGAAGTACCTGGACCGGATGAAGGACCTGAGGAAGGATCCCGATGGTCTATGCATTTTGACGGAGCCTCCAATGCTTTGGGTAACGGCATCAGCGCTGTAATCATATCTCCCAAAGGAACTCATACTCCACTCACCGCCCGATTGTGTTTCAACTGCACCAACAACATGGCAGAATATGAGGCATGTATCATGGGTCTGCAAGCTGCAATCGACTTAAGGATCAAATTTTTGAGTGTCTTCGGAGATTCCTCTCTCGTGATCAATCAGATCAAAGGCGAGTGGGATACGAAACACCCAAATCTTATTCCTTACAAGGAATATGTGTTGACCTTGCTTCCCCACTTTGAAAAGATAACTTTTGAACACTTCCCAAGAGAGGAGAATCAGCTAGCGGACGCACTAGCTACGATGTCTTCAATGTTCAAAGTTAAATGGGACAATGAGGCTCCCCGGATCATCATCTGGAAGTTGGACGAACCGGCATACTGCTGCGATCTTGAGGCCGAAAAGGTGACTGAAAAACCCTGGTATCATGAGGTGAAGAGGTACTTGGAAGCTCAGGAATATCCTGAAGGTGCATCTGTCAATGACAAGAAGTTCATGAGAAGGTTTGCGGCAAAATTCTTCCTCAGCAACGGCATTCTCTACAAACGGAATCATGATTCAACTCTACTACGTTGTGTGGATAAAGCTGAAGCGGAGAAGATCATGATAGAACTGCATGAAGGTACATTCGGAACACATTCCAGTGGACACTCCATGGCAAAGAAAATCCTACGGGCAGGATATTTCTGGTCCACAATGGAAGCCGATTGTTACCAACACTCTCGAACTTTTCACAAATGCCAGATCTATGCTGACAAGGTACATATTCCTCCAGTTCCTCTGAACGTCCTGACGGCACCTTGGCCTTTTACAATGTGGGGCATTGATATGATCGGTGAGATCCGACCGACGGCATCCAACGGGCATCGCTTTATCTTGGTGGCAATCGATTACTTCACGAAGTGGGTTGAGGCAGCTTCCTACGCAACGGTAACCAAGAGCGTCGTGGCACGTTTCATCCGGCATAATCTGATCTGTCGGTACGGCGTCCCGGAAAGAATCATTACGGACAATGGTACCAATCTCAATAACAAAATGATCACTGAACTCTGCGAACAATTCAAGATACAGCACCACAACTCTTCTCCCTACCGACCGAAGATGAATGGGGTTGTAGAGGCAGCTAATAAGAATATCAAGAAAATTGTGCAGAAGATGACAGTGACCTATAAAGATTGGCACGAGATGTTACCGTTTGCTCTTCATGGGTACCGTACCGCAGCAAGGATGTCAACCGGGGCAACTCCTTTCTCCTTGGTCTATGGCATGGAGGCAGTCTTGCCAATTGAAGTCCAGATACCCTCTCTCCGGATAATGAAGGATGCAGACTTGAGTGAAGATGACTGGATCCAGACTCGACTTGATCAATTAAACCTGATTGACGAAAAGAGGCTCACTGCTATCTGTCATGGTCAGACGTATCAAAAACGGATGATCAGGGCATTTAACAAGAAAGTCAGACCACAAGAGTATCAAGTTGGAGACCTGGTAATCAAACGCATCATCCTTCCTCAAAGTGATCCCCGGGGAAAATGGACCCCTACATACGAAGGGCCATTTGTGGTTAAACATGTGTTCTCAGGAGGAGCCATGATTCTGACCACCATGGATGGTGACGACCTTCCTCACCCCGCCAATGCAGACATAGTGAAAAGATACTACGCATGAATAAAAGACCCGCTAGGTTGACATACCTAGGTAAAAATAAGGGCTTCCCGGCGAACCAAAAGGGTTCGGGCAAAAATAAGGGATGAAAATGAAAAATCTGCACACCCGGCAAGTCGAAAACCTGAAAAGGCGGCTTGGGCAAAAATGGGTATCCCGGTGGACTGAAAACCCAGAAGGGCGGTCCAGGCAAAAGTTAGGGATAAAGTGTAACACTATGTCTCATTGGATCACTTCGCATCCGGAATTCGGCATCAACTATCTGACTCAGATTTCGGCATCGACCAATCAGCTTCATCTTCAACTAGGCAGCAAAGTGATGAGACGCTTGAAGACATAAAGGCGATAGCAGAGTTGGAACCCAGTGGGATTGTTCACATAGCTGTTTTGTTTCCTTTTCAAAATTGTAAATTCTATGATTTCGGCGGCATTCTCTTACTAGGATGTCAGCCTCTTGTACAAAAACGCCTATTCATAGGCAAAATTCAAATCAATACAAATTCACTTGTCCATACAAGTTGCCATTGTTTTTCCTTTTTCTGTTTTGTCTTGCGAAGAACGTCCAATGTTCATTTTTGATATATGCATTTGACATTAAATTGCTGATTCATAAATATTTGCATATGAAACAAAAGACTAATTACAGGTGACATCAGATACAGGGGAAATGTGAAGTTGTCTGATGCAGTCTGGTTGCTTTGTCCGCCAAGGTACCAAGGTAGATTCGACTGAAGAATGTGACCAAATCATCTCAACGCCCCACAGAGTAAGACAAGATTCAGCAATACTTTCCCCGAGCAGAGTTGGTCCCCCGTCGATCCTGAAAAGGCACAACATTCCCCAGCAGGTCTTAAAGCTTATCCCCAGTAGATTCTGGAAGCTTGTTCCCTGCAGAATACGGACGTCTCTCCCGAGCTTTATTCAAAGTTATTCCTCACAAGGGCTTATAACTAGGTTATCCTCAGCTATCTGCCACGGAAGATCGCCCTCGGCAAAGTTCTTCCTTTTCCCCAGCGGAGTTTATCTTCGGTGTTCCCAAGCGGAGTTTATCATCATTATCCCCAGCGGAATCCATCATTGAAGTCCTCAGTAGACCTCTCATCAAAACTTCAGCAAAGTATCTCTTCCACAAGAGCAATTCCCCGGCTGGTCGTCAAGGATTTATTTTCCTAAGACGAAATTACATTCATAAACATTTCATATTTTCATACATCTTGCCTACATACATGATAAAGTGCATACAACACTATCTCATGTTGAACATCATGACCTCATGCATATCATACATCATGACATTGCATACAACTTATGTTTTTGCCTTTTCAGGGAAAAAGACAATCCCAAAGACAACTACCTTCAACTGTCACAATTCCAGATTCGATACCTGTATCTAGCCAGGGCACATCTGAGAGTGATTAGTTTCCAGACTCGATTCCTGTATCTAGCCAGGGCACGTCTGAAGAGTTCAAAGATTCGATTCCTGTATCCAGCCAGGGCACATCTATCAACTACAACAATTCCAGATTTGACTCCTATATCCAGCCAGGGCATATCTGTTGACCATTTCCAGACTCGATTCCTGCATCTAGCCAGGGCACGTCTGAAGAGTTCCAGATTCGACTCCTGTATCCATCCAGGGCACATCTGTGAGCAACCAATTGTAGATTCGACACCTGTATCTAGCCAGGGCATATCTGTTGACGACTATTTCCAGATTCGATTCCTGTATCCAGCCAGGGCACATCTATCAACTACAACAATTCCAGATTCGACTCCTGTATCCAGCCAGGGAATATCTGTTGACCATTTCCAGACTCGATTCCTGCATCTAGCCAGGGCACGTCTGAAGAGTTCCAGATTCGACTCCTGTATCCAGCCAGGGCACATTTGTGAGCAACCAATTGTAGATTCGACACCTGTATCTAGCCAGGGCATATCTGTTGACCCCATTTCCAGACTCGATTCCTGTATCTAGCCAGGGCATGTCTGAAGAGTTCCAGATTCGACTCCTGTATCCAGCCAGGGCATATCTGTTGACGACTATTTCCGAATTCGATTCCTGTATCCAGCCAGGGCACATCTGTAAGCAACCGATTGTAGATTCGACACCTGTACCTAGCCAGGGCATATCTGCATGAGGAGATTGAAGATCAAACACCTGTAACAAGCCAGGAAAACATCTGTCTTTCTCAAATACACAAGTTCTCGCTAAGGAATTTCTTATGCGATCAACACTTCCAAATGGCATCTATAAACCCATTCCCGACAAAGTTTCTGTCACATCTCCAAATGGCATCTATAAGCCCATCTCCCTATCCACCATCTCTCCAAATGGCATCTATAAGCCCATTCCCGACATCACATTGTTGATACTCCAACATGCGAGTGCAAATTTCCGGGCACTCTAGTGTCCAATCTCCTTTTACCCTCGAGTCACGAAAGGCAAACTTGCCAATCTAACTCTTCAGGTTCAAGAAGATTGAACAGGGGAAACTTTTGTACCCCAAAATTTGCCCTCCCATTTTCCTCAACATTTTCTCATCACCAAACCCTTGGAGTTCAAGATCCAGTTAGGGTTTCCTCTGCTCAAGACTTCTCCTTGCACTGTTGACCCAAATTAGGGTTTGTGTTTGCACAAAGATATTTTGACCTAGAATGCCTAAGATGACTTTAATGCTTCATGTTGGACTCCCAAGTTTATCCGTACCAAGTTTCAAGTCTTGATTCTAAATTTTGCCCAGTCAATTGGACAGTTGACCTAGAAATCAACTGTATTGGGGAAAAAGTCAACTGTGGCCAATTGACAGCCAAATCTCATGAAAATTGACCCACATCAACATTATGAACTCACATGGACCATTTGATCAAGTTTGGATCACAATTCCACAAGAAATTTGATCAGATCATCAAAAGGGCAAAATGGTCATTTTTAGGGTTTTGACTGCACAAAGGCAATTCTTGACTGTTTGACCTAGCCAATGACACACCAAGCTCACATATGGACTCAAGGACCCCGTGGAATTATCTTGACATTCTCAACAAGTTCAAAGGATCCCAAATACACAAGATTGATAGTTGAATTTCCCAGTCAATTGATCAATTTTGACTGTATACTGAAAAGTCAAACTTTGACTTTTTGGTCAAAATCAAGGGTCAAGGTTCATTTTTCATCAAAACATGCCAAATCATGAAACTTGTTCACCAAGAAATCAAGAAATGCAAATTAGGGTTTTGTTGTACCCCAAAATTTGCCCTCCCATTTCCTCAACATTTTCTCATCACAAGACCTTTGAAGATCAAGATCCAATTAGAGTTTCCTCTGCTCAAGACTTCTCCTTGCACTGTGGACTCAAATTAGGGTTTGTGTTTGCCCAAGGATGTTTTGACCTAAAATGCCTAAGATGACTTTCATGCTTCATATTGGACTCCCAAGTTTACCTATACCAAGTTTCAAGTCTTGATTCCAAGTTTTGCCCAGTCAATTGGACAGTTGACCTAGAAATCAACTGTATTGGGGAAAAAGTCAACTGTGGCCAATTGACAGTCAAATCTCATGAAATTTGACCCACATCAACATTATGAACTCATATGAATCATTTGATCAAGTTTGGATCACAATTCCACAAGAAATTTGATCAGATCACCAAAAGGGCAAAATGGTCATTTTTAGGGTTTTGACTACACAAAGGCAATTTTTGACTGTTTGACCTAGCCAATGGCAAACCAAGTTCACATAGGGACTCAAGGACCCAATGAAATGGTCTTGACACATTCATCAAGCTCAAAAGATCCCAAGTACACAAGATTGACAGTTGAATTTCCCAGTCAATTGATCAATTTTGATTGTATACTGAAAAGTCAAACTTTGACTTTTTGGTCAAAATCAAGAGTCAAGATTCATTTTTCATCAAAACTTGCCAAATCATGAAACTTTTTCACCAAGAAATCACAAAATGCAAATTAGGGTTTGAAAATGGAATTTTTCATAACTTAGAATTTTTCTAAGTTATGAAAAACCCTAATTTTTTCCCAACTTTTCCCCACCTTTTCACCAAGATCCATTTGGATTCAAACAAAAGTCAAAACATGAAAGTTGTATCTTGTTGCATAATCTACAACTTTGATTCACAAAGTTTTCTCATTTGAAGCTTGTATCTCAAGTTACAATTTTTTGAATAAGGGCACTAAACCATTTTTAACTTAGTGAAATTTTAACCTATTTTGACAAGGTTTTCTACCCCACTTCAAGGCCACTTTTCACACCCTTCCACTTAGAGTTTCAATTTGCATTTCAAATATGGATTGTAGTACACATTCCAAGATTTCCAAAATGTCCAAGAACTCATCAAAAAACCTCATAACTTGAGAGATTCGAATTTCACAAGTTGGGAAAAATCCACTTTTGAATGGTTCATGAACATGTTCATAACTTGGACCATTTTCAAATCAGCATAGTTTGTGCTACATTGCAGGCCCTAAAACCCTTTGACACTCATAAATTTAATGCAAAACCATTGAACCAAGTTGTTATTCTAAGCCTTTGGTCATTACACAAGGAATTAAGCCTAAACTAGAAAAAGCACTATTTCCATTCTTGAAAAGAAGAACTTTATGTCAAGTTTGCAATCCAAGTGGTACAATCAAGATCTTCTTGGCACAAGTTTGTGAGCAAATTGCACTGATCAAGGCAAGGGATAGCAGCATAGTGGGAGGGCCTGTACAGGCTAGAAAGATCAAGTGGCATTTTGTTGCTTAAGATAGAAGAAAAGTCCATAACTTGTGACATCTTGAACCTCAGCATAGAAACACAAGAGAGAAGTTATCAAACACATTCATAAGAACATATCCAAGCTAACACACGAGCCCTTGCCATCTAAAACACCCCCATTGCCCTAATCACCTTGAAACTGCACAAACAGGGGAACCCCTGCAGATTGAGTGTTATCTCTCAATCCCTTCGAGCATTCTTGTCCAAACCTGTTCCTCTACCTTCCTTACAACATATGCAAGCTAACCATTTCCTGAAACCTGACCTGTAACACCTCCAAGCCACTTCACCATTTTTAATTTTCTTTTTTGCAGTTGGAGTTCACTAGCTCGATTCAGGGAGTTTCAAGACAAAGTAGGACTTGGAAAAGCATCCTTACACTTCAAGGAAGCTATACCAATCATCATTTTACTCTGAAACATCCTCCATTGCAAAGCACGATTCCAACTGAACAGGTACATTCATGGAGTTCTATCTCTCTTGTTAGGCATTGTTAGCTTTAGGTTTGTGAAGAAAATATGTCACAATCATAGCCCTGAACATGCTCATATGTTTAGATTTCATTTATATTTCGTGTGCTTAGAGAATTTTATGTCTGAACATGGTTAAAAAATTAGGTCAGGATTTGGGAGAGAAGAAATTCTCTCTCATTTCTGAGAGTTAGCTTGACTTCTTTATATGTCTAGAACCGTGGTTTCAAGCTCTACAGGTTTCATGTTGGAAGATTTGGCAAAAGATCAAGGAATGAGAAGTTAGAAAACGCGTGTTTTTTGAACAAGGAAGTGTTCTGAGGTTGAAGATGAAGCTACATGGGTTGGGCCTGTGTGGTTTCTTCTTTTTGCACCATATTTCCATTTTCTCACCCCCCCTGAGCCCATTTGTCCATTTTTTAACATTTTTGACTTTTTCTTTTTTTGTTTGACTTGTTTATTTTTTTCCAGCACATTAAAATTTTGAAAATATTTTTTCCATCATTTTTTGTATTTATTGCATATTTATTTGTTTATTACCTTTGTTTATACATAAACATTATATATATACTATTATTAGAATAAATATATAAATAGTGCAAATGCATTTTTATTATTTTTACCTTCTGAAAATATTTCACATAAAAAACACTTTTTTTATTTATTTTATTAAAATATTAAATATATATTTATTTTGTGTATAATACATATTTAAGATTTAATATATATATATATATATATATATATATATATATATATATATATATATATATATATATATATATATATATATATATATATATATATATATATATATATATATATATATATATATATATATATATATATATATATATATATATATATATATATATATATATATATATATATATATATATATATATATATATATATATATATATATATATATATATATATATATATATATATATATATATATATATATATATATATATATATATATATATATGTTTATCAATATATTTAAGTTAAAAATATAAAAAAAAATATACTTGAATTTTATTTTTATTAATATTTGATACAAAAATACTTTTTCCATAATATACTTCATTTTATTTTATTTTTATAAATAATAAATAAATAGTTGTATTAAATTAGATAATAAGGCATTTTCTTTTAAAATTAGGGTTTTTGCCCTAAAATCAAAATACTCCAAAAAATAATTTTTTTTTATTTTCTTTTCTCTTTTGCATAAATAATATTTTTCTCATACATATACAAAACACTTTCTTTTGCATCTTGCATTGTTATTTAATTTTTGTACATTGATTAATTGCAAATATTCAAAATGATGTAATAATTTAGATTTAAATTCTTGTCAATATCCCCATTTGAACATTTGTACCCCCCTTCCCATATTTGGTTTTGTAATAGCTTAGTAATTTTAATTTCGCACTTTATTGCTTTCTAATGATAATATGTTAGAATTAGGGTTTGTATGCGAAAAAACGATAAAAAATAGTTTGACCTAATACAAGATAAATGAGCATGAAAATGGACACACAAATCACACTTGCACCCCCTAGGGTATTCCACTTGTTGCCTTCAAATAAATGGGCCATATTGTATGTTGAACTTCTTTGGGCAAAGCAAACAATTTGAATGATCATAGTCCCTCGACAAAACTTTTCAAAACAAACAAAAACAAATAATCAAGTCCCTTAAAGAAAATTGCCCAAAGATATTTAACGTCGTTGCAATTATGGTCTAAACGACGACCCGCGCCTGTCCCTCTCACATCCTAACATAAGATTGTCCACCAAATACAATGGTGGAACAAACTTGTTAAAAGGGTTAAAACGTAGCAATAATCTTTTGAGAAATTTAGGAGTGGATAACCTCTTAGTTGCTTGAATCAAACTTGCAAAACAAAACACTTGCCTAATTTCAAAATCACACATCACTACACTCTCAAAACAACTTTCAAAAACAAATGAAAACTTTTTTCAAAAGACATACATCTTTGTATACATCCCCACATGGATCATTACAAAGGTTGCCATCACATTGGCATCTTTTCAAAACATTTTCAAAACCCACACACAAAGCACCATTTAAAACAATTGAAAGCAAAAGGCAAGTGATCTAAGCAAGTAACTAAGAGCCCATGGATAACCATGGATAGAAAGGGTGCTAATACCTTCCCTTTCTATAATCTACTCCCCGAACCCAAGAAAACATCTCAAAAGGTTTTTGCTGTGCTTTTTAACCTTTCCTTAGGATAAAATAAAAAGTCGGTGGCGACTCTTGCTAACCGCAACATTTGCGAATACAAACGCAAAACCCAAGTCAGTTCTCCCACCGTATCACAGAACTGGCGACTCTGCTGGGGAGATTTTTTAAAAGTGGAGTAACCTTAGGGCTTAGATCACCTTTATTTTCAATTGATTGTCTTGTTTGCTTTTACATTTGTGGGCTTTGTATCGGAGTTTTATAGATCCTAACCCGGATCTGGGGAAACCTTTTTTAGGTAGCAACAAGGATGTGAGGGAACTGTGCGGGGTATACCGACATGGTTGAAACAGTCTGCTACGTTGATGTGGCACTTTGGTGTGTACCGGTAACCCTTGAGTTCAGTCAAGGAGAGTACGGGGCCGCCGCGTGGTGTCGTGAAGCATCAACTGACCTTAGTAACCTTAATTGAAACATCTTGGCCTTTTTAGGGTAGTGAGATAACTGACTTTGGTGCAGTCCGAGGTTGGTTGATACTCGATACTACACTCAATTGAGGATTACTTTCCTGGGATATTTCGGTCGCCAGTTCAGTGGCTAAATCGAAACGATGAACAATGAAAGTAATCCAGTGATATTGGGACCTTTAGAACCCGGTTACTTCTGATAGGACAGGTTGAGCCCACCAAACTTCAAGAGGGTAATACCCAGACCTCATGCAGGCCTAAGCTCTAAGGGTTTGTCTTATGTGACTTGTGTGCCTTTCCATGTTTGCCTTTGTGAATATTTGTGGTGTATTTAATCATAACATCATGACATCATACAACATCATGAGCATTGACTAACCATTTCAAGGATTTCGAATCTTCATCTTTGTTCTTGTTTTATAGGACATGGAAACTGCTCGCAGAAAGACAATTCAGATTAGCCTTGTAAAGATCCCTCCTCAGCTTAAGGAACTTCTGTCCAGGATTCCCGAGGGTTCTTCATTCAGTGAGAGACATGGAAGACTCATCAGCTTGGTTAACACCAACATTGAGGAGGACTTGATAAAGGTCCTGTTCCAATTCTTTGACCCTCTGCATCACTGTTTCACTTTTCCGGATTATCAATTGGTGCCTACATTGGAAGAGTTCTCCCGACTCCTGAAGGTCCCTATCCTTGATCAACTACCCTACAACGGTACGGAAGAGGAGCCCAAGCTTGAAGAGATTGCTAAAGCCTTGCACCTACAGTCATCTGACCTCAAGGGACATTGGGAAGTTAGAAGTGGTATCAAGGGTTTCTTAGCCAGGTTTCTGTTTGAGAAGGCCCAAGAATGTTGGAACTCCCTTGACCTACGAGCTTTTGAAGAAGTTATGGCCCTCCTTGTCTATGGTTTGGTGTTATTCCCTAACCCAGATCAGCTTATTGATGTCAGTGCTGTCCAGATCTTCATGACCAGGAATCCTATACCTACGTTGCTGGGGGACATCCTTCACTCATGTTACACTCGAACCATGAGAAGAAGGGGTGTCCTTATGTGTTGCACTCCTCTCCTGGGAAGGTGGTTTATTTCGCACCTTCCGCAATCAGTTTTAAAGAACGAGCGGGGTTTGAGATGGTCACAACGGTTAATGACTCTCACGCATGCAGATATACATTGGTGCCCTAGGTCTAGGGAAGACATCACTATCATTGATCGTTGTGGGGAGTACCCTAATGTTCCTTTATTTGGAATCAAAGGAGGTATTACTTACAACCCATGCCTGGCTTGGAGACAGTTCGGTTATGCCCGGAGGGATGGCCCTCATGACATGTTAATTCCTAACATAGTTTTTGACTTCGACAACGATACTCAAGGACTTCGTCAGAGATTTATCAGAGCTTGGAGGATGCCGAGTAGGATAGACAGCAAGACACTGGGGCACAGGAACTCCATCCCGTTGGAACCTTGTCTCAAGTGGGTACGAGCCCGCTCCCAGAAGTTAGTAATGCCTTATCCTTATATGCTCCCTGTGATCAAAGAACCAGTTTTGGAAGGAGAGGTGTCCTACACCATTCAACATCCCGACATGCCCACCTCCTGGGAAGAAATGCAGAAGAGCTGGGTCCAGCTTAAGGAAGAACGGAATTCTCTTGAGACCAGTCTGCATGCTAGCGAAAAGAAGGTCCTGGAACTCACCCGCCTACTGCACGAGGAAAGGAATCTCAACACCTACATCGCACCAAAGAGGATGCGCAATGTTTTTTTGTCTTGAGGAGTCATTTTGTAATATTTGGCCCATGGGGCATTTATGTACTAACGAATTTCTCCTTATTAATATGATGTGCGTTCCTTTTTGTCTGCAACAAATTTTGAATGTTCTAAATCCTTGAATGCATTGCATACATACGCATTCCATTGCACCATATGCATAGCAGGTACCCTATTTCACAGGTTGCTTAATTTTCTTCGCTGTTTGTGTGAACAGTCATCATGAATCCAGACTCCTCCAGTGAGCAAGCAATCAAGGCCCTTCAGGCCCAAAGTGCACAGTTTCAAGAGATGGTCCTAAGCCTAGCCCAAGGTCAGCAAGAGTTGAAGACTCTACTCCTGAAGAAGAAGAAGAAAAAGAGGACTGCATTGTTCAACGCTGGACGCAGATTTGGGAACACACTCCATAATGAAGCTGATCCAACTACTTCTTCTGCTGAGAAAAACAGTCCTCAAGGGGGAGGAGCTCCTAGTCCCGCAGTCTCCGACAACGAGACGGACTATAATGACGAACAATACCCACTTGCTGCTGACAGATACAAGCAATTGGAGGACCGCTTAAGCGCCATGGAAATTCAGAATGTGCCGGGACTGGATTTCGGAGATTTGGGGTTATCTTCTGGGGTAGTAATTCCACACAAGTTTAAGGCGCCTGCCTTCGCCAAGTATGATGGGGTCTCCTGTCCAAAGCTACATCTAAGGTCGTACGTAAGGAAAATCCAACCTTATACGGCAGATAAGAACCTCTGGATTCACTTCTTCCAAGATAGCCTCTCGGGGTCACAGCTTGAATGGTTCTACCAATTGGATGGAGCTAGCATCCGACACTGGGAAGATTTGGCAACCGCATTCTACAGACAATACCAATACAATTCTGATCTCGCTCCTACGCGTACCCAACTTCAGGGTATGTCTCTAGGAACGGGTGAAGGGTTCAAAGAGTACGCTCAAAAATGGAGAGATTTGGCTGGCAGGGTGCAGCCTCCATTGACTGATCGAGAGCTGGTTGATATGTTTCTAGGGACGTTGTCTGGTCCATTTTTCAATCATTTGGTTGGTAACTCCTCCGCTGGGTTTACAGATTTGATATTGACAGGAGAAAGAATTGAAGCTGGCATCAGGTCAGGCAAGATACAAAAGGCTGCCTCCACAAGTGCTGAGAAGAGGCCGTTTAAGAAAGAAGCAAGTGCCGTCTATGGTCCTAGAAGACAAGTCAAGCCCGAAAGTCGCCAAGCCGTCAATGCTTTGGTCATCTCCAAACCTGTTGCTGCTCCTCAGCAGTACAATCAACAAAGAAGCGAAAGGCCCAAGAGGCAGTATACCCGACTGAGTATGACCTTATCTCAAATTTTACCCCAACTGTTATCCACCAACCTGGTAACCCTCAAAGAAGCTCCTAAGGTCGTCAACACTGTGTCACCTAAGTATAACCCAAATGCCCGGTGTGCTTATCATTCTGATAGTCCCGGGCACACTACTGATGATTGCTGGGCCTTGAGAAATAAAGTGCAAGATCTGATCGACGCAAAGGAAATTCAGTTTGAAGCGCCGGAGAGACCAAATGTCGTAACTGCTCCTATGCCCCAGCATAGGGTAAATGCCATTGAGGAGGAATTGTATGCTGTTTCGGTAAATGAAGTTGTTACCCCTCTGAAGACCGTCAAGAAGAACCTACTGCGGGCCGGTTTATTTCCGGGTTACAGTGAAGGTTGCCTGTTCTGTGTTGTTTCCCTATCTGGTTGTCCCTTGCTGAGGTTAGGCGTCCAAAGCCTAATGGATAGCAAGGAGATTCTATTCAAGAAGTCTGTTGTTCAGTTGGTTCCGATAAAAGAAGTTTTTGTGGTTACCATCTTCAATAATCCAATCAAGGCTCCCCCGAAGAAGCCTGTCCAAATCATGACTGTTGCACCTGTGATTATTACTGTTCCGGGGCCTCTCTCCTACGTATCTGATAAAGCTGTCCCCTGGCATTATGGGGCAGACGTATATGTAAATGGAATCAAACAAGAATTCGACACTGGCGCCAGTATCTGCGATATCACTGGTCCAGCCAAGGTCACCCGCAGTGGCAGGCTCTTCTCGCCTGACATTGCACCGCCCGCTATTCGAAAACCCCTCCTTATAAAACCTACAAGTTTACATGTTCCTGTTGCTGATCAAGTTGTGTCCCCTGCTGCCGAGTTATCAAATGCTCGGGGCAAAGGGATTGAAGAAGAGCCTGCCCGGATGGAGGCACCAATAACCATAAATGTTGAGGCCTCCCGACAAGAAATGGAGGAGATTCTGAAAATAATAAAGAAGAGTGATTTCAATGTTGTCGAGCAGCTAGGGCATACGCCCTCCAAGATCTCCCTGCTCTCCTTATTGCTATGCTCCGAGGCCCATGCTAAGGCCTTGATCTCATTTCTCAAGACGGCCCATGTGCCGCAAGAGACGTCTGCAGTCCAGTTCACCGACTGCATAGCGAATCTGACAGCAGACAATGGCTTGGGTTTCTCAGATGCTGACCTGACTGCGAAGGGAAGAGACCACAATGATGCCCTGCATGTCTCTATCGAATGCAGGGGCACTACTCTGGCGCATGTATTGGTGGATACTGGTTCTTATTTGAATGTTCTACCGAAAAAGGCTTTAGACCGTCTGGATTATGAAGGCCTGGAATTGAAGCCCAGCAATATCATCATCAGGGCCTTTGACGGTTCTAAAAGGATGGTTCATGGAGAGGTTAACATCCCTATTCGTGTGGGCTCTCAAGTGTTTGACTCTACCTTTTATGTGATGGATATACGTCCATCGTACTCTTGTCTATTGGGTCGACCTTGGATCCATAAAGCTGGGGCAGTGACTTCCACTTTGCACCAGAAGCTGAAGTATCCCGTCAGGGGGAAGATCGTCACTGTGCAAGGAGAAGAGGAGTATATGGTGAGCCATTTGAATTCCTTCAGGTACATTGAGATGGACGGGGAGTTTATTGAAACCCCTTTTCAGCATTTCGAGGAGGTACATCCAATTTCAGCAGCTGCAGAGACAACAGATGAAGAGAATGTTTCCTTGAAGATGGCTTCCCTAAGGGATGCCCGGGCTGTGGTTCAGAAGGGAAATTGTGCAAACTGGGGTCAGCTTCCTGACTTCACTCAGAAGAACGACAAGTTTGGGCTAGGCTTTACTGCAGAGGCTCAGAAGGCTGTGCGCAAAGAGAAGATCAGAAAGGCTCCGGTGTTTATCTCCAACTCAAGGGTGAATGCTATCGAGGAGGATGCGGAGGAAGCAGAGTTTGACAGTTGGATCTACCCAACTACCAGCAACGGACCAAGCAACTGGACGGCAAAGGATTTTACCCCTATCACATTTGTCACGCAGTAATTAATTTCTTTTGATTTCCAATTTGTAACAAACAATATGTTAAAACTTTGTTGGCTCGGTGTCCTACCCAGGACATCGTAGCTCCATTTGTGAGGGCTTTTTGTATGACATTTTCATATATCATCAATCAAAACATTGGACGTTTGTTGCATTTCAAATCTTGTGCTCTTTTTCCTTTCTGTGTTATATATATTGCAAAACAGCTATATTTACACACACTCACTTATACAGGTTTCAATCCACTCTGGATCTCACTGGTAACAGCTCTGCTACCGCCAGTTATGACTTCGAAAATCCGATCAACTTGGCCGAAGACGAAGGTGAAGACGATTGCGAAGTGCCTGGTGAACTTGCGAGATTGCTACTCCAGGAAGAGAGAACTATTCAGCCACATGAAGAGCCTGTGGAAACAATTAACCTGGGTACTGAGACGGATAGGAAAGAGGTCAAGATTGGTGCCAATCTAGAGCTCAGCGTGAAGCAACGATTGATCCAAATGCTACAAGATTACATGGAGATTTTTGCTTGGTCCTATGAAGATATGCCTGGTTTGGATGCCGACATTGTAGTTCACCACCTGCCAACCAAGGAAGATTGCCCTCCGGTAAAGCAAAAAGTTCGACGGATGCGTCCAGAGATGTCTGAAAAGATCAAGGCCGAGGTTATGAAGCAGTTCGATGCCGGATTCCTCGTAGTGACTTCTTACCCTCAGTGGGTTGCCAATGTAGTGCCAGTACCGAAGAAGGACGGTAAAGTCAGAATGTGTGTTGATTACAGGGATCTGAACAGGGCCAGCCCCAAGGATGACTTCCCCCTACCTCACATTGATGTCCTTGTTGACAATACAGCTCAACACAAGGTGTTCTCCTTCATGGATGGTTTTTCGGGGTATAATCAGATCAAGATGGCTCCAGAGGATATGGAGAAGACTACATTTGTGACTCAGTGGGGCACCTTCTGTTATAAGGTCATGCCATTCGGATTGAAAAATGCTGGGGAAACCTATCAACGTGCCATGGTTGCTTTATTTCATGATATGATCCATCATGAGATTGAGGTATACGTTGATGACATGATTGCAAGGTCTCAAACTCAGGAGGAGCACCTTGACCATCTGAGGAAGTTGTTTGACCGACTCAAGTTGTACAAGCTGAGGTTGAATCCCAACAAATGCACCTTTGGGGTAAGATCCGGAAAATTACTAGGTTTCGTTGTAAGTGATAAGGGTATTCAGGTAGACCCTGCCAAGGTAAAAGCCATACAAGAGATGCCGACTCCAAAAACAGAGAAAGAAGTCAGAGGTTTCCTAGGACGACTGAATTATATTGCCCGATTCATCTCACATCTAACTGCTACTTGTGAGCCAATCTTCAAATTACTGAAGAAAGATCAAGTAGTACGCTGGAATGATGAATGTCAGGCTGCCTTTGAAAGGATAAAGGAATACCTCCAAGAGCCACCCATTCTTATGCCCCCGGTGGAAGGAAGACCTCTGATACTATACTTGACAGTACTTGACAATTCAATGGGGTGTGTGCTGGGGCAGCATGATGAGTCTGGTCGAAAAGAGCACGCTATTTATTACTTGAGCAAAAAGTTTACCGACTGTGAGTCTCGTTACTCACTGCTTGAGAAAACTTGCTGCGCTCTTGTATGGGCTGCTCGCCGGCTGAGACAGTATATGCTGACTCACACTACTTTATTGATTTCAAAGATGGATCCCATCAAGTACATATTTGAAAAGCCCGCTCTGTCTGGAAGAATAGCGAGGTGGAAAATGATCTTGACAGAATATGACATCCAGTATACAACTCAGAAAGCAATTAAGGGAAGTGTACTGGCAGATCATTTGGCACACCAACCTGTGGATGATTACCAATCATTGAACTTTGATTTTCCGGACGAAGACATCATGGTGGTAACTGACTGTGAAGTACCTGGACTGGATGAAGGACCTGAGGAAGGATCCCGATGGTCTATGCATTTTGATGGAGCCTCCAATGCTTTGGGTAACGGCGTCGGCGCTGTAATCATATCTCCCAAAGGAACTCATACTCCCCTCACCGCCCGATTATGTTTCAGCTGCACCAACAATATGGCAGAATATGAGGCATGTATCATGGGTTTACAAGCTGCAATCGACTTAAGGATCAAAATTCTAAGTGTCTTCGGAGATTCCGCTCTCGTGATCAATCAGATCAAAGGCGAGTGGGATACGAAACACCCGAATCTTATTCCTTACAAGGAGTATGTGTCGACCTTGCTTCCCCACTTTGAAGAGATAACTATTGAGCACTTCCCTAGAGAGGAGAATCAGCTAGCGGACGCACTAGCCACGATGTCTTCAATGTTCAAAGTTAAATGGGACAATGAGGCTCCCCGAATCATAATCTGGAAGTTGGATGAACCGGCATACTGCTGCGAGCTCGAGGTTGAGAAGGTCACTGAGAAACCCTGGTATCATGAGGTGAAGAGGTACTTGGAAGCTCAGGAATACCCTGAAGGTGCATCTGTCAACGATAAGAAGTTCATGAGGAGGTTTACTGCAAAATTCTTCCTCAGCAACGGCATTCTCTACAAACGGAATCATGATTCGACTCTGCTACGTTGTGTGGATAAGGCTGAAGCGGAGAAAATCATGATGGAACTGCATGAAGGTACATTTGGAACACATTCCAGTGGACACACCATGGCTAAGAAAATCCTTCGGGCAGGATATTTCTGGTCCACAATGGAAGCCGATTGTTACCAACACTCCCGAACTTGTCATAAATGCCAGATCTATGCTGACAAGGTGCATATCCCTCCGGTTCCTTTGAATGTCCTGACGGCACCTTGGCCTTTTGCAATGTGGGGCATCGATATGATCGGTGAGATCCGACCAACGGCATCCAATGGGCATCGCTTCATCTTGGTGGCAATCGATTACTTCACGAAATGGGTTGAGGCAGCGTCCTACGCCACGGTAATCAAGAGTGTCGTGGCACGTTTCATCCGGCATAATCTGATCTGTCGGTACGGCGTCCCAGAAAGAATCATTACGGACAATGGTACCAATCTCAATAACAAAATGATCACTGAACTCTGTGAACAATTCAAGATACAGCACCACAATTCTTCTCCCTACCGGCCGAAGATGAATGGGGCTGTAGAGGCAGCCAATAAAAATATCAAGAAAATTGTGCAGAAGATGACAGTGACCTATAAAGATTGGCACGAGATGTTACCGTTCGCTCTTCATGGGTACCGCACCTCAGCAAGGACGTCAACCGGGGTAACTCCCTTCTCCTTGGTCTATGGCATGGAAGCAGTCTTGCCAATTGAAATCCAGATACCCTCTCTCCGGATAATGAAGGATGCAGACTTGAATGAAGATGATTGGATCCAGACTCGACTTGATCAATTAAATCTGATTGACGAAAAGAGGCTCACTGCTATCTGTCATGGTCAAACGTATCAAAAACGGATGATCAGGGCATTTAACAAGAAGGTCAGACCACAAGAGTATCAAGTTGGGGACCTGGTAATCAAACGCATAATCCTTCCTCAAAGTGATCCCCGGGGCAAATGGACCCCTACATACGAAGGGCCATTTGTGTTTAAACGCGTATTCTCAGGAGGAGCCATGATCCTAACCACCATGGATGGTGACGACCTCCCTCACCCCGCCAATGCAGACATAGTGAAAAAATACTACGCATAAATAAAAGACCCGCTAGGTTGACATACCTAGGCAAAAATAAGGGCTTCCCGGCGAACCAAAAGGGTTCGGGCAAAAATAAGGGATGAAATGAATAAAAATCTGTACACCCGGCAAGTCGAAAACCTGAAAGGGCGGCTTGGGCAAAAATGGGTATCCCGGTGGACTGAAAACCCGAAAGGGCGGTCCAGGCAAAAGTTAGGGATAAAAGCGTAACACTATGTCTCATTGGATCACTTCGCATCCGAAATTCGGCATCAACTATCTGGCTCAGATTGCGGCATTGACCAATCAGCTTCATCTTCAAATTAGGCAACAAAGCGATGAGACGTTCGGAGATATAAAGGCGATAGCAGAGTTGGAACCCAGTGGGATTGTTCACATAGCTGTTTTGATTCCTTTTTCAAATTGTAAACTCTATGTTATTTGGCGGCGTCCTCTTACTAGGATATCAGCCTCTTGTACAAAAAACGCCTATTCACATGCAAAGTTTAAATCAATACAAATTCACTTGTCCATACAAATTACCATTGTTTTCCTTTTTCTGTTTTGTCTTGCGAAGAACGTCCAATGTTCATTTTTGATATATGCATTTGACATTAAATTGCTGATTCATAAATATTTGCATATAAAACAAGAGATTTATTACAGGTGACATCAGAGACAGGGGCAATTGAAGTTGTCTAATGCAGTCTGGTTGTTTTGTCCGCCAAGGCACCAAGGTAGGTTCAACTGAAGAATGTGGCCAGATCATCTCAGCTCCCCGCAGAGTAAAATCAGGTTCAGCAATACTTTCCCCAAGCAGAGTTGGTTCCCCGTTGATCCTGAAAGGACACAACATTCCCCGGCAGGTCTTAAAGCTCATCCCCAGTAGATTCTGGAAGCTTATCCTCTGCGGAGCACGGACGTCTCTCCCGAGTTTTATTTAGAGTTATTTCCTCACAAGGACTTATAACTGGGTTATCCTCAGCTAAAAACCACGGAAGACCGCCCTCGGCAAAGTTCCTTCAATCCCCAGCGGAGTTTATCATCATTATCCCCAGCGGAATCTATCATTAGAGTCCTCAACAGGCCTCGCATCAAAACTTCGGCCAAGTATCTCTTCCACAGAGCAATTCTCCGGCCGACCGTCAAGGATTTATTTTCCTAAGGCGAAATTACATCCATAAACATTTCACATTTTCATACGTCTTGCTTACATACATGATGAAACGCATACAACATCTCATGTTGAATATCATGACAACATGCATATCATACATCATGACATTGCATACAACTTACGTTTTTGCCTTTTCAGGAAAAAGACAATCCCAAAAACAATTACCGTCAACTGTCGCAATTCCAGATCCGATACCTGTATCCAGCCAGGGCATATCTGTTGACCACGTTTCCAGACTCGATTCCTGTATCTAGCCAGGGCACGTCTGAAGAGTTCGAAGATTCGATTCCTGTATCCAGCCAGGGCACATCTATCAACTACAACATCTCCAGATTCGATTCCTGTATCCAGCCAGGGCATATCTGTTAACCACGTTTCCAGACTCGATTCCTGTATCTAGCCAGGGCACGTTTGAATAGTTCGAAGATTCGATTCTTGTATCCAGCCAGGGCACATCTATTAACGACTATTTCCATATTCGATTCCTGTATCCAGCCAGGGCACATCTGTGAGCAACCGATTGTAGATTCGACACCTGTATCTAGCCAGGGCATATCTGCATAAGGAGACTGAAGATCAAACACCTGTAACAAGCCAGGAAAACATCCGTCTTTCTCAAATACACAAGTTCTCGCTAAGGAATCTCTTATGCGATCGACACTTCCAAATGGCATCTATAAGCCCATTCCTGACAAAGTTCTGTCACGTCTCCAGATGGCATCTATAAGCCCATCTCCCTATCCACCACCTCTCCAGATGGCATCCGTAAGCCCATTCCTGACATCACATTGCTGATACCTCAACATGCGAGTGCAAATTTCCGGGCACTCTAGTGTCCAATCTTCTTTTACCCTCGAGTCGCGAAAGGCAAACCTGCCAATCTAACTCTTCAGGTTCAAGAAGATTGAACAGGGGCAACTGTTGTACCCCAAAATTTGCCCTCCCATTTCCTCAACATTTTCTCATCACAAGACCCTTGAAGATCAAGATCCAGTTAGGGTTTCCTCTGCTCAAGACTTCTCCTTGCACTGTGGACTCAAATTAGGGTTTGTGTTTGCCCAAGGATGTTTTGACCTAAAATGCCCAAGATGACTTTCATGCTTCATGTTGGACCCCCAAGTTTACCCATGCCAAGTTTCAAGTCTTGATTCCCAGTTTTGCCCAGTCAATTGGACAGTTGACCTAGAAATCAACTGTATTGGGGAAAAAGTCAACTGTGGCCAATTGACAGTCAAATCTCATGAAATTTGACCCACATCAACATTATGAACTCATTTGAACCATTTGATCAAGTTTGGACCACAATTCCACGAGAAATTTGATCAGATCACCAAAAGGGCAAAATGGTCATTTTTAGGGTTTTGACTGCACAAAGGCAATTTTTGACTGTTTGACCTAGCCAATGGCAAACCAAGCTCACATATAGACTCAAGGACCCCATGGAATTATCTTGACACATTCATCAAGCTCAAAAGATCCCAAGTACACAAGGTTGACAGTTGAATTTCCCAGTCAATTGATCAATTTTGACTGTATACTGAAAAGTCAAACTTTGACTTTTTGGTCAAAATCAAAAGTCAAGATTCATTTTTCATCAAAACTTGCCAAATCATGAAACTTGTTCACCAAGAAATCACAAAATGCAAATTAGGGTTTGAAAATGGAATTTTTCATAACTTAGAATTTTTCTAAGTTATGAAAAACCCTAATTTTTTCCCAACTTTGCCCCATCTTTTCACCAAGATCCATTTGGATTCAAACAAAAGTCAAAACATGAAAGTTGTAGCTTGTTGCATAATCTACAACTTTGATTCACAAAGTTTTCTCATTTGAAGCTTGTATCTCAAGTTGCAATTTTTTGAATAAGGGCACTAAACCATTTTTAACTTAGTAAAATTTTAACCTATTTTGACAAGGTTTTCTACCCCACTTCAAGGCCACTTTTCATACCCTTCCACTTGGAATTTTGATTTGCACTTCAAAGATGGATTGTAGTACACATTCCAAGCTTTCCAAAATGTCCAAAAACTCATCAAACAACCTCATAACTTGAGAGATTCGAATTTCACAAGTTGGCAAAAATTCACTTTTGTTCTTCATCAAAACATGTTCATAACTTTGCAAATCTGAACTTAGCTTGCTTTATGCTTGATTACAGGTCCTTGAACCATTCCATACTCAATAATTTAATGCATATTCAATGTGTTAAGGCCATGTTCTTTGTGTTCTAACATTGCATAGTGGATTAATCCTAAACTAGATAAAGTGAACTTTCCATTTTTGAAAAGATTAGCTTTATGTCAAATTGAAATCCAAGAAGGTACAAGAAAAATCCTTTTGGCACAAGATTATGGATAAGTTGCTCTGATCAAGAGAAGATTATGCAGCACATTAGGAGGCCCCCTACTGACCTAGAACCTCAACTTGCTTTTGTTTGCTTCAAGTTCAAGAAAAGTCCATAACTTATCACAACTCTCTCTTCAGCATAGAGACACAACACAAAAGCTATCAAACACATTCAAAACTACCCAACCAAGCTTTTGCACGAGCCATTTGCCTCTCAAGCACTCTCCATCTCAGAAACACCACAAAACTGCTCAAACAGAGCAAGCCCTGCAGATTGAGTGCTATCTCTCAATCCCTTCGAGCATTCTTGTCCAAACTTGTTCCTCTACCTTCCTTACAACATATGCAAGCTAACCATGTCCTGAAACCTGACCTGTAACACCTCCAAGCCACTTCACCATTTTTAAATTCATGTTTTGCAGTTGGAGTTCACTAGCTCGATTCAGGGAGTTTCAAGACAAAGTAGGACTTGGAAAAGCATCCTTACACTTCAAGGAAGCTATACAAGTCATCATTTCACTCTGAAACATCCTCCATTGCAAAGCTCGATTCCAACTGAACAGGTATATTCATGGAGTTCTATCTCCCTTATTAGGCATTGTTAGCTTTAGGTTTTTGAAGAAAACATGTCACAATCATAGCCCTGAACATGCTCATATGATTAGATTTCATTTATATTTCGTGTGCTTAGAGAATTTCATGTCTGAACATTGATGAAAAGTTAGGTCAGAAATTGGGGGAGGAGAAATTCTCCCTCATCTTAGAGAGATAGATCAAGTTCTTTATATGGTTGAAACCGTCTCTTAATGCTCTACATTTTTCATGTTATGAGTTTTGCTTGAAAGTCCAGGAATCCAGAGATAAAAAACGCGTGTTTTGCTTGAAGGATGTTGTACAGAGGTTGAAGAAGAAGTGGTCTGGGCTGGGCCTGGAACTATTTTCTTTTCACACCCTATTTCCATGTTTACACCCCCTGAGCCCATTTGCTTCATTTTTTACTCTTTTTGACTTTTTCTTTTTTGGTTGACTTTGTTTATTTTTTCTCATGGCATTAAAAAATTAAAAATATTTTTTCCATCATTTTTTGAATATATGGCATATTTATTTGATTTATTTCTTTTGTTTGCATATAAATATTATATATATACTATTATTAGAATAAATAGAAAAATAGTGTAAATACATTTTTTATTTTATTTACCTTCTGAAAATATTTCACATAAAAAATACTTTTTTTATTTGTTTTATTAAAATATTAAATAAATATTTATTTTGTGTATAATGCATATTTAAGAAATTAATATATGTATATATATATATGTTTATTAATATATTTAAGATAAAATATAAAAATACTTGAATTTTTCATTTTATTAATATTTGATACAAAAATACTTTTTCCATAATATACTTCATTTTATTTTATTTTTATAAATAATAAATAAATAGTTGTATTAAATTAGATAATAAGGCATTTTCTTTTAAAATTAGGGTTTTTGCCCTAAAATCAAAGTACTCCAAAAAATAATATTTTTTATTTTCTTTTCTCTTTTACATGAATAATATTTTTTTCATACATATACAAAACATTTCTTTTGCATCTTGCATTGTTATTTAATTTTTGTACATTGATTAATTGCAAATATTCAAAATGATGTAATAATTTAGATTTAAATTCTTGTCAATATCCCCATTTGAACATTTGTACCCCCCTTCCCATATTTGGTTTTGTAATAGCTTAGTAATTTAAATTTCGCACTTTCTTGCTTTCTAATGATAACATGTTAGAATTAGGGTTTGTATGCGAAAAAACGATAAAAAATAGTTTGACCTAATACAAGATAAACAAGCATGAAAATGGACACACCAATCACACTTGCACCCCCTAGGGTATTCCACTTGTTGCCTTCAAATAATTGGGCCATATTGTATGTTGAACTTCTTTGGGCAAAGCAAACAATTTGAATGATCAAGTCCCTTAAAGAAAATTGCCCAAAGACATTTAACGTCGTTGCAATTATGGTCTAAACGATGACCCGCGCCTGTCCCTTTCACATCCTAACACAAGGTTGTCCACCAAATATAATGGTGGAACAAACTTGTTAAAAGGTTTAAAAGCATAACAATAATCTTTTGAGAAATTTAGGAGTAGATAACCTCTTAGTTACTTGAATCAAACTTGCAAAACAAAACACTTGCTTAATTTCAAAATCACACATCACTACACTTTCAAAACCATTTTCAAAAACAAATGAAAACTTTTTCAAAAGACATACATCTTTGTATACATCCCCACATGGATCATTACAAAGGTTGCCACCACATTGGCATCTTTTCAAAACATTTTCAAAACCCACACACAAAGCACCATTTCAAACAAATTGAAAGTAAAAGGCAAGTGATCTAAGCAAGTAACTAAGAGCCCATGGATAACCATGGATAGAAAGGGTGCTAATACCTTCCCTTTCTATAATCTACTCCCCGAACCCAAGAAAACATCTCAAAAGGTTTTTGCTGTGCTTTTTAACCTTTCCTTAGGATAAAATAAAAAGTCGGTGGCGACTCTTGCTAACCGCAACATTTGCGAATACAAACGCAAAACCCAAGTCAGTTCTCCCACCGTATCACAGAACTGGCGACTCTGCTGGGGATGACTTTTAAAAGTGGAGTAACCTTAGGGCTTAGATCACTTTTGTTTTCAATTTTTTGCTTTGTTTGCTTTTATATTTGTGGGCTTTGCATCGGAGTTCATAGATCCTAACCCAGATCTGGGATATACCCTTTTTAGGTAGCATAATCTGTGAGGGAC
The DNA here is from genome assembly GCA_948472305.1 of Vicia faba. Lineage (NCBI taxonomy): Eukaryota > Viridiplantae > Streptophyta > Magnoliopsida > Fabales > Fabaceae > Vicia > Vicia faba. The sequence goes on from OX451737.1 coordinate 1,278,174,945, forward strand.
CTGTCCGGCGTAGACCGACATGGGTGAAGCAGTGGCTACGTTGGTGTGGCATATTAGTCTGTACCTATATCCCTTGTGTTGTAACGGGGAGAATATAGGTCTTCTAAGGGGTCATTAAACACCAACCAACCTTAGAACCCTAAATTGACCAACTTGGCTATTAGGACAGTAGCAGTATGCTACACTCATTGAGGCTAAACTCTCGAGATGGTTCTGGCTGCGAGAAAAGATTGTGATGCTGGAGTTATGACCGATTGAGGGTAGCCAATGATTTGAGATCCTCTAGAACCCGGTTACTTTTGATAGGACAGGTTTTAACCAACAAAACCAAAAGAGGGTAATACCTGAAACTCATGCTGGCCTGAAACCTAAGGGTGTCTTATGTGACTTGTGTGCCTTATTTGCCTATGTGAATAATTGTGGTGTGTTTCATCATAGCATCATGCCATCATACCATTGCATGCATCCTGTACCAAGGACTAACCCATTTCAAAGACAAAAAGGTTTCATCTTTGCTCTGTTTTGTAGGACATCATGATGCCCGTGCGTAGAAATACTGTCCGGCTCAACTTTGTTCAACCACCAGTTTTACTCAAGGATTTGGTTGGAAGGATTCCAAACACTACCTCCTTCATCAACAGACATGGCTCTCTCCTTGGCTTGATCACTGCAAAATGGGACCAACAACTGATAAGTGTTCTGACCCAGTTTTATGACCCTCTGTATCACTGTTTCACCTTTCAAGACTTCCAGCTGGTTCCTACCCTGGAAGAATTTTCTTATTTTCTTGGGATTCCTGTCTTGGAACAAACTCCATTCACTGGTTTGGAAAAGACTCCTAGGCCTGAGGAGATTGCTGCAATTCTCCCCTTGACCAAGGAAGAGGTTTTGTCCAACTGGGAAACTAGAAATGGGATCAAGGGCTTTTTGGTCAAATTTCTGGTTGGCAAGGCTAATGATTTCTGGAATGACTTGGACTTCAAGGCATATGAGGATATTCTAGCTCTTTTGATCTATGGTCTGGTGCTGTTTCCCAACCCTGACACCTTTATCAGTATCCATGTCATAAGGATCTTCATGTCTCGGAATCCGGTACCCACTCTTTTGGGAGATATTCTACAACAACTCTATGCTCGTACTGCTCGAAAACGGGGAACTCCGTGGTGTTGTGCTCCTTTTCTAGTAAGGTGGTTTATTTCGCACCTTCCTAAGTTCGTGCTGAAGAATGAAGAAGGAAAAGGTTGGGCTCGGAGGTTAATGTCTGTCACTGGTAATGACATCACCTGGACTCTCAGAGGTTTGGATGAGGTAGCTGTTATTGACCGTTGCGGAGAATACCCTAATGTTCCATTAATTGGTATCCAAGGAGGAATCTCTTACAATCCATGCTTAGCTCTCCGACAGTTTGGAAGAGCCAGAGGAGATGGGCCTCATGAAATGCTGGTTCCCCACTTCCATTTTGAGTTTCAGGAAGACAGTGACAAACTACGCCAGGGATTCATTAGAGCTTGGGACAGAATCCACAAAGCCAGCCCACATGAGTTGGGACCAAAGACTTCTCTGCCATTGAAGCCCTATTGCAAATGGGTCCGCATCTGTGCTCAGAAGTTAGGTATGCCCTACGAAGTTGTTAGACCTCTCATTCTGGAATCTCCTGATGAAGATGGGGTTCCTCCAACTGTCCTCCCTCCTCAGATACCTACTAATTTTGACACCATGAAAAGATCTTGGGCGCAGCTAAAGGAAGAACGGGATTTCTATCGGGAGAAGTTCAACGAGCAGGAACGGAAGGTTCAAAGGCTGACTAAGCAATTGGAAGCAGAACGGGTCCTGAACAACTACATCAGCACTGAAAAGAGGAGGCCATGGGAGCATTGATTGAGCTTTGATTATTTCCTTTTGTAGTTTTATTTCCTTTTCCGTATTTTTCATTCCTGTAATGCCTAAGGGCAAATTGTTGAACAATTAAAAATTTTTAATCTAATGAAGTGTGTTTCCCTTTTTTGTCTACAAAGTTGAATCTTGTTTGTCTTTGAAAACATAAAACATACGCATTCCATTGCACCATATGCATAGCAGGTACCCTATTTCACAGGTTGCTTAATCTTCTTCGCTGTTTGTTTGAACAGTCATCATGAATCCAGACTCCTCCAGTGAGCAAGCAATCAAGGCCCTTCAGGCCCAAAGTGCACAGTTCCAAGAGATGGTCCTAAGCCTAGCCCAAGGTCAGCAAGAGCTGAAGACTCTACTCCTGAAGAAGAAGAAGAAAAAGAGGACTGCTTTGTTCAACACCGGACGCAGATTTGGGAACACACTCCATAATGAAGCTGATCCAACCACTTCTTCTGCTGAGAAGAACAGTCCCCAAGGGGGAGGAGCTCCTAGTCCCGCAGTCTCCGACAACGAGACGGACTATAACGACGAACAATACCCACCTGCTGCTGATAGATACAAACAGTTGGAGGACCGCTTGAGCGCCATGGAAATTCAGAATGTACCGGGGCTAGATTTCGGAGATTTGGGGTTATCTTCTGGGGTAGTAATTCCACACAAGTTTAAGGCGCCTGCCTTCGCCAAGTATGATGGGGTTTCCTGTCCAAAGCTACATCCAAGGTCGTACGTAAGGAAAATACAACCTTACACGGCAGATAAGAACCTTTGGATTCACTTCTTCCAAGATAGCCTCTCGGGGTCACAACTTGAATGGTTTTACCAATTGGATGGAGCTAGCATCCGACACTGGGAAGATTTGGCAACCGCATTTTACAGACAATACCAATACAATTCTGATCTCGCTCCTACGCGTACCCAACTTCAGGGTATGTCTCTAGGAACGGGTGAAGGGTTCAAAGAGTACGCTCAAAAATGGAGAGATTTGGCTGGCAGGGTGCAGCCTCCGTTAACTGATAGAGAGTTGGTTGATATGTTTCTAGGGACGTTGTCTGGTCCATTTTTCAACCATTTGGTTGGTAACTCCTCCGCTGGGTTTACAGATTTGATATTGACGGGAGAGAGAATTGAAGCTGGCATCAGGTCAGGCAAAATACAAAAGGCTGCCTCCACAAGTGCTGAGAAGAGGCCGTTTAAGAAAGAAGCAAGTGCCGTCTATGGTCCTAGAAGACAAGTCAAGCCCGAAAATCGCCAAGCTGTCAATGCTTTGGTCATCTCAAAACCTGTTGCTGCTCCTCAGCAGTACAATCAACAAAGAAGCGAAAGGCCCAAGAGGCAGTATACCCGACTGAGTATGACCTTATCTCAAATTTTACCCCAACTGTTGTCCACCAACCTGGTGACCCTCAAAGAAGCTCCTAAGGTCGTCAACACTGCGTCACCTAAGTATAATCCAAATGCCCGGTGTGCTTATCATTCTGATAGTCCCCGGCACACTACTGATGATTGCTGGGCCTTGAGAAACAAAGTGCAAGATCTGATCGACGCAAAGGAAATCCAGTTTGAAGCGCCGGAGAGACCAAATGTCGTAACTGCTCCTATGCCCCAGCATAGAGTAAATGCCGTTGAGGAAGAAATGTACGTTGTTTCGGTAGATGAAGTTGTTACCCCTCTGAAGACCGTTAAGAAGAACCTACTACGGGCCGGTTTATTTCCGGGTTGCGGTGAAGGTTGCCTGTTCTGTGCTGTTTCCCTGTCTGGTTGTCCCTTGCTGAGATTAGGCATCCAAAGTCTAATGGATAGCAAGGAGATTCTATTCAAAAAGTCTGTTGTTCAGTTGGTTCCGATAAAAGAAATTTCTGTGGTTACCATCTTCAAAAATCCAATCAAGGCTCCCCCGAAGAAGCCTGTTCAAATCATGGCTGTTGCACCTGTGATTATTACTGTCCCGGGGCCTCTCCCCTACATATCTGATAAAGCTGTCCCCTGGCATTATGGGGCAGACGTGTATGTAAACGGAATCAAGCAAGAATTTGACATTGGCGCCAGTATCTGCGATATCACTGGTCCAGCCAAGGTCACCCGCAGTGGCAGGCTCTTCTCGCCTGATATTGCGTCGCCCGCTATTCGAAAACCCCTCCTTATAAAACCTACAAGTTTACCTGTTCCTGTTGCTGATCAAATTGTTTTCCCTGCTGCTGAGTCATCAAATGCTCGGGGCAAAGGGATTGAAGAAGAGCCTGCCCGGATGGAGGCACCAATACCCATAAATGCTGAGGCCTCCCGACAAGAAATGGAGGAGATTCTGAAAATAATAAAGAAAAGTGATTTCAATGTTGTCGAACAGCTGGGGCATACGCCCTCCAAGATCTCCCTGCTCTCCTTATTGCTATGCTCCGAGGCCCATGCTAAGGCCTTGATCTCATTTCTCAAGACGACCCATGTGCCGCAAGAGACGTCTGCTGTCCAGTTCACCGATTGCATAGCAAATCTGACAGCAGACAATGGCTTGGGTTTCTCAGATGCTGACCTGACTGCGAAGGGAAGAGACCACAATGATGCCCTGCATGTCTCTATCGAATGCAGGGGCACTACTCTGGCGCATGTATTGGTGGATACTGGTTCTTCCTTGAATGTCCTACCGAAGAAGGCTTTGGACCGTCTGGATTATGAAGGCTTGGAATTGAAGCCCAGCAATATCATCGTCAGGGCCTTTGACGGTTCTAAAAGGATGGTTCATGGAGAGGTTAACATCCCTATCCGTGTGGGCTCTCAAGTGTTTGACTCTACCTTTTATGTGATGGATATACGTCCATCGTACTCTTGTCTGCTGGGTCGACCTTGGATCCATAAAGCTGGGGCAGTGACCTCTACCTTGCACCAGAAGTTGAAGTATCCCGTCAGGGGAAAGATTGTCACTGTGCAAGGAGAAGAGGAGTATATGGTGAGCCATTTGAATTCCTTCAGATACATTGAGATGGACGGGGAGTTTATTGAAACCCCCTTTCAACATTTCGAGGAGGTGCATCCAATTTCAGCAGCTGCAGAGACAACAGTGGAAGAGAATGTTTCCTTGAAGATGGCTTCCCTAAGGGATGCCCGGGCTGTGGTTCAGAAAGGTAATTGTGCAAACTGGGGTCAGCTTCCTGACTTCACTCAGAAGAACGACAAGTTTGGGCTGGGCTTTACTGCAGAGGCTCAGAGGGCTGTGCGCAAAGAGAAGATCGGAAAGGCTCCGGTGTTTATTTCCAGCTCAAGGGTGAATGCTATCGAGGAGGATGTGGAGGAAGCAGAGTTTGACAGTTGGATCTACCCGACTACCAGCAACGGACCAAGCAACTGGACGACAAAGGATTTTACCCCTATCACATTTGTCACGCAGTAATTAATTTCTTTTGATTTCCAATTTGTAACAAACAATATGTTAAAACTTTGTTGGCTCGGTGTCCTACCCGGGCCATCGTAGCTCCATTTGTGAGGGCTTTTTGTATGACATTTTCATATATCATCAATCAAAACATTGGACGTTTGTTGCATTTCAAATCTTGTGCTCTTTTCCTTTCTGTGTTATATATATTGCAAAACAGCTATATTTACACACACTCACTTATACAGGTTTCAATCCACTCTGGATCTCACTGGTAACAGCTCTGCTACCGCCAGTTATGACTTCGAGAATCCGATCAACTTGGCCAAAGACGACGGTGAAGATGATTGCGAAGTGCCTGGTGAACTCGCAAGACTGCTACTCCAGGAAGAGAGAACTATTCAGCCACATGAAGAGCCGGTGGAGACAATTAACTTGGGTACTGAGACAGATAGGAAAGAGGTCAAGATTGGTGCCAATTTAGAGCTCAGCGTGAAGCAACGATTGATCCGGATGCTACAGGACTACATGGAAATTTTTGCTTGGTCCTATGAAGATATGCCTGGGTTGGATGCCGACATTGTAGTTCACCACCTGCCAACCAAGGAAGATTGCCCTCCGGTAAAGCAAAAAGTCCGACGGATGCGTCCAGAGATGTCTGAAAAGATCAAGGCCGAGGTTATGAAGCAGTTTGATGTCGGGTTCCTCGCAGTGACTTCTTACCCTCAGTGGGTTGCCAATGTGGTGCCAGTGCCGAAGAAGGACGGTAAAGTCAGAATGTGCATTGACTACAGGGATCTGAACAGGGCCAGCCCGAAGGATGACTTCCCCCTACCTCACATTGATGTCCTTGTTGACAATACAGCTCAACACAAGGTGTTCTCCTTCATGGATGGTTTTTCAGGGTATAATCAGATCAAGATGGCTCTAGAAGATATGGAGAAGACTACATTTGTGACTCAGTGGGGCACCTTCTGTTATAAGGTCATGCCATTCGGATTGAAAAATGCTGGGGCAACCTATCAACGTGCCATGGTTGCTTTATTTCATGATATGATCCATCATGAGATTGAGGTATACGTTGATGACATGATTGCAAGGTCTCAAACTGAGGAGGAGCACCTTGACCATCTGAGGAAGTTGTTTGACCGACTCAAGTTATACAAGCTGAGGTTGAATCCCAACAAATGCACCTTTGGGGTAAGATCCGGAAAATTGCTAGGTTTCATTGTAAGTGATAAGGGTATTCAGGTGGACCCTGCCAAGGTAAAAGCCATACAAGAGATGCCGACTCCAAAAACAGAGAAAGAAGTCAGAGGATTCCTAGGACGACTGAATTACATTGCCCGATTCATCTCACATCTGACTGCTACTTGTGAGCCAATCTTCAAATTACTGAAGAAAGATCAAGTAGTACGCTGGAATGATGAATGTCAGGCTGCCTTTGAAAAGATAAAGGAATACCTCCAAGAGCCACCCATTCTTATGCCACCGGTGGAAGGAAGACCTCTGATACTATACTTGACAGTACTTGACAATTCAATGGGGTGTGTGCTGGGGCAGCATGACGAGTCTGGCCGAAAAGAGCACGCTATTTATTACTTGAGCAAAAAGTTTACCGACTGTGAGTCTCGTTACTCGCTGCTTGAGAAAACTTGATGCGCTCTTGTATGGGCTGCTCGCCGGCTGAGACAGTATATGCTGACTCACACTACTTTATTGATTTCAAAGATGGATCCCATCAAGTACATATTTGAAAAGCCCGCTCTGTCTGGAAGAATAGCGAGATGGCAAATAATCTTGACAGAATATGATATCCAGTATTCAACTCAGAAAGCAATTAAGGGAAGTGTACTGGCCGATCATTTGGCACACCAACCTGTGGATGATTACCAATCATTGAACTTTGATTTTCCGGATGAAGATATCATGGTGGTAACTGACTGTGAAGTACCTGGACCGGATGAAGGACCTGAGGAAGGATCCCGATGGTCTGTGCATTTTGACGGAGCCTCCAACGCTTTGGGTAACGGCGTCGGCGCTGTAATCATATCTCCCAAAGGAACTCATACTCCCCTCACCGCCCGATTATGCTTCAGTTGCACCAACAATATGGCAAAATATGAGGCATGTATCATGGGTTTACAAGCTGCAATCGACTTAAGGATCAAATTTCTGAGTGTCTTCGGAGATTCCGCTCTCGTGGTCAATCAGATCAAAGGCGAGTGGGATACGAAACACCCGAATCTTATTCCTTACAAGGAGTATGTGTCAACCTTACTTCCCCACTTTGAAGAGATAACTTTTGAGCATTTCCCCAGAGAGGAGAATCAGCTAGCGGACGCACTAGCCACGATGTCTTCAATGTTCAAAGTTAAATGGGACAATGAGGCTCCCCGAATCATAATCTGGAAGTTGGATGAACCGGCATACTGCTGCGAGCTCGAGGTTGAGAAGGTCACTGAGAAACCCTGGTATCATGAGGTGAAGAGGTATTTGGAAGCTCAGGAATACCCTGAAGGGGCATCTGTCAATGATAAGAAGTTCATGAGGAGGTTTGCTGCAAAATTCTTCCTCAGCAACGGCATTCTCTACAAACGGAATCATGATTCGACTCTGCTACGTTGTGTGGATAAGGCTGAAGCGGAGAAAATCATGATGGAACTGCATGAAGGTACATTTGGAACACATTCCAGTGGACACACCATGGCTAAGAAAATCCTTCGGGCAGGATATTTCTGGTCCACAATGGAAGCCGATTGTTACCAACACTCCCGAACTTGTCATAAATGCCAGATCTATGCTGACAAGGTGCATATCCCTCCGGTTCCTTTGAATGTCCTAACGGCACCTTGGCCTTTCGCAATGTGGGGCATCGATATGATCGGTGAGATTCGACCAACGGCATCCAATGGGCATCGCTTCATCTTGGTGGCAATCGATTACTTCACGAAATGGGTTGAGGCAGCGTCCTATGCCACGGTAACCAAGAGTGTCGTGGCACGTTTCATCCGGCATAATCTGATTTGTCGGTACGGAGTCCCGGAAAGAATCATTACGGATAATGGTACCAATCTCAATAACAAAATGATCACTGAACTCTGTGAACAATTCAAGATACAGCACCACAATTCTTCTCCCTACCGGCCGAAGATGAATGGGGCTGTAGAGGCAGCCAATAAGAATATCAAGAAAATTGTGCAGAAGATGACAGTGACCTATAAAGATTGGCACGAGATGTTACCGTTCGCTCTTCATGGGTACCACACCTCAGCAAGGACGTCAACCGGGGCAACTCCCTTCTCCTTGGTCTATGGCATGGAGGCAGTCTTGCCAATTGAAGTCCAGATACCCTCTCTCCGGATAATGAAGGATGCAGACTTGAATGAAGATGATTGGATCCAGACTCGACTTGATCAATTAAATCTGATTGACAAAAAGAGGCTCACTGCTATCTGTCATGGTCAAACGTATCAGAAACGGATGATCAGGGCATTTAACAAGAAAGTCAGACCGCAAGAATATCAAGTTGGGGACCTGGTAATCAAACGCATCATCCTTCCTCAAAGTGATCCCCGGGGCAAATGGACCCCTACTTACGAAGGGCCATTTGTGGTTAAACGTGTGTTCTCAGGAGGAGCCATGATCCTAACCACCATGGATGGTGACGACCTTCCTCACCCCGCCAATGCAGACATAGTGAAAAAATACTACGCATAAATAAAAGACCTGCTAGGTTGACATACCTAGGCAAAAATGAGGGCTTCCCGGCGAACCAAAAGGGTTCGGGCAAAAATAAGGGATGAAATGAATAAAAATCTGTATACCCGGCAAGTCGAAAACCTGAAAGGGCGGCTTGGGCAAAAATGGGTATCCCGGTGGACTGAAAACCCGAAAGGGCGGTCCAGGCAAAAGTTAGGGATAAAAGCGTAACACTATGTCTCATTGGATCACTTCGCATCCCGAATTCGGCATCAACTATCTGGCTCCAGGTTTCGGCATTGACCAATCAACTTCATCTTCAACTAGGTAGCAAAGCGATGAGACGTTCGAAGACATAAAGGCAATAGCAGAGTTGAAACCCAGTGGGATTGTTCACATAGCTGTTTTGTTTCCTTTTTCAAATTGTAAACTCTATACTATTTGGCGATGTCCTCTTACTAGGATGTCAGCCTCTTGTACAAAAACGCCTATTCACAGGCAAAGTTTAAATCAATACAAATTCACTTGTCCATACAAATTACCATTGTTTTCCTTTTTCTGTTTTGTCTTGCGAAGAACGTCCAATGTTCATTTTTGATATATGCATTTGACATTAAATTGCTGATTCATAAATATTTGCATATAAAACAAGAGATTGATTACAGGTGACATCAAAGACAGGGGCAATGTGAGGTTGTCTAATGCAGTCTGGTTGTTTTGTCCTCCGAGGTACCAAGGTGGGTTCAACTGAAGAATATAGCCAGATCATCTCAAATTCCCCGCAGAGTAAAACAAGATTCGGCAATACTTTCCCCAAGCGGAGTTGATTCCCCGTTGATCCTGAAAGGACACAACATTCCCCGGCAGGTCTTAAAGCTCATCCCCAGTAGATTCTGGAAGCTTATCCCCTGCGGGGCACGGACGTCTCTCCCGAGTTTTATTTAGAGTTATTTCCTCACAAGGACTTATAACTGGGTTATCCTCAGCTAAAAACCACGGAAGACCGCCCTCGGCAAAATTCCTTCAATCCCCAGCGGAGTATATTGTCATTATCCCCAGCGGAATCCATCATTAGAGTCCTCAACAGGCCTCGCATCAAAACTTCGGCCAAGTATCTCTTCCACAGAGCAATTCTCCGGTCGACCGTCAAGGATTTATTTTCCTAAGGCGAAATTACATCCATAAACATTTCACATTTTCATACATCTTGCTTACATACATGGTGAAACGCATACAACATCTCATGTTGAACATCATGATATCATGCATATCATACATCATGACATTGCACACAACTTACGTTTTTACCTTTTCAGGAAAAAGACAATCCCAAAAACAATTACCGTCAACTGTCGCAATTCCAGATCCGATACCTGTATCTAGCCAGGGCACATCTGAGAGTGATCAGTTTCCAGACTCGATTCCTGTGTCTAGCCAGGGCACGTCTGAAAAGTTCAAAGATTCGATTCCTGTATCCAGCCAGGGCACATCTATCAACTACAACATTTCCAGATTCGACTCATGTATCCAGCCAGGGCATATCTGTTGACCACGTTTCCAGACTCGATTCCTGTAGCTAGCCAGGGCACGTCTGAAGAGTTCAAAGATTCGATTCCTGTATCCAGCCAGGGCACATCTATTAACGACTATTTCCAGATTCGACTCCTGTATCCAGCCAGGGCATATCTATGAACAACCAATTGTAGATTCAATACCTGTATCCAGCCAGGGCATATCTACATAAGGAGACTGAGGATCCAACACCTGTAACAAGCCAGGAAAACATCCGTCTTTCTCAAATACACAAGTTCTCGCTAAGGAATCTCTTAGGCGATCGACACTTCCAAATGGCATCTATAAGCCCATTCCCGACAAGGTTCTGTCACGTCTCCAGATGGCATCTATAAGCCCATCTCCCTATCCACCACCTCTCCAAATGGCATCCGTAAGCCCATTCCTGACATCACATTGCTGATACCTCAACATGCGAGTGCAAATTTCCGGGCACTCTAGTGTCCAATCTCCTTTTACCCTCGAGTCACGATAGGCAAACTTGCCAATCTAACTCTTCAGGTTCAAGAAGATTGAACAGGGGCAACTGTTGTACCCCAAAATTTGCCCTCCCATTTCCTCAACATTTTCTCATCACAAGACCCTTGAAGATCAAGATCCAGTTAGGGTTTCCTCTGCTCAAGACTTCTCCTTGCACTGTGGACTCAAATTAGGGTTTGTGTTTTCCCAAGGATGTTTTGACCTAAAATGCCCAAGATGACTTTCATGCTTCATGTTGGACCCCCAAGTTTACCCATGCCAAGTTTCAAGTCTTGATTCCCAGTTTTGCCCAGTCAATTGGACAGTTGACCTAGAAATCAACTGTATTGGGTGAAAAGTCAAATGTGGCCAATTGACAGTCAAATCTCATGAAATTTGACCCACATCAACATTATGAACTCATATGAACCATTTGATCAAGTTTGGACTACAATTCCACAAGAAATTTGATCAGATCACCAAAAGGGCAAAATGGTCATTTTTAGGGTTTTGACTGCACAAAGGCAATTTTTGACTGTTTGACCTAGCCAATGGCAAACCAAGCTCACATATAGACTCAAGGACCCCATGGAATTATCTTGACACATTCATCAAGCTCAAAAGATCCCAAGTACACAAGGTTGACAGTTGAATTTCCCAGTCAATTGATCAATTTTGACTGTATACTGAAAAGTCAAACTTTGACTTTTTGGTCAAAATCAAAAGTCAAGATTCATTTTTCATCAAAACTTGCCAAATCATGAAACTTATTCACCAAGAAATCACAAAATGCAAATTAGGGTTTGAAAATGGAATTTTTCATAACTTAGAATTTTTCTAAGTTATGAAAAACCCTAATTTTTTCCCAACTTTGCCCCATCTTTTCACCAAGATCCATTTGGATTCAAACAAAAGTCAAAACATGAAAGTTGTAGCTTGTTGCATAATCTACAACTTTGATTCACAAAGTTTTCTCATTTGAAGCTTGTATCTCAAGTTGCAATTTTTTGAATAAGGGCACTAAACCATTTTTAACTTAGTAAAATTTTAACCTATTTTGACAAGGTTTTCTACCCCACTTCAAGGCCACTTTTCATACCCTTCCACTTGGAATTTTGATTTGCACTTCAACGATGGATTGTAGTACACATTCCAAGCTTTCCAAAATGTCCAAGAACTCATCAAACAACCTCATAACTTGAGAGATTCGAATTTCACAAGTTGGCAAAAATTCACTTTTGTTCTTCATCAAAACATGTTCATAACTTTGCAAATCTGAACTTAGCTTGCTTTATGCTTGATTACAGGTCCTTGAACCATTCCATACTCAATAATTTAATGCATATTCAATGTGTTAAGGCCATGTTCTTTGTGTTCTAACATTGCATAGTGGATTAATCCTAAACTAGATAAAGTGAACTTTCCATTTTTGAAAAGATTAGCTTTATGTCAAATTGAAATCCAAGAAGGTACAAGCAAAATCCTTTTGGCACAAGATTATGGACAAGTTGCTCTGATCAAGAGAAGATTATGCAGCACATTAGGAGGCCCCCTACTGACCTAGAACCTCAACTTGCTTTTGTTTGCTTCAAGTTCAAGAAAAGTCCATAACTTATCACAACTCTCTCTTCAGCATAGAGACACAACACAAAATCTATCAAACACATTCAAAACTACCCAACCAAGCTTTTGCACGATCCATTTGCCTCTCAAGCACTCTCCATCTCAGAAACACCACAAAACTGCTCAAACAGAGCAAGCCCTGCAGATTGAGTGCTATCTCTCAATCCCTTCGAGCATTCTTGTCCAAACTTGTTCCTCTACCTTCCTTACAACATATGCAAGCTAACCATGTCCTGAAACCTGACCTGTAACACCTCCAAGCCACTTCACCATTTTTAAATTCATGTTTTGCAGTTGGAGTTCACTAGCTCGATTCAGGGAGTTTCAAGACAAAGTAGGACTTGGAAAAGCATCCTTACACTTCAAGGAAGCTATACAAGTCATCATTTCACTCTGAAACATCCTCCATTGCAAAGCTCGATTCCAACTGAACAGGTATATTCATGGAGTTCTATCTCCCTTATTAGGCATTGTTAGCTTTAGGTTTTTGAAGAAAACATGTCACAATCATAGCCCTGAACATGCTCATATGATTAGATTTCATTTATATTTCGTGTGCTTAGAGAATTTCATGTCTGAACATTGATGAAAAGTTAGGTCAGAAATTGGGGGAGGAGAAATTCTCCCTCATCTTAGAGAGATAGATCAAGTTCTTTATATGGTTGAAACCGTCTCTTAATGCTCTACATTTTTCATGTTATGAGTTTTGCTTGAAAGTCCAGGAATCCAGAGATAAAAAACGCGTGTTTTGCTTGAAGGATGTTGTACAGAGGTTGAAGAAGAAGTGGTCTGGGCTGGGCCTGGAACTATTTTCTTTTCACACCCTATTTCCATGTTTACACCCCCTGAGCCCATTTGCTTCATTTTTGACTCTTTTTGACTTTTTCTTTTTTGGTTGACTTTGTTTATTTTTTCTCATGGCATTAAAAAATTAAAAATATTTTTTCCATCATTTTTTGAATATATGGCATATTTATTTGATTTATTTCTTTTGTTTGCATATAAATATTATATATATACTATTATTAGAATAAATAGAAAAATAGTGTAAATACATTTTTTATTTTATTTACCTTCTGAAAATATTTCACATAAAAAATACTTTTTTTATTTGTTTTATTAAAATATTAAATAAATATTTATTTTGTGTATAATGCATATTTAAGAAATTAATATATGTATATATATATGTTTATTAATATATTTAAGATAAAATATAAAAATACTTGAATTTTTCATTTTATTAATATTTGATACAAAAATACTTTTTCCATAATATACTTCATTTTATTTTATTTTTATAAATAATAAATAAATAGTTGTATTAAATTAGATAATAAGGCATTTTCTTTTAAAATTAGGGTTTTTGCCCTAAAATCAAAGTACTCCAAAAAATAATATTTTTTATTTTCTTTTCTCTTTTACATGAATAATATTTTTTTCATACATATACAAAACATTTCTTTTGCATCTTGCATTGTTATTTAATTTTTGTACATTGATTAATTGCAAATATTCAAAATGATGTAATAATTTAGATTTAAATTCTTGTCAATATCCCCATTTGAACATTTGTACCCCCCTTCCCATATTTGGTTTTGTAATAGCTTAGTAATTTAAATTTCGCACTTTATTGCTTTCTAATGATAACATGTTAGAATTAGGGTTTGTATGCGAAAAAACGATAAAAAATAGTTTGACCTAATACAAGATAAACAAGCATGAAAATGGACACACCAATCACACTTGCACCCCCTAGGGTATTCCACTTGTTGCCTTCAAATAATTGGGCCATATTGAATGTTGAACTTCTTTGGGCAAAGCAAACAATTTGAATGATCAAGTCCCTTAAAGAAAATTGCCCAAAGACATTTAACGTCGTTGCAATTATGGTCTAAACGATGACCCGCGCCTGTCCCTTTCACATCCTAACACAAGGTTGTCCACCAAATACAATGGTGGAACAAACTTGTTAAAAGGTTTAAAAGCATAACAATAATCTTTTGAGAAATTTAGGAGTAGATAACCTCTTAGTTACTTGAATCAAACTTGCAAAACAAAACACTTGCCTAATTTCAAAATCACACATCACTACACTTTCAAAACCATTTTCAAAAACAAATGAAAACTTTTTCAAAAGACATACATCTTTGTATACATCCCCACATGGATCATTACAAAGGTTGCCACCACATTGGCATCTTTTCAAAACATTTTCAAAACCCACACACAAAGCACCATTTCAAACAAATTGAAAGTAAAAGGCAAGTGATCTAAGCAAGTAACTAAGAGCCCATGGATAACCATGGATAGAAAGGGTGTTGTGATCGGTGGATCTGGAACTGACTGTTTAACGCTGGTTCGCGAAATGTCGCGGAAGCAAGAGTCGCCACCGTCTTTTATTTTCTCCAAATGGAAAGGACAAAAGCACAGAAAAATTCCTTAAAGAGATTGCTCTCGGTTCGGGAGGTAGATTATAGAAAGGGAAGGTGTTAGCACCCTTTCTATCCATGGTTATCCATGGGCTCTTAGATACTTGCTCATTGCGTTTTCAAAATGGTTTGTCTGCTTTTCAATGTGGGTTTTAAAAAAAGTTTCTTTGAAAGTTTCAGATCGACTCTTGTGTCAGAGTGTTTGAAAAATTGCTTTGAAAGCTTTTGAAAATGTGTCGGTGTGAAAAGTATTTTTGTTTGTTTTTAAAGAGAGCAAGTATCTACGAGAACCTACCTACCCTAAGGAATTCGTCTGTGTAAATGTCCTTTAAAGTAGCGCCATCCCACCATTGAGAGGTAGGTAGCACCACCGTTGGAGGTGTTCGGGTCAATTCGAGTTTAGGGACATGGTGATCACCAGAGCAATGGGAAGACACCTTAGAAGCTACCCTCATGCCAGGTTCCCGGATCATGAGGACTTACTAAGACATCCTCTACTCGACGATCACCTTTCGAGGCAAGGCAACAGTGAGGCGTACCCTAGGGGTGGTGTGTGTGATTTGTGTGTCGTTTTCAGATATTTGTCTTGTCATGTTTATTAGTGTTCTACGCTTGATTTTATTTAAGTCCATTCATTCTTGCATGCTTATTTAACAGTTAATATTTGCGGGAAAAAGTAAATCTAAGGCTATTACAAATGGCGCGGGTCCACATCGCCAAAATTAAACCGGACCCGATTTGGCAGAAAATAAAGAAATTAAATAAAATAAATAAGAGTGCGAAAAATAATTAAACGTTACAAGGCTTCGGGAGAGGTACATAATTATTCAAGCGACATAAAATAAATACGCGAAATTAAACAATTAAGAACATGGGCGTTGGACCCTTTTGCAAAAATTAAATTAATAAGGAATTAAAATTAATATTACAAGAAAATGTTTTTTGGTATTTTTATGTTTTTAAGATTTAATGAAAAAGAATTGATTAAAAATTAAACTAAAAGGCAAACCCTAATTCTAATAGCTTTTAAATTTATTGTGAAAATATTAAATTTTAACCTAATTTAAATCTAAGTTAATTTACATGCAAATTTGATTATAGACATAAATGAAATAAATATTATTATGGTAAAAGGGAAAAAGAAATAAAACAATAATTAAACCTATTTCTATATATTTTTTATATTTTTGTTATTAAAAGAAATTAAAATCACAACTTAATTAAACCAAATAATTACATATCAATTTATTTATGAAAATATTAGAATAAAATAATTTATTACGTTTTTTATCTTTTTCTGATTTTTTAGGTATTTTTTGTATTTTGTAAAAATAATAATTAATTTAATTAAAACAATAAAGAAAATAAAATAACAATTAAAAAAAATAAAATGTAATGAAAATTGCAAACCAGGGGGGTTCAGTCCCAAATTAGGAGGTGTAGGCCTTAGCAATCTGGCCCAACAAGCTTTGATCCTTTTTTCCTTTTCTGACTAGCATATGGTGCGTGGACTAGGGTACAGCGTGCTCTTTAGATCTGTGCCTTTGGTTTGGTCATCAGGGCACGTGGACAGCTGGATCTTGAGGTGTATGGTGCATCCTGAACGTTAGCGCTGCATAGGAAGACACATAGCAAAACAATATGGAAATTATACAGACTTGGGACTCGAACCCAGGTCTTGGACATTGCAAAGCAACACCTATGCCACTGAACCATGTCAATTTCATTTAATATATAAGGGCATATAAATATAATAAATAAAGATATGACATTAGTGGGTTGGAGCGCGCGCAAATTTGAAACAGCCTATAGCGCTTGGACAGCACATCGTCTTCTTCGCATGTTTTTTATTTTTCTGAAATACTAAGGACATAGGCGACGGTTTTAGACGCGTCCTCTTAGGCCGGTTTCCAAGAAATAGCGATTAAGCCATCTCTAAACATAAATTAGGCGCGAGAGTCCTGTTTTCTTCATCTGAACATGCTGAATCTAATGGTGGTACTGTGGTGTCCCAATTTTGCTTTGTGTGGAAACCCCTAATTCAAAAACCTGCAAACCCTAAAAAGCAAGCATGGCACAATCGTGTGTATAGCATAAAAATACAATTAAACGCATTGGTTAGTACCAGAACATCATAAGGAATACAAATCCATGATTAGAATGCCATGAGAACGCCTAAAATTAAAAACACGATTGTGACTTTTTCTCTGTACAGGAGAGGTTCTTGTTACCGATTCTTGAAGTTTGAATTGATTTTTTGGATTGGAATGTGATCAAGGACCTTCAAGGAAACTATTGGAATGAATATTAGGGCTTGAATCGTCCTCTAAAGTTGATTTCAGTTTTGATTTTTTTGACAAAAATTCCAAGTTTGCAATGGGTTCTTTTGCGCAGCTTCCAGTCTCCTTGCATTAGGTTTCTCATCAAGCATATGTAGTGAACAAATTAGGTCAAAAATTTCAATCAAATCTTTTGTCATTCATTGTTTTTGATAATTGATTTTCTAAGATCTTTTCATATCTTTTTCACATGTTCTTTGTGTCAAAATTATGCCAATCAATCCAATTCTTTCCTAATTAGCATGTGCACGAAATATTGACCTTAAAACATGTATAAAAAGATTGGTTTGGTTAATTTAAACATTTTTCATATATTTAATTGATTTAATTGAATTAATATAAATAAAAATCCAAATAAATAAATAAAAAATGAGAAAATACTTCCCTTTGGGCCAAGTGGTCGTGCACATGCTTAGAATGATGAATCATGGAAGAAAAATGGGCCCATTAGCAATTTTAGGTCATTTGAGTCAATGTTGACTTTTCAAAATATCCAAAAATTTCCCAACTTCCACAAGGCATAACTTGCTCAATTATTAAGCTTTTCTCATGTTCTTGGACATTTTGGAAAGGTCTTTGAGTCCTCTAACCAATGCCTTTGGTCCCATGTCATTTTGATTTACCAATCTCAAGTTATGGCCTTTGACTTAAAGTCCCTTTTTGTTGACTTTTGAAAATGACCTATAATGTTGAAATTGATAACTTTTTGTGAGAGCATTTCTTGGACTTGAAGTATGAAGATGAGTTGTAGGAAATGTCTTTCTCTTCAAAATGAGCTTTGGATGGAATTTTTCTGATAATCCATGTGAAAGTTATGCCCTGGTCAATTTCAGTTGACTTTTTCAACTGTCCAAATATAGTAACTTTTGGATCTTGATGATTTTCTGAGCCAAATTTTGAGAATCATGATCAAGCATTGATCAAATGATGTTTGTGGCTTCAAAATGATATGTTGACCAAAAATTTGAACTTTTGACTGCCAAATGACCATTTTGCCCCTACAGTTGACTGTAGTGCAATTAGGGTTTTTGACTGTGCAATTTTGAGCTGAATGCCTTGAAACTTGATATAAGGATACTTGACCATATTTGTAAGCATGTGAGACTTGATTGGGCCTTTGAAAACTTCATTTCTTTGATCAGAACACAAACCCTAGTTTTGACTGTATAGGAGACCTTTGCACTGTGCAATCCTTGGGGAATTTTGTGACTTGACTTGGCAATTTCTTGAAGAATATGGGAGGGCAAATTTTGGGGTGCAACATTTGCCCCTGTTCAATCTTCTTAGACCTGAGGATGCAGATTGGCTGACGTGCCTTTCGTAATCCGAGGGTAGAAGATGATTGGACACTAGAGTGCCCAGAAATTTGCGCTCACATGGTAGTAGTGATGATGGGAATGGGCTTTATGGATGCCATTTGGAGATTGATGGATGGGATGATGGGCTTATAGATGCCATCTGGATGTTGATTGCGTAGGAGATTCCTTAGCGAGAACCTGCATACCTGCAAAAGAACAAATGAGTACCTGACACGCTGCAGGGACTGATTTTTAGATGCTTGGTATAGATGTGTCCTGACTGGTTACAGGAGCTGAGTCTGGAGCTTCAAACAGCGATGAATGAACCAGGGATGGTTACTGCCTTAGCATGAATGATAAGAGAATCTTGGGTGATTTTAACTTCAACAACGCTCGTTGAGAAAATCTTGATGGGAATTATTATCTTCGCAGTATTAGGAAGAGAAACATAGGCAATTATAATCTGAAAGGAATGATCACCTCACTCACCATCGGAGAGGGAAACATCTGAAAAGGACTTACCACCTCACACACCGTCGGAGAGGGAACCATATAGGACTATCACCTCACACTCATCGTCGGAGAGGGAAACATCTGAAAAGGACTTACCACCTCACACACCGTCGGAGAGGGAACCATAGAAGACTATCACCTCACACTCATCGTCGGAGAGGGAAACATCTGAAATAACTTCTATTGAGTTTTTATTAGAAAAATCTGTTGGGAGTCTATTTAGCTGGACTAGAGGAGGTCTTGAAATATCTTCAACTTGAATAAGTGTCAGAACGTTGCCATATCTGGTTTACATCTGGACTATATCTGGAAGGAGATCTGGAAGCAGCATCAGAACGTCACCATATCTGGGTCATATCTGAAACTATATCTAGAAGGAAATCTGGAAGCAGTATCAGAACGTCACCATATCTGGGTCATATCTGAAACTATATCTAGAAGGAAATCTGGAAGCAGCATCAGAACGTCACCATATCTGGGTCATATCTGAAACTATATCTAGAAGGAAATCTGGAAGCAGCATCAGAACATCACCATCTCTGGGTCATATCTGAAACTATATCTAGAAGGAAGTCTGGAAGCAGTATCAGAACGTTGCCATATCTGGGTCATATCTGAAACTATATCTAGAAGGAACTCTGGAAGCAGCATCAGAACGTCACCATATCTGGGTCATATCTGAAACTATATCTAGAAGGAACTCTGGAAGCAGCATCAGAACGTCACCATCTCTGGGTCATATCTGAAACTATATCTAGAAGGATATCTGGAAGGAGTATCAGAACGTCACCATCTCTGGGTCATATCTGAAACTATATCTAGAAGGAAATCTGGAAGCAGTATCAGAACGTCACCATATCTGGTTTACATCTGAAACTATATCTAGAAGGAAATCTGGAAGCAGTATCAGAACGTCACCATCTCTGGGTCATATCTGAAACTATATCTAGAAGGAAATCTGGAAGCAGTATCAGAACGTCACCATATCTGGGTCATATCTGAAACTATATCTAGAAAGGTATCTGGAAGGAGCATCAGAACGTCACCATCTCTGGGTCATATCTGAAACTATATCTAGAAAGAATTGCGATAATTGATAGTAATCATTTTGGTATTGATCTTTTTTCCTGAAAAGGCAAAACATAATTGTATGCAAAATCACGATGCATGAACTGTATGTCCTCAAAATTAATGAGATTCGTGTAGTATGATGCATATGCATGCTATAATGTATGAAGATGTGATGTTTATGAACATATGTTTCCGTCTTAGGAAAATAAATCCTTGACGGGTGCCGGGAGGTCACTCCTGGGCTGATGTTGGAGAATTAGATCTTGCTCCGCTGGGGATGATAACTGCAAGAATACCGGTAGGAGAAGATGACTCCGTTGCGGAATAAAACTTGGCAAATGGAAGATTCTGCGGAGAGAGAAAAAAAAACTCTAGCGACCATGCTGGGAAGCAATACTCTGTGGGAAGAGGGATGCCTTGCTGAGTGTTGATAGTAGTTTGCTGGGGATACCCTTGTTGTTGTGGAAGTGCTGATAGACTTCGCTGGGGATAAGAAGACTCTGTCGACGACGATCTTTCCGTGGCTTTTGGCTGAGGATAACCCAGTTATATCCTGGTAAGGAAATAACTCTTTAAATAAAGCCGGGAGACGCGTTCGTGCTCTGTGGGGATAAGCTTCCAGAATCTACTGGGGGTAAGCTTATTGCTTGGGGAGATGGATTCCAACTTTCTTGGGGAAACTGGATTGAACTCTCCTGGGGAAGTGTTGAATTGTATTGGTTATGTTCTTTAACAGAACCTACCTTGATACCTTGGAGGACAGAACAGTCAGATTGCTTAGACCTCCCATTATTGCCCCTGTTTCTGATGTGGGAGAGGGAGATACCTGTGGAGGTGCTTGAGGACTACCGATTTGACCAATCTTCTTCTGGTAGGCAGGTGACAAGATGACAGGACATAGTCGTACACTTTGATCCCTAACTTTTGCCTGGACCGCCCTTTCGGGTTTTCAGTCCACCGGGATACCCATTTTTGCCCAAGCCGCCTTTTCAGGTTTTCGACTTGCCAGGTGTACAATTTTTTCATTTCATCCCTTATTTTTGCCCGAACCCTTTTGGTTCGCCGGGAAGCCCTTATTTTTGCCTAGGTGTGTCAACCTAGCGGGTCTTTGATTTTGCGTAGTATCTTTTCGACTATGTCCATGTTCTTAGAATGCAGGGAGGTGCCCCTGGCTGTTTATGTTGCCATACTACCAGAAGATCTTTGTTTGATCGTCCAATGCCCCAAATGATCCAGATGGAGATTTGCCCCAGACTGTTTGGCTTTTGCGAGATTCTCTGAATCTTGATTGGACTCCCCCAGATAATGGACCATGATCATGTCTGCCCCTGGATTGGAAGTACTTCTGTTCATTAGGCATTCCTCGTGCGAATTTCCCTGCTGCTCAAACAAAAAGTCATATGCGAACAAAGTTATGTTAAAAATGCAAAGCTTATGTCTGTCTTGAAGATTTTAAAAATGCATTCTTTTTCATAAAACAAGTGAATGTTTGTAAAACGTGATGTCAACTCTGTATTTACCTTAAGCCTTAAGGAGTCAGGATACCTTTCGTAACAGTATGCTTTTGGACTAACCCATGCTTCAGCTAGGATTTTTAAGGGTTATAACGTGGCCTGGTTCACGGTTTAAGAAACAAAGGATAAAGGCTCAAATTTTATTTGTACCCACCCGCTCTTCGTGATGTTCTCCAAACCTAAACTCAGTTGATCGTGCGTTAGACCTTTTTTGAGTTTTTGTCCTGATGTTCCAATGATGGTTCAGATATTGATGATTTATTCTGAATAGGCGGTCATTTTTGTTTTTGTTGAGGATTTGTGAGACCTCTTTCTTGACTTTTGTTATCCCTTTCTTTTTTTGCCTGAACTGTTTCCTTTTTTGGAATTACAGTCAGCGGGATGCCCCAGTTTCATAAGTCCCTTTTATAGGTTTAGACTTCTTGGGCTTTTCATTTATGATTCTTGATAACGACTGCCTGTCTTTATGATTGTTCTGAACCATCACTGTCTTTTTTCTTTTTTTTTTGCAAGGACCTCCTTGGTGCCATTCGTTATGCACTTGGATCAACTGAGAGAATTACCCTGCCCCAGGTTATGATTAAGGGTTCTGATTTTCGAAAATAAAAACTCCTACTTCTTTGGCTCAGAGGGGTTGACGAGGGATTATCTTCCTTATAACTCCAGTGTTTAGGATTTGAAACAATGCCTGTACCTCATCAGCGGGGTCTGTCCAAAAGCATACTGTAAATTGTGGTATCGTTTTCGTCATCCTCCCTCAAGAGGCTTAGAATTATTAACCAAGAGTTGATCATCAGAAAAAATATGAAAAGAATTTTGAATATAATGAAAACAATTGTATTAATTCCCAAAACAGACATATGTGATGCATTAATAGAATAAAAGAGTTTGCTATGACATTAATTGTTTATATAAGCAAAGAAAAACATAACTCAGAAATTCAAATAAACAAAAGGTCTTCAACGATTGGGTAACGGAGCAGTGATTATGTTCGGAGTCTCAGGAACTTCAAACTGAATCTCCCCGGCGTCGATCATGTCTTGAATTTTGTTCTTGAGAGGCCAGCAGTTGTCCGTAGTATGCCCCGGGCTATCAGAATGATATGCGCACCTATCGTTGGGATGATAGTTAGGAGCCGAAGTGTTCGGATTCCGAAGGGGAGCCCTTAAGGTGATCAGCCCTGCCTTCAACATTTGTTGTAGTGCTTGATCCAGCGACATGTTGAGTTTGGTATACTGTCGTTTCTCCTTGCGCTGCTGCCCCTGTCCTTGTTGAGCAGGTCCAGGATTGGAGATCTGGATTGCCCCTACCTCATGACGGCTCTTTTTACCGTGCACAGCATTGGATTCTTTCTTTCCATGATGAGGTTTTTTATCAGAAGGTGCAGCCTCTTGAATTTTCCCAGACCGGATACCAGCTTCTATTCGCTCTCCAGTCAAGATAAGATCTGTGAATCCAGCAGACGAATTCCCAATTAGGTGGTTGTAGAACGGACCAGACAGGGTCCCCAAGAACATATCGACAAGTTCCCGATCAGTCAGAGGTGGTTGTACTCTTCCAGCAAGATCCCTCCATTTCTGCGCATATTCTTTAAAACCTTCACTTGATCCTAACGACATACCCTGGAGTTGGGTACGCGTAGGAGCAAGGTCGGCATTATATTGATACTGCTTGTAGAAAGCAGTAGCCAACTCCTCCCAGTTATGAACCTTGGTCCCATCTAGCTGATAGAACCATTCGAGATGAGTCCCTGAAAGACTCTCCTGGAAGAAGTGGATCCACAAATTCTTGTCCACCGTATATGGTTGAATCTTCCGAACATAGGACCTGAGATGTAACTTGGGACAAGACGCCCCGTCATACTTGGTAAAGGATGGTGCTTTGAACTTCCGAGGAATAATCACACCAGTTGACAAACCCAGATCTCGAAAATCCAGCCCAGGCACCTGTTGGATCTCCATAGCATTCAGCCTATCCTCCAATTGTTTGTACTTGTCTTCGGCAGGAGGGTATTGTTCGTCGTTGAAATCTGTCTCGTTGTCGGAGACCACTGGACTGGGAACCCTTTCCCCCTGATGACTACCTTCCCTCACAGATGGAGTTGTCCTCTCAGTTTCAATCTGCGGTGCATTCCCAGATCTGCGTCTAGGGCTGAACAAAACAGTCCTCCTCTTCTTCTTTTCTTTCTTCAAGAGCAGAGCCTTCAGATCTTGTTTCCCCTGGGTCAAGTTCATGATCAACCCTTGGAACTGGGCGTTCTGAGCCTGGAGGGCCTTGATGGACTGCTCAGCTGATGATTCAGGATTCATGATGATCGGCTGAAATAAACAGCGAAGAAGGGTAAGCAACCTGTCAAAGGGACACCTGCAATGCAATGAGATGTATGACATGCATGCAATGATTTCAAGGACCTCGCAGGGTAAACAGAGAAACTTGTTAGAGTTGGAAACTGGCAACTTGATTGAAGGAACTTCCTGTTGTAGAGAGCCCTTCTTCAAGGGTCAAAGGCTCACCATATCCAGTGGGTCATAGCCCCTGACAACCTTGGCTAGAGGAAAATAAATCCCCTTTGCCCCTTGCTGGGTAATTGGTTTATCATGACCTGCATCACAAGCCTTTGAGATCCTTGAAATGGGTTAGGATGTATGCAATGGTATGATGTCATGCTATGTATGGGATAACGTAAGTGACCCTGTTATGAGCCCCAATTAGGGACTATAAACAAACCCTGCAAGAAACTCAGTATACTTTGTTATGAGTCCCAATTAAGGACTATAAACAACCTGCAAGAAACTTAGTAAACCCTGTTATGAGTCCCTATTAAGGACTATAAACAAAACCTGCAAGCAACTCAGTAAACCTTGTTATGAGTCCCAATCAAGGACTATAAACAAAACCTGCAAGTAGTTCATGTGTCAGCTAACAAGCATGCAAGTAGGCAAGTACAAAGGCACACAAGTCACACAAGAGAAACCCTTAGGATTTAGGCCAGCATGGGGTCTGGGTAGTACCCTCTTGAAGTTGGTGGGCTCAACCTGTCCTATTAGAAGTAACCGGGTTCTAAGGGTCCCAATATCACGGAATTGCTTTCATTGTTCATCGTTTCGATTTAGCCACTGAATTGGCGATCGAAATATTCCAGGAAAGCAACCCTCAATTGAGTGTAGTATCGAGTATCAACCAACCTCGGACTGCACCAAAGTCAGTTATCTCACTACCCTAAAGAGGCCAAGATAGTTCAACTAGGGTTCCTAAGGTCTGTTGATGCTTCATGACACCACGCGGAGGCCCCGTACTCTCCTTGACTGAACTCAAGGGTTACCGGTACACACCAAAGTGCCACATCAACGTAGCAGACTGCTTCAACCATGTCGGTATACCCCGCACAGTTCCCTCACAGCCTTGTTGCTACTTTCTAAGAAGGTATCCCCCAGATCCGGGTTAGGATCTATAGAACTCCCAAGCAACCCACAATTTAAAGCACACAAGGAAAATAATTGAAAACACAGTTATGAACTATCCCTAAGGTACACCTCACTTTAAGTTAAGTCCCCAGCAGAGTCGCCAGTTCTGTGATCGGTGGATCTGGAACTGACTGTTTAACGCTGGTTCACGAAATGTCGCGGAAGCAAGAGTCGCCACCGTCTTTTATTTTCTCCAAATGGAAAGGACAAAAGCACAGAAAAATTCCTTAAAGAGATTGCTCTCGGTTCGGGAGGTAGATTATAGAAAGGGAAGGTGTTAGCACCCCTTCTATCCATGGTTATCCATGGGCTCTTAGATACTTGCTCATTGCGTTTTCAAAATGGTTTGTCTGCTTTTCAATGTGGGTTTTAAAAAAAGTTTCTTTGAAAGTTTCAGATCGACTCTTGTGTCAGAGTGTTTGAAAAATTGCTTTGAAAGCTTTTGAAAATGTGTCGGTGTGAAAAGTATTTTTGTTTGTTTTTAAAGAGAGCAAGTATCTACGAGAACCTACCTACCCTAAGGAATTCGTCTGTGTAAATGTCCTTTAAAGTAGCGCCATCCCACCATTGAGAGGTAGGTAGCACCACCGTTGGAGGTGTTCGGGTCAATTCGAGTTTAGGGACATGGTGATCACCAGAGCAATGGGAAGACACCTTAGAAGCTACCCTCATGCCAGGTTCCCGGATCATGAGGACTTACTAAGACATCCTCTACTCGACGATCACCTTTCGAGGCAAGGCAACAGTGAGGCGTACCCTAGGGGTGGTGTGTGTGATTTGTGTGTCGTTTTCAGATATTTGTCTTGTCATGTTTATTAGTGTTCTACGCTTGATTTTATTTAAGTCCATTCATTCTTGCATGCTTATTTAACAGTTAATATTTGCGGGAAAAATTAAATCTAAGGCTATTACAAATGGCGCGGGTCCACATCGCCAAAATTAAACCGGACCCGATTTGGCAGAAAATAAAGAAATTAAATAAAATAAATAAGAGTGCGAAAAATAATTAAACGTTACAAGGCTTCGGGAGAGGTACATAATTATTCAAGCGACATAAAATAAATACGCGAAATTAAACAATTAAGAACATGGGCGTTGGACCCTTTTGCAAAAATTAAATTAATAAGGAATTAATATTACAAGAAAATGTTTTTTGGTATTTTTATGTTTTTAAGATTTAATGAAAAAGAATTGATTAAAAATTAAACTAAAAGGCAAACCCTAATTCTAATAGCTTTTAAATTTATTGTGAAAATATTAAATTTTAACCTAATTTAAATCTAAGTTAATTTACATGCAAATTTGATTATAGACATAAATGAAATAAATATTATTATGGTAAAAGGGAAAAAGAAATAAAACAATAATTAAACCTATTTCTATATATTTTTTATATTTTTGTTATTAAAAGAAATTAAAATCACAACTTAATTAAACCAAATAATTACATATCAATTTATTTATGAAAATATTAGAATAAAATAATTTATTACGTTTTTTATCTTTTTCTGATTTTTTAGGTATTTTTTGTATTTTGTAAAAATAATAATTAATTTAATTAAAACAATAAAGAAAATAAAATAACAATTAAAAAAAATAAAATGTAATGAAAATTGCAAACCAGGGGGGTCAGTCCCAAATTAGGAGGTGTAGGCCTTAGCAATCTGGCCCAACAAGCTTTGATCCTTTTTGACTTTTCTGACTAGCATATGGTGCTGTTTACCTTGGGTTTTGGTAAACAACCGCTGATCCTCCAAATGGTTACTTATTTGGTTACTCGCAGGATCGATCAGATTGATCCTAGGACATAGGTTGATTTTGAAGTTTGATTAAGGTGGATAAGGCTTTAAATAAAAAAAGTTTCAAGTAAATTGCATAAAGGAAAGACTTGGTAAAATAAACAAGGCTTTAAAGTAAAGGGTTCGACAGGAAATGTAAAGAGAAAAGCAAGTAAAATTCTGGGAAAGTAAATGACTTTAATTGATAAAATTGGTGTTTCACACATACATTTCTCAACAATTCTTTCTCACACGCTGGGTACTCGAATCTATATGAGTGACTTTGTATAGAATTGTGAACACACGCGAGAAACTACATGTCTACTCCTATTTATACTAAAACATCCCAAGTAACCGTCGGGCAGTTACACTGCTTCGAGATCAATCCACTTGGCACGTTCTCCATGCTCGACGCTCCAGATCCTTGCACGTTTGCACGTGGTAACTGCTGGAAACCGTTTTCCCTCCAAAAGCTTGAATTTCAAACTGCCCCATTCTGAACCATCGAACACTTTCGTCAAGAGACATCTTCGACGAGAAACTCCTTCGACGTCGAAGGCAACCAACCTTCTTCCTTGGAAGAAATCTTCTAAGTACTTTGCCATCTTTCGACGAGCATTTCGACAGACTTAACCAGTCGAAGACATCTTTCAGCTTTAATGGCTGATATCAATCAAAACAAAGGTGTCGAATTTAGGAGCCAACAAATTGCCCCCCAAGAATGCCTTATTTCGACTCTGAAAGAAAAAGGCATTCTTTGAAACGCCATTCGACACCTATCTTTCCACGCTTAGTCACAAGTTAACTTGTGCACTTTTTGTTTCTTTTTACCAACTATTGGCAATCCCAAGAAACCATCATTGATTTGATCCTAGGACGTCACTTTCAGTACGGTGTGCAGTACCAAACATCATTTCAGAATTTGTCATTATGACAAATCCCAAAAACGAGGACGCACGCTGCGTCCCTCTGTTTCTGCAGAAACGGCCAAAACAACAGGAGGCTGCCACGCGTCCCACTAACTCCTGCAGCATTAAATGGCATTTAATGTCCTCGTTATTGGGGATTTTTCCCACTACTATAAATAGCAGTGAATATCCCATTGTGGGACTTTTTACGCCAACTAGCCTTCAAACTTCCTTGTTTCCATACAAGCTTGTTATCTTCGCAGAAAACTCTTCCTCTTTCACTTCATCTTCAACCTCATTTCAAACAATGGCCTCTGCTTCTACTGCTCCTAGTGCTAACGCACCAACTGAACATGTTAAACCCAAGGTTTTCGTCACTGCCCCAGTAGTAAACTCTACGGGCAAACGAAGGGTTCCTGAACCTTCTGACATCGCCGTTCGCGACGCCTACTCACGCCACTTGATGATTCTGGTTGGATACTCCAACCAGATCTTCGCAATGTCTGGCCCCATGAATCCAAGCACCTCTGAAGCTCTGAAGATCAAGAGCTATTTCCCAATAGTCGAGAAACTCAAGCCAGTAGCATGCGCCAAGAAAGACGCAGAAGACAATGAAGACCCTACACGTGAAAAAATCGACCTCCGCTTCTTCAACAGAGGGGTTAGGGTCTTCAGGTCTTGCCCTAATCTGACCTCCGATTATGTTGCTTGGCTAACAAAGTTGGAGAAACACCAAACCTCGATCTGGAAGGATATGGGAATCTTCGACCTAGTGATGATGTCGAAGACGGGTTTGAACTACTCCCCGGAGATGCTGATAGCTTCACTGTTGTTCTGGGACTACTCCCATTTCACTTTTCATCTTCCATGTGGGATGCTAACCCCCACACTCTTCGACGTGGCCGCTATTACTGGCCTTCGACCAACCGGGGATTACTTCGATCCGGAGGAGATGTCGGAGGACCAAATTGGCTTCTCTGAGACCAAACCAACATACACCACTTTCATCAACCATTATCACGACAGGTCGACAGATACTGTGTCGGATGTCGAACACATAGCGTTTCTAGCCTTATGGCTAACTCGCTTTGTGTTTTGCTCGAAGTCTCTACAGGTGACCAAAAAGATGGTCACTCTTGCTACCCAACTGCATCACCGCCAAAACATCTGTTTGGCAGAACTGATTCTGGCTAGTCTCTATGACTCGATCAGCAATGGGGCCACTCTTCTGAAACATATCGAGGACAGGGCCAGTTTGCTACTCGCTGGGCCTTTCTGGCTACTCCAACTGTGGCTCAATGCCACTTTCGAATCTTTCTTGCCCAAGAAGGTTCAGATAAATGAACAGGCTCCAGCGATAGCGAATAGACGCATCGAAGGAATCAGGCTGGCTCTGCTGACACCTACGGACGATGGACTGGAGTTTCAACAAACCTTCACCAACTTCGTTCTAATGTTTGCTCGAAGGAAGGAGTTTGTTTCAACTATGGCTCCATTTGCTCAACGGCGGGTAGGGCCAGCATGGTTCACTAGGCCACATCCAAAGGAGTCGAGTGGTCCCAATGTCGATGAGCATACAATACTTTGGGAGGCGTTCCTTACACCAAGGATCATGCCTCTTCGATTCAAGAGTTCTAAGACTCATCTGAGTCTGATTGCCTACCAACCAAATCTGGTATCTCGCCAGTTTGGTATTATCCAAACCCTGCCTTCTCCGATTTTTCAAAGAGAGAAGTCAATGTTGTACTTCTGCAACGATTATACAGAAGAAGCTGCCATCAAGCATATCGGAAGATATGCTGGTCGAACAATCCTCTCGCTGTTTGACTACCAACTTAATTTTCTTTGTTCACCATCCTTCGAGGAGTGGTGGAGAAGCTATTATGCTGAGTACTTCTTCGACGAGAAGGACTTCATGGCTGAGCTGCAGAAGTCTTTTGTCCTTGTGTTGGACAAAGTAAAGAAATGTAAGTTCACTCTCTCACATTACTTTTTGTCTTTCTCTTCGACTGCTAGCCTGTTAACTTTTTCATTTGCTTTCAGTTGTTCGAAAGCCTGTAGCCAAGAAAGCTACAGAAGGCCAACAGGGAGGAGCCCCTTCAACAAAACCTCCACCGCCGGCGAAGACTGCAGCGCCGGCGAAGACCACAGGCAACCAACAGGGGGAAGGCTCTTCGAAGAGGCCTCCTATATCGGTAACCAGACTTTCTTCATTTTTCTTCTGGCTTTCGATTTTGATTTTCGATGTAGTTATTAAATCGAATTCCCATTGGTTTTCTAGGCACCTTCGCCCAAGAAACGGCCAGGACTGGTGGTCGAATCTGGGAGTGATGAAGAGAGTGATTCCCCTCCTGCCCCCTTAAAAAGGCGAAAGTTAACGAAGGATGCTTCTGTTCCTGCTCCTGCTCCTGAAGGTCGAACCGTCAGAATAAAGGTTGATGTGAGAAAGCCTAGGCCACCTCCAGTGATCATCGAGGAGCCAACTGAGGAGGAACTGAACGTTCTTCTTAACAAGCCTGTCGAAAGTGACAATTCCAGCCCTGGGGCTGAAGTTAATCCACAGGTAATCCCTCGGACCCCTTTTTTTTTATATAACTTAGGCATAGATACCCATATTCGATTGTGTCTCTTTCGACATCTGAAGATTTGTCTTCTTTCCCTTTTCAGGACACCACTGAGAGTTCTCCGCCAAGGACCTCAGAAACGCTGGAATCTGCTGAACTTAGCAGGCCTCAGGAAAAAGGCTTGGGCAATGACGAAGCCCATACTGAGAATGAGGCCAATGCTGAAACAGTAGAAAAACCAGCGGAGGAGCCTCAAATGGGGGAACCACAGCCAGAAACGGTTCAGGTGGTGGACCTGTCAGAAGAGAATCATGAAGAAAGGGACCAAGGCAATGACGGCGAAGAGAATCAAAATGCTGCCGACGAAGAGAACCAAGGTGGTACTGGCGAAGGACACCAGGGTGACGCTAGCGAAGAGCCACAAAATGACGCTGGCGAAGGACCCCAGGGTGATGCTAACGAAGAACCACAAGTCGACGCTGGTACTGCCTCAGTCCGAGTCGAAGAGCAACCAGTCGAAGCACCCAACACTCAAGAACCTCAAACCCAAGATAATACTGTTGCAAGGGTTACCTCCTCGAAGCACAGGTCAAAAGAGGACTTGGAACTCTTGAAAGAAACTGACCCTGTTAGCTACCTCAATGCCATCATCGAGAGTAAGAGTTCGTCTGACGCGAGTCAGGAAGTTCCTACCCTGTCGGGGAAGTCTACTGAAACTTCTCCCCTTGATGATGCTTTGGCGAAGGTTAAGGCCCAGTTCTTCAAGAGGGACTTGATGAAGGCTTTAGAGGGTGACCCCACTGCTCCATCATGCTTAAAAGAGGTCTTGAATGCTGTCGACTTTGAAGTTGTATCCCCAGAAATCTCAGACTTGATCATGGAGTTACACTCTATGATTGATCAAGTCTCAGCGGATTACAGGCGCCAAAGAGGGTTTAACAGTCAGCTTGAAGTGTTGTATGGCAAAAGCTCATCTGCGTGGACTGCTGTCTCAGATTCGACTTCTCGAATTGCTGAGTTGTCGAAAAAAAAAGCGTCTGCACAGGAAAGAGTCGAAGCCATTGATCGAGAGAATGTTTCCTTCCGAGCACAAATCGCAGAAATAGAGGCGAAGATAAACGCCAACATTGTACTCAAGGAGGAAATTCTTTCGACCATCTCAGACACTGAGAGCCAGACTGAGATCAAACAAGGCCTGGAATTCGCTGAGAGGGCCCAAAGCCTCGACGCTCAAATTGCCAAACTAGTGTAGGAAAACTCCTGGTGCAAGAAGAGGTTGGAGCTGCAGCACGCCAAGTATCTTCGACTTAGGAACTCTCTTACCTTTTGATTGATTCTCTTTGTAACCATATTCTGTAATCGTTATTCGACAACAATTGCCATCTTGGCTGAAATTAATAAAAATTTCTATTTTGGCATTTTTATGGTTAATTTAGACTTGTTCTTTTATTATTTTATTTTTATCTCTTGAAGTATAGGTTTGTATTTTTTCAAATATTTACCATTTACTCTCAAGAGTCTTTTATCTCCACTTAACTCTTCGACTTCATAGGCTCCACCAGAAAAAGTTTGGATAACTCTGAAGGGTCCTTCCCATTTGGGTGACCATTTCCCCATGCTTCGATCCCTTCGATCCATGGGAAGAATTACCTTCCAAACTAGTTCTTCAGGCAAAAATACCTTAGGTTTTACCTTTTTATTATAAGAGTCTTCTACTCTTTTCTTCTGAAGCCTGAGTAAGTCGAGAGCGCGTAATCTCTCTTCGTCTAAATCCACCAGTTCATCTAACATCATGTTCCAATAAACTTCAGAAGGAATATCATAATGCCTCTGAACCCTTGCAGATTGAAGACAAATTTCTGCTGGCAACACTGCATCATGGCCAAAAGTTAGCCTATATGGTGTTGTACCAGTGGCTTCTTTTGGGGACGTTCGACAAGCCCATAAAATCTGGTCTAACGTCTTATGCCAATTCTTTGGCTTCTTCCCAACATGTTTCTTTATCAAGCCAATCACCACTTTGTTAGCTGCTTCGACTTGACCATTCGCCTGTGCATAATAAGGCGTGGATGTTAGGAGTTTGAAACCTGTTTCCTGAGCAAATTCCTGCATCTTTCGACCAGTGAAAACTGACCCTTGATCAGTTGTTATCGTCTCAGGGATTCCATATCTAAAGATAATGTTCTTTTGAATAAATTCAATGACATTTTCTTGGTCCACATTGACTAAAGGGACAGCTTCGATCCATTTAGTAAAATAATCAATGCCTACCAATATGTATTTCTGACTCTTTGATGATGCTGGTCGAATCTCTCCAATGAGATCCAACGCCCATCCTCTAAAGGGCCAAGGCTTCACTATCGAGTGAAGTTCGCTTGCTGGTACATGTTGGATGCCTGTATGAACTTGACACTCTTGACATCCTTTGGCGAACTCAACACAATCTTTCAGCATAGTGGGCCAATATAGTCCTTGTCGAAACAACAACCATTTCATCTTATGGCCTGCTTGGTGAGCCCCACATGCCCCAGCATGCGTCGTCGAAAGGGCTATGTATGCTTCAGTTTCACTCAAACATTTCAGCAACACCCCTTCAGGCGTCTTCTTGAATAACTCATTACCCATGAGTACAAAACTCAACGCCCTGTATTTTGTTTTTCGTTCTGTCGAAGCTCCTGGATTTTGAAGATAGTCCACAATGGGTTTCCTCCAATCTTGCTCTGACAAATTATCAATGAACGAAATCTCGAAGTTACTGTGATCATCATATCCTAGTCTCGTCGATTCCAAGTCTGATGGTGATAGACAAGTTGCTTTTATCTTTTCTCGAACTTCGATTTCTCTTTGTAATCTCGTTTTTGAAATCTTATACCCAGATGCAATTTGTGCCAAGTCATTGGCTATTTGATTTTCGACTCTGGGTATGTGTCGAATATTGATCGTTTCAAATTGTTTCAATAAACGATTTGCTATCACAAAGTACATAATGAGATTCTCTCTTATGCATTTATATTCCTTTGTGACTTGCTTAATGATTAACTCTGAGTCTCCCATTATTTCGACTCGAGTTGCCCCCAATTCCAACAATATCTCAAGGCCAGTAATTAGAGCTTCATACTCAGCCTCATTGTTCGAACAAGAACCTGCTATTTTGTACTTGAATGTTGTTGGAATTTTATCTGGAGAAATAATCAAGACTCCTACCCCTGTTCCATCTTTATGGCTGGAACCATCGAAGTAGAATTTCCAAGGTTCTATCTCCACATAATTAATATCCTCGACTTGAATTGAGTGGTCGACTATGAAGTCTGCAACCACTTGTCCTTTTACTGCCTTAAGAGGCATAAAGGTTAAGGAGTATTCAGTTAATGCTAATGCCCACTTGCCAATTCGACTATGCAAGATAGGTTTCGATAACATATATTTGAAAACATCAAAATGAGACGAAACATAAACATCAACTGGTTTTATATATTGCTTGAGTTTTGTACAAGAAAAATACAGACATAGACACAATTTTTCAACTTCGCTATATCTAGTTTCTGCATCATTCAAAACTCGACTGAGATAGTAAATGGGTCTTTCGACTCCATTCTCATCCTCTTGGGCTAACATACTTCCCAGAGTTTTGTCAGATGCAGCTATGTACAATCTCATACTCCTATTACTACAAGGAGGCACCAAAATAGGTGGCTTAGTGAGGTACCCTTTGATTTTGTCGAAGGCTTCTTGTTGCTCCTGCCCCCATTCGAACCCCTCTTTATTCAGTCGAAGTAAGGGTGAAAAGGCCTGAGCTTTCCCACTTAGATTAGATATAAACCTCCTTAAGAAATTTATCTTGCCTAAGAGAGATTGCAATTCCTTCTTATTCGATGGCGCTTTCGCTTCCAGAATTGCCTTCGTCTTGTTCTGGTTGATTTCGATTCCTTTCTTGTGGACAACGAAGCCCAAGAAATCTCCAGCTTTCACACAGAACGCACACTTCAAAGGGTTCATCTTCAGACCATGTTCTCTCATTCTTTCGAATGATTGTCGAAGGTGGTCAATGTGATTCTTCCTGGAAACAGATTTTATAACAATATCATCAATATATACTTGCATAAAAGTGTTAATAAAATCATGGAAGATAGTATTCATTGCTCGCTGGTATGTTGCCCCAGCGTTCTTTAGGCCAAAAGGCATCACTACCCATTCGTAAGTGCCTAAGGCCCCAGGGCATCGAAAAGCTGTTTTCGACACATCCTCTTCAGCAATGAATATTTGATTATATCCTGAATAACCATCGAGCATACTCAGGTATTCGTAACCAGCGGCAGAATCGACTAGCATTTCCGCCACAGGCATAGGATATTCATCTTTGGGGGTGGCAGCATTCAAATCTCTGAAATCTATGCACACCCTTAACGTGCCATTTTTCTTAATTACTGGCACAATATTTGCAATCCATTCGACATACCTTGTAACACGGATGAATTTGCATTTCAGAAGTCTTTCGACCTCCGTTTTGATCTTCGACAGTATTTCCGGAGCAAAGCGCCTTGGATTTTGCTTGATTGGCTTCTTTCCAGGTTTGATTGGCAACTGAAGTTCTACCAATCCTCTGTCGAGACCAGGCATTTCGTCATAATCCCATGCGAAACAGTCTTTAAACTCTTTCAGCAATTGGATTACTTCCAACCTAAGTTCTGGATCGATTTTGGCGCTGATGTAAGTTGGCCTTTTCTCTGATCCTTCGCCTAAGTTGATTTCTTTTAAAGGGTCTTGTGCTAACATTTTAATGTTGTTCGCCAAGGGATCCTTTTCGAAGCCCAAAGGCTCATCGTCATAGATGGCGTCGAGCCTCTGTTCCTGCATTTCTTCTGGCATGATATCAGGAGGTTTTGGATCGAAATCCTTTCCTGGGCCAACAGCAGATAATTGTTGATCATTGGCCTGTGTGGCCATGTACTTTACTTCGGCTTCGAGAGCCGTTATCATCTTGGTTTCGGCTACATAAGCCGAAATTCGCTTCAAAGATTGTGACTCAGTCATTATCACTGAATTCACTTCCCCAACCAGTTGGTTGGATATCAGTTAACCCACTGAAGTCTATGTGGGACAAGTCTTCTCTGTCCCATTGGAAACCATGCTCAGGATGCAGGTATAGGGAACAAAAGGTGTTTGGCGCTGGCGCCATGTCGAAGTCAGGTGTTGGACATGGCCCTATGTGAGCCAAGTTTTTGTCGAAATCTGCCACACCCAAGTGATTCACTTCGCCAAGGTAGTAGCTTTGATCTGCCTCTATGTTTTCGACCATCCCATCTGGACGCCATAGCAACAGTCTTTGGTGCATCGATGAAGGCACAGCACCTACACCATGAATCCATTCACGGCCTAACAAAAGGTTGTAGTTAGGTTTGGCCGATATGACCATGAACATCGTTGGTCGAAGGATAGACCCAACTTTGATATCTAGCTGGATCACTCCCATGGTGGTCCCAATGCCGCCCTCATAGTTCGACAGGACCATATTGTGAGGTTTAATGTCCTCATCTCTTTTGCCAATTTTCCTTAGCATAGAGTGAGGGATAATATTGATAGTTGCCCCACAATCGACCAATATTTTATTCTAAGTAGTTTCTTCGAGCTTAGCCCTTATGAACAAAGGCTTGAGGTGATTCTTCATCGCCTCTGTAGGTGGCTCGAAGAAGCCATTTTGTTCCTCAGTAGTGCCATTGTCCATGACAAAATAGCACACTGGCCTATGTTTGGCCATTTCTTGCTCCACCTCCCAGTCACTTGCTTCGACTTCTACCTGTCGATTGAATTCCCTGGGCAGTACTGAAACAATATTCACCATTATATCCAAAGTATCGTCAGACTCAGCATCATCTTCGTCTTCGACTTCACTTTGGTTAGGCCAAACTAGCCTGTTGGTAACTGGCTCTCTCTCTAGAGGCTTCCTTTGTTTCCTGTGAGGAACATTCGAACTAGTTTCTGCCTTAGGTTCGTTGGCAGCCTCCCTTTCAGCTTTTCGTCTCCTTTGATATCTCCTCCATTGAGATCGAGACATAGGATTTTTACCCTTGTAGTTGCTGGACACTTGTGTAACCTTAGGTGCAGCAACTTGAGGCTCTTTCTTTTGAGTCAAAGAGGAACCTCTTGGCACATCGAAGGAATTCCATTTCTCCTCACTTGGCCTTTTCCGGCCAGAGGTTTTGTACCAAGTGTCTACTGGCACATTTGCTGGAGGCCTAAAAGTTAATGGCCTCTTTTCTTGGTTAGAACCCCTTCTGGGATCATGTCGAAGGTCAGCATTCTCCCTTCTCTTATTCGCTGCTCTTACGCCTTGAATGTGCTCAGCAGCTTTTTTATCAAAGATCGAACTGCATCTTGGACACAGCATTACCTCTGATTTCTTCTTCTGGCATCTTTGTAAAAAATCTGCCAAGTTTTCGTTTTCCCGAGGGAAAGCCGTCTTATTAGCCTGCTCTTGCCTTATGGCCTCTTCTGATGCTTTAGGGTCAGAAAGCTCGACCATGTTGATGTTCATTGTATCTTTATTAGCAAGAGTTAACTGCTTCATTTGTATTTCCAGATTCTCCGTCTGGCCCTGAACATTGGCCAAGTGGGAACTGGCTTTTGATCCAGTTTTTAGTGCTTCAGCAGTCTCCGACTTCGGGTTTTCGACCGCTTTCTGGACAGCTTCAATTGTCTTCCTGGATAAATTTCCAGAAAAACTGCCAAAGATTGGCATGTTGATGTGGTCCTTTGAGACTTCGACCATGGTAATTCCTGGCTTCTTCGACTGGATCCTGGTTGCCTCTATCATGTTCACCTCAGAGGGTTCTGCATAGTGGGCTTCAGCCTTCAGTGGATTGGAGTCGACAGCCATGGGGGATTTGTCAGCAAACTTTAATCTCCCTTCCTCAATAGCGTCTTGCACAAGATTCCTGAAAAGAAAACATTGAGAAGTTTTATGGCCCAAAAAATTATGATATTTGCAAAAACCTCTCTTCTTTCTTTGATCAAGAGGAGGCACTTTTACCCCAGGGGGTATTATCATTTGGCCATCTTTAACTAGCAAGTCGAATATTTCATCACATTTTGTGATGTCAAAACTATAAGTCTTTTTTGGGAACCTGTCGCTGGTCCTGTCTGGACCAATGGGATTTTTCCCATTTGAGGGGACTAACTGTTTACAAGAGTATGGTGGCCCTTGTTTTAGTTCTGCTAAATCGACTTCTCCTTCTTCGACAGTTAAAGTATCGTCGAAGGATTCTAGATCTTCGTCATCCATCTCAACGTACGCTATTCTCTCTCTCTTGTGAGTTTTCGTTGCCTTAGCTTTTTCAGCTTTGAGGCGTTCGACCTGTCGAACTCTATCGGCCAGATGGGCCATGTCTCTTAGGTACTGAGTGTCTAGCTTCTTCCTAATGGAATAATCTAAACCGCCTGCGGCTATTTCGACCAACTCATGTTCTGGCACTTGTTTAAAACATCTCGCCTTGAGCAACCTAAACCTATTCAGATATTCGTCTATCGGTTCAGTGAAACGTCTCTTCACACTGGCCAGTTCTTTCAGGCTTATCTTGGTTTGCCCCATATAGAATTGTTCATGGAACAATCTTTCCAACTGGGTCCAATGATGGATCGAATTGGGGGGGAGAGTTGTAAACCAAGTAAAAGCGTTCTTGGTTAAAGAACTCGGGAAGTACTTGATCCTTAGGTTTTCGTTATTCGAAATGTCTCCTGCTTCGATCAAGTATCTCGCCACATGCTCGACAGTAGATTCTGTCGTGTCCCCAGAGAACTTAGTAAATTTGGGGACTTTGCATCTAGGAGGTAAGTCCGTTTGTAACACGTATTCTGACAATGGAGATGTAAAGTTGGGCCTTCGAAAGCCCATGTTCATCCCATTCTGCGTCATGATCCTTTCGATCATGGTTGCCAGATTGTTTTCCAAACCCATGCTTTGGTATTGGATATGCTGAACCACTTCGTCAGCATTTTGGTTTCTGTTAACTAACCTTACCTCTGGGGCTATTACCCTAGGTTCCTCGACAGGTTGTTCGACAGGCTGTTGAGCCTGGTTAATGGTGGTTTCTTCCTCTACAAATATCCCCTGATTTCCCCTTATTTGCGCCCTTTGGGGCTGTCGAATAGGTGGGGGTACTCCAAAGAAGTCAGCCAAACGCGTCATTTGCGCTGTAACTTGCTGATTCGATTGAGTAGTGTTTTGTATTAGAGGGTTTAGCACTGTACTCAAAGTTTGTGCCAACATTTGCACCATATCATGGTTGCTTTCGTCCATTTGTTGCCTCAAGACTGTTGTCGAGGCATTTGTAAGGCCATGGGCTACTTGGGACGTTCCTCCTAAGAGTTGGGTCCTATTTCTATTCGCCATGCCTACTCCAGAGCCTTGGAGTGGCGAAGAAGCACTCACGAAAGGGTCTGAAAAAGTGGACGCAGCATTCGTCAGGCTTGCCACTTCAGAAGTTGGCATACCATAGAATGGAATAAATCCTGGGGGAACCACAGGCCTTGTGCCTATATTTCCCCTTGGTGGGGGAGTTCCCAAAGGTATCCTGGGGCCTGTTAACGAAGGTATTGGCCCCGTGGTTGTGACCGACACTGCTGGTGTCGAACCAACGTTTGTCGCTTCACTTACGGTCATACTAACCGTTGCTCCCACACTCGTTTGTGGGATTTCGTTGTTGTTTGGCGGATTCGCCATCTCTTCCCTTCTTCTGGCAGTATTGTTATCGTTAGTGTATATTCTACCACTCCTCAATAACATACAACTCGAAAAGATGAGATTAGTTTCAACAATCAACACACAGTCCCACCGGGTGTGCCAATTTGTTTACCTTGGGTTTTGGTAAACAACCGCTGATCCTCCAAATGGTTACTTATTTGGTTACTCGCAGGATCGATCAGATTGATCCTAGGACATAGGTTGATTTTGAAGTTTGATTAAGGTGGATAAGGCTTTAAATAAAAAAAGTTTCAAGTAAATTGCATAAAGGAAAGACTTGGTAAAATAAACAAGGCTTTAAAGTAAAGGGTTCGACAGGAAATGTAAAGAGAAAAGCAAGTAAAATTCTGGGAAAGTAAATGACTTTAATTGATAAAATTGGTGTTTCACACATACATTTCTCAACAATTCTTTCTCACACGCTGGGTACTCGAATCTATATGAGTGACTTTGTATAGAATTGTGAACACACGCGAGAAACTACATGTCTACTCCTATTTATACTAAAACATCCCAAGTAACCGTCGGGCAGTTACACTGCTTCGAGATCAATCCACTTGGCACGTTCTCCATGCTCGACGCTCCAGATCCTTGCACGTTTGCACGTGGTAACTGCTGGAAACCGTTTTCCCTCTAAAAGCTTGAATTTCAAACTGCCCCATTCTGAACCATCGAACACTTTCGTCAAGAGACATCTTCGACGAGAAACTCCTTCGACGTCGAAGGCAACCAGCCTTCTTCCTTGGAAGAAATCTTCTAAGTACTTTGCCATCTTTCGACGAGCATTTCGACAGACTTAACCAGTCGAAGACATCTTTCAGCTTTAATGGCTGATATCAATCAAAACAAAGGTGTCGAATTTAGGAGCCAACGGGTGCGTGGACTAGGGTACAGCGTGCTCTTTAGATCTGTGCCTTTGGTTTGGTCATCAGGGCACGTGGACAGCTGGATCTTGAGGTGTATGGTGCGTCCTGAACGTTAGCGCTGCATAGGAAGACACATAGCAAAACAATATGGAAATTATACAGACCTGGGACTCGAACCCAGGTCTTGGACATTGCAAAGCAACACCTATGCCACTGAACCATGTCAATTTCATTTAATATATAAGGGCATATAAATATAATAAATAAAGATATGACATTAGTGGGTTGGAGCGCGCGCAAATTTGAAACAGCCTATAGCGCTTGGACAGCACATCGTCTTCTTCGCATGTTTTTTATTTTTCTGAAATACTAAGGACATAGGCGACGGTTTTAGACGCGTCCTCTTAGGCCGGTTTCCAAGAAATAGCGATTAAGCCATCTCTAAACATAAATTAGGCGCGAGAGTCCTGTTTTCTTCATCTGAACATGCTGAATCTAATGGTGGTACTGTGGTGTCCCAATTTTGCTTTGTGTGGAAACCCCTAATTCAAAAACCTGCAAACCCTAAAAAGCAAGCATGGCACAATCGTGTGTATAGCATAAAAATACAATTAAACGCATTGGTTAGTACCAGAACATCATAAGGAATACAAATCCATGATTAGAATGCCATGAGAACGCCTAAAATTAAAAACACGATTGTGACTTTTTCTCTGTACAGGAGAGGTTCTTGTTACCGATTCTTGAAGTTTGAATTGATGTTTTGGATTGGAATGTGATCAAGGACCTTCAAGGAAACTATTGGAATGAATATTAGGGCTTGAATCGTCCTCTAAAGTTGATTTCAGTTTTGCTTTTTTTGACAAAAATTCCAAGTTTGCAATGGGTTCTTTTGCGCAGCTTCCAGTCTCCTTGCATTAGGTTTCTCATCAAGCATATGTAGTGAACAAATTAGGTCAAAAATTTCAATCAAATCTTTTGTCATTCATTGTTTTTGATAATTGATTTTCTAAGATCTTTTCATATCTTTTTCACATGTTCTTTGTGTCAAAATTATGCCAATCAATCCAATTCTTTCCTAATTAGCATGTGCACGAAATATTGACCTTAAAACATGTATAAAAAGATTGGTTTGGTTAATTTAAACATTTTTCATATATTTAATTGATTTAATTGAATTAATATAAATAAAAATCCAA
The DNA here is from genome assembly GCA_948472305.1 of Vicia faba. NCBI lineage: Eukaryota > Viridiplantae > Streptophyta > Magnoliopsida > Fabales > Fabaceae > Vicia > Vicia faba. The sequence goes on from OX451737.1 coordinate 1,278,216,241, forward strand.
ATAAATAAATAAAAAATGAGAAAATACTTCCCTTTGGGCCAAGTGGTCGTGCACATGCTTAGAATGATGAATCATGGAAGAAAAATGGGCCCATTAGCAATTTTAGGTCATTTGAGTCAATGTTGACTTTTCAAAATATCCAAAAATTTCCCAACTTCCACAAGGCATAACTTGCTCAATTATTAAGCTTTTCTCATGTTCTTGGACATTTTGGAAAGGTCTTTGAGTCCTCTAACCAATGCCTTTGGTCCCATGTCATTTTGATTTACCAATCTCAAGTTATGGCCTTTGACTTAAAGTCCCTTTTTGTTGACTTTTGAAAATGACCTATAATGTTGAAATTGATAACTTTTTGTGAGAGCATTTCTTGGACTTGAAGTATGAAGATGAGTTGTAGGAAATGTCTTTCTCTTCAAAATGAGCTTTGGATGGAATTTTTCTGATAATCCATGTGAAAGTTATGCCCTGGTCAATTTCAGTTGACTTTTTCAACTGTCCAAATATAGTAACTTTTGGATCTTGATGATTTTCTGAGCCAAATTTTGAGAATCATGATCAAGCATTGATCAAATGATGTTTGTGGCTTCAAAATGATATGTTGACCAAAAATTTGAACTTTTGACTGCCAAATGACCATTTTGCCCCTACAGTTGACTGTAGTGCAATTAGGGTTTTTGACTGTGCAATTTTGAGCTGAATGCCTTGAAACTTGATATAAGGATACTTGACCATATTTGTAAGCATGTGAGACTTGATTGGGCCTTTGAAAACTTCATTTCTTTGATCAGAACACAAACCCTAGTTTTGACTGTATAGGAGACCTTTGCACTGTGCAATCCTTGGGGAATTTTGTGACTTGACTTGGCAATTTCTTGAAGAATATGGGAGGGCAAATTTTGGGGTGCAACAGGTGCTAATACCTTCCCTTTCTATAATCTACTCCCCGAACCCAAGAAAACATCTCAAAAGGTTTTTGCTGTGCTTTTTAACCTTTCCTTAGGATAAAATAAAAAGTCGGTGGCGACTCTTGCTAACCGCAACATTTGCGAATACAAACGCAAAACCCAAGTCAGTTCTCCCACCCTATCACAGTCGGAGATTGAGCTTCTGTATTCAGAGAAATAAACTATGTTCCGGAGAAAACTTTATGAACCGCTTGCGATTACAAAATTCGGCTGGGGAATATAGACGTCGACTCTCCGAAAGAGCTTGGCTGGGGAAAGCAACTCCTGTTTGGGGAGGCAGAGATCAAAACTTTGGTTGCCTCTACTCTGTGGGGAGTGTAGATGTTACTGGGACGCATGCTGAGGATATGACAATGACTTTGCATCAAGACTTTTCTTCCCCTGTACCTGCTGGAGAAAGTGCCTGTGGAGGCCTTGTGGATCGAGTGTCATCCCAAATTAAGGGTTATATCGTGGCCTGGTTCACGGTTCAAGAAATAAAGGATAAAGGCTCAAATTTTATTTGTACCCAACCCGCTCTTCATGATGTTCTTCGGTCCTATGCTCAGTTAATTATGCATTTAGATCCCGTTTGAGTCTTTGCTCTGATATTCCAGTGATGGTTCGGATATTGATAGTTTATTTTGAATAGGCAGTCATTTTTTTTGTTTAGGGTTTGTAGAACCTCTTTCTTTTTTATTTTATTATCCCTGTCTTTTTCCTGAACTATTTCTTTTTGTGATTACAGTCAGCGGAATGCCCCAGTGTTTTTACTTAAGTCTCCTTCATAGTTTTTGACTTAATGGGCTTTTATTTCGAGAGATAGTGACTGCCTGTCTTGATGATTATAGGGAACCATCACCGTCTTTTGTTTCAGAAGGACGTCTTTGATGCCACTCATTATGTATGAAGTAGAATATTGCGACTGAATGCACATCTAAATTAACTGAGAAACTACCCTGCCCCAAGTTATGATTAAGGGTTTTAATATGTGAAAAGAAAAACTCCTACTTCTTTGGCTCAAAGGGGTTGACTAGGGATTGTCTTCCTTATAACTCCACTGTTTGGGATTTGAAACAACGCTTGTACATCGTTAGCGGGGTCTGTTCGAAAGCATAATGTAGAGGTTGTGGTATCATTTTCGTCATCCTCCCTCTAAAGGCTTACAGCTTTTTAGTCGAGAGTTGAATATAACAAAAAGGAACGGAGTTTAAATATAGTGAATATGAATGAATTGATTCATAATATACATATGCAATGCATTGATAAAGTAACAAAGTTTGACATGAATAAATATCCGAACAATCAAAAGAAAATTACAAGTTGAAAATTCTAATGAACGAAAAATCCCTCTTGTTAGAACTTGTCACTTCAAATGGTGGGCCTTGGAGGATTGACATAAACATTCCAATTGACCATCTTGTGTGAATTCTAATGCTCCTTCATCAATCAGGTCTTGACTTTTGTATTTCAACCTCCAACAGTCATCAGTATCATGCCCTGGACTATTAGAGTGATATGCACACCTTGCATCAGGATTGTAATTAGGCGAAGAAGTCTTGGGATTCAGATGAGGTCCTATCAACATAACCAGATTCATCCTCAACATGTGTTGTAAAGCTTGAGACAGCGGCATGTTGAGTTTGGTAAACTTCCTTTTGGGTGTATCTGGTTTACTCTGATTAACCCGTTGTTTTTGGCGAGGTTGTTGTTGGACCCGTGAGGTAGTAGAAATTTGGAAAGGTCCACTCTTCACCAAACCAAACTCTTGTCTTCTTGGAGGTTGATCAATGACTTGGTCCCCGACCTCGAGTGTTTGCTTCATATTGTTGTATCCGTCTTGATGAATTTGGTTAATGATGGCTTTCAGCTCTTCTTGTCTTTGGGATAGGCCTTGAATAAGAGCCATCTTCCCCAACATCTGGGTTCTCAATGAACCTACCTTAGCTTGCAGTTGTTCTAGCCGTTCGTCCTTATTGTCTTCAGGACTTTTCTTGACCAAGTTCCCAACGAGGAGTGTTTTCAACTCTTCCTGCCCCTTGGATAGGTTTAGGAATATTTCCCTGAATTGAGCTTATTGAGTTTGAAGATCTCTGTTGTCTTGTTTGAGAGCCATTGCTGAAATAAACAGCGAGAACATGAGAGACTTTTACTGGAAGACCTGTTATGCAATGATATGTATGATATATGTATGCAATGTTTTCAAGGATCTCGCGGGGTAAACAAGAAACTGTTAGAATTTGATTGCAGCTTGATTGAAGAAACTTTGTGTCGTTGAGAGTCCTTCTTCAAGAGTCAAGCTCACCATATCGAGTGGGTCATAGCAACTGACTCAAGTTATCGTGTTTTGATCTCTAGACGGCATGGGCTAGAGGGCATTGGCTAGAGGAAAATAAATCCCCTTTCCCCTTGCTAGACGTTTGGTTCATCATAACCTGCACCACGGGCCCTTGAGATCCTTGAAATTGTTAAGGAAATGCTATGGTATGATGTTATGATGTGTATGCTATGCGTTTAAGCAAAAGTGCGAGGTGATGTAAGCAAGTAAACCCGACAAGAAATCCAAGTTATTGGATAAGGACTGTAAACAAAACCTGCAAGGAACTCATGTTGTCAGATAATAAAACTGTGCAAGTAGTTCAAGTTGAAAGCACATAAGTCACACAAACAACCTTAGGTTTAGGCTTGCATGGGTTTTAAGGTAGTACCCTCTTGAAGTTTAGTTGGTTTCAAACCTGTCCTAGAAAAGTAATCGGGTTCTAGAGGATCTCAATATCACTGACCATCCTTTATCGGTCATGGTTTCAGCTCACGCAATCTTTTCTTGCGGCCGAAATATCCTGAAAGTCAGATCTCAATGAGTATAGCATCAAGTATCAACCAGTTCTCAGCTCTACACCGAGGCCGACTATCTCACTACTTTCTAATGGCCAAGTTGTGCAATTTAAGGTTCTAAGGTCAGTTGATGCTTCACGACACCATACGGCGGCCCCGTATTCTCCTTGTTTCACCACAAGGGATACCGGTACTAACTAAAGTGTCACACCAACGTAGCTACTGCTTCAATCGTATCGGTCTATACCGTACAGTTCCCTAACAGTCTATTGCTACTTACCTAATAAGTGCCCCCAGATCCTTTTATAGGATCTATAGTAACCCCAAATAAAACCCTCAAAAATAAAGCAAACAAAGCAATCAAGAGAAGAAATTTTAATAACCTAGATCCTAAGGTATACCCTACTTATAAATCCCCAGCAGAGTTTCCATTTCTGTGATACGGTGGCAGAACCGACTGTTAATACTGGTTTGCGTTTTTTGTTTGCAAAATGTCGCGGTAAGCAAGAGTCGCCAGTGACTTTTATTTCATCCAACAAAGGAAAAGGAAAAAGAACAGAAAAAACCTTTTTCGAGATGTTTCTGAGTACGGGGGGTAGATTATAGAAAGGGAAGGTGTTAGCACCCTTTCTATCTATGGTTTTCCACGGGCTCTTAGGTACTTGCTCATTTTGAAAACTGCTTGTGTATGCTTGTTTTGAAAAAGTTTTGTTTTACTTCGTTTTAACCCTTGTTTCTGTCCTCAAGAGTGTTACGAAGTTGTTTTTGAAAACTTTGTTTGGAAAGTGTTCGTGTGAAAAAAGTTTGTTGTTTTGAGCAAGTACCTAACAGTTATCTACCTACTCGAAAAAGGCGTTCTTTTCCTCATATCCTTTAGACCGTGTTATCCTACTATTAGTGAGTAGGTAACCCTAGTCGTTAGATGTTTGAGGGACTATCGAAAGGGACGTAATGGTCATTGAAGGCAACATGTAAGGGTACCTTAGCATTTCAAAGGGACTGTCATCATATATTCGTAGGCAACTCAAGGGACAAGATCATTTCTCGTAGGCAACTCGAGGGACGTTAAGGGACTATGATCTTTATGATGACTTTAACCGAGGGTCTTTGCTAAGGGTATCCCTATGTTCGAGGGACATGACCATTGTTTTTCGAGGCAACCAAGTGGGGAGTACCCTAGGGGTGCAAGTGTGCAACAGTGTTTGTTTTCAGATATATTATCTTTGAATTAGGTTATGCTATGTTCAATTAGTTTATCGTTCTTTCCATACAATCCTATTAGTCTAAGCATTGCATAAAATATAGTAGCAGAAGGTAAAGGCGGAAGTGTAAACCTAGGCTATTACAGAGCTTTGGGGCAGTTACATAATAATGAAGAGTGCAGAAAAGAAATCCTAAAACTGTTACATCTCGGAAGCAATTACATAATTAGAAAAAAATGCGAGAAAAGATAAATCTACGCTATTACATTGATAATGCGACCTATACAATTTTCCTAGAAATTAAAATGTAAAAGAATAAATAAAAAGAAATTAAAGAAAAATTAAAACCTAAAATTCTAAGTTAATGTTTTTGGTGTTTTTTTGTAGAAAATAATTTTAAGTTAATTAAAAAACCTAATTCTAACTAATTTTAATAAAAAAAAGTTAATTAACTTAATTTATTAATAAATAAATAAAAAGCCAAACATTCAGTTACTAACTAAAACAAAAACCTATCCTAATTTATTAAAAAAAAAGGTTAATTAAAGGGTTAATTACAAAGAAAATCTAAAACCTAATTGTTTTCCTAATTTGCAGAAAAAAAAGTTAATTAATTAAATTAAAGAATTAATAAAAAAAAGAGTTAATAATAATATAAAAAAATTTAAAACCTAAATTAATTAGGGTTGGTAAAAAAGGTTAAGTTTGTCAATTAATGTGGTTTTTAATTTAAATAAAAAAGAGTTTATATGAATTTAGGGTTTTTAAGGAAGATATTAAAAAGAAAGAAATGATGCACAAAGGGTTAAAAATAAGCAAAATTATACATATTGCCAGGGGTGGGTGTTGACCTAAAATTAATTTAAAACCTAAAATTAGATTAAAAAACCTTAAAATTAATTATTCGAGTTTATTATGAAAAATCAAAGGTTTGTGAAAAATATTAAGTTTTATGAAGAAAAAAAAGTTTTAAACAGAAAGAATGAAAATAGATAAAAGGATAAATATAGGAAGGAAACCAAAACCAATAGGGGTGGTTGTTAAACCCACGCCCTTAACCTTCTCAGGATGTCTGCCTTGTCATGCATTGGTGGTTGTTCTATTTTAGCCATTAGTGTTTTGACCTCAACGTTCTGTAATGAACCTGCATGGGACCCTGTCTAAATTTGCAGCGTTGAATCTCATGAACACATTAAATAAATTATTATATATCATGAAATACAAATAAAGAAAATATATGAAGAAAAAAATTAATGTTAAAACCGATATGACATGTATGAATGATTATACCCTTTTGATCATGGAGATCAAACCAGCCTTACCCTTACTGGAGAAGTAGTGAGATGTAGATTTGTAACAAGGATGACTTGTTTGTAGTGAGATGAGGATTTGTAACAAGGATGGTTTGTTTGTAGTGAGATAGGGGTTTGTAATAAGGATTTCAAGGTTTTAGGGTTCTTGAAAGAATTCGATATTTTGACAAGATTGTCGTAAAGGTTTTTTTTCGTGTTTGTCGTTCTTTGTGTGAAAAGAATGAGATTATATAATGGAAATTAGAGCAAAGATATAGGCTTTGAATGTGCAATTGGGCCTCCAATGTTCACTTGAGTCTGTCACGTTCAAGGCTAAATCGCAGGGGCTTAAGTGCAATTATTGAAGTTGAGATGCTAAAGCAAAATGTAGCCGACATCGAGAACTAACTCATGTCCAAAAATGGGCTCAATCGGATAAACGGTGAATTAGTTATGAATTTTTGAAGTTTTGGCTCAGATAAACTTATTTTGGGCTCCAGTGTCAACTCTGACATGTTCTTCAATAAAAAACTGGTATTGATCGGAGTATAACCCAGTCTCAACTTTGGAAGAAAAGTTGTAGATCTCTGAGTCAGTGACCCTGTGTAAAAAGATGGGCCCGGTCCGATAAAAATTGACCGAGTTATAAATTTTCGAAGTTTTGACCCAGATAAAAATAATATTAAGCATTCAGGATTTTCGGTGCATCACGCGCATTCTGAGCAAAAAACGAAAGCCTTTTGGATATCGTTCGAACTCAATACCTCCTGTGAAAACTTAGCCAACTCAATTTTTGAAATTTTGGCACCGGAACCAGCTCGATACGATGAAAATAGACCAAGTTATGATTTTCTGAACATGATGCAAATAAACTTCTGTCACAAATTTTCTGTACGAAAATACTTGATAAATCCGCATTTTTGAAGAGCTTCTGATCGAAATTGGCTTCCATCTGTGAGAGATGAAAACGTCAATGACGTCAAGAAAGAATTTCGGCCACCGAAACGGATTCAAAATAAGCCACGATCTTCAAGTTATGAATTTTTTAGTACGTAAAAATGCACTTTCAACACACTTTTTCACCACATTTCTTCGAGAAAACTCACACATTCGGAGACCTTCTTTAAAGAATTGACTCTTGAGCCGAAACTGAATTTGAGAGTATGTTATCAGAGATATCTTGGCGAAAGAACACCTGAATATGACGCGTCGGGTTGGACTTGTGAATCTTTGAACCCCGAATCATTGCAAAACGGCGAACCGATCTTCAGCACGGAAAATACTCTGAGAATATCCATTGATGAAATAAACGTCACTTGTAACCTGAAGAAGCTTGATAAATATACCTTTATTCCATAACTATAAAACCAATAATATGCGTGTATGAAAAGAAGGTAAATTTTGGGGTACAACATCCAGATTTTACAAAGAGGTTCCTGCGGAGTACCGTAGATGTTTAGGGTGCTAATACCTTCCCTTTACATAAACAACCCCCTTACCTTGAATCTTTCCCCCCTCTTTTTAGGGTTACTCGCTCTTTTCCCATTCCTTTGGAAACAATAAAGCGCGGTGGCTATTTCTATTTTGATTTGTACAAGTCTAGTCAATCCCATGGCTTAGTCTTAAACATTTCTACCGCTACACCTGAGCAGCTTTATGTTTACCTTTACCAGATGGGGTATCATAAGGCTTACCATGATTCTATTGGTGCTTACCTCTCTTCTCACTGATAATCTTGTAATGAGCATTATTATCCTCCTCATAAATTCTGCAACTAACAACCAAATCAGCAAAAACACTGATCTTCTGGTATCCAACTGCCTTCTTGATCTCTGGGCGCAACCCGTTCTCAAACTTGATACACTTTGAAAACTTAGCATCTGCCTCACCTTAGTGCGGATAAAACTTAGCCAACTCAGCAAAATTTGCAGCATACTCAACAACCGACATACTCCTTTGCTTTAGTTCAAGGAACTCAACCTCCTTCTTACCACGAACATCTTCAGGAAAGTACTTCCTCAGAAATTCCCTACGGAACACAGCCCAAGTTATATTTTCACCTGCAGCTTCTAATCTCTGACAAGTCTCTAGCCACCAGTCATCAGCCACGACTTCTAGCATATGAGTACCATATCGAACCTTCTGCGCTGGAGTGCAGCCCGTTACACAGAAGATTCTCTCAATCTCTTTAAACCAATCCAATTCTCCATCAGGATCATACTTTCCCTTGAAGGTAGGCGGATTCTCTCTCTAGAAAGTCACCAAACTATGAGATCCAACATTCCCGTCAGCAATCGGCTGATTCTCCATTGCATGCGCCGTTACTTCTAAAGCAGCGGCAAGTGCAACATCATTCCTTCCAGCCACTCAACTTATCACTACAACATAAACAACGGTTAGAACTCAAATTAACAATACTCGATTGTTAGACAACTAAGACTCAATAACTTGGCCGGACGAACCAACTTTTGCTCTGATACCAACTTTGTAACACCCCAATTCTACCCGACGAATTATGAATGAAAATTAGAGTTATAAAATTCATACAACTGAATTAGGATGCCACAAATTCGACTTTAAAACACATTGCATTCAACGTGGATACATAACACTTTAAAACTTCAGATGAATCATCATCATAATAATTTAATCTCTTAATTCACCAACTTGAACATCTACGCAGCGGAATCATAATAACATCTTTGTCCCACAATTACAACAAATTCAAAATAACACATACTTAGCAACAATCGATTAAAGTTCAACAACTGAAATAATAAATAATTAAAAACAATAAGCGTTTATCCCCCCGAGTGTTACGTATCAGAGCAATGACACTGACTCGAACTACCGAAGGTATACTGCCTTCACTCTGGATTACCTGCACGTTCCCAACATAAGAGTAACATTCAAACATAAGAGGTGAGATATCTAACAATATAATAAAATGTATGCTAAATAATATGTTAGATCAGCTCATATAATACACCACTTCACATCTCATAAACAACAATAATCGCAACAGAATACCAACAATATACACATTTTTCATATCAATACACAACTTCTTCATGCAATTATATCACGCGACTCAATACTATGTAAATGCATGTGGTACCATTGGAGTAGAACTCCCATCTTAAATAATTTCCAATTAATAGAGGCATCAACAAGGCATAAGCCTTTTGTCATACCCCAAAATTTTCCCTCCCGTTTTTCATATGCTAGGGTTTTTCGAATACTCAACTTGGCTCAGAAGTTGGTCAGGCAGATTCTCTCTCTACGCAGTAAATCAACAATTAGGGTTTGGTATCTCTCAAAGAAAATTGCGTTTACGAAGTTTCAATTGGTCTTCTTAGTCCTTCATGTGTCCTCAAGGATGTTCGTGCCAAGTTTCAAGCCCCGCATTGCGAGTGTGCCTAGTCAATGGCTCGAATGACTAAAAATCAACTGTAAAAGTCGACCCTTTCAAGATCAAGTTCATAAGATCATAACTTATTTGATATTCAATATTTATGAGTGATTATTTGAGTATTTGTTTCCTTGTTACACCCTCATTAACTCATCTTTACAAGTCAAGAGCCAATAATTTGCATAAGATCATCAAAATTTTGGATACTTTAGAGGCTGCTTTGTGGACATTGGCTTAATCTCAAGTAACTGTTACTAGACTTTCAATGATCGTAACTCTTCTGATTTTCATCATATCGGGATGGTTCTTTTTGCAACATATCACAAATGATGCCGTCTGTAAGATTGCTTCAAGGATCAATAGCCAAATGCGCTTAGAAGGCCATGAAATTTGTTGGAACATTTTGGGACTTAGAATTGATTTTATGTTGAGTTTGTTCTCCACTAAGTCAAGGGTAAAGGAAAGATGTTGAGTTTGAAGTTTCATTGATTATATATTGCTTATAATACAAGTTGCTTGTGTTCGAAGCATTAGTAATTACTGAATTGAAATTGGATATAGATCAGGTTTCTTAAGTTTCTTTGTTTGTGCATCAATATTTGGTTCATGATAAAACTGTTTATGTGTTTCTACTTGGAGTGCATTTCAAGGGTTCAAAATCAAATATCCAAGTTCTTCAATTAAATTGCAATATCAATTCAAGAAGATTTATGAGTTTAGAATTTTGAGCAAAATACACCCTAATTTCTAGAGGATTACTCCAAGTTTCCAAGAATTCAAAACTTACAACAAATTCATCATTCATACATTTCATTCAAATGTTGTGTTCAAGTTACATTCTTGGACAATTTGCAAAAGGGTTTATAATGCAAAAAAATAAATTAAATCACAAGCTACATTTGTTGTTTACAAAGAAAGAAAGAAATGTTTGTTTTTCAAGTTTGCTTCATCTTCAAGAAACTCCTCATTGCTAGTCGTGGCTTTCTCTTCACCTTGCCTCGCCTGCCATTCAATTTCTCGTACATGAAATAAGAGAAAAAGAAAAAAAAGTTAGCAAGCATCGTGAAAATTCAAACAAGAATTGATGGTTAAAGCAAGTTAAAGTTCATCATTAGGGTTTGTATCTAGGAATCAGATTTAAAGTTTGTTTTATCATAATCCCGCTTCTCCCATTTTTACAAATCACAAGGTTGGGCCTTGGTTCACAAAAAGGCAAAGGAAATATGCAAGCCCAAGGCTGTCAAACAACAACAGACTATCACAACAAGTCAAGAAAAAGCAGGCTATAAAAACAGCAGGTCAAACAGCAGCAACAAAGCAAGCAAGCTGCCTAAATGATGCCAAACCCACAAGCCAACAAATCTGCAACAAACAGAACAGCAGGGCAAACCTGCAACATAAAACAAACAGTAAAACAGCAGGCTAGCACAACAGCTAGGCTGCCAAACCGCAGCCAACAAAAGCAAACTTGCAACCATGCTGCAAAACACATAAAACAACGAGCAATGGCAAAAACAAAATAAAACCATCCAATATAAAAAATAGCCAATGCTTGCTCAACAGTCCCAATTATCTCATCATTTCCCTAATCTACACAAACCCTTCAGAAAATTTTGTGAAAGAAAAAAGCAAAATGGCTTTATATTTCATTAAGAGATGAAGAGGGAAAGAAAAAAGTCAAAAAGATATCACCTAGCCAACAAATGATCCAGAATCATGTCAAACCAATACAGTCCAAAAATAGGCACCTAGCCTGCACAATAACCCTATCAATACAGTCCAAAAATGTTGCCAAAACCTGCTGAAAAAGTGCTCATATTTGCTGTAAAAAACAGCTTGCAAAAACAGTCCAAACCTGTCCACGAATAGCCAGGTACTACACAAAAATTAACAAAAACAAAAACCTGCATCCAGAAAGCAATTGAAATATCATACCATAATTTTTCAAAGCCTCTCATATTTCCCCCCATTTTCCATCTTGTTTTTGATATAATGAAAGGAGAGATCATAACAGAGGGAGAGCTTCTGAGTCCATCAGCCAGACAAAAAATACTCCATAATCCTTTTGTATACTCTACAACCAAACACCATTCAACCTTAACTAAAGCTTCACTCGAAATTTAAACCTTTACCAACCATATTACTCTGTATTCCTTAAAAAAAACGTCTTCACAACACTCTTGTTAACCCTTCATTTGACAAAACCTACAAACCCTCAAACCCTGCTCAAACTCATCAAAAATCATACTGCTCAGACAAAACCTACATACCTTTATTTTATGCACAAACACAATATCCATCTCTCATATTCATTGCACCACCATAACATCTTCATTAATGCAATCATCACTTCATCATTATTCATCAAGAATCTTCCCCAATCTAATCTCAACATAGCCATAGACAATATATCTTCATCATTTTGACACACATTACAACAGGAAAACACAAAAAAAAACTCAGATGTGCATATCACACCGAAAATAAAAATAGGGTAGAAGAAAAGAAGAAGGCTAAACAAATACCTGGATATTGTCACTTTGATTCCTCTGGTTTTTTCCGTGTGTTCGTGGTGCGTCTCCCGCAACAACAGCTGAGACAAATCTCTGTCTCATAAGTAAATCGCCTCCTTTTCACTTTGTTAAACTATGTTATCCCCTTTTTCTATTATTTAGGGTTCGATATTTGTTGATACATAGAAAGATTCAGACAAGAGGGGGGGTAAGGTATGTTTATGTTGGAGATAGTATTTCGGTTGAGTTTTTGTTGAACATAGGTGAGGAAGGCGATGAATTTTGTGGAACTGAAGAGAGGTTAGCATGAATAGTGGGAAAGGGGTAACATGCAGCGGCTGGGACCTCTTAGAAATTCTAGGGTTATTCTTTAGTTTCAATTTCCTTTTGAGCTTAACCCAATTTCCAACCCGGCCCGTTTCTCTTTAGTTGTTTTTTTTTTTTTACTAATTTCTATTTCTTAACCCAATTTCAAGCCCAACCCGTTTTCTGTACCATCACTTTGTGTCAGTTTACACCCCCACTGGGCTCATACACCCCAGGCCCAATCCCTTTTACTTTTTAATTATCTTTTAAATAAAAAGACCAATAATAGTTAGTAGGCATATTAATTTTCTTTTCTCACAAGCAATTTCTTCTCATAATATTAACATAATAAATATAAATACCAAAAATATATATACGTATAATTTAATCAATTATTTTCTTTTCTTTAATAGAATAGGTTTTTTTTTGTTTTTTTTATTTTCAAATTTTCTCATAAATATAAATACCAAAAATATATATACGTATAATTTAATCAATTACTTTCCTTCTCTTTAATAGAATAAGTTTTTATTTTCTTTTCAAATTTTCTCACAAACAAAAATACCAAAAATTTCTATACTTGGTCAATCAATTTTATTTCATAAACTGTTATAATTTCGATTAATTTCTCGATTCGATTTGGTTGTATTGTTTGCCTATTTGGACATTTAACTGTACCAATCCATCCCCATTTGTAAATTTGTACCCCATTCCCGATAACTCTATAATAGCGTAGAATTTTTATTTCCGCAATTTACTGTTTTCCTTATACTGTATAGTAATTAGGCGTGCATGGCAAGATTTAAAATCAATCGCTAGATAACCTAATTTCAAAGACAAAATAACTTGAAACAAACACACTTTTTCACACACACACCACTAAGGTAACCTCGCTCGTTGCCTCGGAAAAACAGTCATGTCCCTCGAATACGGGATGCTTTAGCAAAGACCCTTCTATAAAAAAAAGATCGTAGTCCCTCGATGTTGCCTTCGGTAAAATGGTCTAGTCCCTTATGAAAAATTGCTAAAGCATCTCATAAGTTACCTTCTATGACTGTACAAACATCTCGCGCCTGTCCCTTCACATCCAACGATGGGGATTCTTACCAAATTAATGGTAAGACAGCAACTTCTAAAGGAGGAGGAAAAGAACATTTAAGACCTTTTGAGTAGGTAAATTCGCTCCTAGTTGCTCGCTTGCTCACAACCAAACATTTTTTCACCAACATTTTCATATTAAAACCTCTTAAAAAGACAAAAGCTTTTTGTATACGTTCTTATAAAGACGAGAACCATTACAAAAACATCTTTCCAAAAACACTTTCAAAAAACACACACCACAAACACATCTTTGAACTATTTTTGAAACAAACACTTAGTACACGTTCTTATAGAAACGAGAACCATTACAAAGACATTTTCAAAATATTTTCAAAACTCACACTACAAGCGCATTCAAACAAAAGCAAGTGATCTAGCAAGAAACTAAGAGCCCGTAGATAACTACGGATGAAAAGGATGCTAATACCTTCCCTTTTCATAATCTACCCCTTGAACTCAGAAAACATCTCTAAAGGTCTTTCCTATTCTTTTCATCCTTTCCTTTTTGGATAAAAGAAAAGTTGGTGGTGACTCTTGCTATCCGCATAATTGCGATCAAATGCAAAACAACCAAGTCAGTTCTCCTACCGTGTTACACCTTCATCTTAATATTCGCCAATACAGGCCATCTTAACGAGCATCAGCTCTATCTTGATATGCAATGTATGCGACACAATCATGAATCTAGTAACAACAACCACAATTAACAACATCGCAACACAACATCATCGTTGGCCAGAAGCCTACATCTTAATAACGGCCAATCATTAGAGGCATGTCAACATCATTTATCAACATAATTCATCGCATAATTCATCAACATAATTTCATCAACATAATTCCACAACAACTCAGCTATAACAACAATACAACGATAGATCAACAATCCCTCAATATTGGCCATAGGCCTACAACACGATAATGCCTATATTTAATTAATCATCTAAGGTTTATCTCTAATTACCAAACTTCTACATATTATTATTCTGCAATTCTACATCACTATCATCATTAATCTTCCTATTATGAACCAAACAATAATCTATAATCATCTTATCCTCATCATACTTCACAAAATCATCATAGCGATTAACGCGGGAAGCTAACTCTAATCCTAATTTGGGTACTAGTATTATTTTTCTTATCCTTCATTTTAATCCTTAAGAATGAAGTTCATTGCGTTACCTATCCAACGCTTCAAACGGTACCTCAAACAGAGTCCGGAAACTCAAGTTACAGCCTTTGGAACGAATCTGCCAAAAATCAGACTACATGAGTCGACGCATAATGTTTTGAGTCGACGCGTACTGGGTTAAAATCCTGCATGAGTCGATGTGTAATCCTCTTGTATCGACTCATAATGAGTCTGCAACACTGCATGTATCAATTCATAATCATATGTATCGACTCATCCTGAGTCCAAAAGCCTGCATGTGTCGACGCATAGCCTTTGAGGTCGACTCATATTGTTCTGTCATGAATATTTTCTGGGATTTCATTGCGGCTTCCCTGCCTTAGGCCCTAAAAACATCCTCTAATCATAGGTAATCATCAATTATAACAATTCTATGTTTCTACATCAATTATACAGCATTAGGGCATCATTATTCATCTCTAAATCATTGATCCTCGTCAAACAACAACAACAATATATATATATATATATATATATATATATATATATATATATATATATATATATATATATATATATATATATATATATATATATATATATATATATATATATATATATATATATCAATCATAAACAAAATAACTTTTCACATATAATCCCACATACTACTCATCATAACCCTGTTATAGAGTCAGAACTCCACCCTTACCTTGGATTGAAGGTTACTCTATAACTTTTTCGATTGATTTCCGTTCTGGCTCTTTTCCTTCTTTTCTGCAACTTTCACGTTCTCTTCCAACCCTTATTTCTTTCTCTTCTTACTGCTTATTCTTTTCCTTATTCATATTGTTCTGTCATGAATATTTTCTGGGATTTCACTGCGGCTTCCCTGCCTTAGGCCCTAAAAACATCCTCTAATCATAGGTAATCATCAATTATAACAATTCTATGTTTCTACATCAATTATACAGCATTAGGGCATCATTATTCATCTCTAAATCATTGATCCTCGTCAAACAACAACAACAACAATATATATATATATATATATATATATATATATATATATATATATATATATATATATATATATATATATATATATATATATATATATATATATATATCAATCATAAACAAAACAACTTTTCACATATAATCCCACATACTACTCATCATAACCCTGTTATAGAGTCAGAACTCCACCCTTACCTTGGATTGAAGGTTACTCTATAACTTTTCCGATTGATTTCCGTTCTGGCTCTTTTCCTTCTTTTCTGCAACTTTCACGTTCTCTTCCAACCCTTATTTCTTTCTCTTCTTACTGCTTATTCTTTTCCTTATTCATATTGTTCTGTCATGAATATTTTCTGGGATTTCACTGCGGCTTCCCTGCCTTAGGCCCTAAAAACATCCTCTAATCATAGGTAATCATCAATTATAACAATTCTATATTTCTACATCAATTATACAGCATTAGGGCATCATTATTCATCTCTAAATCATTGATCCTCGTCAAACAACAACAACAATATATATATATATATATATATATATATATATATATATATATATATATATATATATATATATATATATATATATATATATATATATATATATATATATATATATATATATATATATATATATATATATATATATATATATATTTCAATCATAAACAAAACAACTTTTCACATATAATCCCACATACTACTCATCATAACCCTGTTATAGAGTCAGAACTCCACCCTTACCTTGGATTGAAGGTTACTCTATAACTTTTCCAATTGATTTCCGTTCTGGCTCTTTTCCTTCTTTTCTGCAACTTTCACGTTCTCTTCCAACCCTTATTTCTTTCTCTTCTTACTGCTTATTCTTTTCCTTATTATTTCTAAACACTAATATAATAACCCTATAATTCTCATTATATCTTAATGGGCTTAAAACTCCTACACCCCCTTTTTACTACTTCTAACCCTTAAAATAAGTTCATATCAAATAATATTATTATTCTAATATTATTTCAGAACTCAATAGAATAAATAAATCCAATAACAACAACACATCAACTATCATCATATGCCAACTTCACAAATAATCCAAAAAATAATTTAATTAAATAATTAATTAAATTACGGGCGTTACACTTTCAACCCTTCTTACCCCTTGGATAAGTTTAGGAGCATTTTCTTGAACTGGGCATCTTGAGTTTGGAGATTTCTGTCATTCTGTTTGAGAGCCATTTTCCTTGCTGAATAAACAACAAGAAAATGAGAAACCTGTACTGGAAGACCTGTTATGTAATGACATGCATGATGTATAAATGTTTTCAAGGATCTCGCGGGGTAAACACAAGAAGATGTCAGAAGTTGAATTTTGACTGTAGCTTTGACGAAAGAGCTTTGTATTGTTGAATGTCCTCCTACGAGAATCAAGCTCACCATATCGAGTGGATCATAGCCCCTGACTCAAGTTATCGTGTTTTAACCTTTTGACGACATTGGCTAGAGGAAAATAAATCCCCTTGCCCCTTGCTAGGCGTCTGTTTTATCATAACTTGCATCACAGACCCTTGAGATCCTTAAAATGGTTAAGGAAATGCTATGGTACGATGCTATGATGTGTATGTTATGCATTAAGCAAAAGTGTAAGGTGGCGCAAGCAAGTTAACCTTGCAAGAAATCCAGATTATTGGATAATGACTGTAAACAAATCCTGTAAGGAAATCATGTTGTCAGATAATAAAACCCTGCAAGTAGTTCAAGTTGAAAGCAAACAAGTCACACAAGCAGCTTTAGGTTTAAGCTTGCATGGGGTTTGTAGGTAAGTACCCTCTTGAAGTTTAGTTGGCTCAACCTATCCTAGTAATAGTAATCGGGTTCTAAGGGATCTCAATATCACTGATTTTTCCCACAAGTTTCATTCCGCTCGACAACTGACTTGCCACCTGTTGTACCCCAAAATTTGCCCTCCCATATTCTTCAAGAAATTGCCAAGTCAAGCTTCAAAATCTCCCCAAGGGTTGCACAGCTCAAGGGCCTCCTAACAGTCAAAATTAGGGTTTTGGTTCTGACAAAGTAAATGAAGTTTCCAAGGGTCCAATCAAGTCCCACATGCCTATAAATATGGTCAAGCATCCTCATACCAAGTTTCAAGACTTTCAGCACAAAATTGCACAGTCAAAACCCTAATTGCACTACAGTCAACTGTAGGGGCAAAATGGTCATTTGACAGTCAAAAGTTCCAATTTTTAGTCAACATTTCATTTTGAAGCCACAAATATCATTTGATCAATGATTGATCATGATTCTCAAAGCTTGGCTCAAAAATCATCAAGATGCAAAAGTTTCCATATTTGGACAGTTGAAAAAGTCAACTGCAAATTGACCAGGGCATAACTTCCACATGGATTATCATAAAAATTCCATCCAAATCTCATTTTGAAGAGAAAGACATTTCCTACAACTCCTATTCATACTTCAAGTCCAAGAAATGCTCTCACAAAAAGTTATCAATTTCAACATTATAGGTCATTTTCAAAAGTCAACAAAAAGGGACTTTAAGTAAAAGGCCATAACTTGAGATTGGTAAATCAAAATGACATGGGACCAAATACATTGGTTAGAGGACTCAAAGACCTTTCCAAAATGTCCTAGAACATGAGCAAAAATTAAAAATTGAGCAAGTTATGCCTTGTGGAAGTTGGGAAATATTTGGATATTTTGAAAAGTCAACATTGCTTCAAATGACCTAAAAATGCTAATGGGTCTCTTTTCCTTCCACAATTCATCATCCAAGGCATGTGCACGACCATTTGGCCCAAAGGGAAGTTTTTTCTTCATTTTTTATTTATTTATTTGGATTTTTATTATTAATAATTCATTTAATTAATTAAAATACATGAAAAATGTTAAACCTAATGTTTCAAATCTTTTTGTGCATAAAACATCTCCAAGATTTCATGCAAATCAGATTAGGAAAGAATCAAAGGCAATTGGATGTGATTGGCATCAAAAACATGTGAAAAAGATTGCAAAATAATGGCTTGAAAATCAAATATTTTTTTCATCAATTCATGGATTTTTGATCAGTTTCTCAACCCTAGAACCTTCACACATAAGTACCAAGTGCAACCCTAATGCTAAAGAGGTCCAAGCTGCGCCATATCAAAAGAACAAAACTTGAATTTTTGCTTAAAAGTCTAATACTGAAAACCAATTTCTAAGGTGATTCAAGCCACAATACTTATTCCATTGGCTTGTTGAGAGTTCAAGGAACACATACAGATCAAAATCATCGCCCCTAACACAAGGAATAGGTAGCACGACCATGGCCGGTTCAAGCTTTTTTCAGTTTTCTTGAAACATCATTCATGCATTATTTGTGAATTCTAATACTGGATTTATGCTCATTATGTCATTCTGAAGCTAACGGTGTACTTTGATTGAATTTTTATGCGCTATACACGATTCCACCATTGATGCAGGTTAGGGTTCCTTGAGTTCCAAATTAGGCGTTTCTAAAAGCCATAAAATTGGAGCCTCATAATACCATGAATAGATTCAGGGCGTTTGGACGAAAATAATGAAACCCTCGCGCCTAATTTCTGAGGCCATATGGCCTATTCGCTATTATCAAATCAAGCATGTTTTGGGGGGGTTAAAAACCCCCGCTAACCATTCTCTATTTTCAGGAAATAAACAAGCCAAGGAAGAAGAAGGGTGCGTGGCCATCAGCAATTGGTTGATTCAAATTTTTCGCGCGAAAGGAGCACTAATTCGTGTTTTCTTTTATATTAATTGATTGTTATTCAATATACAGCGCGTGTAGAGTGACTCAGTGGCAAGCAAGCTTAGTGGTAACCCCTGGGACCTGGGTTCGAATCCCAGGTCCCCCACCCCTTTCATGTTATTTTTCATATAATGCTCTTGTGCAGTTTCAACGCTAAGGTGTATCGTACACCCTCAAAATCAAGCCATCCACTTGGCCAATGGAAATGATCAGAAGGCCATGATCTGAAGAACATGGTAAACTGCAGTCAAAGGTGCCACATGCTAGTGTCAGAGTCAACGAGGCCTAAGGCTTATTGGGCTTAAATTGCTAACAATTTACCTCCTACTGGGGACAGACACCCCCTAGGTTCGCAAGTTTTGTTTATATTTTTTCATTCTTTTTATTTATTTCAATTGTTATTTTTAATTCAATTCTTTAATTTAATTATTTTTCACAATAATATAAAAAAAAATCAGAAAAAGACAAAAATAAGTATTTTATTTAATATTTTAATATTTTGTAAATAAATAACATTAATTGATTTTAGTTTTAATTTAGGTTTAAATCTTAATATTTTCTTAATAACCTTAAAATTTGTAGAATTAGGTTTTTATTATTTTTATTCTCTTTTTCTCTTTTCCACCATAATTAATTATTGAATATTATTTTTTTATATAAATTAAAATTCCATGTAAATAATTAGGTTTAATTTTAGATAACTTCAATACTTTCTTAATAAACTAAAAAACAATTAGAGTTAGGGTTAGCATTTTAATTTCAATTAATTTCATTTAAAGTCATAAAATACAAAAATACCAAAAATATTTTCTTTTTCTTTAATTTAATTAATTTAATAATTTAATCTAATCTCATTAAAAAGGGTTCAACGCCCTCGTTTCCAATCTTAATTCAAATCGCGCATTTATTTTCTTTTCGTATAATTTTTATGTACCTCTCCCAAAGCCGTGTAATTTCATACTTTCTTGCACTCTTTAATTCTTTATTTTTTCTGTCAAATCGGGTTCTGGAAATTTTGGCGATGTGGACCCGCGCCTTTGTAATAGTTTAGAACTTTCAATTTCCGCATCTTTTTTAACTATTAAATAAATGCATGCAAGAATGAATGACAAAAAAATAAAAACAAACGCATAGATCACCCATAACATGAACAAGACAAAAATAAACGAAAACGACACACAAGTCACACACCACCCCTAGGGTACGCCTCACTGTTGCCTTGCCTCGAAAGGTGATCGTCGAGTAGAGGATGTCTTAGTAAGTCCTCATGATCCAGGAACCTGGCATGAGGGTAGCTTCTAAGGTGTCTTCCCATTGCTCTGGTGATCACCATGTCCCAAACCTCGAATTGACCCGAACACCTCCAACGGTGGTGCTACCTACCTCTCAATGGTGGGATGGCACTACTTTAAAGGACATCTACACAGACGAATTCCTTAGGGTAGGTAGACGACTCTAGATACTTGCTCTAAATTTCAAAACAAAATTCAAAAATACTTTTCACACCGACACCTTTTCAAAAAGCTTTCGAAAGCAATTTTTCAAACACTCTTGAGGACTGATACAAGAGTCGAACTGAAATTTTCAAAGAAACTTTTTAAAACCCACATTTGAAAAGAAAACAAACCATTTTTGAAAACACAAGTGAGCAAGTATCTAAGAGCCCATGGATAACCATGGATAGAAAGGGTGCTAACACCTTCCCTTTCTATAATCTACCTCCCGAACCGAGAGCAATCTCTATAAGGAATTTTTCTGTGCTTTTGTCCTTTCCATTTGGAGAAAATAAAAGACGGTGGCGACTCTTGCTTCCGCGACATTTCACGAACCAGCGTTAAACAGTCAGTTCCAGATCCACCGATCACACCACCAAACAACACTCGGGAGTCAAATCTCAATGAGTGTAGTATCGAGTATCAACCGACTTAGGACTACACCAAAGACGGCTATCTCACTACTTCCTAATGGAAAAGTTGTTTAATTAAAGGTTCTAAGGTCAGTTGATGCCTCATGACACCACACAGCGGCCCCGTATTCTCCTTGACTACTCAAGGGCTACCGGTACCAATCAAAGTGTCACATCAATGCAGTTATCGCATTAATCGTGCCTGTATACCCCATACAGTTTTCACGATCTATTGCTACTTACCTAAAAGGTGCCGCAGATCTGAGTGTAGGATCTATAGTAACCCAAACAAAGCCCCCAAAAGTAAAGCAAACAAAGCATACAAGGTAAAGCAATTTACAATGAACTAGACTCTAAGGTAACCCCACTTTTAAGATCTCCCCAGCAGAGTCACCAGTTCTATGATAAGGTGGCAGAATCGACTGTTTAATATTCGTTTTGCATTTTGTATTTGCAAATGTTGTGGTAAGCAAGAGTCGCCACCAACTTTTCTTTTATCCAAATTAAGGAAAGGGTGAAAAGAACAGAAAAAGACCTTTTCGAGAGTTTTCTGAGTAAGGGGGTAGATTATGGAAAGGGAAGGTGTTAGCACCCTTTCTATCCGTAGTTTTCTACGGGCTCTTAGAGGTTTGCTCATTTTGAAATACTTTTGTGCTTTGTGTTTGAAAATGTTTTTAAAACGCCTTAGTATGGCGAACTTTGTAATGTTTCTCGGGATATTGGAGAAAGTATACAAAGTGTTTTGAAAAATGTTTTTGAAAAGTAGTATTTATGTAAGTGCAAAATGTTTTGAACAAACTTCTAATAGCTATCTACTTTGTACTCGAAAAAATGTTATTCTTTTCCTCCCATCCTTTAGACAGCACTATCCTACTATTAGTGAGTAGGCAGCCCTAGTCGTTGGATGTATGAGGGACATTCGAAGGGACGATACGGTCACGAAGGCAACTTGGAAATGAATTTTAGTAACTGTCTTACAGTTCTAAGATAACTTTTAACTGAAGCAACATCGAGAGGGTCATCGAGGGACTTATGATCTTTCAAACTAGAGGATAACTACTAAAATTTCTCACGTTTCGAGAATTATTACCGTTTTCCGAAGGCAACCGAAGTGGGGTACCCTAGAGGTGTATATGTGCATGGTGTGTTATGTTCAGTTATTTTTGTCTTTTTTGTTAGGTTTGCTGACATTTTGTTATTAGTCTTTCCATACAAGCCTAATTACTAACAGTTAATATGTACAGAAATTTAAAGTGCAGAAATGTAAAGTGCGGGAATGTAAATCCTACGCTATTACATGGATTTGTAAGAAGTACATTATAGAAATGTAAAAAGTAAAGTCCTAGTTACTATTACAAACTGAGAAGCAGTTACAATAAGATGAAAAATGCGAAAGTAAATAAATGCGCGCGAATTAAGAATAACGTCTAAAAATCCTAAGATAAGAGGAAATCTTTTTGTTTTGTTTTTTTGTTTTGTTTATGAAAGAAAATAAAGCCTAAGCCTATTTAATTTTAAATTAAGGAAAAGGTTAAAATAATTAATTAGTTAATTAAAAAATTTTAATTTGATTAATAAAACACTAGCCTAATGTTTTTTTTGTGATTTTGATTTAATGGTTAGTTTAACAAGAGAAATAATGAAAATAAAAATAAAGATACAAAGGGGGTATCCTTCGATCCAAAGAGAAAAGGGAGGCTTTTCAATCCAGAGGGGAAGTTGCCTTTCGATCCAGGGAAATATGGGATTTTTGATCCAGGAGGGATGTTGCCTTTCGATTATGTGAAGGTTGTTACCCTTCGATCCAATGAAAGGATGTGGTTTCAATCCAGAGGGTGTTGCTGGAAGGGCCTGATGGATCACCTGTGAGGACACTGAATCTGTAAAGATATGTTAGCAAAACAAAAATGCAGGACCTGGGTATCGAAACCCAGGTCCTTCGATCATGTGCGTGTTGGCCTGTTCAGGCTGGATCTGCAACAAGTGTTAGAAACAAAATAAATGCAGATCTGGGTGTCGAACCTAGGTCCTTAATCTTGAATTATAAATGTTAATATGTCATGCAACAATCAAAATTAACTTAAGATCAAAGGTTTGTTACCAATTATATGTTTTTCTTTCGATGGAAACGGCTTGCAAAGTGTTTGGGCACGCCTTCTTCAAGCTTCAAGGAGTGAGTGGAATGTTATTGAAGATTCCTTCGATTTAGATTACTCGGGAGTTTTTTTTATAATTTTGGTGTGGCTTATGAGGCAGCGTGTGCGTGTGAGATGATATTTGGCCAATGAGTGTGGCAAGAGTGTTTCTGATATTTGTATGGTTTTTCTTTCGCCTGGTGTTTTTTCCGCCTCCTACAATGTGCCTTAGGCCTGTTATTTATAGGAGTGTGATGGTAACAACAAGAAACAAGCCATTAACCATGGCTTTGAAAGCCATGAGACAAAAATCAGACACATTAAAAGACTTCCTTTTTTGAAATATCCATTCCCCTTTGAGCCTTGGGATGAACCTGGACATATTTGGCTCCTTCGAATGCCCTCCAACCTTGCTCTTCGATTGGCCTATTGTTACTTCCTTCGAATGGATTTCTTTCAACTCAAACCAATCGAAAACATAAACTCTCCCTTTCTAACTGGTCGAAGGTTGCTTCAGCTCTCTATCAATCGAAGGCTTTGTAGGAGCCTCCTCACTTTCTTTCGAATTTCCCCAGGCCTCATCATTGTGGCCTTCGATTGAGTCCCTATTCTCCTTGTTCTTCGATTGGCTTTGATGCTAACCAACTAAACCAATTGAAAGACTTCAACCTGGCCATTCGAAGCTTGATTGAAGGGGGAGGGGGAATCTTGGTCGAAGGTTTTTAGATGCCCAACCGAAACTCCTTGTCCAAATGCCAATCGAAATACATCATGTTCAGATGCCAATTGAAAGACCTTGTTAAAATGCCAATCGAAAGACATTGTCCCAAGGCCGATCGAAGACTCCTTTCTAAATGCCAATTGAAGGCACCTTGTCCCAATGCCAATCGAAGACTCCTTCTTTATCTTCAAT
Organism: Vicia faba; assembly: GCA_948472305.1. Lineage (NCBI taxonomy): Eukaryota > Viridiplantae > Streptophyta > Magnoliopsida > Fabales > Fabaceae > Vicia > Vicia faba. The sequence continues at coordinate 1,278,240,735 of OX451737.1, forward strand.
TTTTTTATTTTTTCTTTAATCAAGTGTTTGTAATCACCCATGTAAGAGAAAAATCTTGGAAAAAATATGAGGGCAAATTTTGGGGTACAACACCAACCAATGTACTTGACTGAAGAAGAAGAAGAAGAAGAAGAAGAAGAAGAATAAGAAGGCAATGGCTCTCAAAATGCAAAGAATGCTCCAAATAAGGTTCCAAAGAATGCTCCAAAGAAGGCTCCAAAGAAGAAATCAGTTAATAACCTTTAGTGTATATTGTAATGACAGTTTATGGATTTTAGTGTTATTTAGTAAGGAATTGTGCACACTTTTGGTACTCTTTTTAACTCATGAATGATGCACACTATTGGTGCTCTGTTGTAATGAATGAACCATGCACACTTTAGGTGATACTTTGTACTCACTGACTTATGCAAACTTTTGGTGCTATTATCAAATGAAGGAATGTTGCACACATTTTGTTAATGTTATCAAATATTTGCAACACAATGTTACTTCTTTTATGTAAATTATGCACATAAATTGATTGAGAGAAAAATTAACATTTCCATTAATACAAAGAAGTTTGAACTACATGAGAATGCCAACGTTTTTCATCAAAAGTGAAAATTACAATTATTCAAACTACATAAAATTACATGAAGTTGTACAATAAAGCAATAATCAACCAAGACACAACAAGTGCATGCTTCAGCTTCAAATTAATCTTCCTTTGAACTTCAATCTTCAGCTTCATTTTTTCCAACTTCTTCGTTATAGTTTCTAATTTCACTTCTTTAATGTCACACTTTTGAAAAAATGGTTGAATATCACACTTCCCTTTCATAGAGTCTCCAATTTCATCATCCCATAAGAATAAGTCACAACTATTCCTAGCCTACAAATAACATTTTACACATTTGTTAACATGAATAAAAATCAAATTTTGATTTCAAACAACATTTGGGTAAACCACTAAAACCACCAACAATCTTACCCCCAGCATCACGACATTTCCAAAACTTCCTATTATAGTTTTGAACTATGTTAGAGGCCGACATCTTCATTGCACGGTCACATGCACATCTGGGTAATGCTGGAAATCTAATGGAGTTGTCGCTGCTTCCGACAGAAGTGCTACCAACCATGCTTTCAATTGATAAGATGAATGTAGACGAAGCATAAGAATGGAAGAATGGAGATGGAATGAAGAACCAGATGAAGGAAGAAGAAGGAAGAAGAAGGGAGAAGAAGCAGACGGATAAGGAGGAAAGAGGAACCATAGACCAATTTAGAGGATTTTCTTTTAATTGATACATGTAATCCATGTCAGCTTATCAATCCATATCACATGGGAAAATCCTCATGCCCATTCAGCTAATAAGTGAATCAGGGGCATCTGAAAACAAAATATTTGTTTTATAAGGGTGGAATCATAAAAAATACTCTTAAGGGGGAAAAAATAAAACTCGCTCTATTGGTAGGAACATCGCATATTTAACTATATATATATATATATATATATATATATATATATATATATATATATATATATATATATATATATATATATATATATATATATATATATATATATATATATATATATATATATATATATATATATATATATTGTAATGTTATTATTGTGAAAGGTCATGCCTAGGGCGATGACTTTAGACCGCTATAGAAGAGGCGACGATAAAGTGTCGCCCAAAGGGAGGTATCACCTTGCCATAGAGTTTTCTTATCGCCTATAGAGAGAAGTCGTGATTATTAACTGACACATGTCTCCCTTGGTAATAGGGATTCAACGGTCCGCTATTGACTGAGTGGGTGGTGACCCCTTCAAAGAAAACCATGAAAGTGCACTCATAGTATTGTATGGTATCACTTATGTGTTTTGATGTTTTTGTCACTTTAATATATATATATATATATATATATATATATATATATATATATATATATATATATATATATATATATATATATATATATATATATATATATATATATATATATATATATATATATATATATATATATATATATATATATATATATATATATATTAGTACTTGTGTATTTGTAATTCGTTTCTATTATCGTGTGCTTGTACTTTATTCGTCTCATACTCCATTTGTAATCGCTTAGGCTATTGGTTGTTGTATCACTAAGAATCCTCTTTACTTAATTAATAAGAGTGTTTGATCCTTAATAATATGTGTTTTTAGCTTAGATATAATAAATACTTTGTTGTTTCATCATGTGTAGCTTGATCACAAGTTAGAACTCTTAAATATGGATTTTTAATCATTTGATTTGAATCAAGTGTAATGTATGATTCAAATCAGAAGTTGTGTGAAAAATTGGATTTGCCTTTGGAGAATTTTATTCGAATCACAAATTGAACATGATTTGTATCATAACCTCATGTGATTCGAATCAAGTGCAACAATTGATTTGAATCAACTGATTCCTTGAAGCTATATTTTGGCTTTGTCCAAATTTCCATTGAAAAATCTAGCTTCTCGCCCTTGCTAGGTTTTTGAGAAATTAACTTGCCACCCCTAATATTATACATGCCACCCTCATCCCCCTAAATTTCATTATTTCCAAAATACCCCTTTCACTATTTACTCTAAATTTTTTACTTTTGTCAAAAAAAAATTACTATTGATCAAAGGGGTAAAAAATCAAAATTTCTAGTATGCTAAGCAAATTTTCGGTGCCGATTTTGGTCATTTACCAGAAATTCTTTACATTCTACAAATTTATGGTTGCGATTAACTGAAAATTTCAAAATTTTCGGTTGCGATTCACCATAAATTTTAAAATTTTGGTGTCAATTTCAAAAGACAACACACGTACCAGAAATTTCGCATTTTTATGGTAGAAAATGTTTACTGGAAATATCAGTTATACTTGAAATTTTCGGTATGTTTGTAGATGAAATTTTATATCTTTGCGGTCCTGAACCGACAATTTCAGCTTCTACAGATTCATGTACTGATCTTATGCAATTCTTCATCACATATACCGTATGGTTCCTATTTAATTTACACATTTTTTATTTGTTTTTTGTAAATTAATGAAGTTTACTAATTATATGTTGTTGTAATTGTCAGATTTTCGAATCACAAGCTAAAGTTCTAGAATGGGCACAATCTATTGGTAAAAATCATGGTATTATTGTTGTTACAATTCAATTTGATTTTGCTAATGGACCGCGAGGGATGAAGGGTAAATTGATTATGGGTTGTGACAAAGGAGGAAATTACAAAAAGAAAAATGAATATGAAAACCCTTCTGATGGCAACTATACTAAGAAGGTTAGATGTCCATTTAGGCTGAGATCTGATCCAAGTGGTATCGGTTGGAAGGTGATGATTAGATGCGGGATGCACAACCATAGACTAGATAAGTATTTAGAAGGCCATGACATATTGGACCGTCTAAAAGTTCACGAAAGAAATTTTGTGAATGAAATGATGAATTACAACATGGCACCAAGGTACATTGTGTCTTCTTTGAAAGACAAAGACCCAGAAAACCTCACGACTATTACCCAGGTATATCGAGCTATAGCAACATACAGATTGGGCAAGAGAGGTGCAATAAAAAGAATGTAAATGTTATTGAGCCTTATTCATCAAGATAAATACATGTGTTGGACTAGAAATAGGGAGAATTTAGATATTGTGAATGATATCTTCTGGACACATCCTAATTCTATGAAGTTGTTGAACATGCTTCATATGGTGTTAATTTTTGATTGCACATACAAGACAAATAGGTAAGGATTTTACTTCTCTCATCTTAAAATACGTTAAGTGACATGGTTGATGATGTGAATTTTAATCGTGCAGGTATAGGTTTCCATTGCTAGAGATTGTTGGTGTTACATCAATAAAATTGACATTTTCAATTGCTTTTGCTTATTTGAAACATGAAAGGGAGGAGAACTTCACATGGGCACTACAGAAGTTCAAAGAGTTGTTCTATTTAGAGAAATTTCTTATGAATGTTATGGTGACGGACCAGGAACTTGCATTAATGAATGCCATTGATTCTGTGTTTCCAAATGCAACACATATGTTGCGTATGTTCCATATTTCAAAAAAATGTGAGCATGAAATGTAAAGAGTATGTGAAATCAGAAAGACAAGAATATGTCATGGATCAATGGAACAATATAATGTATTCAAATATAGAATACGAGTTTGATGTACATTTCAACCACTTCGAGAGTGTTTTGTGGTGATATTCTATCATTTGTCAAGTATGTGAATGAAACATAGTTAACACCATATAAAGAAAGATTTGTTGCTGCATGGACTAACAAAGTCACTCATATAGGAAACACAACAACAAATAGGTACATTGGATTAACAGAAAATATGTTTATGTTTAGATATCAATTTTAAAGTTGTTTAGATAATATGTTCATGATTTTTAGGGTGGAGTCATTGGAAACTAAAGAACTTGTTGACTACAAGTCGTGGTGACTTATGTCGAAGTTGAGATGCTGTGAACATAATGTTGAAGTTGCAACTAGGTTCCATCAGAGTTTCGTTTAAGAAAAGTATTGTCAAAATTGAGCATCGGTGTAACACCCCATTCTATTATAAATTGCAGAGTTTTGTTTCAAGACAATGTATACAACTCATTAGAAAGGAACTAGAAAGAGTATTTGTTTGTGAAAGTAAGGAGAGGTGTGTTTGTTACATTAGAACAACATATGGGTTATCGTGTGCGTGTTAGCTTGCCAGTTTCTAAAATTTAGGCACCCTTATACCTTTGGAAACGATTTATGTATTTTGGACGAAATTGCACATTTCAGAACATGATGTGACTTATGATGAGAGTAAGTGGGATTTAGAAGAAGAGTTTGAAGAGTTGAAGAGATATTACAGTACTTTGGATATTGTGGGTTAGAGGAAGTTGAAGAAAAAAGTTCATGATTGATAAGTGCAAATTATAGCTATTTTTGTATATACTTTTTGTTGCACTTATCCACTTTTTGTTATTAATATCAGTTGAATAAGCCCTACCTTTGTGTAAATACGTTTAGTTTGTCTTTATTTGTGTTTTTGTGTATATAGTATATCTTTTGATGTTTTTCCATTCATTTTGTAGGTATTTGTTGCATTTTGGATCATCGAGGAATAAGATGTCGAAGACACGGCTCCAGATGCGCGTTTTCAGAATAAAAGACTAGTTTTATCCAGGAGAGCCCGCTTAGCGTGCAGAAGGCCACTAAGCGCGACTGTGCTCAGTGCATTTTTTAGCGCGCTGCTTGCGTTTTAACATTTTGGCAGAACCAAAGTTTTGGAGCCCGCTTAGTGCGGATAACGTGCTTAGCACAGTTTAGGGCGGTTTGATGTGTAAAATAAAAAGTCGCGCTTAGCGCGCCAGGATCGCTTAGCGCGGTCTGCTGAGATTTGTTTTATAACTTCATTTCATTCATTTGTTAGGTTATTGTTTTTGGGAAGTTTTTGCTCCCAACTCCATCAACCTTCATTTTTGTTAGATTAACTTAGAAAACAACACTAGGGATTTGATTATGGATGATTGGAGGTGGATTTCTCATCGACCGACACTGACAAACCGGAAGATTTGTGGTTTATCTCTTCTCCTCTCTTTGTATTTCTCTTTTGTTGGGGTATTGTATGTATATTTACTTTGAACTCATGTATATTTATCGCCACTGGCATTATATAAAACTTGCTTTACAAATCTTTGTCGATTGTTATCCTTGATTTTTGCTCTAAGCTAGGGATTTGAGTTGCTATAAACATTTGCTGCTTGAATTCTTATCTAGGATGATTATCTAATAGTGTCTGAATTCTAGAGATGGATTTAGCGTTATTATTCACTTAGGGTGTTTGTGATTAATGTCTTTGTGTTGTTTGTGTCGCTCTGAGAGATCGTCGACGCAAGTGAGCACAGTTGACTTCTGTGTTATTGAGGTGGTTGAGAAATCGCTACCAAGGTGATGCAGTCGGCCTCTCAATTTGGGTTAGAAATGACTTAGGTTGTGAGTGACACATGATGACATTGATGAATATTGTAGGTTTAGTATAATAGGTCGATAGGTTTAAGTCTGTGAGAAGTAGTATATATGCATGCTTGATAAGTTATTCCTTTTTCCTTTTTATACATTTATTTTCTGTTGACACTTTTCCTTTCAACCCATTTATCCCCAAACTCATTAACAAGATATTTTTCAAACGACGTTTCAATACACCAATCTCTGTTGACACGATAAATTCCTGAATAAGTATTTCTAAAACTTATGTTGCTTGTCGCTTTACTGCACCAACAAAATGGCACCATTATCGAGGATTGGTGTTTATTGTTTTGCATTGCGATAGTCTCTTTGTTTTTGAGTTTTGTAATTAATGTATATGTTGTATAGAATATGTACATAAACTTTTCTATTTTTACTTGTACATGTTTTGTGTTTACTTTTCATACTTGTGCATATGTGTTTTTCTTTGTTTTCACGTATTGATGTGAATTGTCTCGTTTTCGTAACGTTTGTTGTGTGGATGCTAGGATTGTTTCTTTAGGATTGCACGATGTGAAAATACCATGGCATGATGAGAGGAGGTTACTAGCTCGCACGATAAAGTCGTCGAGCTTACAACGTAAAACAAGCATGTTTTGTTTGCATTCGTTTATCTATGTGTTGACTTGTTTTTTAACAAGTTAAAATTAAACCTGTTTTAAATTCTCAAATTTTCACTTTTTAATTTGTTAATTCACTTTCACCTGTTTGTTTCGTTATGTCAATTTGCGTTTTTCCGCAAGCTTGTCGTTTTTAGCTTGTGGAAGTGTGTTTGTGTGTTGTAAATATTGTACATGTGTAGTTGGGATTATATAGGTGATTCTGGAGGGTGTTGCTGCACTGCTGTTGTTGTTCTAGTTTTTCTGCAAGTGGTGTAGCGCGCTTAGCGCATCCTGCTGTGTAGAGCCAGTGAAATCTTTTTAATTTTTCACTTGGCTCTCCTTTTTCCCACTTCCACCTAGACTTTATAGTATAGTAATTAATAATAATATTTTTAATTCTTTCTTTTATTGTTTGGACTCAAATTTTGGTTAGATAGTTTGAGGTCGCTTTTGGTGATTTTCCGATTTTGAGTGTGTCAACTTGCAGATGTATGGTAATGATAGTTTTTGAAGTTGGTACTCGCTAGGTACTCTTTTATCTCTTTCTATAACATAACATGTTTAGGAAATTTATCATTTATATAATTATCATACCATTCATTCTTTTTGCATTACTTGCTCATGACTTGAATCACTTTAGTTCACCTTTTTCCATAAATGTGAGAAAGCTTTCTATTGTTCATATATGTTGGAGGCCACAACTCTTGTTTTAACTGGATTTTTATTATGTTTAATCTTTGTTTGTCTTGATTGTATGAAATCTTGAAGATGATCAATGCATTTTTTTGTTTGATTTTGAGCACAACTATCTTGGTCAAATAGTCAATTCACCTTGTGAGTGTGTGGTCATTAGTATCCCCTTTTTTTTGTCAATATCCATGTTATTTTTGCTAAATGCTTATCTATGAGTGTTTGGTTCATCTTTTTGTATGAATATTGATTCTTTATTTTCTTGAACCTTTAACTATGATTTGTAGTTTGAATTTTTACTTTGCCTTAGAAAGTAGGGAGTATTCACATTATGATGTTGGTTGAATTCAAGTTGGGAGAGAGAAATATGTATGTGCTTGTGTGTATTACTATGAGGTTGAGAAAGAAAAAGAAAGAAAATAAAAAAAGGAAAAAAAAGTGAAAAAGAAAGAAAAAAATTGAAAAAGTTTTGTAAAAGAAAAACAAAAAGAGTATGGAATAATATTGTGTTAATAAGTGATGTGTGTTGGTTTGAAAAATTTGGAATGAAGAATAAGTTTGATTGAAATTATTTTGCTTGAGTCTTTGTGATTTGATCACTCCTTTAGATTAAGGCAAGTTTTTATTTCAGTTAACTTTAGGACTTATCCATTGTTTGTTAATCAAGCCACATTGCAACCTTAAAAAGCCTGTGTGATTCTTGCCTTTGTAATTTCAATATGAATTTTAGGATGAATGTATAATTTAGTATATTGTTTGTAAGATTGTGGATGAGTATTTTTTGTCCCTCACCTTTGTGTGTTCTTCATCTACCGATGAATTTTTATTAGGTGTGATTCATAATTGAGCTTGTTTTGTTTTAGAATGTTTAGTATGATTTTTTTACTTAGGATTCATTTTGTTTACATATTGTCGTTGTAGGATTGTGGTAAGTATTTATCCTGTATATGCGTTTTTGTTTGAACCATACATTTATTTTCCGTTTTAAAACTTATTGATTCATGATATTTTGGTTGATTACGTTTGGTTCTTTGAGTTTTTTGGCATTGTTTGAGGACAAACAAGTTCAAGTTGGGGAGAGTTTGATAAGTGCAAATTGTAGCTATTTTGATATATACTTTTTGTTGCACTTATCGACTTTTTGTTGTTAATATCGGTTGAATAAGCCCAAATTTTTTGTAAATACATTTAGTTTGTGTTTATTTGTGTTTTTATGTACATAGTATACCGTTTGATGTTTTTCCATTTATTTTGTAGATATTTATTGTATTTTAGAGCATCGAGGAATAAGTTGTCGAAGACACGACTCCGGATGCGCGTTTTTGGAATAAAAGATCGGTTTTGTCAAGGAGAGCCCGCTTAATATGCAGAAGGCAGCTAAGCGCGACTGCGCTCAGCGTATCTTGTAGCGTGCTGCTTGCGTTTTGATATTTTGGTAGAACCAAAGTTTTGAAGCCTGTTTAGCGCGCTTAGTGCAGTTTAGGGCAGTTTTATGTGTAAAATAAAGAAGTCGCGCTTAGCGCGCCAGGTCCGCTTAACGTAGTCTGCTTGTTTTATAACTTCATTTCATTCATTTGTCAGGTTATGATTTTGGAGAAGATTTTGCTCCCAACTCCATCAACCTTCATTTTTATTAGATTATCTTAGAAAACAACATTAGAGCTTTGCTTATGGATGATTGAAGGTGGATTTCTCATCGACCGGCGCTGACAAACCAGAAGGTTTGTGGTTTATCTCTTCTCCTCTATTTGTATTTCTTTTTTATTGGGTATTGTATGTATATTTACTTTGAACTCATGTATATTTGTCGCCCTTGGCGTTATATAAAACTTTCTTTACAAATCTTTGTCGATTGTTATCCTTGATTTTTGCTCTGAGCTAGGGATTTGAGTTGCTATAGACATATACTGCTTGAATTATTATCTAGGATGATTATTTAATAGTGTATGAATTCTAGAGATAGATTTAGCGCTATTACTCACATAGGGTGTCTGTGATTAATGCCTTTGTGTTGTTTTTGTCGCTCTGAGAGATCGTCAACGCAAGCGGGCACAATTGACTTGTTGAGGTAGTTGGGAGATCGCTACGAAGGTGATGCAATCGACCTCTCAATTTGGGTTAGAAGTGACTTAGGTTGTGAGTGACACGCGATGGCATTGATGAATATTGTAGATTTAATATAACAGGTCGATAGGTTTAAGTTTGTGAGAAGTAGTATATATGCATGCTTGATAAGTTATTCTTTTTTACATATTTATTTTTTGTTGACATTTTTCCTTTCAACCCATTTTCCCCCAAACTCATTAAGAGATTTGTCGAACGACATTTTAATACACCAATCTTCGTGGACACGATAAATTCTCAGATAAATATTTTCGAAACTTTTATTGCTTGTTGCTTTACTGCACCAGCAGTGATCTAACTTATCCATCCACAACTTCTATGTGTCCGTCATCGGTGAAATACAAGCCAAAGAGCGGAGTTAAGAAAAGTAGAAAGGGTGATGAGAGTGGTGTGCATTGTGATCCTAGCCAGTGGAAATATGATGCAGCTTTACAGGGGAGTCAGACTATAAAGAGATCATGCACAGAACCAATTGGAAGTCAATCGTCAACCATGCCGATTGGTAAGCAACCTTTTACTAAATCTTCATGAGCTGAGTTCTTGTCATGATTTCCTGTTATCTTTCACCCATACATCGATGACATAATTGATGTTGAAGATTATGGGAACTGTGGTTTCCGTTGTATTTCAGCTTTATTAGGATGGGGGCAAGATGCATGTTATCCAGTTCAAAAGGAGTTGGATACTTAAGTCCATCAACACACTGACTTGTTTTCTAAGTTGTTCTATGACATTGTCTTTGTTGTTAGGACTTCGTTACAAGTAAAATACTTGGGGGAGCATAGTAGGGATAAATGGATGTCGATTCCTGATATGGGTTACCCTATTGCTTCTAAATACGGAGTCCTATTTGTTTCCATTTCCATGAGACTTAATATAATATTTTCCCCACTTCTCATAGCTCCACCCCCGTACACGAGTCGGCATATAATCGTTGTTGTTGGTTTTGTCAATGATAATCATTGAGTTCAGCTAAAGTTGAAACCTCATTGTCCACTACCTCCCGTCACTGCTCGTTGGAGGGAGAATTGTTCTACTGATGCAAGAGAATCAGCATATGCGGGTCGTTTCAGACATTGAAAAGAATTGTCTAGGAAGTGATTGTAGTTTTTTTAATACATATATGTATGGCATTTATTCTACTTATATATTAAGACAGTTTGCTATCTCACTGTGTACTTTATTCAAATAAAAGTTTTAAAAAAAATTCCAATACTACCGAAAATTTAAAATTTTCGATAATTTCTACACACTGGAAATTTCAAATATCCGGTTTCGTATAAGCATTAAATATACCAAAAATTTGAAATATCTAGTACCGGAAATTTCAAATTTCCGGTTAAGTTCATATGACAGGGTAAAAAATTAGAAATTCAACAGAATTTCCGATATTTTCATGACATTTTCAATACATCGGAAATTTCAAAAAATCCATTATATTTCGAGGACAATTTCGTAAATGCGTCAAAAGAGAGGAGTGTCATGTATAATATAGAAGGTGGCGTTTTAATTTCTCTAAGTTTTCTCTCTTTATAGGAGAAATGCTCCCCCTCTCATTGTAGCATAGCTCAGTATTTTCCTTTCATTGTAATTTCCATTGAATTCCGTATTCACTATTCTCCATGTCTTTTACAGTTACACCTTTGATCAACCCCTTACACACATTAAACAAGGGAAATTAATCATCTCCATTAATTCCCTGTTTTACTAAAGTTTAGTGGTAAAGTTAAGTGTATGTAAATGATATTTGGACTCAGTAATTATATTTTCCAAACTAAAATAATTGATGAAAGATGGAGAGGATTCAATCCTGTAAACAAGTGCTTGACGCATATCAGGAGTATTTACACAATGACATTCACACGTTTAGGCAAACATTTAGTAGACGTTAGAACAAAATGGAACATAATATCAGTTATATATTTTGTGCATTTTAAAGTTGAACAGAACTAGATTTGAGAATAAAACAAAGTGATATGTTCTAGTTTTGTTAAAAAGTATGAAACCAGAGATAACTTAATAGGACAGAACTAGAACAAGCTCCACTTTGTTCTCTGCACCAAACACTGCCATAATATTATTTTCTGCATATTACACTGCACCAAACTTATATACTTCTCTGCCCTTTCAACAGAAACCTATGCTATTCAGTTACTCTTCTAACGGATGCATTATTGATTCCTGAGTGACTCGCTTTCAGAGATTTGATCAATGGTGGTAGGTGAGCCCGATGGAGAAGTAGCTGTAGAAGTTGAATTAGTTGGTGTGTGTCCTTGAACTGCTAAATTAGAAGGCTGCAACAGATTTGCATCAGGAGCCTTCTCCTTAGAAGCATTCATATTAACTTTTATCCTGTGCATTAGCAAGAGCTTGATCAATTTTAAATATGTCTCGTACTACAAGCTAACGAAGATCAATTGTTGCCAAACTACACTAAACCAAATACCGGGGCAGAAAGATGATGAACTTTGTTGCCATGCGACAAAGTAATTTAATTAAACTATGGTGGACTTCATACGACAAGTAAGAGAGAACAGTTTTAAACTTACTTGTTATGAATGTTGACATATTCATCCGTTTCATCAAGTATCTCCTCCTGAAATGCACAAAAATTAGATGAAGATGGATTAGCATATAAGAACCATAACGCAGTTTTCAGTATCATATCAGTGACAGCCAGAGTTGCTTCGTCACTGATCAGTATTGAAAAGAAGTGCATTAAAAATCATAACACAGGTGCATGATTAGAGTGGATTTAAGCATCTAACCTGAAGAAGCTCTTCGATGACATCCTCCATTGAAATAACACCAACAACCACTTCACTGGGAGGAAAGACAGGCAGGGGAGCATTATCAAGGTCCAAAATGCAATATGAACAACCTCTGTGTCGCTTTTTAAAAGCCGGCGTTGCTGGGGGACTCTTTTTCACCTGTGGACTGTCAGCAATCAAAGTATCACCGGGCTCCAACATTGCACCTACATTTGTGCCAACAGTCACCTCAAAGATACCAAGTAGACCAACCACAAATTATCATAAGACCCTAGAGTATAATTAAGGATACAGAGAAAACACAGCAGCGTGAAGTAAAAACCATGTCGTGATGAAAATGTCCATTATTAAAGGAAACGCGGACTCGATACAGCTGAAGACTTCGGGAGTAAGGAACCCTTGTGCTGAAATGGGTTCAGTGGCCATTTCATCAAATGAATCCCAAAATGTGGACCAGTTAAGCAGCCAGATGGAAGCAACAGAATCAAACTAACAATTCTAAACTGAAGGATTATGTGATAGACATGCAATAGAGTATGAGGGAAACAAGGCATTGAATGTGTGTGATGTCAATTATCTTCTTCCCTGAATTCTATTTCAATTCTTTCTCCCTTGCCTATGCTATTTTCTCTCTGTGCTACTACATTTAGAGATCACTGTACTATTCCTTTCAGAATGATAGAAATTTGAGTAAGGGCCCTGATGCTGAAACAAGAGGGAATGACCTATTAACCTAGCAGGCCTTAACCATAAACAGGCCCACTGTTTAAAGGTTTATACACGCAAGAAAAGAATGAGAAAGAGAGAGAGAGAGGTGCCGTAATGGCAACACGTTAGAAGATTCCTTAAAATGAATGAGGTGTGGAAGGGAGCAATCATTCCAATATCCATTCTGTTAGGTACCCTTAGTGGTAGCAGAGACAGAAATTATCATCTCTGAGGAGCATTGCTCTGGTTTACTGAGCTTAGGCGCTCCCCTATCAATTCAATAGTATCATTCTTTTTCTTATCAATTCTTTTCCTCTATTCTATCACTGAAGATCTCCGAAAGATGATCCTTGACAGTCGAATGTCAAAATTGTTGGGTATGTGCTTACATCAGGGTACAAAAACTTTACAACTAAACTACAAGGTCGGCAAATAAGAGGAATGATGACCCCCTCAAGGGAACTACATAACAATCTAACATACTGTCTTTTGCTAACATAACAAATTCCTAACCACAAATAATATGTCAAAAACATGCCGTCAACATGAGGTTTATTATTTATGTTTATATTTAAATCTCTACCTTTATCTAAGGGAGCACTTTTTCCTTTGTTCTTACAGCTGTCTTTAAACTCAAGTTGTTCTGAATCTTTAATTTTTTTGTATGTTCCTTTTTTATCATTTAGATCCCTATATACAACTGCAATATGACTGTGACCCTTCTGAAATTCATTCAGTATATCATACAGAGGCATATTCTCTGAAACACTGCAGAATGAAGAGTAAATTGTGACAGCCAAGTTACCATAAAAGCATATCCACAACAAATCCAATTTTAATCTCATGTATATGAAAAGGGATTTACCGAGGAATTTTTCTGATTATCATTTTTCTTAGAGGAACTGAAGCCTTTGAGTCAACCATAAAGAGATTTTTAACCTGGATGTATAAGTGAAAAACCATTAAATTATAACGAATTCGTGACATGGTAGTGAATAGGAATTGCTTTAGTTCCATTCTTATTAAGTGATCATGCAGCAAATCCATTTTCTCCCAGAATACAAGGCCCTTTTCACATCATGATTTTCATTCCAATATCAACTTATGTCCAAACATGGTTACAAGAATAACGAGAAATTCCAAGGCGGTTACAAGATTTATGATAGAAGGCTAATAATGGACACTATCATTAATTGTACTAGTAATCCACCATCCACTCAGAAAATCTCAAAAGGAAGAAGAATTACCAGAACAAGTCCCATAATGTTTGTCCGCTCTCCTGCATAAACTGGGACTCGACTATGACCCATTGTCATTATTGAATTCAGGGTCTCCCTGAAGAATAAAAATAAAACGGTTTAGAACAAAAGAAGACAGAAACATAGTGGAGAAATGATAAAGAATGCACAAACCCACAAATTTAGAGTTGCATCCAAATCAAGGGAAAATGCCTTTGATATGGGAGTCATGGCATCTTTTGCTGTCTTCTCAGTCAATTCAAGCGCTCCGGCTATGATGGTTGTCTCATCGTGCGTCAAATCTCCTCCTTTCCCTGCCTATACAGGATAACAAAATTAATTCCAACTAAGTCAGAGCACGAAGCAAAGCACCTAGTTCCTCTCTAACTAGGTATTTTGAATTATATATACCTCATTCCCATGAAAATTTACAAAGGTCTTGAGCTCTGCCCTCTTTAAAAGAGCAGCTTTTCCTTTACCCAACATCCAATCAAGCACCTGAAAACATCACAATCTTCAACCTTCTTATTTTCACAACATAGTAATATATAATGATACCATGATGCTTGTTGTACCAAGTTAAGTGCTTATAGCATAAAACTTATCTTTTTAAGTGCTTATGCATAAGTTATTTCTATAACAAAAGATAAAATAAAGTCAAATTGTTTTCATATAAGCTTAACCAGTTTTCATAAGCTATCATAGAGAGAGCTGGTAAAAACAAGCTAAAAATAACTCATGGACATGCTTTAAGCTGTTTATATAAGTTCTTCCAAAAACAGTCACACGTCTGACTAGATACATCATTTATTCAATGAATCTAAAAAGCTTTTTGTTGCTTATAAATGTGTCAAGAGGGTGTAATTTGCAGAGCACACCATACATACCTTGCTGATGGGATAAGCAATCGGATAAAATACTATAAGAAGAACACGAACAAGCGGGGCAAGCATTGCGCCAACCATCAATCCATATCTAGTACAAATTGCTTGAGGCAATATCTAAAAAGGGAAATCAGTAAACAAACAAGGCATAAGCTTCACAAAACAAGAAAGTATATCACAGCAAATTTTTTTATCCTAAAATCTCATCAAAATAAATCAATACAAACCTCTCCAAAAATGAGGATAAGGGTAACCGAAATCAAAACAGCAGCATAAGGAGGCACAATAGCATCAAGAAAAATCGGAAGAGTCTGCAACAAAATAATGAATTAATCAATTAATAAAAAAAGTTAACAATAAATTATTCGATTAAGTAGCTAGCTACCTCCATGGCTAAGGAATTTCCAATCAAAAGAGTACAAAGCAAAAGATGCTGATTCTTAACCACAGGGAATATTTTAGCTGCAAAAAAAAAGTGATTATTAGTGAAAAATTTGATAGAGAAAGGGAAGAGGTGTAGAGTAGTATGGAAGAGTGAAATACCGGCATGGATACGATGTTGAGGGCGACCGGATTTGATGAGAACTTCGAGGTCGACAAGACCCAAAGACATGAGTCCGAGGGTGAGACCAGCCATGAGACCAGCGAAGCAAACCAATCCTATGATGACAACTATGTAGAGCCAGAATTTGGTGTCACAGCATGCTGCATCTGCGGCCATAGCTCTGTGCGTTGGAAAGGTTTGGTCAGGAAAAGCGCTTTTTCATTGGCGTTTCAGCTTTTTCTTCCCCACAAAACCATTAATAGGAATTGGCCGGAGAGTGTAAAGATTATTGTTTGACTGAAAGGAACGGTTTTTGTCTTTTTCTTTTCTTTTCACGTTCTAAACTTAGGTGCTCTAGAAAAATCAAATCATGTCTCAAATGTGAAAATAATAAAGTAATTGTTTAATTTATATTTTATTTTATATTTTTTTTAGTAATTCATTTTAAAAGAAATAATGATTTCTAATCTAGTTTAACTAGTTTTGTTTGGATCAATTTTTAAATTTATTCAGTGACTTTCTTAAGTAAGATGTTTTGGAGTTTGAATTATTAAAATAAAAAATACATAAAAGTGAAAGATAAATACCAAAAGAATAAATGATAAAAATGCAACAAAAAATTGTAAAGTAATTGTTTAATGTAAATTTGGTTTTATTTTTTTAATATCTAGATTTTGATTTTCGAGGTGTTTAATTTTTTTTAAAGAATTTATTTTGTCATTAAAATTGATTCAAATTTAAAGTTAATATTGTAATTTTTTAAATTTAAATAGATTTTTACACTAAATTTTATTATTTAATTTATTTTTAATTAAAATCAATTTTATTTAAGTAATTTATTTAAAATTATATTTTGTCAGCACATTAATCAAATATTAGAAGAGTTTTTTTGTTTTGTTTTTTTTTTAGATGAATGTGATCTTAGTAATTCATAATTCGGGTGAGAAGTAAATATGGTCGGATCAAACATTATTTTTATCAAAAATCGAACATAAATTTTCTTGAATGATACATATTCATTTCTTAGGGGAAGTACATTAACCACTTGAGCTCAAATGCTTAGTTTTCTTAGAATTTTTTTAGTTTATCTTTTTTTTTACCACAATTTTAATTAAATTGATGAGCATTCAAACATACACTTATTTCTTTTATTGTTCATGTGTGGTCACAAAATAGTTTAATATGATAGATTATTGGGTGAGTCACTCCTCATGTGGGATCACACATTTATTAAAGAAGAAGAAGAAGAAAATTGTGTTGTGTTTGGGCTTGGTCCAATACATGTTTATGTGTAAATGAGTTATAGTTATGTGTGTGGCGATATAAAGGGACGATATCTCTATTTGTAAAATAGAGAAGTGTGTCGCCAAAAAGAAAAAGAAATTTGCAGCCGTGAGACAAAGAGGAAGAAATTTTGGGTTCCAACAAAAGTGTATTTGGCAAACGACCTCTGTTTCGGCTGCAATTTGAGTATGTTATTTTAGTTACCAAGTTAGTTGCTTAGATTACTTTTCTAAGTAGTTTTGTCTTCTCTTTGTGTCTGTTTGGGATACATATTTGGAGTTTGCTCTCTGGTTGTTAGAATCACTGTAGTTGGTGATTATTTGATGTTTTGTCAGTTCCTAGAGATTTAGGAAGACGTTGATTGTAACCATTATTTTGATAGTGGAAGTTTTTTGGTTGGACTAGGTGTTATACCCTAATTTTTACCCCTAAGATATCTCATTATCTCATATTATCAATACATCAAGATCACACATTAGGGTTGGCTCTCTCTTCTACTTCATCATATCTTTAAGTTTGCTCTTGAGGGATCACCAAGCACCTTGACTTGTGTATCTTGTACATGTGTTTTTTTAGGTGGATTAATTTTTAACTAACATCAAAATATGTATATATGTTTCTTTGGATGTTCATATTGTAGGTGATGACACAACTACATCCATCTCACCATCTAACTTAGGGTTTTGAGGGATGGTCCCCAGTCAAATGGTTCTTTAATGGATTGCAATAGCTTAAGCTTTAAGGCTATGTATATTATATCAAAGTTTTTTGGTTCAAAGAGCTCTCTCACCTTATTTAGGTCAAGTTTTCCTCAAGGTTGGTGGTGGTATTCATCAAGAAGATTCATAGGTTCATGTATTTATTTCCGTGCCTTATTCAACAAGTTTCATTGAGACTTAAACTCCACCTTTAAGTGTGATTCAAGACAACATAATTTCAAGGTCTAATGTGATCTATCATGCTCTATTTTGCAAAGAAAGTTCAAAAGATTCAAGGTTGATTCAACAAGTTTGACCTAATTGAGCAAGTACTTTATTTAATGGTCACAGAGGCACAACTCTCTCAATTTTCAATATTTTTAGTTGGTTCTTTTTGCTATGGGTTCTTATCACCATCTACAACAACTTCTCTTCATATGACAAGATCCAATTGTGCAAGAAAAATCATCAAAATTTGAAAGGGGTTTCAAGTCAACGTGAATTGCAGGTCTCTCAAACTGTAAAATTAGAAGCTCAGACCTATGCCATTCGCTTCGTCTCTTCAATACGAAGACAACCACACCTTCGCGACAAATTTATGTAAAGTGTAGCTCAAGAAATTTGGAAGGAAATTTTTGAAAAGGGATTTGAAATTTCACGTTCAAAACGTGTTTCCAGTTGAAAGCAAGTGTGCGACTAGAACCAGGGAAATGAGAGCATCACAATGATATCAAAGTTTTGAAGAATTGATGAAGGAATTAACCTATTGAAGTTGAGTTGCAGAGCTCTGAAACTGAACTTCTATGAAGCAATATAGGGCATGATTCTTGAATGTAATTATATGGTTAGATTCAGGGAAGATCAAGGAAGGTGAATTGATGGAGAAATTGGATTAAAAAAGGCTTGGGAATAGATTTCGAAGTTGTTGAATTCTGAGTTATGGAACAAGTTTGGCAGGGTGATTCTGGCTATCCAAGCTTGAGGAAATGAATGGGGAATGAACCTCTATTTATAGGGAATCAAATGGAATGTCCAAGCGTGTGAAATGATGAAGTTTGGAGAGAAATCGTGTGAAGTTGCAAACAAGAAAAGTGTGACTTCCAATTTGATCAAAACTCACCCAAAACACGCATTTTGCTATGCTAATCACTTTTGGAACTTCATTAAACATGTTTAGAGGCATAAACATGCAGAAACAAAGTGTTTAGAAGCCAAATCAAGGATTTCAAACTTTTGACTTGGTGAAAAATTCAATTTCAAAGTGCCAACTTCTGACCAATGGCATTTCCATCTCAAGGGGTCTTAGGGTGTGATTCTTGATGTTTCGGAAATATGAGGTTACAAGCTTTGCAATGGAAAAATAATGGAATCAAATGGATGTTTGAGCTAAAAGTTGTGTTGAGTCAAAGTTGGAGAAAAAATGTTGACTTTCTATACTTAGAAATATTTCAAATTTTTTCTTCAAAAGTAACCTAAAATGTTTTGCATCCAAACATAGCCTTCCATTTAGAATTTGCTCTTGACCGAAAAATATGGCATGAAGTAGATCTCTTGAATGAAATTTTGGGACTTGAACCATCCAAAATCTCCAAAAATTGAGAGAGTTATGAATTGTTGAAGTTGGAAAAAAAATCATGAAATGACCTATAATCTTTTGTATCCTTAAGGCAAATTCCATCCATTTTCTCAATTTGTACATAAAAGAATGCATAAAGTTCACATCCACAAGATCATTGTGGAAAAACAATAGGCTCAAGATGATAAAAGTCTACCAAGTTATGATCATTTGAAGTCACACATGAGAAAATCGGGGTTCATCTGGAGGACTTGTAATCTTTCTTCTTCATCAAGTTTCTTACAAATGAAAACTCCTTGGAACTTTTGAATTGATTTGTTGATAACCATTTGAAGAGAAGGATGTATTTGGAATCACTAAAAAATACCAAAATATGAGAAAGATATACTCCTTTGAAGTTCAAAACCCTAGCTCCTAGATCAAGAAACATGCCTTGAGGAACTTTGACAATTTTGAACAAAGTTCTTGTAGCAATACAAATGCTTTATAAATATAAGTTATTAAGGATGATAATCAGAACTCATAGCAACCACAACCACTTCCATATCTTGAGAATTGAAATAAATATGCATTTGTGACCAATGGGAATAAAGCCTTGTCCAAGCATGACAACTTCTTCAATCAACCCCTTGTACTTTTGAATCAAATTTGATAACCTTGAAATGTGGTGAACCAAAATAACTTTGCCATTCCCTTTCTTCCAAAACAAATCCAGTGGTGAGGTTTGAACTTCTCAAGCTTTAATGACTAGGGCATGGAAATAAACTCATGAACCCATAGAGCAAATTGTTGAATCTTATTGCCTTTACCTACATTATTAGTGAGACAAAACAAAATTGCACTTTATTAATTAAAAGGAAATTCAAAACAAAGCATGCATGATCACAAAATAAAAACAAGCCAAGGTGCTTGGTGATTCCTTAAAGAGAAAAGTTAAATATAGGGAGGGGAACCAAGAATCCTAATATGATCTTGTTGTGATGGAATCAACATGGTATGATGAAGGGATCTTAGGGGCAAAAATTAGGGTACAATATATGCCCTTATTTAAGTTTCTTCTATCCGGAAATACGAAGGCTAAAAATCTTCGTGTCGACGTGATTGAAGATACTTAAATATAAAACAAACCCTATTTTTGGCCCTAAGATGCCATGCAATGCTTATATTAACGGATGAAAATCCTCCCCAGTGGTAGAAGCGTGCATGTTATAGCGTTATGTTACCATGGCACAAGTTTGATCTCTACCCCTGGTATTTTATTCTTGATATCTTTGTTCTATTGCAGATTCAGCGTAGCAAGCCTTTGCAAGCCCATCGTGCGCCCTCATCTCATCACCATCAGATCTCCACAAGTTTAGATCTGACACGCCAGAGCCTACACGCATACCATGGATCTCCTAGAGCCAACCACACTTGATCTCACGCAAGATTTGGGCTTGTAGCTTTGGGCCTAATGATTTACTTTCTTTACACCCCTCTGGTTTGCTTTAACAGGCCCAAATCCTTATTTATTTTTTTTTGCTTTAACTTTTTTTAACACGATTTAATTAAACTTTTTTAAATTAACATTAATTTAGACTTAGGTTTTTAATTAAGTTAATTAAATCAATTTTCTTTTTTTAATTAATTAAATTAATTGAATTAATTTAACTTAGCTTTTAGGGTTTAATGAGTTAAAATCAACTTAGGTTTTTTAATCAATTAATTCTTTTTCTAAATTAAAATCAATTAGGTTTTTAGATTAATCATCAAACGATCTCAAGACGATTTTCAATTTGATTTTTCTCTTTTACAATCTTCGCGTATTTACTTTCGCATTAGTTTTTTTCCCAATTATGTAATTGCTACGGTTTGTAATAGTTTTAATTAGGGTTTACTTTTTCTCCTTATTTTTGTGGTTTTGTACCCCCTTCCCCGAAGCTTTGTAATAGCGTAGGACCTATACTTTCTGTAATTTACTGCTTTCCTTATAACTGATAGTAACTAGGGTTTGTATGGAAAGATCTAAAAGCAATCATTAGATAACTCTAATCAAGATAAATAACTGAATTGAATCACTTTTCACACACGCACCTCTAGGATAACCTCACTTGTTGGCTTCGAATAAAAACAATCATGTCCCTCGAACATGGGGACGCTTTAGCAAAGTCCCTCGAAAATAAAGATCATAGTCCCTCGATGACCCTTTGATGCTGCCTTTCGAAAAATGATCTAGTCCCTTACAAAATTGCTAAAGCACCCTACAAGTTGCCTTTGATGACTGTACGATGACCCACACATGTCCCTTCACATACAATAGATAGGGCTACCTACAAACTAATGGTATGGATAGTAATATCTCTAAAGGAGAAGGAAAATAATAAGAAAGACTTTAGTGGGTAAGAAACTATTAATTGATTGCTCGCAACCTTTCTCAAAACATTTTTCACACATCACTTTCAAACAAATATTTTCAAAACACTTTGTACACATTCTTGAGGACTGATACAAGAATTATTACAAAGTCTGCCTTACATTGATATTTCAAAATATTTTCAAACAAATCACACACAAAGCAAATTTTTAAAAGTGAGCTAAGTAATTAAGAGTCCATAGTTAACTATGGGTGAAAAGGGTGCTAACATCTTCCCTTTGCATATTTTACCCCCCCCCCCCCCGAACTCAATAAATCTCAAAGGTCTTTCCTGTTCTTTTCATCCTTTCCTTATTGGATAAAAGAAAAGTCGATGGCGACTCTAGCTATCCGCACATTTGGATAAAACCAAAAAATTAAGTTCTCCCACCTTTTTACAATTGTGATTCAGTTATTTTATCTTGTATTAAGGTTTGCTACCGTTTGCTTTTATTCTTGTCATACAATCCTATTAAGCTAACAGTAATGTATGCAAAGCATAAAAATATAAGTACGGAAAAATAAAAGTGTATGCTATTACATGGCTTCGGGGATGGGGGGTACAAGTATTAAAAATGCGAGAAAACAGAAACCCTAATTAACTATTACAAACCGTAAGCAGTTACAATAATCGAAAAATGCGAAAATAATAAAATACGTGAAGCGGTAAGAAAGGAAAAGGAAAAGGAAAAGGAAATCACTTGGATTGATTATTGTTAGAAAATAGTTTTTGACGATTAACCTAAGTACCTAATTAATTTTTATTAATTAAAAACTTAAAAACCCAAATTAATTTTAATTTGAAAAAAAGAAGAAAGTTTATTAATTAATCAAAAACTAAACCTTTAAGTTAATTAGAATTTGTGAAAAAATTAATTGATAAAAAAAATTGTTTAGTTTGATGAATTTAGGGTTTTATAAGTGAAAATAGGAAAATAACAAGGGTTTAAAAAAAGTTACCAGGGCTGGGTGTTGAACCCATGCCCTCAGCCAACTCAAACAACACATTCAACACTAGGCCAAGCGCACCTTGGTGATAGTAGATAGCTTTAGCTCATTTTGTAAGTTCATCCTGCAAAACATGAAAATATGAAGAAAATAAATGACAAAAGGCAGGATCGAACCCATGCCCCTTGACACAAATGCCTTAACATAAAAACTGTTTATGAACCCGAGAGGTGCCAGAGCCCTAGCTTCGATTGTCTTCTCCGGTAAGTCAATCCTTCGCCCCTGCAAAATAGCAACTATTAGAAAGCCAAAAGTACCCTACCCCCTAAATCGAGGGCTGCAAGTTCAATAGGATGGTTATTTTGGACTGAAATGACCTAGTTTGAGAGGTATAACAAAAAATATATGGATCGGTACAAGTATGGCATCTCACGATATGGATTGCATGGGATCATTATGATGATCCAAACCTGTTCAAACACATCTCAGAAACATATTAGTGGCATTAGTATATCTTAAAACAAAAACAAAATCAAAATAAGAGTTTTGTAAAGATCATGAAATCGGTGATGAATGCATGCGTATCTCGTGAGCTCTGAACCATCAAATTTGATCCATTCTTACTTTGTATGATTGTTGGGAGTGAATGGAGTGGCTAGTTTGTAGTGAAAGGGACTATGAATAGGGTTTCAAGTTTTTAGAGTTCTTGAACAAACTTGAGATTTTTGGACAAGTTTCTTGAAGCAAGGGTTTTCGTGGTTGGCTTGTATGAAGAGTGGAGATTAAATAGCATGAATTAGGTCAAAGATTGGATGGGCTTGGACCTTGTGTAAGAAGCCTCATATTTCATCTTATTTATTTTTGAATTATTAATGAATATATCAAAATAAATAAAAATAAAATAGATCAAGAGGTGCATGAACAAGATCTGAGGTGTATAAGGAGTGTAATACACGCTTGGACTTTAAAGCAATGGCCCAATGGCCCAAAATATCAAGTTTGCTCAATTTGAACTTCATACATTTGCTCAAAATTTCCCAACTTGCATTGGCCATAACTCTCTCAATTTTCATTTTTTGAAGGTGATCTTTGACTTTTTGGAAAGCTCAAGATGTCCTCTACCATCCCTATTTTGATCATTTTTGCATTTGGAGACTTTATCTGGATATAAATTGCCTTGATAAAAGTGTCTTTTTGTTGACTTTTGAAATGACCTGTAACGTATTGACCCATATCTCTCAAATGAAGCATTTTTTGGACTTGATCTTAGAGAGACAAAGTTGTATAGAATTTAATTTTCTTAAAAATGAGCTTTGGTTGGGTAAAAACTAATGAAGTATGTTAAAGTTATGTTTGGTCAAAGTTCAGTTGACTTTTCCTAAGAAAACCCTAATTTGGCAACCTTTGACATTTGATGATTTAGGGGCTTTTCTTGAGGACTCATGATCAACCATTGATCAAACAATGAATGTGACTTACAAATGTTGATGTTGACTAAAATATTGAGGTTTGAATGTATGTTGACCATAATTGACTTTTTGCCTAATATAGTTGATTTTCAATCGTCTGAGCCATTGACTGAGCAAACTTATGATGCAAGGCTTGAAACTTAGTATGAGCATTCTTAAAGACATATAAGGAACAATGGAAACCACTTGAGGCCTTAGAAACCTAAACTTCCTTGATAAAAACGAAACCCTAGTTGTAAGTCCATTGCTTAGGAGAATTTGTCTGATCAATTCTTGGGCAACCTTAAGCATTTGAGAACCCTAGGAGGATGTTTTGAATAAAATGAAAGGGGAAATTTTGGGGTACAACAGCTACCCCTGTTCAATATTCTTAAACCTGGAGAGTTAGATTTGACTATTCGTCATTCATGACTTGAAGGTAGAATATGATTGAACACTTAAGTGTCTAGAAATTTGCACTCGCATGTGCAGAAGGTGACACTGTTGGTTGATAATATTGCTTGAATGTGCTTAAAGATGTCATTCAGAGAGGTGACATAATATCATTGGAGATGGGCTTATAGATGTCATATAGGGTAACTGTTGATAAGAGTATCAGAAGGAGTATACGCTTGACTATATTTGAAGAATGCTTTCCAGAATGAGCCTCTGGGGAAGGTGCTTAAGTAGATGCTTGACAGATTTAGTCTCTGCAGAAAATGTTTGTCAGAGTTCAGTCTCTGAGGTAAATTCTTGTTATGTAGATAGTCGCCCCATCCTGTTTCAGGAATTGATCCACAATCTGTTTCTGTTGGTAAACTCGTCATGTTCCAGGAATTCATACCACCTGGTCATGTTGATAGTTTCCCCGTCCTGTTTCAGGAGTTAATCTTTTCCTGGTTATAAAGATAGTTTCCCCATCCTGTTTTTGGAAGTTAATCTTTTCCTGGTCATACAGATAGTTGCCTTGTCCTGTTTCGATAATTAATATTTGACCCGTTTTCTGTTGTCGAACCCGTCCTGTTTCGGGAATTCATACTTCCTGGTCGTACAGATAGTTACCCCGTCTTGTTTTAGGAATTAATCTTGGACCTGGTCATTTAGATAGTTGTCTCGTTCTATTTTGGGAATTAATCTACGGTCTGTTTGAGAATTGTTGATGATATTCGTCTGTTTGTAGACTTTTACCTGAAAAACAAAGTTAGTCTTTGTGCAATGTCATGATGTATGTAATTGTCATACCCCAAATTTGATCGCCTTAGTGCTACCGCCAAATTTATTTTCGAACTTGAGTTTTACAGATATAAAATTCCTTTGATTAACATTCTGAGGTTTTTAATAAAAATTCACTTTCAAGTCTGTTTGAAAATATAATAATTATTTGTAAAAATAGTAAATAATTATTCGTTGTTATATACTTTCAGATGGCTTTTCTTACTTTCAAATAAGTAACATAGCACATTTGGTAAGGGATAAAGATTGGTAAGCAGAAAGTCGTGGGTTCAAATCTCATTTGGTGCACTTTGGATATTTTTGTTGTTTATTGTTACTAACTTTATTTTCATTTTCTAAAACACAAAAATCATATTTTTTATTATTGAATTATTATTTTCGTATTTATTTATTTATTTATTTATTATATTTTGAAAATATTATTTTTTATTAAAATATTTATTTTATTTAAAAAATAGTCAAAATAAATTATAAATAGATAAATTTTAATTTTGACATTTTATTCACTTTGGGCTAGCTTTCTCTCCAAGTTTTTTAACCTAATTTTACTCTATAAATAGAACTCATTGTTTTCCTAATATTTCATCGAGAAATATCAACAAATCTACAATTTTGCAAATATCTTTCACAAATTTCACAACTTACACACAATTCATAATTTTACAATTCACTTTCTCTACACACACATTATCAACCATTTTTATTTTTGCCAGTGATTTTTATATGAGATCACCCTTTTATTTATATAATTTTATCTTTTTCTTAATTTTAATTTGTTGATTATTTAAACCAGGTCGTGATTCTCTAATGGTCTCTTTTTTTAATTCTATTGTATATTTATTTTTTTCGTGGAAATTATCATATGTTTGTTTCATTCCTGATTCATGTTGAAAAAAAGTGTTTACAAATAGACATAAAAATATTTTGGCAAAATACCCTTTTTAGTCCTTTAAGTTTACCCCAAGGTCCATTTTGGTCCTTTATCTAAAAAAAGTGTCAAACTGGTCCTATAATTCTTTCAAAAGGACCACGTTTGTCCTTTCCATCCACTCCGTTAGTCATGTTTAATGGCAGCGCTTATGTGGCATTACACGTGTGTTTAGAAAAATTGCATGTGGCAATTCCACTTACAAGTCAGTTTGACACTCATCAGTTTCATTTTGAAACAAAGATCAAAATATTTTTCTATTTTTGTTGGCAATTCCACAACTGAGAAGACTGAGAAGGTGAAACGCGAGCGAGCAGAACGTGAGCGAAGACAAATTCCTCATTCAAAACATTGCATGTTTCCTTGAAGGTGAAACCAGACTTCTCATCAGAGGTAAGTTTCTGCAAGAATTCTATTTTCATAGTTAGGGTTTCCTTGAAATTCGTCTCCCTTCTCTGAAATTCATCTCTCTATTTAGGGCATTGTGTGTAATGGAGGAAATTCTTAATATTACGATACACCACAGTGGTCAATTTGTTAGTGAGGACTTGAGTGTGTACGAAGGAGGTGAGATTGCTGATTTGAGAATAGATGTTGATATGTGAGGTTATTTTGAGTTATTGGGTGCTATTAAGGAACTAGGTTACCCAGCCATAGAGAAGATATATTATAGGGATCCAACTGCTGGAATGAATATGTTGTTTGATGACAAAGGGGCCTTAGAGATTGCTGATCTATATAGGGTTCATTTAAGTGTTGAAGTCTTTATTCAACACCCATTGTCACAACCTGAGTATGTTGATGAGAGTGAAGTTATTTTAGATGAGACACCCCTGAATGTAATGGAAGAGGATGCAATTAGACAAAATGAGGTAAGTGAGGATGCAGTTAGACAGAATGAGGTAAGTGGGGATGCAGTTAGACAGAATGAGGTAAGTGAGGATGCAGTTAGACAAAATGAGGTAAGTGAGGCTGCAGTTAGACAGAATGAAGTAAGTGAGGATGCAGTTAGACAAAATGAGGTAAGTGAGGATGCAGTTAGACAAAATGAGGTAAGTGAGGATGCAGTTAGACAAAATGAGGTAAGTGAGGATGCTGTTGGACAGAAGGAGGCAAGTGAAGATGTTGTTATACAGAAGGAGGCAAGTGAAGATGCTGTTGGACAGAAGGAGGCAAGTGAAGATGTTGTTATACAGAATGAGGCAAGTGAAGATGTGTTTCCAGTGATTTCTGGGAAACAACCGCTAGTCTTCCAAACTATCGAATAGTCTTTATTAACGCTACTCAATCTCTTTGGTAACTCACAGGATCGACTAGATTGATCCTAGGACTCCTTGGATATCAAGGTTACTCTCACAATCGAACAATTATTCATGGGTGCTATTGTATATATGTTTGGTTTGTTTCGATTCCTCTCTCTAAGAGTTTAAGAATGTGGTCAAAATGTATGTGAAAACTAAGTTACACGAATGATTGCTAATTGTAATGCTAATTGAAAAGACATAGAAAACTGTATGAAAAATGAAGTAACTGATTTCGATCCATAAAACATTTAACACAAAAGGTTTCTGGAACGTAGAAGTTTAAAATATGAAGAAAGCGTTTAATGCAAGAAATCTAGAAAGGAGTTTAAGTGAAAATATAGGTTTGAAGAATAATGCTATGAAAGTAAAGATATTGAAAGCGTAAAAGTTCTCTGAAACATAAAGTGCTTCGAAATGTAAAGAAAGCAGTAAAATGTAAGACTTTGAAGAAAGGACTTTGGAATGAAAAGACAGTAGATAAAGAAACTTGTAAATGTTGTTCGACAGAAAGAAAAAGAAAGAAAGTGCTGGAAATAGTAAAAAGGCTTTCATTAAATTAAAAATACATGGTGCTATCATACATACATCTCTCTTGCATTCGTTTCCCTTGCCATGTGGTAGTTTGAATGTTATTGAGTATTTTGTATAACAGATATGACACACTGAAATCCTAACACTAAGACTTCTATTTATACTAATTCGACCCTAACGGTCTCGTTACAAGATCATGCCACGTTTCGAACATGCAAGACAATGTTCCTTTCCTCTTTCCACGTGTCCTTAAATGCTCCAACGCATAACTTTCAAACTTTGAAAGTCCCGCTTTCACTTAAATTTCAAATGCTTTGGTGTTCTTCTGCTTCGAACGCTCTTCTCAGATTTAG
Source organism: Vicia faba (assembly GCA_948472305.1). Lineage (NCBI taxonomy): Eukaryota > Viridiplantae > Streptophyta > Magnoliopsida > Fabales > Fabaceae > Vicia > Vicia faba. The sequence continues at coordinate 1,278,269,043 of OX451737.1, forward strand.
CTTCACTGCTGTTTCGAGACCCCTTTGAATACGCTCCCAAGATTACCGTTCGAAGCTTCAAACTTTGACACACTCATTCGAAACACTGGTTCTGCAATTTCGAACGTGGTGTTTTAATTCCATTTCGATCATAACTTCTAGCTCTTTTTGAATTCCAAATAACACTATCAAAATCTTCAGCCAACAAATTGCCCCTTTAAAATATGTATTTCGATCTCTCTGAGAAATACCTATTTTAAACATTTATACGAGATTTTGATAGGATCTTCGAATCATCATAGCATTTAATGCGTTTGACCCTAGTCACATCAATCATAGCACCCTTTGGGTACCTTAACCCCCCAAAGTCACTTCACAGCATGGTGCAGTTATAAGTAATGATTTGTTTTTAAAATCACGCCTATTACCTATATCAACTTCTCGCCACCTCTTCATCACACCAATCCATGATCTCCACGTATCATACTTTCACTCGGTGGATGTTTCATCTTCTTATTATAAAACGTCAATTTAACCTTCCTTTTTTCTTCTTTACACTCTAAACCTTTCAAACTCTGGAATTTTACCCTTCTTCTCTCATAAACACTCTAAGTTCTCAAACAACAAAAATGTCTTCCTCCACATCATCTCAACTCAAGAAAACTTCCAAGAAGAAGGGAAAAACTACAGGAGCAACTATGGAGAGTAAAATCGTCACCATTCAAGGCCAATCTGCTCTTGCTCCTCAAATGATCTCCAAAGAGAAGGAAATGCTGTACGCATCACAGGTACTCATCCCTACCCATGTTGCTGGTAAGAGGTTAGCCCTAAATGGCCCTCTTACAGTTTTTGAAATACTAAAGGACACCAGGACCATTTTTCCCGTGTGTTACAACTTTAAACCTTTATTCAACAAAATGGATGCCCCTAGGGCAACAGAATTTCTTAACCCAAAAACCACAGAAACCTCAACTGTTCATCCTAAGGACCCATTTATCTTGGATTATGTAAAAAGCAATTTTAAACCATTCCGATCTTGCCCTACTGCTGATGTTGCTTATCAAAACTGGTTTACGAAAGTAGAAGCCAAAAAATCCCAGCAATGGGAAGAACTAGGCATTTATAACCTTATTAAGCTGTCGAAACCTGGATTCACCTATAGTCATCCTCTGCTATTTGCGTCCCTCTACTTCTGGGATAGTACCTACAACACTTTCCATCTTCCAGGTGGAATGATTACCCCAACTTTCTTCGATATAGCAGCCATTACTGGGCTGTCGCCAGTGGGGGAAACTTATGTTCCTGATAATGAAGAGCATTCAAGCATAATTGACTTCGAAGTCAAGTTAGCCAGCTTCTCCAAATTTATCGGCCATTATCATGCTGAAGGGGATAATGTGTCTGACACAGAGCACATTGCTTTCTTAACTCTGTGGCTGTCTAGGTACGTTTTCTGCAGTAGATCCCTGCAGGTAGCTAGTAGGTTCATTCCTTTAGCTAGGGATTTACATGAAAACCGCAAAGTGTGCCTAAGCGAATTACTCTTAGTTGACCTCTATGAGAGCCTGAGGTCGGCTGTTTCGAGCCTCAAATCCCACAATTCCAAAAACATTCTTTTAGCTGGCCCATTTTGGTTACTTCAATTATGGCTCAATGCCATGTTCGAACCTTCTTTAGCAACCGCCAATACCATAGACGAACAAGATGCAGAAATAAGTGATAGGATAGTCGAAGGCACTAGGCTTCGAAGACTAACCCCTAACGATGACAAGGACGACTTCAAGGTTCAATTTTCAAAGTACATCTTGATACTCTCAAAAAGACATAAATTCGAAGAGAGCATGGCGCCCTTTGCTTCGAGGGCTCATGGACCTTCTTGGTTCACCATGGCTCTCTCAGAAGCTATCAAGAGTAAGGAAATCCAAGATGTGTGGAGAGCTTTCCTGCTTCCTAGACTTATCTCTTCAAGGATAACCCCAGCTAAAAACCAAATTCTTCTTTTTGCCTACCAGCCAAACTTCGTTTCAAGGCAGTTTGGCCTATGCCAACTGATTCCTGAACCTTTGTTCCAGACTGAGAGCGCCATCACCTCTGGTCGAACTTTCAAAGCAAGGGAAGCTAAGATCCAACAAGAACAATACCAGGGCTTTGCCCAATTTGAACTGATAGCCTTCGAACCTACTCATCTCGCGGCCAAAGGATTTCTGGAGTGGTGGATTAAGTTTTATCAAACTTGTATGTTCGATACGCTTACTATTCGACAGAAACTAATTGATGCCTTCGATGTGCAGGTACCAGGAAAGAAAGGTATGTTTACTCATGCCAAAGAAATAAAAGCTTTTCAAAATTACTTCGAAACTACTTACGATCCCACACGCTTGGACTCCACTGTGCATCAAGCGGCTGAGACCTTGAAGGAAAAATTTAAACAAAAAGTTACCAAGTTAAAACTTCCTTCAGGGCTGTCACCTGAGGATAGGTATAGGTTGGCATTCGAAATGCATCCACCTAAATTTCCCAGATTACCTACCTCAGAATTGGCTCTGGCTTGGTTTCCCCCATATCCATGGTGGTTTACTTGCAAAGAGATGTTCAAATATCTTCAAAGGAAACCAAAGCCATCTGAGACTGTGACATGGGCTCGACACTGGCTTCATGATTTCCCAGGACATCTTCGATATGACCTTTCTGCCATGTCAATTAAATCTGATCAAGGCACAGGTGCGAATGCTTGGGAAAAACTCCCAAATATCTTTTATTTTCCAAGTCTTTAACCTTTGCTTTAAATGTTTTGATTTTCAGCTATCAGGATAAAGACCACTGCCTCGAAATCGAAGGAAGGGAGTGCCTCTCAAGCCTCCATCGAAACTACCGAAAAGACTAATCCACCCGAAACGACTACTGCTGCTGCAACTACACCAACAACAACAACGCCAACAACAACAAGTGCCCCAATTCCAACGGTAATCACTTAGTTTTTTTTTTTTTTTTTTTTTTTTTTTCTTTTCATGCTTCGAATTCACTCAATCCTTTTATCTCTAACTTCGTTAAACTTCGTGCAGACCAACAAGCTTCCCCCCACTACTCCCAAGAAGCGGAAACCAAACACCACTGGGGAAGAACTGACTGCTGGAGGAAACTCGAACATTGCTTCGAAGAAGAAGTTGAAGAAAACTACGCCCAAAAGTACTGCTCCTACTAGTGTCTCTGGACTCGACTCCAGGGATGCTGCTCCCTTACCACAATCCAAAAATCCACCTTCGACCTCCAACCCACAGTTGGAACGCATAGCTAGTAACCTCTCTTCTGAGGGGCCACAGGTAAATCGAACTTCTTCTAAAAACATTTAACTTCTTATTACCTTGGTGAGTGTCATTTTTTAACACTTTGCTGCCCCTTGCAGAACATCCTGAATCCCACTTCTACTATTTCGATCTCACCGTCCAGGGCTGCTGTTCCGCTTAACTCCTCTCCTCAAGGGGATTCCAGCAATTTGGTCCAAAACAAAGGTTCTTCAAACGTGGCGGTTTTGGCTGGAACTTCTGAGCAGCCAGATGACCAAGGTACCTCCATTCCTCTGAAAGAGGTGAGCGAAACCATACCTCAAACGTCTGCAGAGGATTCACAAAGGGTTCTTCAAAAGTCCCCCCTTGAAACTCTTCAAGAGGATCCAAAGGATGCTCAGACTGAAGAGGAAAAAGCTGATTCTGGGCAAGGATTCGAAGAATCTGCAGACGAAGAATCTGAGGAAGAAAACGCCAATGAGGGGGAAAATGATAATGATGGTTCGACTGCCGGAACGGAGTCTAATGCACACAGCGGTGAAAAGGATGGTATCGAAGTGGTAGACTTGGTCGAGGATGAAGAAGATCAAGAGTACGTAGCAAATGAAGGGGATGGTGATACGATCAACGAAAACCCAAAGGTTGAAACAAACGAGGTTCCCCTACGCGTGGAATTCCCCCAATCCTCTCCGTCTCGAATGACTGATGAGGAGCTGGCACTTCTGAGGCGAAATGACCCTATTGGGTACATGAAGGCAAAGTTGGCCCAGAGGGACATTCCACTCGCTAGGGCTGGCACAAGTTCAACCAGCTATCCTCTTCCCACAGATGAAAGAGTTGTTCTTCTCAACAAAATTAGGAGAACTATTCTCAATGTGGATATCTTCGAAGTGCTTAAGCAAGATAGTACTGCTTGCTACACTATGAAGGAGCTGCTTACAAAGGTCAATCTTTCCAGCTGCTCTTTGCCAGTTAGTACTCTCTTGTTTGATCTTCAAAATTTGCTGGACAACGTAACTGGCTATCTTCTCCAAGATGAATCTGCTGCCAAGAAGGTTCACGAGAAACGTATTGCTATGGATGCCGCCTATGAACAAGCTTCGAAGCTTTCTCAAGAAGCTGAAGATCAGGCTATGCGTCTGAAGCAAGCAAAAACTGAATATGAAGCTCGAGCTGAGTCCATTCTTGCTTGGGAAAGGCAGATTTTGGAACTTCAACAGAAAGTTAAGGAGGCTAAGGAACAACAACTAGCCTTCGAAACTAATCCTGCAGGTAACCAATTCGAAGAGCTTCTCAACCGGGGGCTTGCAGAAATGGAGACTGCAGAACAGCTTAAAGGAGAAGTGGCAACCTTGGAAGGTGCCAGGCGGTTTGCTCAGCAAAGACTTGAAACATTTCGAAGTACCTTTACTCGATTGAAAAATAATGTTTATTTCTAGATTTTTGTCTATCTGACCATAACTTTGGTTCTTTCAATGTAATATTCGAACAACGCCATTTTGGCATTCTTATCTTGCCATCTTGGCTTTTTTTAATACCTTGTTTACGTTGTTATTATTCGAATTTCCCGCAGGCTTGGTTTATATTTCTTTAAATATTTCCCATTAACCTTTAGGACACGTTTATCATCTAAGAGTTCTTCGACTTCGTAGGCATTGTTAGAGAAAACTTTTAGTACTCGAAAAGGTCCTTCCCAATGAGGTGACCATTTACCTAATGCTTTGTTCTTCTTATCCATAGGCAATATGACTCTCCAAACCAAGTCATTAATAACGAATGCTTTTTTCTTCACCCTCTTATTGTATGTTCTGGCCACTCTTTCTTTTTGCCTCATCAAAATATCCAACGCATGTAATCTAATTTCGTCCAATTCAACTAATTCATTCATCATCATTTCCCAATATAACGCGGCTGGAATTTCGTTTTGTTTCTGTATTCGAACTGATTGCAGGTGAATTTCTACTGGTAACACTGCATCATGGCCGAATGTAAGTTGGAAAGGAGTAGTGTTAGTGGCTTCCTTTGGCGATGTTCTACAAGCCCATAACACTTGGTCCAGAGTTTTGTGCCAATTTCTTGGCTTCTTGCCAATATGCTTCTTGATTAATCCTATTATTACTTTGTTTGCCGCTTCGACCTGTCCGTTTGCTTGAGCATAATATGGGGTTGATGTTAGCAATCTAAACCCCATTTCTTGGGCAAACCCTTGCATCTTTCTACCAGTGAATACAGAACCTTGGTCTGTAGTTATACTTTCTGGTAATCCAAATCTATAGATAATGTGCTTTTGTATAAATTCGATAATTGCCTCTTGATCAGCAACTACCAAAGGTATAGCTTCGATCCATTTGGTAAAATAATCTACTCCTACCAAGATATATTTCTGACCTTTGGACGAAGCAGGATTTATTTCGCCTATCAGATCTAATGCCCATCCTCTGAATGGCCATGGTTTGATGATCGAATGCAGCTCACTTGCAGGGGCGTGTTGTATTCCTGCGTGTTTCTGACATTCCTCACATCCTTTCGCAAAGTCTATGCAATCTTTGAGCATGCTAGGCCAATACAAACCGTATCGAAATAGCAACCATTTCATTTTATGGCCTGCTTGGTGTGCCCCACATGCCCCATTATGGACTTCAGACAATGCTAAATATGCCTCACTTTCTCCTAGGCATTTCAATAAAACACCTTCTTGGGTCTTTTTGAACAATTCGTTCCCCATGAGGAGATATGACAATGCTCTATATTTTGTTTTTCTATCTACTTTTAGCGTTGGGTCTGCTAAATAATTCTTTAATGGACTTCGCCAATCTGTATCTGACAAAGTATTTATGGCTAGAATTTCGAATCCCTGTTTCTCGGCGTATCCCAATCTCATATTTTCCAGATCCGATGGTGTGAATTTAGTAGCCATAACTCTCCCCCTTATTTCGACCAAATCCTTAAAATTCTTGGTGGATACTCTATAACCTGAAGCCAACTGCGCTAAGTCATTTGCTTCTTGGTTTTCTAGTCTTGGTATGTGTTGAATATCCATGTATTCAAACTTTCTCAATAGCCTATTGACTATGACGAAGTATATCATTAGATTTTCCTTTATGCACTTATATTCTTTTGTGATCTGTTTGACCACCAACTCAGAATCTCCTTTAATTTCGACTCTGGTTGCCCCCAATTCCAACAAAGCTTCAAGTCCAACAATGAGCGCTTCATACTCAGCTTCGTTGTTCGAACAACGAGGACCATCCAATTTATACTTGAATTTTGTTGGAATTCCTTCGGGAGAAATTAGAAGGACTCCAACACCACTTCCATTCTTGTGGGTTGAACCATCAAAGTACAATTTCCATGGTTGCATTTCGACGTAACTCATGCTTGTCTGCTCAACCAACGAATGATCCACAATGAAATCAGAAATCACTTGACCTTTCATAGCTTTTAAGGGCATGAACGTCAATGAATATTCTGTTAAGGCCAGAGCCCACTTTCCAACTCTACTATGCATTATTGGCTTTGAAAGCATATGTTTAATGACATCGAAGTGAGACGAAACATAAACATCAACAGGTTTTATATAATACTTGAGTTTCATACACGAGAAATACAAACAGAGACATAGCTTTTCTAAGTTGCTATATCTGGTCTCTGCATCATTCAGCACTCTACTTAGATAGTATATGGCTCTTTCGACGCCATTGTTATCTTCTTGTGCTAACATACTACCTATGCTAACTTCGGAGGCAGATATGTACAATCTCATGGGCTTTCCCCATGATGGTGGAGACAAGATAGGAGGCTGAGAAAGATATTCTTTTATTTTGTCAAACGCCTCCTGGTGAGCTTCGTTCCATTCGAAGGCTTGACCTTGCTTTAGACGAAGTAACGGAGAGAAAGCTTGAGTCCTTCCACTCAGGTTCGAGATGAATCTTCTGAGGAAGTTAACTTTCCCTAGCAGAGATTGCAACTCCCTTTTTGACGCAGGTGCTTTCGTCTCCATTATGGCTTTGGTTTTGTTCTGGTTGATTTCAATTCCTTTCTTGTGGACCACAAAACCAAGAAAATCTCCTGCCTGCACAAAAAATGCACATTTAAGGGGGTTCATTTTTAAGCCATGTTTTCTCATTCGCTCGAATGATTGGCTTAAATGATGCAAATGTGCTTCTGCAGATATAGATTTGATGACTATATCATCAATATACACCTGCATGAAGGTTTCGATAAAGTCATGAAAGATTGAATTCATCGCCCTTTGATAAGTTGCCCCAGCATTTTTTAAACCAAAAGGCATCACCACCCATTCGTAGGTGCCTAAGGCTCCTGGGCAACGAAATGCTGTCTTTGCAACATCTTCTTCAGCAATGAAAATCTGGTTATATCCAGAGTATCCATCTAACATGCTCAAGTATTCGAATCCTGCAGCAGAATCTACTAGCATTTCTGCCACGGGCATGGAATATTGATCTTTAGGGGTTGCAGTATTTAAATCCCTGAAATCTATGCAAATCCTTAAAGAACCATTTTTTTTGATAACAGGTACTATGTTTGCTAACCATTCGACGTACCTTGTTGTTCTGATGAATTTGCAACGCAGCAACCTTTCGATCTCAGCTTTAATTTTTGTGAGAACCGCTGGCGCGAATCTTCTGGGAGTTTGTTTGATGGGCCTCTTGCCATCTTTGATTGGCAGCCTATGTTCGACCAACTCCCTCTTTAAACCAGGCATCTCATCATAATCCCATGCGAAACAATCTTTGTTCTCCTTAAGGATTTCGATCACTTTTTCCTTGAGGCTTGGGCTAAGTTTGGCACTTACGTAAGTTACTCTTTTTGTTTTGTCATCCCCTAAGTTGATTTCTTCGAGTGGGTCCTGTGCCAACATTTTGACACCTGAGTTTATGGGATCCCTTTCGAAGCCTAAGGGTTCTTTGTCATAGATGGCATCCAACCTTTGATCCATCTCCAACTCTTCGCTGGGTGAGCATTTCGAACTCCCCCCATTAACTTCATTCGTTTTTTCAAATGATTCATTTATTTCAGCCTCTAAGGCCGCTTTTGATTCATTCTCAGCCATATAGGCCGAAATCCTTTCGAAAAAGGTAGATTCAGTCATGGTTAAGGTTGTCGAAGTCCCAGCCTGCTGGCCGTTTTGGTATAGCACCTTCAACTTCCTCTTCTTCACTAATTATTGTTCTATCCCAGTAAAGTCCATCATGACGAAGTGTCATGTAATAGTGGGCATTTCTAGTTTCATTTATCTCATCATTTGGAACACATGGAGCAATCTTCGCCAGGTTTTTATCATAATCCCTTTTGTCAACTAGATTGACAGTTGACATAAAGTAACTCTGATCTGCTTCGATATTTTCCACGATTCCGTCATCTCTCCACAGGACCAGTCGTTGATGCATTGACGAAGGAACTGCTCCCACGCCATGGATCCACTCTCTTCCTAGCAGTAGGTTATAGTTGGCCTTGGCTTCGACAACCATAAACATGGTGGGCCTGCAACTTGAGCCTATTGTTAATTCCAACTGGACCACCCCCAGTGTCTTACCCACTTTTCCTTCATAATTGGATAGAACCATATTATGGGGCTTGATATCCCCTTCACGGATTTCCAACCTTTTTAGCATGAAATGGGGAATCAGATTGACTGCAGCACCCCCATCCACTAGAACTTTGTTTACACCGTGGACACCCACTTTCGCCCGAATGAAAAGTGGTTTGAGATGATTCTTCATTGTAGGCTCTGGACGTTCGAAGAACGCATTTTGTTCTTCAACAGCCCCATTGTCCATCACGTAGTAGCATACGGGCCTATGTTTCATTAAGTCTGTGGTGTCTTCTTCCTCATATTCATTGATTTCGGTTTCTTGCCCGAATTCGCAGGGAAGCACAGACACTACGTTACAGTTCAGGTTAAATGAGGACTCCCCCTCCGATTCGAAGTTATCTGTTATCATATCTTCGTCCTCTTCCGGGCCTGGGGTGTATTCCTTTGGTCCGTCTTGTTGGTCTTCAGAAAAGAGCCTTCTGTTGACTGGAGGTTTCTCTTCCGTCTGACCTTTTGGTTTATTGGTGCTTGATTCACCTTGTATCTTTGTTGAAGTATCCCCTTTGTTTGCCACAGCTTCTCTTTCAGCCTTTCGAATCCTTTGCTGTCTGCGCCACTGGGATCTTGACATGGGGTTCCTTCCTTTGTAATTTTCTAATCTGACTTCCTCCCTTTTTTGTGTGTTGAATTGCCTCCTGTATGTCACGGCATGGCGTGCATTTCGTTCAGCATTCCTCCATTTGTCTTTGCCTTTGTCATTTCTGGCTTGCAGCCATCTATCGGTTGGCACTTCAGCAGGGAGTTTGAAAGTCACTCTTCGAGCAACTTTGGGGTGAGGGCTATCTGGTCTTCGCTGTTTGTATCTGCTGTCGAAACGTGGACCCATCTGAGTAGTTTCTTGATGGCTCCAGCAAGGGGCAAAGGGGATCGTTTCGAAGGCCCTAGCCATGCTTTGGTTGTACACAGCAGAACATCTTGGGCACACCAAGCACTTAGTTGCCCCCTTGTAGCAGCGAAAAACAAACTCCAATAGACTCTCTCCAGCCTTGGGGTAGCATCTGAAAAGTTGGTTATCCTGGCGCCAATTGTTGCCAGTTCGAGCCTTCTGTACCCTTTCGAAATTTGCAGCAATTCTTTGGTTGCAGAGGATGCTGCACCTAGGGCACAGTATCATGCCTGGATCTCCTTTGTGGCATGACATGAGATAGTCTTTGAGAGTATCATCTCCAGTGTGACTGTCCCCCATTCTATGCTTTTCTTTTTCTAAGTATTTTTCCACTTCCTTCATCTCAGAACGGGGTCTTTCCATGTCCACCATATTTATTTCCAAATCCCCCTCTTTTGTTTCGTCATCGCCCCATCCTGTGGGCTTTATGTCTTCGATCTGGACCTTCGAACTCTCTGGGGCAGAATATTTGACCAGATAGTCATATTTTCCACTGGGTTCCCCTAGAGTGTCCCATATTTCCTTCTGAGAGGGGACTGGCTGCGTAATTTGGACTTTCTCTAGTTCCAAACTCAAGCCCTCAGTGACTTGTGTAAATCCTTCGTTGTGATCCCCTTGGCCTTCAGTAGCCTGGGTTTCTCCTGCAACAGTCACAGGTCCAACAATCGAAGTGTCTGGTGTATTCTGGATGCCTTCAGTGACTTCCTCGCTTACTTCGACCATCACCCAGTTTTCAACTTCAATGTCCTTCTCTCCAGTTAGGGTGTCGCTTCGATCAATTTCCACCATGTTGACTTCTCCAATGCATGCAGGCTCGGAGTAGTTGGTGTCTGCGACATCCAAAGGATCTTCGTCCACTTTCATCTTCATCTTATCAGCAAACTTTAATCTGCCATCTTTGATTGCGTTTTGAATCAAATCCCTGAAAAGAAAACATTGTGAGGTCTTGTGGCCTAAGAAACTATGATATTTGCAAAATCCCCTTTTCTTCCTCTGGTCCAGAGGGGGTATTTTGACATTTGATGGCACAATTAGTTGGCCATCTTTGACAAGCAAGTCAAAGATTTCGTCACATTTAGTGACATCGAAGGTGTAAACCTTCTTTGGAAACTTATCACTTTTCTCATTTTCAACAATATCTTTCCCTTTCGTAGGAACTAACATTTTGCAGGAGTAAGGCGGGGCCTGTTTCAATTCAGCGAGGTCGATTTCGACCTCTTCGAATTCGAATTCAGGATATTCTTCTGCCTCCTCAGTTCCAACATAGGAAATCCTTTCTTTCTTACTATTCTTAAAGACTCGGGCTTTTTCGGCTTTTAGTCTTTCGACCTGTCGAACCCTATCGGCTAACTGAGCCATATCCCTCAAATGCTGAGTATCTAATTTCTTTCGAATAGAGTAATCCAATCCCCCAGCGGCCATTTCGACTAACTCATGCTCAGGCACTACTGTGTAACATCTGGATTTCAACAGCCTAAATCTATTCAAATAGTCATCAATGGGTTCAGTGAACTTTCTCTTAACACTGGCCAATTCCTTCAGACTTATCTTCGATTGTCCCATGTAAAATTGTTCATGGAATAATCTCTCTAAAAGGGTCCAAGTATCAACAGACCCAGGAGGCAACGTGGTAAACCAAGTGAAAGCATTTTTCGTCAAAGAACTTGGGAAATATTTGATTCTAAGATCTTCATTATTGGCTATATCCCCCGCTTCGGTTAAGTATCTCGCTATGTGTTCGACTGTTGATTCGTTGGTATCCCCAGCGAACTTTGTAAATTTAGGGACTTTGTATCCCCTTGGTAAATCAGTATGCATTATACAATCTAATATAGGAGAAGCGTAATTTGGCCTCCTCATTCCCATATTGAGGCCGTTTTGGGTCATGATCCTCTCTATCATGGTGGTCAGATTATTTTCTGCCAAGATGTTATCGTTTCGAACCCTATGAACGACATCATCGGCATCTTGGTTTCGACCAACCAAAACAACTCCCCTAGGTTGTTCTCCTCGAAATTCTGGGGCTTCTGGTCTTTCGATCCTTGCCCCTGGTTCCATAACTTCCCTTTGTGGGCCTGGAATTATTGGGGCTTCTAACCTTGGTGCTCTGGCCCCTAAGTTAACCTCTTCTCTGGGTGGTCTATGAATTGGGTCGTTGGCAATTTGTTCTATAACAGGCACGTTTGTTCGAAATCCCGCCTGGTTTTGCCTACGCCTTTCTGTGGGAGCAAAGAAATCTGCTATTCGACTCATATTGTCAGCGTTTTCCCTGTTCGTCACAGTTACATTCTGAACTATTGGGGCGAATATTTCCTGCATGGTTTGCGCTAACACCCCTATCATATTGTGGTTGCTTTCATCCATCAATTGCCTAAAAGCCAACTGGTTATCCGTGGTTAGGGTAGGCAACGTGCTATAACCCACTGACCCTTGGTTATTTGACATGAATTGGTTTGCCCCAGACCCGGATCCTAGTTGTGGGGATGAATTCGATGTGGAATTGTGCAAACCTGCCATAAAAGATGTTGGCATTCCGTAAGAAGAACTTCTAATTCTATTCCCATCGAAGCCGGGTGGTCTAGTTGATGGAGATGCGAAATGGGATTGTGTCCCAGGTGGCGGAACGAATCCCCCAGGATAGCCCATAGTTCCAGTATTTCCTAAGATCGAACTGTTGGTTGATACGCCACTTACTCCGTTGGTGGCCATGTTACTGGTTGAAGATGCAACAGCCTGTGCATTCGAAGGCATTACATTAGATGCTCCGCTCGAAATGGACGCGTTAGTGCCTGTTGCCTGTGGGCCGCCTTGGTCTCCTTGTTGATTGTCTGAGTTAGACATTTTGTCCAAACGTTTTCTTCTGGATAAAGGTTGGTTGCTGTTGATTATCTTACCACTTCTCAGGTTCATAAAACAGCAAACTTCTTATGTTCCTGCGTTTCTTGGATGGCTATGTCTTGACAATCCTTAATTCTGATATCCAACTATTGGTCCCACCGGGTGTGCCAATTTGTTTCCAGTGATTTCTGGGAAACAACCGCTAGTCTTCCAAACTATCGAATAGTCTTTATTAACGCTACTCAATCTCTTTGGTAACTCACAGGATCGACTAGATTGATCCTAGGACTCCTTGGATATCAAGGTTACTCTCACAATCGAACAATTATTCATGGGTGCTATTGTATATATGTTTGGTTTGTTTCGATTCCTCTCTCTAAGAGTTTAAGAATGTGGTCAAAATGTATGTGAAAACTAAGTTACACGAATGATTGCTAATTGTAATGCTAATTGAAAAGACATAGAAAACTGTATGAAAAATGAAGTAACTGATTTCGATCCATAAAACATTTAACACAAAAGGTTTCTGGAACGTAGAAGTTTAAAATATGAAGAAAGCGTTTAATGCAAGAAATCTAGAAAGGAGTTTAAGTGAAAATATAGGTTTGAAGAATAATGCTATGAAAGTAAAGATATTGAAAGCGTAAAAGTTCTCTGAAACATAAAGTGCTTCGAAATGTAAAGAAAACAGTAAAATGTAAGACTTTGAAGAAAGGACTTTGGAATGAAAAGACAGTAGATAAAGAAACTTGTAAATGTTGTTCGACAGAAAGAAAAAGAAAGAAAGTGCTGGAAATAGTAAAAAGGCTTTCATTAAATTAAAAATACATGGTGCTATCATACATACATCTCTCTTGCATTCGTTTCCCTTGCCATGTGGTAGTTTGAATGTTATTGAGTATTTTGTATAACAGATATGACACACTGAAATCCTAACACTAAGACTTCTATTTATACTAATTCGACCCTAACGGTCTCGTTACAAGATCATGCCACGTTTCGAACATGCAAGACAATGTTCCTTTCCTCTTTCCACGTGTCCTTAAATGCTCCAACGCATAACTTTCAAACTTTGAAAGTCCCGCTTTCACTTAAATTTCAAATGCTTTGGTGTTCTTCTGCTTCGAACGCTCTTCTCAGATTTAGCTTCACTGCTGTTTCGAGACCCCTTTGAATACGCTCCCAAGATTACCGTTCGAAGCTTCAAACTTTGACACACTCATTCGAAACACTGGTTCTGCAATTTCGAACGTGGTGTTTTAATTCCATTTCGATCATAACTTCTAGCTCTTTTTGAATTCCAAATAACACTATCAAAATCTTCAGCCAACAAGATGATGTTGGACAGAAGGAGGCAAGTGAAAATGTTGTTGGACAGAATGATGATAGTTCTGATGATGATAGTTCATTCACAAACATGTGGCTTCCCAGGTAAAATTATTAAAACAAGCATTTTTTCTGTGTTAGAATGTCTGACTTTGGAATGTCCATTTGATGTCTTAATTTGGAATGTCCATTTTTCTGTGTTAGGATGTCTGATGAGCATATGTTTGAAGTGAGGCATCTGGAAAATTCTGCTGAAAAATTCACTGTAAACTTGAAGGAAAAAATCTGTTCATGCAGAAGATGGGAGCTAACAGGCCTACCATGTGTTCATTCACTTGCAGCAATCAAGAATAGGAACCATAAGATTGATGAATACATTCCTGATTATTACAGGAAATCTAGATATTTGAAAGTGTACAAACCTGTCATATTCCCTGTTAATGGCTCAAACCTATGGGTTACAACTGAGTACCCTGATGTTATACCACCCAAATTCAAGAAAAATGCCTGGAAGGCCAAAGAAAAGGAGGAATTTAGAGCAAGGTGAGCTAGATGGCACTGATAAAAAGATGAGAAGAACGGGATTCATTATAAAGTGTAGCAGCTGTAAGCAGGTAGGTCACAACAAGCTTACTTGTAAGGTGCCTTCTACTAGTCAGACAACTACTACACAAGTACCACATGCAACTCAACCATCTGTACCACAAGCACCATCTGTACCACAAGTACCAGTGCCTTCTCAACCATCTCAAGCATCTGTACCAGTGGCATCTCAAGCATCTAAGTCAGTTCCTGGTCAAGCTTCTCAGCCATCTCGATCTAAATCATCCAAAAAGTTGTCAGTTAGAAGGCCAAATGCACCATTTGTCCCACCAGGTCCAACAACGAGGTTAAAGGCATCAAGAACTGTTGTAGGTCCAACAACAAGAAGGACAACACCAACTAAAAGAGAAGCACCAAAGTGGAAACTTTAGTTTACTTTTATGTCTGTTTTGGATTAGGATTGGACCTATAGTTGTTATGTTGTTTTGTTAACTTGTAATATTAGAATTGGTTATGTTAAGTTGTTTTGATCATGTAATATCAAGCTGTTTTTTTTTTGACCTGTAATATCAGGCTGTTTTGATTGGACCTGTAATATCAGGTTCTTTTGTATGCAACTTAGTGGTATCCACCACCTTATAATTATATGTTGTTACCTATCTTCAATTGCTACAGTATGTTACATTGATCAAAATGCTACTAGTTACAGTATGTTACATTATGTTTTACATTGATACAAAAATGCTACTAGTTTTACAGTATGTTACATTGATCAAAATGCTACATTGATACAAAAATTGCTACAGTATGTTTTACAGTATGTTACATTGATCAAAATGCTACTAGTTCAAAAATTCAAGTTGATACAAAAATTCAAATTCATAATGATACCATGTTCAAATTGAGACTGTGTTACATATGATACTCTATTACATATAATCTCAATTCAACAGTATATTACAACATCATCCAAATTACCACAACTAACATAATAAAGAAGAATCATTTCCATTTTTTCTGAGAATTCATCATCTTCTTCATTTCAATTTGTAACTCCATTATCTTATGTTTCAGTCCATCCTTCCTTTCCTTTAGATGATGTATCTCCATCTTTGCTCCATCAAGCTCATTTTGCAGCTTCTCCAACCTATTATTCTGCTTCTTTATAAACTGATCCTTCTCATCCACCACATCATCAAAGAACCATTGAAAGTATCCACACTCAGATTCAGATGAATCCTGTAATGGTGACATCCAGATTCATCTCAGCTATTGCAGGAACTATCAGAACAAGAATATATGAAAACCCATTTTAATTTCATGCTTACCTTGTAATGACGACAACCCCAAAATTGCTTCCCAAAGTTTGTGACAGTGGTAGCCCTTCGAAGAACCGCAGATTCTCCACAACCACATATAGGTCTCCATCGCAACTTTCCATCTAAGCTTCCATTTCTATTGCAATCCTACGAAGACCGGATCTCTGATGATGCTTCCTTCATCATATTGAGGGAATTTCAAATTCAAAATGGGAAAATTGAGATGTAATGTGTGAACCCTAGAATTTGAGGATTTCTGGAAGCAGCTTGAAGATGGTGTACATAACATTCCATGTCACCTGCCACGCATGCAAACCAAACGTCCGTTTGTGCCTTTTGGACGGAAAGGACTCCTATGGTCCTTTTGAAAGAATTATAGGACCAATTTGACACTTTTTTTAGATAAAGGACCAAAATGGACTTTGGGGTAAACTTAAAGGACCAAAAAGGGTATTTTGCCAAATATTTTTCATGCAATTACGCTATTCACAAATTCCACATAACATTGTCATTCATGTACTGTACAAATTAATACAAAAAAACCTCCATTATTGACTAATCTGTAAATATACAACACAAACCAAAATCTCAAATACATAAACACTACACTAACAAACCAATCTTTAAATTTTCTTATTTTAGACTTTAAAAGAGGAATACCATTTACACTATTTTTTTTCATTCTTTACACATCATATACTTTTTCATGTTATTCCTTCTTCCAATGGTTTTTTGTGTTACAACAAGAGTAGATCTAAGGGAATTCAGAAACAAATAGAACAAATTCCGAGTTCCAAGCAATAAGAAGAAGAGGAAGTTGGATCTGGCCAAATCACGCCAACATGGCACCCTCCGTTCAACACTGCCGCCAGACGAACTTAACACTATCATCCTTGCCATCACCATCCACACGCTGTCCGCGCATGTTTTTCTCAAACAACCAACCCACTGCAATATGTCCTTCCGTTCAACGCTTGCCGTCAACTTCTCTCCAATACTCACTCTGTCGTTCTCAGTATCACGCCAATATCGTCAACCGTCACGCTCACTTCCGCAAGCTGACTCAATGCCTCTGTCCTCACACAACAATATTGCATCTCCAGCCACCATCGAATATCAGTCACCATCATCATCAGCACCGCTTCAAGCATCGTCTGCCGACGAGTTCTTTCGCCCTCTGTTCGTTCCTCACAACTCGACGTCATAAACTATTCAGAAAAAGGAGAAGAAAAACGTAGAACACATTTCCGCTCGCGGCCGCCAACAATTATCTCCTCCGATCTCGCACGCACATGTTTGGTTTTTGGAATTTTAAATGGAGCAAATAGAGAAAAGATGAAGAGAGTATTAAAAGAAAAAGAATATGGGTTTGGCTGCTTCTACTGGAAAAACAATGTATGTATCTATGACTTATTATTTTTGATGTTATTTATTATACTGCCACGTGTTCACTTTTTAATGGACCACCGATTTTTTTGGGAGAAGTGAGTGAAGGCATATGGATGGTAAATGGGGCGGCACCCCTGATACTGTCACAAGGTTGTATATATATATTTTTAATTAATTCATATTATTTGGGTTAGTGAGAGTTTTAATAAAATAGATATGGGCCTTGCGTTTTTGTTTTGGCATGTTACTAATCAATACCTTATTCCAACTTACACCCATTTAAATTTACTTGTCAATTAACTTTTCTAGTCTAATCAGGTTATGTAATTTAATCAAATTAATTTTTAATAATTTAGTCAATTTAGGTTAGTTTTTAGATTAATTAATTTAAACATTCAAACAATAGTGTGTTCACCTTCGAGTAATTAAATCGGACAACATATCGTTTATCAGTTTATTATTCGAAACCAAATAATTAAAATCCATGCAACCCGTTAAGTTCACCAATGAGCGACATGTGGCCAACATCTGGCTATGTGGTACGGAATATTATATCAGACTTCCTCCGCATCCTTCATATCGAGCAACACGTGGTCAATATCTGGCCCCATGATGAGAACACGCGAGGAGGAGACTATATCAGACTCCCACGCTCCACGTCTTAATCAAATCAAACACCAAAACAGCTAACCAATTACAAACTATTTTTTCTATTAACATAATCAAAACTCAAGATTATTTTCGAAAAAGGATTAAGGAGAATTATTTTCAAATTAACTACGAACTGCGTCTACATTCACTCAACTTACAACCCAGACAAGGTTCAAGGTTAATTCGAAAGAAATTCTACACAATCCTATAAAAACACCAACCAAATACGAACTACGAATTGGGACTCTAATTCCTCATAAGAGGATACGTAGGCATACGATTAAAATCGTAGAGATTTCCCCTATAAAAAATTTAAACCCTTTCCCCTAATAAAATTTAAATCCTGTTTCCCCAACTCAAACCTAAAACCTAGTATCCTTGTGAACAAGGTAGATGAAAGGTGCCTAACACCTTCCTTTCGTCTAAAGAAGTCTGAAACCTAGAATCTCTGTCTGCGAATTAGGGTTTTCTGTTAGATTCCTTTCCCTAGGATAAAAACTAATACTGGAAACTCTTATTAAAAATCCAGTTGCTACAGTAATGCATTGCGTAATGATGTTCTCAAAGTAAATGAGAGTGTGCTATATGTGTTTCGTATGCATATGCTATGATACTTGTAAATGATGTATGAATGTAAGATGTCATTGAAGTGTATCGGTAGCTTCGTACAACATCTTTGCTGAGGAAAATAAATCCTTGACTGCTGCTAGGGATGAAGAATATGAATCTTCAATCTTGTCTAGAATGTCTCTGCTGAGGATTCCTGCTTGCTGTTTGAAGAAACTGTGCTGGGAAATTGATTTCTTCTTGGGAGAAGAGTCCAAGAACTTTGGTCGTTCATCGCTTTACTGGGGAATTGAACTTTCATATACCCTGACTGGGGATAAATGAGATGGATAACCTTTCGAGGCACCTGTCTGACCATGTTTTAGATATGGATGTCAACTCGTCTGGGGAGGATAAGGTTAACTGATATCTGATCCGATTTCAGACTTCGTAGCAAATCTCTAGGGGGTAGTAGCCTGGATTGTCCTTTACTAGAGATAGGAAATTTTTCGGTGATTTGTAGTTGTCAGAGAAATAGACTCAAGCTGGGGAGACTTAATTCTGTTGGGGAAATAAACCTTGCTAAAGAAATAAACCTTGCTGGAGAAATATATTCTGCTGAAGAAATGTGCCCTGTGGGGGAAGAGAATTATGCAGAGTTTTTTTTTATAGTTTTGGAGAAATAAACTCAACTAGGGAAGAGAATTTCTATGAACTGTGCTGATGACATGATCTCTGATGAGGATTAGGACTCTGTAGGTTGGATATATTATGGGGGGAAAGATCACACTCCTTTATCCACTAGGGGAATCTGCTGGGGAGTATGATTAGGTTAATTGTTGGAAGATGCCCCAATTACTGTCTTAAAAGAATATTGGATTTACGGGAAATGTGTCTTTTTTCGGGAATGAGCTTGTGAAGATAGTCTGTGGGGATTTCTCTGGATATATATGGATTACTTGGGCGCTATCCCAACTCCTGGAGTCTTTAGCAAAAGCTTATTTATGTTTTTATGCATATATTTGTTAATGGTAATCATATTCATATGCATATGTTCATTCAGTTTAGTCATTGGACGTTTTTGCAAACAAAACATAAATAGTAAAATAAAGTTTGGATTTTGAAATGGTATTTGTATTGATAATTTGCCTATAAGCATGCAGTTTTGTACAAAGAGACAGACATCCTAGTAAGAGGAAATCATCGTGAAATGAAAAGAGTACAAAGTAAAACAAAGAGAAAACAACTATGTTGAGTTTCAACTCTGCTATTGCCCATATGTCTTCGAGCATCTCATCCCTCATTTTCGGAAGAAGTTGACTGAATTGATTTGTACCGTTTGAACTTGACATTGGTAACAAAGCTTACTGTAAGTAGATGATCCAACGAGATATAGCCGTACGCTTTAATCCCTATCTTTTTCCTGGACTACCCTTTCGGATTTTTGGTCCACCAGGACACCCTTTTTTTCCCAAGCCGCCTTTTCAGGTTTTCAACTTGCCGGGTGTACAATCTTTATATATATATATATATATATATATATATATATATATATATATATATATATATATATATATATATATATATATATATATATATATATATATATATATATATATATATATATATATATATATATATATATATATATATATATATATCCCTGATTTTTTCCCGAAACATTTTTGGTTCGCCGGGATGCCCTTATTTTTGCCTAGGCCAGTCAACACAGCAGACCATTTTCATGCGTAGTATCTTTTGAATATGTCCGCGTTCACAGGGTGCGGAAAATATTCATCGTCCATGGTGGTCAGTATCATAGCATCGCCAGAAAACATCTTCTTGATTACAAATGGCCCTTCGTACGTAGGAGTCCATTTGCCCCTGGGATCACCTTGTGGAAGGATAATACACTTTATTACCACGTCATCAGTCTGATATACCTGATGCTTGATTTTTTTATTGAATGCTTTGATCGTACGCTTCTGATACATCTGAATGTGACAAACATCTGCAAGCCTCTTCTCATCAATCAAATTCAACTAGTCCAACCTAGTCTGAAACCATTCATCTTCGTCTAAATCTTCATCTTTCATGATCCTTAGAGTAGGAATTTGAACTTCGACAGGTAGGACATCTTCCATATCGTAGACTAGAGAAAATGGGGTTGCCCTAGTTGATGTTCATACTGAAGTGTGATAGCCATGAAAAGCAAATGGTAACATCTCGTGCCAGTCTTTATACATAACCATATTCTTCTGTATAATCTTCTTAATGTTCTTATTGGCGGCTTCCACTGCGTCATTCATCTTCGGTCGATACAGAGAAGAATTGTGGTGCTTGATCTTGAACTGCATGCAGAGTTCCATGATCATAGTGTTGTTGAGATTGGTACCATTGTCTGTGATAATCCTTTCGGGGATGCCATACCAACAGATATGGTTATGCTTAATGAACTGGACGATAACATTCTTAATTACAGAGGCGAACGAGGCTGCTTCAACCCATTTTATGAAGTAATCAATGGCAACGAGGATGAAGCGGTGTCTGTTGGAAGCTGTAGGCTTGATTTCTCCAATCATATCAATGCCCTACATTGCAAATGGCCATGGAGCAATCAAGACATTTAGAGGCACTGAAGGAACATGTACTTTGTCAGCTTAGATCTGGCACTTATGACAAGTTCTTAAGTGGTGATGAAAGTCAGTTTCCATAGTTGACCAATAGTAACCCGCTCTCAGAATCTTCTTAGACATAGTATGTCCACTAGAGTGAGTACCAAAGATACATTCGTGTATATCTTCCATAATTTTCTCTGCTTCCTTCTTGTCTACACAGCGAAGCAGAGTCGAATCATGATTGCGTTTGTACAGAACCCCGTTACTCAGGAAGAACTTGGTTGAGAACCTTCATAGGAATTTCTTGTCGTTGATAGATTCCCCCTCGGGGTAATCTTGAGCCTCAAGGAATCTTTTCACTTCATGAAACCAAGGTTTCTCTTCTACTCTGTCAGTGTCAACTTCACAGCAATGTGCCGGTTTGTCTAGCCTCTCAATGGTAATTCTGGGGGCCTCGTTGTCTCATCTGACTTAAACATAGACGACATGGTTGCTAATGCGTCTGCCAACTGATTCTATTCTCGTGGGATGTGCTCAAAAGTGATCTCCTCGAAGTACGGGATTAAGGTAAGCACATGTTCTCTATAAGGAATGAGATTTGGGTTCTTCGTATCTAATTCTCCCTTAATCTGGATGATTACAAGAGCTAAGTCCCTGTATACATTCAAGAACTTAATTCTCAGGTCAATAGAAGCTTTAATACCCATGTTGCATGCTTCATATTCAGCCATGTTGTTGGTACAATCAAAGCATAACCTGGTGGTGAAGGGTGTATGGAAACCCTATGGAGAGATAATTATAGCACCAGTTCAGTTTCCAAGTGCATTAGAAGCTCCGTCGAAAACCATAGTCCATCGGGATCCTGGCTCGAGTCCTTTATACGGTCCATCATAATCCGTTTTTAGCATAATATTCTCGTCCAAGAACTCAAAATTCATAGACTGGTAGTCATCTACAGCTTGATGAGCCAAATGATCTTCCAGTACACTTCCTTTGATTACTTTCTGAGTGGTGTATTGGATGTCGTATTCTGTCAAGACCATTTGCCATCGGGCTATCCTTTCGTAGAGAGCTGGTTTCTCGAATATGTATTTGATGGGATCCATTTTAGAGATTAAAAAAGTAGTATGGGTCAACATATACTGTCTTAGTCGGTGAGCAGCCTATGCCAAAGCACATCAAGTTTTCTCGAGCATTAAGTATCTTATTTCACAGTCAGTAAACTTTTTGATAAGGTAATATATTGCATGCTCTTTTCGACCAGACTCGTCATGTTGGCCCAGTACACACCTCATTGAGTTCTCTAACACTGTTAGGTACATAATCAGAGGCCTTCCTTCAACTAGTGGCATCATAATAGGAGGTTCTTATAGGTACTCCTTGATCTTGTCAAACATTGTCTGACAGTCGTCGTTCCATTTTACTACCCGATCTTTCTTCAACAGCTTGAAGATTGGCTCACAAGTAGCAGTTAAATGAGAAATGAATCGAGCAATGTAATTCAGTCGTCCCAAGAAACCTCTGACTTCCTTCTCATTATGGGGCACAAACATTTCTTGAATAGCTTTGACCTTAGCGGGATGAACTTTGATACCTTTACCACTGACAACAAAACCCAGGAGTTTATCGGATCTCACTCCAAAAGTGCACTTGTTCGAATTCAACCTCAGCTTGTACTTCTTCAACCTTTCAAACAACTGGTGTAAATGGTCAAGATGTTATTCTTCATTCTGAGATCTAGTTATTATTATAACATAGTTTGATTCTACAACCCTCATAAGAGTTTTCATGATAACAAACACAAAGAACAAATATGCACTCTAAATTTGTGTTTTATGTTGTACAGAAGTTCTGACTGAAACAACATCAGAAGTTAAGCCACAAAAGCATTCAAGCTGAGTAATCAGAATATTCTGAAGTATGATGACCAGAATTTGCACTAAAGTAAAAGATATCCTGATTGTGAACAGAAGTCTAACGCGCCAACATATCCTTATGTCTCTGACTTATCAAGATCTGAAGCAAACCAGCATGCAAGATTCCTAAGTTCTTAAGCGTTACTTTTTCATTAAGGCAGTATCATGTGCAACAACTTCATTTAGACAAGAATGTTCTCAGTATGTAAAGTTCATTAAGTGTCCATTATCACGTTTCAATTTGGACATATTTCCACGCCTATATAAACAAGTTTAAAGGGTAAATCATTTATGATTTCTCACGACTGCTCTCTAAATTCTCAAAAAGGCTGCAAAAATTCATATTCATTCTACATTCAATTTGTGTAATACATCACAGTAGTGATACAGTTTTTATAACGAAAAACAAATAGTACACAATAAACTTTTCCTTTGATTAAGATATTTTTCCTTGAGATAAACCGGGTTGTGGTTGTACTCAAGAAGACTTTGGCAGTTGTCAAAGTAGATTTGTAATCAGTTTGATTAGTAAATTGAGTTCTTGTTGGAAAGAGACGAAATCACCTTGGCGGGTAGACTGGAGTAGTTTGAGATTAAGTGAACCAGGATAAAAATATCGTGTCTATTGCTTTTGATCTTTAAAGTTTCAATTCAACCCCACTTCTTGTGTTTTTCATTTCTTCAATTGGCATCAGAGCGCCTGGTTCTGAGTTCATACACTTAACCGTGTCAGTACAAGATCCAAGCTTTAGAAATACACTATGGTGGGACCAAGCCAAAACATCAGCAATGACTATCACGATGACAAGGACAGAATCAACGGTAAACCTCCAGTCTTTGATGGAGTAAATTTTGACTACTGGAAAGAATGAATTAAGAGCTTCTTTCTGGCTCATGTTGCTGACTTATGGGATATGGTAATTGATGGATACATGCATCTAGTGGATGAAAGTGGTCATAAGATAGATAGAAAAAGAATGTCTGACCAACAAAAGCGTGATTTCAGAAACCATCATAAGGCCAGAACAATTCTTCTCAGTGCCATCTCATACTCAGAGTAATAGAAGATCTCAAACATAGAGACAACCAAAAACATGTTTGACTCTCTGAGAATGACGCATGAAGGAAACATACAAGTTAAAGAAAATAAGGCCCTTGCGCTCATTCAGAAATATGAAGCTTTCAAGATGTAAGACAGTGAATCCATAGAAGCGATGTTCTCGAGATTCCAGATTCTAGTTGCTGGGCTGAGAGTTCTTGACAAAGGGTATTCTACTGATGATCACGTAAAGAAGATCATCAGAAGTTTACCAAAGAAATGGAGGCCAATGATCACTGCTCTTAAGCTGGCTAAAGATCTCAACAAGATATATCTGAAGGAACTTGTTAGCTCCCTCAGAAGCCATGAGATAAAGCTAGAAGATGACGAGCCTCAGAAGCAAGGTAAGCCTTTAGCATTAAAATCTAACAATAAACTTGATTCTAAGGTTTTGAAGGCTATGGAAGAAACCTCTAATGGATCCTCATCAGAAGAAGACGAATTGTCTCTTATCTCTAGAAGGGTCAATCAGCTGTGGAAGCAGAGGCAAAGAAAATTTAGAAACTCTAGAAGATCAGGGAATCAGAATGAATCCTCCTCCAAATATAGAAAGTCTGACTCCTCCTCTGGACACAGAAGGTCTGAAGCTTCGTCTGGTCACAGAAAGTCAAACAACAGAGACATCATCTGCTATGAGTGCAATGAACAGGGGCACTACAAAAGTGATTGTCCAAGGCTTCAGAAGGAGAAGCCCAAAAAGAAGTTCTTCAAGGAGAAAAAGAAAAGTCTCATGGAAACATGGGATGATTCAGATACTCCTGGCGTAGACTCAAAATCAGATGATGAAAGAGCCAACATTACTCTTATGGCTAATGTGACAGAAGACAGCGAACATCTCAGCCAGACTCAGAATCAGACACAGAAGAGGTATTTCCTGATTTTACTGTTAATTTTACTAAAGCTGAACTAGCAGAAAGTCTGAATGAGATTCTGGAAAGGTATCAGTAGATCAGAGTCAAATTCAAGAACTTGAAAAGGGATCTTGTCTCTGACTCTGAAGAAACTATGAGTCTTAGATTAGAAAATTATGAGTTAAAAGAAAAGATTTCAAAATTAGAAAGTGATTTACAAAACTCTCAGAAAGAAATAATCTAAGAGGCTCCCAGTAATACTGATAAGATCATAAAAGAATATGATCACAACTTACAAAAGTTTTTGGCTAAAAAAATAGATAGAAGCAAGATGGCTTCAATGATCTATGGAGTTAGCAGAAATGGCAAAAAAGGAATAGGATACCAAGGTAAGGTATCTCCACCTAAGAAAGTCATGGACCTAGTAATTAAACGCACACCACTAAAGCCTCACTTCACCTATGGGCACACACATGATCTGAAATACACTTGCAATGGTTACTCTGCCAAACCAAAATTCAAACAGAATTTTGGTAAAACTAACAAACCAGGACCCAAAAAGATATGGGTACCTAAGGACAAAATTATATATGTAGCAGATATCTTTAGCAGCAAGGCTAAAACACCAGTCATGGTACATGGACTCTGGATGCTCTCGACACATGACGGGAAGAAAGCATATGTTCCAAAGCCTGGAACTTAAACCTGGAGGCTACGTGGGTTTCGCAGGTAACCAAAGAGGGAAGATCATTGGCTTTGGAACAGTAGGTAATGGTAACCTTCCTTCTATTAATAATGTGCTGTTAGTTGATGGATTGATGCATAACCTAATATCCATAAGTCAATTAAGTGATAACGGTTATGATATAATATTTAATCAAAATTCATGCAAAGATATTAGTCAGAAAGATGGAACTATCCTGTTTAATGGAAAGAGGAAAAACAACATTTATAAGATAAAACTTTCTAAACTAAAGAGTCAGAATGTAAAATGACTTCTTTCTGTTAACAACGAGAAATGGGTCTGGCACAGAAGATTGGGGCATGTTAGTATGAGAAGAATATCTCAAATTAATAAACTAAATCTGGTTAGAGGACTTCCTAATCTGAAGTTCAGCTCATATGCTCTATGTGAAGCATGTCAGAAAGGCAAATTTGAAAAACCTGGTTTTAAAGCTAAAAATGTTGTTTCTACCTCTAGGCCATTAGAACTTCTGCACATAGACTTATTTGGACCAGTGAAAATTGCGTCTGTTAGTGGCAAGAAGTATGGGTTAGTGATCGTAGATGACTATAGCAGATGGACATGGGTAAAGTTATTAAGACACAAGGACGAGTCACATTCTGTGTTCGTTGCCTTCTGTAACCAAGTTCAGAATGAAAAGGATCTTAGAATTATCAAAGTCAGAAGTGATCATGGTGGAGAGTTTGAAAACAAAAAATTTGAAATATTTTTTAATGAAAAAGGCATTTCGAATGATTTCTCTTGTCCTAAAACTCCCCAACAAAATGGAGTTGTAGAACGAAAGAACAGAACATTGCAAGAAATGGCCAGAACCATGATCATTGAGACTAACATTGCTAAGATCTTTTGGGCAGAAGCAATTAACACAGCGTGTTATATTCAGAATATAATCTCTATAAGACCTATTCTAGAAAAGACTCCATATGAATTATGGAAGAACATAAAGCCCAACATTTCTTATTTCCATCCTTTTGGATGTACATGTTTTATTCTGAATACTAAAGAACATCTGAACAAGTTTGACTCTAAAGCATAGAAGTGTATTATGTTAGGATACTCTGAATGCTCAAGAGGGTATAGAGTATACAATACATAAACACAGATTGCTGAAGAGTCAATCAGTGTTAGATTTGATGATAAGCTTGACCCTCAAAAGTCAAAGCAGAATGAATCTTTTACAGATATAGAAGTTGAATTCACAGGTGCTGAAGGTAACTCATCAGAAGATCCCAACAAAGACGCCCCAACAACATCAGAAGGAAATGTCACAAGCATTCCAGCACCTTCTGTTGATCAACTCTAGAAAAGGTTATCCAGAAGCAGCATAGCTCACCCTGAAGATAAGATTCTGGGAAAGAAGGATGATCCAATCAGAACAAGATCAACATTCAGAAACCCTGAAGAATCCCTCATGGGATTGGTATCTCTGATTGAACTAACAACAATTGATGAAGCTCTTCTGGACAACAACTGGATTCTAGCAATGCAGGAGGTGTTAAACCAATTCACCAGAAATGATGTATGGGATCTGCTTCCCAAACCAAAAGGATTCAACATCATTGGAACAAAATGGGTGTTCAGAAAAAAACTGAATGAGCAAGGATAAGTCATCAGAAACAAGGCACGACTGGTTGCACAAGGTTATAGTCAGCAAGAGGGGATAGACTATACATAAACCTTTGCTCTAGATGCCAAGTTAGAATCTATCAGTCTCTTAATCTTTTTTGTTGTAAATAATGGCATCACTCTGTATCAGATGGATGTTAAAAGTGCATTCTTAAATGGTTACATTGATGAAGAGGTATATGTGCACCAACCCCCTGGGTTTGAAATTCCAAACACCCAGAATATGTTTTCAAACTAAAGAAGTCACTTTACGGTCTGAAACAAGCTCCCAGAGCTTGGTACGAAAGGCTATGTAACTTTCTGTTAGAAAAAGGAATTCACCAGAGGGAAAGTGGACACAACCTTGTTCTGTAAGACATTTAAGAATGACATTTTAGTTTGTCAGATTTATGTAGATGATATTATATTTGGATCTACTAAACCTTCTCTGGGAAGAGAATTTTCTAAGTGCATACAGGCAAAGTTTGAGATGAGCTTGATGGGAGAACTTAAATTCTTTCTGGGCATTCAAATCAATCAGACTCCAGAAGGAACTTACATTCACCAGAGAAAATACGTCAGAGAACTTCTGAAGAAATTTGACCTCTCATAATGTAAGCCATCAAAGACTCCAATGCATCCCACATGCATTCTAGAAAAGGAAGAGGTAAGTAAAAAGGTAGAGCAGAAGATCTACAAAGGTATGATTGGTTCTCTCCTTTATCTGACAACTTCAAGGCCTGACATTTTATATAGCATCTGTTTATGTGCTAGATTCCAATCATATCCTAGAGAATCTCACTTAACAGCAGTTAAGCGTATTTTCAAGTATATGAAAGGTACAACTAACCGGGGTTTTTTATTATAGAAAATCCAATGAATACAGTTTAGTAGGATCCTGTGATGCTGATTTTGCTGGAGACAGAGTAGAACGTAAAAGTACTTCTGGAAGCTGCCAGCTTCTGGGAGACAATCTGATCTCATGGACCAGCAAGAGGCAGTATACAATTGCGTTGTCAACAACAGAAACTAAATACATTGTAGTGCTGGATGCAGCACACATATGCTCTGGATGAAAAGTCAGCTTGAAGACTTCAACATATTTGAGAGTAACATCCCTATTTTCTGTGATAATACTTCTGCTATCTGTTTATCCAGAAATCCTATTTTTCATTCTAGGGCTAAACATATAGAAATAAAACATCATTTTATTAGGGACTATATTCAGAAAGGAATCCTCTCTTTAAAATTTATTGACACAGACCATCAATGGGTTGGTGTGTTTAAAAAACCCCTTTCTGAAGATAGATTTAATTTCATTTTGAAACATCTCAGCATGAAATTATGTCAAGAATAAGAAGTTTTATTTGCATATTCTAACCCTCAAAATTTTATTTTTTGTGAACATCTGATCAACTTGTCTTCAGAAGTTAGGAGTACAGTTGCTTCTAAACCTTTCATTTCAAAGATAGAGGCGTGCAATTCACACCATCAAACATCTGTCATCCTCTCACAAGCTACCTTTTGAGGCTGAACACGCGTCCAAATTCTAAAGGGTCCAAGGCTCTGATTGGATGCATTGAGAAACTTGTCAACAGTAACTGTTCAGTATCTACACGAAATCCACTAATTTCAGGTTTCATAAATTCAGTATAATCATTACTTATTTTCTCTTTCTTACTGATTAAGTTTTCAAAAGTATTTATAAACTCAAATTTACTATTTCATTCACTTCTTACTGCTTTCACTATTCTCTCTCGCTCTAGTTTTTCAAAAACCCCTTTTCTCAGTTTTCTTCAACAAATCTGTGTGAACAATGGCATCCTCATCAAGCATCAAAAATCTCAACAGTGCTCCCGGTTCTTCTTCAACAGAATAGTATGAGGAACCCATTAGAACATTGCTCACTCCTGTCGATAACCTTGAAGTTCTATGTGAATTGATAATTGATTTTGAGAGTTTAAAGGAAAATGGGCTTGATCTGTATGAAGATGTGACATCACAGGAATGGAACAGATACTTTGATCGTCTGTTGGGTCCAACATTTCCTATTCTCATTAAGGAATTCTAGATTCATGCTACTTCATCCAACCATCAGGTTACGTCATATGTTATGGGGAAGAAGTAGTGATTACAGAAGACTTGATTGGGAAACTTATTGGGTACAATGGCGGCGGAGTCAGATGCATTGACATGGATGCCAAGTGTTCTGACCTAATATCTATTGTTAGGGTCATTTTCACTTCTGGACAGCCATCCAGCAAGATAAGAGACTTGAAATATTATTACAGAATCTAGGCTAGGATTATTCTGAGATGTATCAATCACAGGAAGCCTACAAGCTCTCCTATTTACATCAACATTGATCAGCAGTTTCTGTTATACTTAATTGCAAAGAAGACCAAATTAAATCTTCCACATTTGCTTTTCAACCATCTGAGAACAAGTGTGAAAGAGACAAGAGAAGAAGAAAGAACAAAGAGGGATTGGATTCCTCTAGGAAGATTGATTTTAGATATTCTGACGGAAAACAGGCTGATAGAACATCTAACAGAGGCTCAGAAGATCAGCACTCTGGAAGCAAGTGTTGGGAAACCACTAAATACCAAGAATCTAAAGAAAATGAAGATCATTGAAAGCATTCAGAAGGAACCAACAATTGCTTCTCATGAAGTCATCACATCTAGGAGAATCCCTCTGAAGGATTTTCCACTATTTTCTGAGATAGATGCTTCTTCAGAGATTATGGTCAGATAACTTGAAGCTTGCAAGGAAGATGGAACTATTACAGAACTAAACATCCGTGACCTACACAAGCCAGCTCCAGAGGTTGTGCTGAAGAAATCCAGAAAGAGGAAGGCAGCAGGAGAAGGATCCTCTCAGAGGACACCCAAAGCTGCGAAAAAGAAAGGTAACACATCTTTTGTTTCTGTTATAGAATCTATAGTTTTTCCAACATCTGAAACCATTCCCCCTCAACCAATAGAAAATCCCTCACCACAAAATTTTGAGGATTTTGACTTAGAGTTTGATCCATCTGTAAATCTTGGCAGTTTCTGAAATGAACCTCACCCCCCCAATCCAAATCCAGAACAAAATCAACCAAAAATTGCAAGAGTTCTTTCTGATATTGAACTTTTTGACCAAGAATTTCAATCACCAATCCCAGAAAATCCAAACCTCCACTCCCAACAACCAGAAAATCCAACCATTCATTCTCCACAATCAGAACATCAAAACCCCAACTCTCCTCAACCAGAAAATGAAAACCCTCACACTCCCCAAACTGAAAATCCAAATTCTGAAACCCTTGAACCAGAAAATCAACACGCTACCGCAAACCAATCAGAAGACTCCCTTACAGACTCTGATACCACTACCCCAATTCTTGGAATAACAGAACCTCTTATGGTTCGTTTACCTCTCTCCATCCATGATATTCTAGAAATACCTTCACCATATGATTCCACACCACCAAACACTCCTTACTCACCAATCTTGATTTCTGACTCTCCTACTCCCTCACCAATTAACCGTCCAATTGATCATCTCAAAACTGTTATTGATCTAGAAGCGCAGGACCATCTAGCTTCAACCTCCAATGAAACAACCATTCCAAAACCTAAACCAACCTTAACCAAACCAGATGTTGGTAAGATCTTGTTGATTTTTGAAGAAGAAATACAAGAATGGGTTACTTCTTTGAAGCAAGCAAGTCCATAGTACTCTAATCCTACTGCTTCTGATTCTCTTTGGGATAGTGTTGTACCCCAAAATTTTCCCTCCCATATTTCTCAAGACATGTCAAGACAATCTCCAAATGGTTCAAAATCTCTCAAGAGTTGCACAGTCCAATTGCCTCCGAACACAGTCAAAATTAGGGTTTTCGTTCTTGCAAAGAAATTGAGGTTTTCAAGGGTCTAATCAAGTCCCATATGCCTACATACATTGTCAAGCATCCATATGTCAAGTTTCAAGACTCACAGCATCAAGTTGCACAGTCAAAAACCCTAATTGCTTCACAGTCAACTGTAGGGGTAAAATGGTCATTTGACAGTCAAAAGTCAAAATTTTTGGTCAACATCTTATTTTGAAGCCACAATCATCATTTGATCAATTCTTGATCATGATTCCACAAGCATGGCTAAAAAAATCATCAAGATGCAAAAGTTTCTATTTTTGGACAGTTGAAAAGTCAACTGTAAATTAACCAAGGCATAACTTCTTCATGGTTCATCAGAAAAATCCCATCCAAAGCTCATTTTGAAGGGGATGACATTTCCTACAACTCATCTTCACACTCCAAGTCCAAGAAATGCTCTCACAAAAAGTTATCAATTTCAACATTATAGGTCATTTTCAAAAGTCAACAAAAAGGCACTTTAAGTCAAAGACCATAACTTGAGATTGGTAAATCAAAATGACATGGGACCAAAGGCATTGGTTAGAGGACTTCAAGACCTTTCCAAAATGTTCAAGAACATGTTCATAACTTCAAAATTGAGCAAGATATGCATTGTAGAAGTTGGGAAATTTTTGGGAACTTTCAAAAGTCAACTTTGCCTAAAACACTTCATTTTTGCTAATGGGCCTCAAATTCTTTCTTGAATCATTACCCAAAGCCTATGCACGACCCATTGAGCTCAAAATAATTTATTTTCCTATTTTTAATTAATTAATTGAATTTATATTTATATTAATTCATTTAATTGATTTTAATTATAAGAAAATTCAAACGATGTGCTTTTTAGATCTTTTTGTGCAGCAAATATGACTAGGGCAAGCTGGCAACTCGTTTCTCAATCAACAAGGCAAAATATCCATGATTGGCAAGGTTTCATGAAAGAAAAGATTGAAAAAGATATGATTAGGCAATCAAATATTCAAGTCATAATGCCATGGACTTTTGGGCTTATTCTTGACCTAATTCACATCACATACATATGCTGAGTGAAACCCTACTCAAGGACACGCACAATTACTGCTGAAACCATAGAACAAAATTGCAAAAAACTCAAGAAATTTGTGAAACTGAAATCCTATTTGCAGGTGGATTCAAGGCCTAAAAGTGATCCAAACGTATTACCTGAGTCTCCAGGAAGCATTTGCCATCAAAAACCAATCCTAACACGCGAAGAATCAAAGAATACGAGTCATTCGGTTTGTCTTGTTTTTCAAAATTTCATAACACAATTCATGCGTTTTTAATCTATTTTCTTGTTTGATTTATGCTAATAGGGACCTTCTGAAGCTGTTGGTATAATCCAATTGAGTTATAATAGCCTGAATCAAAATCCACCATGAACGACATCTAGGGTTTCTGAAGCTTGCAATTAGGGCTTTAGGCATCAGGAAAAATTGGACCATGTCATGACCATGGTTGAATTCGTCAAGGCCAGACGAATTCAACCAGACTATCGCGCCCTTTTATGTGACCCATAGCTCTAGTCGCTATTTTTGGGACTTTTGCTTTGTGGGGGTTTAAAACCCCCGCTATCTTATTCATGTTTGCAGGTGAAAACGAAGAAGACAGCATGCGTGGCAACATGTGGTTGGGGCACTCAAATCCACGCGCGCGTTTTCTGAATTCCAGCATAATTGGCACTTTTCATATATTATACTTCTTTGTTATTATGTTTACAAATGCGCTTGATAGCTCAACTGGCAAGGGACATGGCTGGTAAGTATTGGGACCTGGGTTTGATTCCCAGGTCCCCCATATAATTGTTGATTTTTGTTTTAAAGCGATCCAATGCAGCGTTCGTCAAATGTCCCACCATACGTACCCACGCCCAGGCTTGCCAAGTGGCCTTGATGAGCAATCTGAAGGCCAGGAGATGGAATCCACGGTATGCTCTAGTCAACCAACGTGTACATAATCCTGAAAGTCAACCAGGCTTTGTCTTGATGGGCCTGAATTGCTTCAATCTCACCTCCACATGGGCCAGACACCCCCCTTGGTTTGCTTTGCTTTTTTTATATTTTATTTTCTTTTCTCTTAATTTCTTTTAATTGTTTTAATTATAATTAATTCACCACAAATAATTTTTTTCCTAATAGAAATCAGAAACTCAAAAATGTTTTTTTAATTATTTAAATTCACCATTAACCTATTTTTGGTAAATAAATTCTAATAATTCACTTAGTTTAGGTTTAAAATTTAATCTTTTTTTTAATAAATAAAAATTATATAGAATTAGGTTTTGATACTTTTAATCTTTTTATTAATTATTATTATCATTATTAATTACTATTATTTTTGTAAATAAACATGTAAATTAATTAATTAGCTTAAATTAGGTTAACTTTAATATTTTCATTAATAATTAAAATAAACATAGAACTAGGGTTTTTTTTCTTTAATTCTTTTTCTTTATTTCATTAAATACAAAAAACATAAAAAACACTTTCTTTTCTTTAATTAAATAATTAGGTCTTAATTTAATTTAATTTCAAGCAAAGGGTCAAAACCCTCGGACGTTCCCGGTTTAATTCTTTTCGCGCATTATTTTCTTATTGATTATTATGTAACTGTTCAAGGATGTAATAGTAATTAGGTTTATCGCTTTTTTACCTTCCGCATCTTTATCAAAAACGGGTCTTTGTATTTTGGCGATGTATAGACCTGCGCCTTGTAATAGCGTAGCGTTTATCTTTCTGTATTTTAATTTTCCGCACTCCTAACTGCTAAACTCGCATGAAAGAATGTATGATAACTAAAAACAATGCGTAGCTCACAATACCATGATAAAAGATAAAACATAACATGAAAACAACACACAATACACACACCACTTCTAGGGTACGCCTCACTCGTTGCCTTCGAAACGTGGTCGTCAAGTATAGGACGTTTTAGCGGTCGCTCTTATGTCCATGATCCAGTTGCCTCGAAACGGTTGCCTCGGATTAAAAAGGATCTAGGACATTAGGGTTACTTCTAAGGTGTCCTAACTGTTGCTTTGGTGACCACACTGTCCCTCAATCGAATTGACCCGAACACCTCCAACGGTGGTGCTACCTACCTCTCAATGGTGGGATGGCACTACCTTAAGGACTTTTACACAGCCTAATTCCTTAGGGTAGGTAGATGACTCATGGATACTTGCTCTCTTCAAAAACAAATCAAAAATCTTTTCACACTGACACTTTCAAAAGCTTTCAAAACAAATTTTTCAAACACTCTTGAGGACAGATACAAGAGTCATTCAGAAATCTTTCAATGAAACTTTTTCAAACCCACTCACATTTGAAAAGCAAACCTCTTTTGAAAACATAAGAGCAAGTATCTAAGAGCCCATGGATAACCATGGATAGAAAGGGTGCTAACACCTTCCCTTTCTATAAATCTACCTCCCGAACCGAGAAACGTTCTCATAAGGAATTTTGCTGTGCTTTTGTCCTTTCCATATTGGAGAAAATAAAAGACGATGGCGACTCTTGCTTCCGCGACATTTCGCGAACCAGCATTTCAAAACAGTCAGTTCTATTTCCACCGATCACAGAACTGGCGACTCTGCTGGGGACAAAATAATAAGTGAGGTGTACCTTAGGATTAGACCACTCTTATGTTTTCAATTGTATGCCTTGTTTGCTTTTATATTTGTGGGCTTGCATCGGAGTTTCATAGATCCTAATCCAGATCTGGGGAATACCCTTTAGGTAGCATAAGCTGTGAGGGACCTGTCCGGCGTAGACCGACACGGGTGAAGCAGTAGCTATGTTGGTGTGACACCTTGGTCTGTACCGATATCCCTTGTGTTGCAACGAGGAGAATATGGGTCTTCTGAGGAGTCATTAAGCACCAACCGACCTTAGCACCCTAAATTGACCCAACTTGGCCATAGAACAGTAGCAGTATGCTACACTCATTGAGGCTAAACTCTCGCGATGGTTCTGGCCGCAAGAAAAGATTGCGACGCTGGAGTCATGACCGATTGAGGGTAGTCAGTGATATTGAGATCCCTTAGAACCCGGTTACTTTTGATAGGACAGGTTTTGAGCCCACCAACTTCAAGAGGGTAGTACCCCAAACTTCATGCTGGACTAAACTCTAAAGGCTCTCTGTGTGACTTGTGTGCCTTCTAACTTGAATTATTTGCACGTACTTGTTACCTAACACATGAGTTTCTTGCAGGGTTTGTTTACAGTCCTTAATCTGGGCTCATAACAGGGTTTACTTACATCACTCCATGCATAGCATAACATCATACCATCATACCATTGCATACATCCTGCATAAGGACTAATCCATTTCAAGGATCTCAAGGGCTTGTGATGCAGGTCAGGATGAATCAACTGTCTAGCAAGGGGCAAAGAGGATTTATTTTCCTCTAGCCAAGGTTGTCAGGGGCTATGACCCACTCGATATGGTGAGCCTTGACTCTTGAAGAAGGACTCTCTACAATATGCAGTTCCTTCAATCAAGCTACCGGATCCCAACTCTAACAATTTTCTTGTTTACCCCGCGAGATCCTTGAAAACATTGCATGCATATCATACATATCATTGCATTACAGATGCTCTTTTTTTGACAGGTCACTTACCTTCGTCGCTGTTTATTTCAGCAATGGCTTCCCAACAAGATAACCAGGGTCTTCATGCTCAAGAGACTCGGTTCGGGGAGATCCTCCTAAATCTATCCAAGGGGCATGAAGAGCTGAGAACACTCCTCGTGGGGACTTTGGTCAGGAATAGTCCAGAGGACGATAAAGACGAACAGCTAAAACGCTTGCAAGCTGAGGTAGATACTATGAAAACCCAGATGCTGGGGAAAATGGCTCTTATCCAAGGCTTGGCTCAGGAGCAAGAAGAGTTGAGAACCATGGTCAACCAGCTCCACCAAGAGAGACACAACATGAAGCAAATAGTCCAAGTCAGGGACCAGGTCATTGATCAGTTTCCAAGAGGACAAGAGTCTGGTATGGTAGAGAATAGACCTCTCCAAATTGCTACCACTTCACAGGTCCAACCATAACCTCGCCCAGAGCAACAAGTTGATCAGAGTAAGCCAAACAAGCCCAGGAGGCAATTCACCCAGCTCAACGTGTCGTTGTTTCAAGCTTTACAACACCTGTTGAGATTGAATTTGATTACACTAAGAGCTCCTCCCAGGAATCCCAACATCTCTACTCCTAACTATCATCCCAACAAAAGATGTGCATACCACTCTGATAGTCCTGGACATGACACTGCCAACTGCTGGGCTCTGAAGAACAAGGTCCAGGACCTGATTAATGAAGGAGCAGTGGATTTCACCCAAGAGGGTCAGGCTGAGTGCTTCTACCATCCCTACAGGATTCACCATTTGAAGTAACAAGTCTTGAGATGAGAAGACTTTTTGTCCATTAGAATTTTCAAGTTGTAATTTTCTTTTGATTGTTCAAACAATTATTGTCATAGCAAACTTTATTACTTTATCAATGCATCGCATATGTCTGTTTTGAATCAATATATTCGCATTCGCTATATTCAAAATTGCTTTCTTTTTTTGTGATGTTCAACGCTCGACTAATAATTCTAAGCCTCTTGAGGGAGGATGACGAAAACGATACCATGATCTACAGTATGCTTTTGGACAACCCCCGCTGATGAGGTACAGGCATTGTTTCAATCCCTAAACACTGGAGTTATAAGGAAGATAATCCCTCGTTGACCCCTCTGAGCCAAAGAAGTAGGAGTTTTTCTTTTCGAAAATTAAAACCTTTAATCATAACCTGGGGCAGGGTAGTTCTCTCAGTTGATCCAAGTGCATAACAAATGGCACCAAAGAGGTCCTTACAAAACAAAAAAAAACGGTGATGGTTCCCTATAATCGTCAAGACACGAAATCATTATCTTTCAAAAAAAAAAAACGAAAGCCCAATAAGTCAAAACCTATGAAGGAGACTTACAAAACTGGGGCATCCCACCGACTGTAATCACAAAAGAACAGTTCAGGCAAAAAAATATAGGGATAACAAAATCAAGAAAGAGAAAGAGGTCATACAAACCCTCAACAACAAAAAAGAGATGATTGCCCATTCAAAATAAACTGTCAATATCCGAACCATCACCGGAACATCAGAGCAAAGACTCAAACAAGGTCTAACGTATGATCAGCTGAGGTTAGGATTGAAGAACACCACGAAGAGCGGGTGGGTACAAATAAAATTTGAGCCTTTATCCTTTGTTTCTTAAACCGTGAACCAGGCCACGTTACAACCCTTAAAAGTCCTAGCCGAAGCACGGGTTAGTTCGAAAGCATACTGTTACGAAAGGTATCCTGACTCCTTAAGGCTTGCGGTAAAATAACGGGATGACATCACATTTTACAAAATTCACTGGTTTTACTAAAAAAATGCATTTCCAAAAAAACTTCAAGACAGACATAAGCTTTGCATTTTTAACATAACTTTGTTTGCATATGACTTTTTGTTTGAACAACAGAGAAATTCGCACGAAGAATATCTAGTGAACAAAAAACACTTCCAATCAAGGGGCATGGCATGATCACTGTCCATCATCTAGGGCAGTCCAGTCAAGATTCGAGAATCTCTCAAAAGGCCAACCAGCTTGGGGCAGATCTCCAATCTGGATCACTTGGGGCATTGGACGATCAAATAAAGATCTTCTGGTGGTATGTTAACACAACACTACTAACAGGGGCACCTCCCTATATCCTGAGAACGCGGACATAGTCGAAAAATACTGCGCATAAGCAAAGACCCGCTAGGTTGACACACCTAGGCAAAAATAAAGGCTTCCCGGCGAACCAAAAGGGTTCGGGCAAAAATAAGGGATGAAATGAAAAAAATCTGTACACCCGGCAAGTCGAAAACCTGAAAAGGCAGCTTGGGCAAAAAGGGGTATCCCGATGGACTGAAAACCCGAAAGGGTGGTCCAGGCAAAAATTAGGGATCAAAGCGTACGACTATGTCCCATCATCTCGTCACTCGCCTACCAGAAGAAGATTTGTCAATCGGAAGTTATCAAGCACCTCCACAGGTACCGTCTCCCACAGAAGCTGGGGCAATAAGAATTGTTCGAACTATACAAGCTGCTCTGTCCTCCAGGTACAAGGTAGATTCAGCTGAAGAATTCGACCAAGATACCTTCACTCCCCATAGAGTAAAACAAGATTCAACAATTCTCTCCAAGCAGAGTTGATCTCCCATAAGCCCTAAAAAGGCACAATATCTAGCAAGTCAGCAACGCTCCCCCCGTGCAAAGTTAATCTACTGTCAGCCTCAAGGAGTTGGATTATCCCCCGAAGATCTCAATATTCCCCAACGGAGTATACAGATGTTCCTAAGCAAGCATCCCCGGCGGTCTTAATATAAGATTGTTCCCCGGCGGAATCCGGACACTACAAGTGGAGCCACTTCCCCAGTGCAATCTCAAAAGTTTCCCCAGGAGAGTTCAATCAATCTCCCCAGTAGATTTAGGAAGCTTATCCCTAGTAGATTTAGGAAGCTTATCCCCAGTAGATTCTGGAAGCTTATCACCTGCAGAGTACGAACGCGCCTCCCCAGCTTTATTCAAAGGTTATTTCCCCACTAGGATATAACTGGGTTATCCTCAGCCAATTGCCACGGAAAGATCGTCCCCGGCGAAGTCTTCCTATCCCCAGCGGAGTTCATCAAATCTTCCAACAGAGCTCAACAATGGTATCCCCAGCGGAGTTATCATCAACATCTCAGCAAAGTACCTCTCTTCCCACAGAGTAAATCCCCGCAGAGTAATCTATTCACCAAGTTTATTCCCTAACGGAGTCATCTTCTCCTATCGGTTTATTCTCACAACCATCATCCCCAGCGGAAACAAAGAGCTCTGCTCTTCAACATCAGCCCAGGATTTGACTTCCCGACATTCGTCAAGGACTTATTTTCCTAGACAAAAATACATTCATAAACACATCGCATTTCGTACATCCTGCTTACATACACAATGCATGTACATACGCATCATATCACACAAACTCATTTATTCTTGAGGACATCATACATCATGACATTGCATACAACTGACGTTTCGCCTTTTTAGGAAAAAGGTCAATCCGAAGATGATTACTATCAACTGTCCTAATTCCAGATTCGATTCCTGTATCCAGCCAGGGCACGTCTGAAGAGTTTGAAGATTCGATTCCTGTATCCAGCCAGGGTAAATATGTTGACGACTAATTCCAGATTTGATTCCTGTATCCAGCCAGGGCACGTCTGAAGAGTTTGAAGATTCGATTCCTGTATCCAACCAGGGTAAATCTGTTGACGATTAATTCCAGATTCGATTCCTGTATCCAGCCAGGGCACGTCTGAAGAGTTTGAAGATTCGATTCCTGTATCCAGCCAGGGTAAATCTGTTGACGACTATTTCCAGATTCGATTCCTGTATCCAGCCAGGGCACGTCTAAAGAGTTTGAAGATTCGATTCCTGTATCCAGCCAGGGTAAATCTGTTGACGACTATTTCCAGATTCGATTCCTGTATCTAGCCAGGGCACGTCTGAAGAGTTTGAAGATTCGATTCCTGTATCCAACCAGGGTAAATCTGTTGATGACTATTTCCATATTCGATTCCTGTATCCAGCCAGGGCACGTCTGAAGAGTTGGAAGATTCGATTCCTGTATCCAGCCAGGGTAAATCTGTTGACGACTATTTCCAGATTCGATTCCTGTATCCAGCCAGGGCACGTCTGAAGAGTTTGAAGATTCGATTCCTGTATCCAGCCAGGGTAAATCTGTTGATGACTATTTCCAGATTCGATTCCTGTATCCAGCCAGGGCACGTCTGAAGAGTTGGAAGATTCGATTCCTGTATCCAGCCAGGGTAAATCTGTTGACGACTATTTCCAGATTTGATTCCTGTATCCAGCTAGGGCACGTCTGAAGAGTTTGAAGATTCGATTCTTGTATCCAGCCAGGGTAAATCTGTTGACGACTAATTCCAGATTTGATTCCTGTATCCAGCCAGGGCACGTCTGAAGAGTTTGAAGATTCGATTCCTGTATCCAGCCAGGGTAAATCTGTTGATGACTATTTCCAGATTTGATACCTGTATCCAGCCAGGGCACGTCTGAAGAGTTTGAAGATTTGATTCCTGTATCCAGCCAGGGTAAATCTGTTGACGACTATTTCCAGATTCGATTCCTGTATCCAGCCAGGGCACGTCTGAAGAGTTTGAAGATTCGATTCCTGTATCCAGCCAGGGTAAATCTGTTGATGACTATTTCCAGATTCGATTCCTGTATCCAGCCAGGGCACGTCTGAAGAGTTGGAAGATTCGATTCCTATATCCAGCCAGGGTAAATCTGTTGACGACCATTTCCAAATTCAATTCCTGTATCCAGCCAGGGCACGTCTGAAGAGTTTGAAGATTCGATTCCTGTATCCAGCCAGGGTAAATCTGTTGATGACTATTTCCAGATTCGATTCCTGTATCCAGCCAGGGCACGTCTGAAGAGTTGGAAGATTCGATTCCTGTATCCAGCCAAGGTAAATCTGTTGACGACTATTTCCAGATTCGATTCCTGTATCCAGCCAGGGCACATCTGAATAGTTTGAAGATTCGATTCCTGTATCCAGCCAGGGTAAATCTGTTGATGACTATTTCCAGATTCGATTCCTGTATCCAGCCAGGGCACGTCTGAAGAGTTTGAAGATTCGATTCCTGTATCCAGCCAGGGTAAATCTGTTGACGATTATTTCCAGATTCGATTCCTGTATCCAGCCAGGGCACGTCTGAAGAGTTTGAAGATTCGATTCCTGTATCCAGCCAGGGTAAATCTGTTGATGACTATTTCCAGATTCGATTCCTGTATCCAGCCAGGGCACGTCTGAAGAGTTGGAAGATTCGATTCCTGTATCCAGCCAGGGTAAATCTGTTGACGACTATTTCCAGATTTGATTCCTGTATCCAGCCAGGGCACGTCTGAAGAGTTTGAAGATTCGATTCCTGTATCCAGCCAGGGTAAATCTGTTGATGACTATTTCCATATTCGATTCCTGTATCCAGCCAGGGCACATCTGAAGAGTTGTAAGATTCGATTCCTGTATCCAGCCAGGGTAAATTTGTTGACGACTATTTCCAGATTCAATTCCTGTATCCAGCCAGGGCACGTCTGAAGAGTTTGAAGATTCGATTCCTGTATCCAGCCAGGGTAAATCTGTTGATGACTATTTCTAGATTCGATTCCTGTATCCAGCCAGGGCACGTCTGAAGAGTTTGAAGATTCTATTCCTGTATCCAGCCAGGGTAAATCTGTTGACGACTATTTCCAGATTCGATTCCTGTATCCAGCCAGGGCACGTCTGAAGAGTTTGAAGATTCGATTCCTGTATCCAGCCAGGGTAAATCTGTTGATGACTATTTCCAGATTCGATTCCTGTATCCAGCCAGGGCACGTCTGAAGAGTTTGAAGATTCGATTCTTGTATCCAGCCAGGGTAAATCTGTTGACGACTATTTCCAGACTCGATTCCTGCATCTAGCCAGGACATATCTGCATGAAGAGTTTGAAGATCAACCCCTGTAACAGGCCAGGAAATTATCTTTCTTTATCAAGTATGCAAGTTCTCGCTAAGTAATCTCTTATGCGATCAACACCTTCAGATGGCATCTTTAAGCCCATCTCCACAACTATCCATTACACTTCCAAATGGCATCTATAAGCCCATTCCCGACAAGGTTCTGTCACATCTCCAGATGGCATCTATAAGCCCATTCTCCTATCCACCATCTTTCCAAATGGCATCTGTAAGCCCATTCCCGACATCACATTGCTGATACTACACTATGCGAGTGCAAATTTCTGGGCACTCTAGTGTTCAATCATCTTCCACCCTCAGATTACGAAAGGCACGCCAGCCAATCTACATCCTCAGGTCTAAGAAGATTGAACAGGGGCAACTGTTGTACCCCAAAATTTTCCCTCCCATATTTCTCAAGACATGTCAAGACAATCTACAAATGGTTCAAAATCTCTCAAGAGTTGCACAGTCCAATTGCCTCCTAACACAGTCAAAA
Source organism: Vicia faba (assembly GCA_948472305.1). Classification (NCBI taxonomy): domain Eukaryota; kingdom Viridiplantae; phylum Streptophyta; class Magnoliopsida; order Fabales; family Fabaceae; genus Vicia; species Vicia faba. Next base: position 1,278,311,253 of record OX451737.1, read on the forward strand.
TTAGGGTTTTGGTTCTTGCAAAGAAATTGAGGTTTTCAAGGGTCTAATCAAGTCCCATATGCCTACTTACATTTTCAAGCATCCATATGTCAATTTTCAAGACTCACAGCATAAAGTTGCACAGTCAAAAACCCTAATTGCTTCACAGTCAACTGTAGGGGTAAAATGGTCATTTGAAAGTCAAAAGTAAAAAATTTTGGTCAACATCTTATTTTGAAGCCACAATCATCATTTGATCAATTCTTGATCATGATTCCACAAGCATGGCTCAAAAAATCATCAAGATGCAAAAGTTTCTATTTTTGGACAGCTGAAAAGTCAACTGCAAATTGACCTAGGCATAACTTCTTCATGGTTCATCATAAAAATCCCATCCAAAGCTCATTTTGAAGGGGATGACATTTCCTACAACTCATCTTCACACTCCATGTCCAAGAAATGCTCTCACAAAAAGTTATCAATTTCAACATTATAGGTCATTTTCAAAAGTCAACAAAAAGGCACTTTAAGTCAAAGGCCATAACTTGAGATTGGTAAATCAAAATGACATGGGACCAAAGGCATTGGTTAGAGGACTTCAAGACCTTTCCAAAATGTCCAAGAACATGTTCATAGCTTCAAAATTGAGCAAGATATGCATTGTAGAAGTTGGGAAATTTTTGGGAACTTTCAAAAGTCAACTTTGCCTAAAACACTTCATTTTTGCTAATGGGCCTCAAATTCTTTCTTGAATCATTACCCAAAGCCTATGCACGACCCATTGAGCTCAAAATAATTTATTTTCCTATTTTTAATTAATTAATTGAATTTATATTTATATTAATTCATTTAATTGGTTTTAATTATAAGAAAATTCAAAAGATGTGCTTTTTAGATCTTTTTGTGCAGCAAATATGACTAGGGCAAGCTGGAAACTCGTTTCTCAATCAACAAGGCAAAATATCCATGATTGGCAAGGTTTCATGAAAGAAAAGATTGAAAAAGATATGATTAGGCAATCAAATATTCAAGTCATAATGCCATGGACTTTTGGGCTTATTCTTGACCTAATTCACATCACATACATATGCTGAGTGAAACCCTACTCAAGGACACACACAATTACTGCTGAAACCATAGAACAAAATTGAAAAAAACTCAAGAAATTTGTGAAACTGAAATCCTATTTGCAGGTGGATTCAAGGCCTAAAAGTGATCCAAACGTATTGCCTGAGTCTCCAGGAAGCATTTGCCATCAAAAACCAATCCTAACACGCGAAGAATAAAAGAATACGAGTCATTCGGTTTGTCTTGTTTTTCAAAATTTCATAACACAATTCATGCGTTTTTAATCTATTTTCTTGTTTGATTTATGCTAATAGGGACCTTCTGAAGCTGTTGGTATAATCCAATTGAGTTATAATAGCCTGAATCAAAATCCACCATGAACGACATCTAGGGTTTCTAAAGCTTGCAATTAGGGCTTTAGGCATCAGGAAAAATTGGACCATGTCATGACCATGGTTGAATTCGTCAAGGCCAGACGAATTCAACCAGACTATCGCGCCCTTTTTATGTGACCCATAGCTCTAGTCGCTATTTTTGGGACTTTTGCTTTGTGGGGGTTTAAAACCCCCGCTATCTTATTCATGTTTGCAGGTGAAAACGAAGAAGACAGCATGCGTGGCAACATGTGGTTGGGGCATTCAAATCCACGCGCGCGTATTCTGAATTCCAGCATAATTGGCACTTTTCATATATTATACTTCTTTGTTATTATGTTTACAAATGCGCTTGATAGCCCAACTGGCAAGGGACGTGGCTGGTAAGTATTGGGACCTGGGTTCGATTCCCAGGTCCCCCATATAATTGTTGATTTTTGTTTTAAAGCGATCCAATGCAGCGTTCGTCAAATGTCCCACCATACGTACCCACGCCAAGGCTTGCCAAGTGGCCTTGATGAGCAATCTGAAGGCCAGAAGATGGAATCCACGGTATGCTCTAGTCAACCAACGTGTACACAATCCTGAAAGTCAACCAGGCTTTGTCTTGATGGGCCTGAATTGCTTCAATCTCACCTCCACATGGGCCAGACACCCTCTTGGTTTGCTTTGCTTTTTTTTTCTTCTTTTCTCTTAATTTCTTTTAATTGTTTTAATTATAATTAATTCACCACAAATAATTTTTTTTCCTAATAAAAATCAGAAACTCAAAAATGTTTTTTTAATTATTTAAATTCACCATTAACCTATTTTTTGTAAATAAATTCTAATAATTCACTTAGTTTAGGTTTAAAATTTAATCTTTTTTTTAATAAATAAAAATTATATAGAATTAGGTTTTGATACTTTTAATCTTTTTATTAATTATTATTATCATTATTAATTACTATTATTTTTGTAAATAAACATGTAAATTAAATAATTAGCTTAAATTAGGTTAACTTTAATATTTTCATTAATAATTAAAATAAACATAGAACTAGGGTTTTTTTTCTTTAATTCTTTTTATTTATTTTATTAAATACAAAAAACATAAAAAAAACACTTTCTTTTCTTTAATTAAATAATTAGGTCTTAATTTAATTTAATTTCAAGCAAAGGGTCAAAACCCTCGGACGTTCCCGGTTTAATTCTTTTCGCGCATTATTTTCTTATTGATTATTATGTAACTGTTCAAGGATGTAATAGTAATTAGGTTTATCGCTTTTTTACCTTCCGTATCTTTATCAAAAACGGGTCTTTGTATTTTGGCGATGTATAGACCCGCGCCTTGTAATAGCGTAGCGTTTATCTTTCCGTATTTTAATTTTCCGCACTCCTAACTGCTAAACTCGCATGAAAGAATGTATGATAACTAAAAACAACGCGTAGCTCACAATACCATGATCAAATATAAAACATAACATGAAAACAACACACAATACACACACCACTTCTAGGGTACGCCTCACTCGTTGCCTTCGAAACGTGGTCGTCAAGTATAGGACGTTTTAGCGGTCTCTCTTATGTCCATGATCCAGTTGTCTCGAAACGGTTGCCTCGGATTAAAAAGGATCTAGGACATTAGGGTTACTTCTAAGGTGTCCTAACTGTTGCTTCGGTGACCACACTGTCCCTCAATCGAATTGAACCGAACACCTCCAACGGTGGTGCTACCTACCTCTCAATGGTGGGATGGCACTACCTTAAGGAATTTTACACAGCCTAATTCCTTAGCGTAGGTAGATGACTCATGGATACTTGCTCTCTTCAAAAACAAATCAAAAATCTTTTCACACTGACACTTTCAAAAGCTTTCAAAACAAATTTTTCAAACACTCTTGAGGACAGATACAAGAGTCATTCAGAAATCTTTCAATGAAACTTTTTCAAACCCACTCATATTTGAAAAGCAAACCTCTTTTGAAAACATAAGAGCAAGTATCTAAGAGCCCATGGATAACCATGGATAGAAAGGGTGCTAACACCTTCCCTTTCTATAAATCTACCTCCCGAACCGAGAAACGTTCTCATAAGGAATTTTGCTGTGCTTTTGTCCTTTCCATGTTGGAGAAAATAAAAGATGGTGGCGACTCTTGCTTCCGCGACATTTCGCGAACCAGCATTTCAAAACAGTCAGTTCTATTTCCACCGATCACAGATAGATTCAGAAAATGGTTCAAATCTGAATCCTAGAGGCTGAAAGAATTGAGTTATGATATGGCTCAAAAGAACTTCAGTGATCAGCTGAAAGCCTTCAAAGACCAAGTTCTGAGTCACTGGGACAAGAAAGAAATTATTCTACTAGAAAATTCTCCCTGGAAAGAGCACCAACCTTCAGAAGCCACTGAACCAGGTTTTGACAGTCACCCTCTGACTACTGCTCCATAAAAGGAAATTTCAACAGAAGAAGTAGTTGAATCAGAAGAGGCTGCAGAGTGTTCTGAATGACGTGCAACTTTTGAGGAAACACCAGCTATGTCTCTGGTAATGCAAACCTTGGAAGAGCTGAAGAAGGAGAATGGTTTAATTCATGCAAGATTGGAGAAGCAAGAAGACACAAACAAAGAGATCAGGGATATATTGAATAAGCAAGAAGATACAACAAAAGAAATCAAGGGTATACTGGGAAAGTAGGAAGAATCAATCACTCAGATTAAGAGCTTGCTGGAAGCGTTGTTCACACGACATCGCCCTCCATCTTAGATTTTCTTTAACTTATATTATGTATTATTCATCTTATCTTCTTTGTTTCTGAAAAATGTCATTGCAATCTGTTTTCAATACAAATCATCATCCTTTTTTGACTCTGATAATTTGTGATTATATTGCTTTTTGATACCTGACAAAAAGGGGGAGAACGTAAGATATTTTCAATAACAGTATACAGGACAAAGTCTCAAACATTCTGAATATCTTAACTTCTTATTTGTTTTCTGAAAGCTTAAACAGGAACAAAATCTGAAGGAGATGCAACAAAAGCACTGGAACGAAGGAACTTCAGGGAAGTATCTCATCTCTATCTGAGTACTCAACTCAGGGGGGACTCTCTTAAGCTTTTGCTCTATAATTTTCTATTGAAAATCCTAGTTTTTGTCAACATCAAAAAGGGGGAGATTGTTAGAACATAGTTTGATTCTACAACCCTCATAATTGTTTTAATGATACCAAACACTAAGAACAAATATGCACTCTAAATTTATGTTTTATGTTGCACAGAAGTTCTGAATGAAATGGAATCAGAAGTTAAGCCACATAAGCATTCAAGTTGAGTAATCATAATGTTCTGAAGTATGATGATCAGAACTTGCGCTAAAGTAAAAGATATCCTGATTCTGAACAGAAGTCTAACGCGCCAACAGATCCTTATGTCTCTGACTTATCAAGATCTGAAGCAAAGCAACATGCAAGATTCCTAAGGTCTGAAGCGTTACTTTTTCATTAAGGCAGTATCATGTGCAACGACTTCATTCAGACAAGAATCTTCTCAGTATGGAAAGTGCATTAAGTGTCCATTATCACGTTTCAATTTGGACAAATTTCCACGCCTATATAAACAAGTTCAAAGGGTAAATCATTTATGATTTCTCACGACTGCTCTCTACATTCTCAAAAAGGCTGCAAAATTTCATATTCATTCTACATTAAATTGTGTAATACATCACAATAGTGATACAGTTTTTGTAACGAAAAACAAATAGTACACATTAAATTTTTCCTTTGATTAAGATATTTTTCCTTGAGATAAACGGGTTTTGGTTGTACTCAAGAAGACTTTGACAGTTGTCAAAGTAGATTTGTAATCAGTTTGATTAGTGAATTAAGTCCTTGTTGGAAAGAGACGAAATCACCTTGGCGGGTGGACTAGAGTAGTTTGAGTTCAAGCGAACCGGAATAAAAATCTCGTGTCTATTGCTTTTGATATTTAAAGTTTCAATTCAACCCCCCCTTCTTGTGTTTTTCACTTCTTTAGTTATCATGTCGTCGATGTAGACCTCTATCTCGTGATAGATCATATCATGGAACAGAGCTACCATAACACGCTGATAAGTTGCACTGACATTCTTTAGCCCAAAATGTGTAAGCTTGTAACAAAATGTGCCTCACTGTGTGACGAAGGTTGTTTTCTCCATATCTTCAGGTGCCATCTTGATCTGATTATAACTTGAGAAACCATCCGTGAAGAGAATACCTTGTGCTGAGCGGTGTTATCAACCAGAACATTAATATGTGTAAGTGGGAAGTCATCTTTGGGGCTCGCCCTATTTAGATCCATATAGTCTACACACATACATACCTTTCCATATTTCTTTGGTACCAGAACAACATTTATAACCCATTATGGATACGATGTAACAACCAAGAAACCTGCATTTAATTGTTTCATAACCTCACTCTTGATCTTCTCTGACATCTCGGGATGCATGCGAAGAACCTTCTACTTTATTGGAGAACAACCCTCTTTCATTGGCAGACGATGAATCACAATATCAGTATCGAGCCCTGACATGTCTTCGTATGACCAGGCAAAGATAATGTTTTAAGTCTTCTAGTTGTTGGGTTCGTTCTCGATGGTGGGAAAGATCCAACTGTCAGGGTCATAGTCACTGTAAGCATCTTCTATAGCATTGACTCAGTTGTTAGTGATGCAGAATGGTGGTCTTCCAGCATGAGCGTGATGAACAACCCTCTGACCCTCTATAGTGAAACCCAAACCAAATTTGTTAGATTTATACAGAATGTCAGGAAGCTGACCCCAAATAGTACAACCATCTTCTTCTACAATAGCTTTAGCATCCTTCAAAGAAGTCATTCTGGGCAGAACCCTGGTAACCTTGGGAATGACAGAAATGTCTTCAGTAACGGCTGGAGGGATAACTTCAAAAGTCTGACAGGGAGTCTCAATGAATTTGTTGTCCATATATATATATATATCAGAATGAGTGAAAGTGGTTAACCATATACTCTTCTTCGCCACAGGCTGTAACAACCTTTCCCTGTACGAGATACTTCAGCTTCTGGTGTAGGGTTGGGGTAACGGCGCCTGCCCCATGGATCCAGGGGCATCCCAGTAAGTAAGAATAAGCTGGCCAAATATCCATTACATAGAAGGTAGATTAAAAGACCTGTAAACCTACCTTGATCGGAAGATCCATTTCTCTATGTACCGTGCTCTTTGATCCATCAAAGGCTAGGACTATAATATCACTGGGTTTCAGTACAACCCCTTTACAATCCAGTCTGTCAAGAGCACCCTTTGGTAGAAAATTCAACGAAGAGCCTGAAGTGGTGAAAAACACAAGAAGGGGGGGTTGAATTGTAAAACTGAAATCTAAAGCAATTGACAAGATATTTTTATCCTAGTTCGTTTGATCTCAAACTACTCCAGTCCACCCGTCAAGGTGATTTCGCCTCTCTCCAACGAGGTCTTAATCCACTATATTCAACTGAATATTACAGACTGCTTTAACAACTGCTAAAGCCTTCTTGATTCAAACCACAACCCGGTTTGTCAAGGTAACACTTTCTTACAAAGAGATAAAACAATGTGTGTGGATGTTTTCTACAAACGGTATCACAACTGTGATGTATACATAAAATGAAGCTTAGAAACTAGATTGCTAAACAGTAATGGAATATCAGAGTGTATGGTTTAGCAAAACTAATAGAACGAAGATTATGGTTCAGCTTTTGTGCGTGTAGAGATTTGGAGAGCATTAACCATTTCAATCTTCAAAGCTTTGTTTATATAGCACTGAGATGATGAACGTTGGATGCAATATTCTTGATTCAATGCTAATAACAAACTTTCCTTATTGAGCAGATCTTGTCTGGAATGAGGCCGTTGGAATTAATTAGCTTTCAATGCACAGTACCGTTGCTTACTTAATGCAAGTTCTGGCTTGGCTCATTCTGATTCTGCTTCGCTGCTGATGAACTATTGTGTTTCTGTATCAGAGTGTTGAGCGCAGTCTTGTTCATCAGGCTTCAGCATGTACGTGAGTTGATCATCTGATTTTGACGTTCTGATCTAGCAACTTCTGATGCTGGTGTCTGAAATCAAGTTCTGATGCTGAATAGATGTGATCTTGCTTATATCCATCAGAGTATCTGCAAGTCAGAGCATAATATTTTTAGGCAGCAGATAGTTCATTCATGAAACTTATAAATACTATATCTTTTCACTTTGTTATCATCAAAACTTAAATATAGGTTAGTAGATTCAAACATTGTTCTAACAATCTCCCCCTTTTTGATGATGACAAAAACTAGATATTTTAAATGAAAATAACGTGAAAAGGTATCTGGAATATGTATCAGAATAAGAAGTAAAAGAATAAGGAGTAAGGAAATACTCCCCCTGAGTTTATTACTTCCCTTTGATTATACGTGTTCTTCAGGATCAGATCTTTATCTTTCTTTGAACATCAGATTATCAGAGTCTTTGACTTATCAGAGAGCAGAGCTTCAGAGCTTTTCTTGTCAGAGCTTTGCTTTGGATCAGAGTATTAGGACGATCAGAACTTCATATTGATCAGATCAACATTGATCAGAGCTTCTAGTCTTCAGAGTGTCCAGGAGCTTCCTTGTGCCTGTAGACTTTAAACAAAACAGAAAAAACATTTCAAGTAATAAAGTTAGAATGTTTGAGAATTTCTGTCTAGTTAGCCGTTATTGATTTAAATATCATTCTTGTTCTCCCCCTTTTTGTCAGCAATCAAAAAGTGTTGGTGATGTGCTAAAACAATTAAGATCAGAAAAACTAATTATATTAATATAGTTCAGAATCAAAACAAGAAAATATTACAAAACATATTCAATCAGTGCATCAGAAAATCAAGGAAAACATGAAAAAGGTCATGCATGAAAGAAAAGATTTAAGGTTGAGGAGGCAAGCGTGTGAACAGGCTCTCCAGCATGGCTTGAATCTTTTCAGAAGTCTCATTCTGCTTATGCACCATGCTGACAACAGTGTCAATCTTGCTGTCCTGCACATCCATTCTCTCTTTCATCTTCTGATCGTTTTCATCCATTCGCTGCTGTAGACGCATGTCATTCAGCCTTAGTTCTTCCAGAGTCTGCCTGTCCAAGGCAGCTTGAGAAGCATCAGAAGGAGGAGGCTTCTCAGAACTTTCAGCAACATCCTCTGCTTGACTTTCTTCAGCTTGAATGGTCTTGTCTTCTTCTGATGGTTGCACCTTTGCAGCTTGCTGTTTCTCAGACCAAGGTTCACTGTCCAGAGGGAGCACGTCCTCTTTCAGAAGCATACTTCCGACTTCATTCAGAAGCTTGCTGAAATTTTGTTGTGCCTGCTCATAGTTGATATCCTGCAACTTGAGGGCTTCAGCACGTACCCAAAGTCTGAACTGTGACCAGAGCTGATCAGAAGCAGCTGGGTCAATCATCCCAGGACAGACTTGCTTCAAAGAAGCAATCCATTGCAGCACACCTGTTTCAAAATTCAAAATACCAGAGCCAACATCTGGTTTCTTTGGTTTTGGGATGGCAATTTTGTGTTTTAGATCAGCAAGACGGTCAAGACTGGTTAAGTCAATGAAAGTCCTGCTGGGGTTTTCAGAGGTTTTCTGAGATGCTGTTTGTTTTGGAGAAGGGGTATCAGAGTCAGATATTTCGATTGGAGTGGGTGGTGTTTTGGGAGTATTTGGTGGTGTCGATTATGATGAGGATGGTAACTGGGGCATGATAACAGTGGTTCCACATGGCAACTGAATTGCCAGCGGTGATGGTTGAGGTGAGTGAGGGTCAGATTGATGAGGAGAAGGAGTTTCAGAGTGGTGAAACTCTGTTTGTGGTGAAGGTGGATTTATTTCTGGTTGGGGAGAGGGAGGTGGAATCTCTGATTGCTCAGGGATCAGAGGTTCTTCTGAGAGTGGTTGTTGTTGTGGTTCTGGTTCTGGTTGTTGTTGTTGTTCTGGTTGTGGAGGAGGAACATTTTGTGGTTCAGAGTTTGGTTGAGCAGAGGCATGTTGACGCTCAATATCAGACAGCACTTGGTCAAGTGCTGATGTTGTTGAAATTGTTGGTTGTTTGGGGTGTTTGGTTCTAGGTTGTTGTACCCCAAAATTTGCCCTCGCATTTTTCCCCAAGAAATCTCAGCTTCAAACATTTCCTGACTTTTCAAACTGGCTCAAGAATCGGACAAACGGACTTTTCTTGACAATCAAGCAAAATTAGGGTTTTTACTGATTTTCAGAGCTCTGGATTGTTTCATACAGTTGGCTTAGTGTTTGGATGATTTTTGGTTCAATTGTGATCAGGCGAGCGTTATTTGGCATTTAATCAGGAGTTAGGGTTTTATGGGCATATTCTCAGAAGAATTTAAATTCCACAGCACTTTGCGGTTTATTCCAAGATTCGGATTAAAATTCGCGTTATCTTGGTTTAATCAGTAAAAGAGACAGTGGTTTGAATTCGGTATGTTTTGATTGGGCCAGTCAGATACAGGATGCAGTATTGGATTCACAGTGTTTATGCGTTTGATCAGTCCATTTGGGTTAACTGCTGCTTTGTTTTGGATATTGGATAAGACAGGTTTAATTGACCAATATTGTTATTATTTAAGTTATTTATTATTCTAAAAAATTGAATGATTGAATTTATTTTTCAATTGTTTTAATTCTAAGAATTTTAAATAAATAAATAAACAATAAAGAAAATTAGAATTAATTGGATAATTTAGATTTTATTGATAATTGAATTATTTGTACAAATTGTTGTTTATAATTTAAATTATGAACAATAATATACATTAATTTAAATATTACATAAAATTAAAACTATCCTATTTTCTAATATTCTTCATTCTTCACTCCGCTCCGGTGCTCCATTTTTTATCTGCGAAAAGAACAAGAAAAGTCAGAAAGCAGTTAATTAAAAGATAGTTAAAGTTGCTCATCATTAGGGGCCACTGACTGGGATCAGTTGACCCTCTCTGCAAATCACGGGATTTCTCCCGGTTCACAGAGAGGGAAGATTTTTTATTCATGAAATGCAAATGTCAAATGCATAATTTCTAAAAATTCAAACTGCAAACTTCCAACTAAACTGAAAAAAATCCAATCTCAACTTTCTATCCAAAGCAAAAGGCAAGTTACTGTCAAAATGCCAAAGATATCAAAGATTTCAAAAGTACATTTGCTGTCACAAGTACCCAAGCTGTCAAAAAGGGATTTTTGCCAAGATATCAAGGAAAAGTCAGCACACAAACTGTCAAAGCTGGAGATAAAGATGCAGTAATGTGTTATGCAAGAAATCTAAAATCATCATTTCCCAAGGAGGGCCCCTTCAGAACATAGTACAACAATAATCATATAAAATTCTAAACTGTACTATGAGTGAGAAAAAGAGAGATAATAGAAGCATAGGCAGGTTTAGGCTTAGGAGAGGATGGCAGAAAAGATATAACACAGAGATACAAAGCTCAGTTCAGCAGGCAGTTCAGAGGAGATAGAAGAGAAAAAAGATACAAAGCTCAGTTCAGCAGCAGGAGCTATAGAGAAAAAAATATACAAAACACACAATCAAGTCTCATAAAAACCATAACCTGAAAATACAACCTCAAGCTTCAAAAACTGATAACCTGCTAATGCCTTAACCATACTGTCAAACACAAACCCATTAGCAAAAGTCTCATAAAAACCATAACCTGAAGCCTTGTTAAACCAGTTCAAAAGCCAAAAAACATAAAAACTAAAACTGAACCAACATAACCCCACCTCCTGTCAACACATAACCTTAAACTGAACATCTCAAACCTGATAAAACCAGAATCACAAACACCCAATACCCTGTCATAACCAAAACCATCAAACACAACCATGAACTCATCAACCCTGCCTCAATACGCAAACCCATAAGCCAATACAACACAGTTGAAGATGAAGAGAAAATAGACAAAAACATACAGCATATGCAAAGAGAATATACTGTCCATCCAACCTCAACCATCCCTAAAGCCAACCAACTCCTAGGCCTCAGGAAAGTGTTCATCATTGGCCATTTCAAATTAAGCAATCCAGAAAGAAGCTAATCAAAACAACACAGTTGTTTCAACCATAGCATCCAGCAACAAATTTTCAAAGGTAACCTAGGCCCTCAGTACAAGCATCACTGGGCATCTCAAAGCATCATAGGCAATAGTGTTCGAGAGAAAAGGAGAAAGTTCATCAAGGAAACAATAAGAAGCGTGTTCAGGGCATCATAGGCCACAACGTAGGCAAATCGTTCAAGAAAGCATTCAACAATTCAAAGGGACGAAAGTGGAAGAGATAAAGATACCAAGGCAACAATGTTCTAAAATACTCAAGCAAATACTCAGGCAACAATTCAAAGGCAACAGTGGAATGGAAGAAGAAGATAAAGAAGTGAATTAAAGGTTCTCAGCATACATCATCATCAAAATCTTAATATAGCAAAAGAGCGAAAATACCAGGAAAGCATCAAAAGCAAAGCAAGCTTCCAGCCTCATCACCGTTCCGGCCTCCTAAGCATCACGCTCTCCACCTCTCCTCCATCTCCAAAGATCAGGTAGTGAGTTTTCTCCCTCTCTTTCTCCACCACCTCACAATAGCACAGATTTAAGAGTCAAAAATTCGAATCGAAAACATGCAATTCGTAAAAGAAGAGAGATAAAGACATAAAATGTTGGAACGAACCCTAAGTCAAGAGGACGCGAAGCTTACGCCTTAGAGGGAAGAGAGGTTGGAAAGCGATACCGGTGGCCGGACGGAGGAGCATTGGTCAGAAGGCGACGAAGACGAACGTACGAATGCACAAGCACGCCGCTGTTAACCCTAACCCTTGTTCTGAATGACAAAATGCCAAACTACCCTAATTTCGTTCAAGATAAACATGGGCCTGACCCGTTCTTAATTGTTCTAAGCCCATTTATCTCCTAAACAATGCAAATTAACATTTTACTATTATTTTACAATTAACCATTCTTTCATATATAATACACACTAACCTTTTTATATCTTACATAAACTCTTTCTTTTCTTTTTTCAAAAATCATTTTTTAATGGACCAATATATTATTTTACATTCCTTAAATATTCACAAAGAAATAATTAAAACACTTTTCATATACTTAAACTTGAAAACATTGTTAATACCCATTAAAATACCTTTGCACATAACTTAATTGAAATATATTTTTTCTATCATGTAATTAAAAATTGAAAATACTTTTTTATTCTTTTGATTAATTTACTTTTGTACATAACAATATATACATTTTTCTAATATTGAAATTCACAAACATTTGACTAAAATACATTTAAATCAAAACCCTTTCTTTTTTCTTTTGTACATAATTAAGCATACATAAATCAAAGATTCATTAAAAACATTTCTCTAGGTCAAACCCTAATACGCTTCAATCCCACAATTCGCACTTGTACATAATTACGCATACATATACATCTCGCACTTACACTTACACAATACATTGCCCTATACACATTTTTATCTTATATTTGTACATTTGATATTTACATTTTGATCGCACATTCGATTTGGTTGTAACTTATTGGGTACTATAAGTCTCATCCCCTTGTACATTTATACTCCCACTCCCGGACACTATTTTGTAATAGCGTAGATTTTACATTCCGCAATTTACAGTTTTCCAATTATACCATGGTTAGACCTAGGGTTTGCATGTACATAAAATCAAACGCTAGATAACCTAATACAAGACAAATACATGTAATCAATACACAATCACACTTGCACCCCCTAGGGTAATCCCACATGTTGCCTTCCGAAATGGGCCATGCTTGCACGTCGAGTATCTTTGGCAAAACAAATTCAAAATGATCATAAGTCTCAAAGTGTTGCCTAAACGAAATGATCATAGTCCCTTCAAAGCAAATTGCCAAAGACACTTGGCATCATTGCATTCATGGTCCATACGATGACCCGCGCCCGTCCCGAATAAACTTCCTAAATGCAAGATTGCCTACCAATTTCAATGGTAGAACAAAATTGTTAAAAGGGGTTAAAACATAACAAAAACCTTTGAGTACAATAGGGTAGACAAGACTCTTAGTTACTTGAGATCAAACTTGCAAAAATACTTGCCTCATTTTCAAAAACCACAATCCACAACACTTTCAAACAAACTCTCAAAAACATTTGAAAACATCTTTTCGAAAAGATTCACACTTTTGTAAAACACTCAAACACGAGTCAAATACATTAGTTGCCTAAGACAAGGCATCTTTTTCCAAAACATTTTCAAAAAGCACCCACACACACACCATTTTCAAAGCAATCGAAAAACAAGGCAAGTGATCTAAAAAACCAAGTAACTAAGAGCCCATGGATAACCATGGATGAAAAGGGTGCTAATACCTTCCCTTTTCATAATCTACCCCCCGAACCCACGAAATATCTCAAAAGGTTTTTGCTGTGCTTTTTTTAACCTTTCCTTTAGGATAAAATAAAAAGTCGGTGGCGACTCTTGCTAACCGCAACATTTGCGAATACAAACGCAAACCTCAAGTCAGTTCTCCCACCGTATCACAGAACTGGCGACTCTGCTGGGGAATTTCTTAAAAGTGGGGTTACCTTAGGGTTTAGATCACCTTTACTTTCAAATTGATTGCTTTGTTTGCTTTACATTCGTGGGCTTTGTATCAGAGTTTTATAGATCCTAACCCGGATCTGGGGAAACCTTTTTTAGGTAGCATAATCTGCGAGGGACCTGTCCGGGGTATACCGACATGGGTGAAGCAGTGGCTACGTTGGTGTGGCGTCTTGGTCTGTACCGATATCCCTCGCGTCAGACGGGGAGAATATGGGTCTTCCAAGGAGTCATTAAGCACCAACCGACCTTAGAACCCTAATTGACCAACTTGGCCATTAGAACAGTAGCAGTATGCTACACTCATTGAGGCTAAACTCTCGAGATGGTTCCGGCCGCGAGAAAAGGTTGCGATGCTGGAGTTATGACCGATTGAGGGTAGCCAATGATATGAGATCCTCTAGAACCCGGTTACTTTTGATAGGACAGGTTTTAACCAACAAACTGAAAGAGGGTAGTACCTGAACCTCATGCAAGCCTAAACCTAAGGACTTGTTTGCTTTGTGTGAATATTGTTTGCCTGTATATACACTCACTTGCTTGTGCATACATGTACATAACATCATGACATCATACCATAGCATTCTAGCATTTTCAATAACCATTTCAAGGATCTCGAGGGTTCTGTTGATGCAGGATTACGTTGAGCCAGACGTCTATCAAGGGGCAAGAGGTTTCTCCTCTAGCCAATCCAGTCAAAGTTCAAGTGCAACAACTTGAATCAGTGGCTATGACCCACTCGACATGGTGAGCTTGATTCTAGTGGAAAGACATCCGCCGATACAAAGTTCTCCAATCAAAGATCAAGTGCAACAACTTGAATCGGTGGCTATGACCCACTCGACATGGTGAGCTTGATTCTCGTGGAAGGACGTCCATCGGTGCAGAGATCTCCAATCCAAGAGCAAAGTTCAACCTCTAACATTTTCTTGTGTTTACCCCAAGAGATCCTTGAAAGCATGCATCCACATATCATGCATTGCATTTTGACAATCTTTCCTTTTTCAGGTTTCCTTACTCTCCTGCTGTTTATTTCAGCAAGAGATGGCTCTAGAACGGTCTGTCAAAGACATCCAAGACCAGACTGCTCAGCTGCAGGAGATGTTCCTGAACTTGTCTCTGGGGCAAGAAGAGATGAAAGCTCTCCTCACCAAGGGCTTGGGGAGTTCCAATAATGCCAGGAGTGATCAGATTGCGGAGCTGCAGTTTGATCTGACAACACTGAGGACTCAAATGATGGGACAGTTGGTGGGCCAGATGGCTCTCATCCAAGACCTATCTCAAAGACAAGAGGAACTCAGAATTCTTGTCCGCCAACTGCTTCCAAACAACCAACTAGGGCAAACATCTGAGGTTGAAGAGCAAGTCACCGCTCAGCCTCCATCAACTCAAGAAGACAAAGGGAAAGCTCCTTTGCTTGCTCCAGGGTCACAAACTCATCAACAACCTCGCCAGCGTCAACGGGAGAATCGGCGTAAACGAGAAAAGTCGGGAAGACAGTTTACGGAGACTGAAATACCATCATTCTTCATACTGAAGCGCCTGTTGGAGGTCAATTTGCTTACTGTAAAGGACCCTTCTCAGAAGCTCAACATCTCCTCTCCTCACTTTAATCCCGACGCATTCTGTGTTTATCACTCCTGCAGCCCGGGACACAGTACCAACGACTGTTGGGCCTTGAAGAACAAGATTCAAGATCTGATCGACATTGGGGTGCTGGAATTCATGCCAGACGGCGAGATGAAGATCTTCCGTTAAAGGGTTCTCCGCTTGAAGTGACGAAGCTCGAAGCTGAAAGACTTTTTGCTTCTTTTTGAATTTTCAAAGTTGTAATTTCTTTTGCTGTCAAACAATTATCTGTTGATGTTAAACTCTGTTTTCATTAATGCATTGCATATGTTTGTCTTGAATTCATCCATTCGTTTCACTACTCTTATGCTTTTCTTTATGATATTTGACTCTTGATAAAAAGCTGTAAGCCTTTAGAGGGAGGATGACGAAACAATACCGTGATCTTATACAGTATGCTTTTGAACAGACCTTGCTGATGATGTACATGCATTTCTTTCAATTCCCAAACACTGGAGTTATAAGGAAGTTAATCCCTAGTCAACCCCTTCGAGCCAAAGAAGTAGGAGTTTCCTGTTCTAAACGATCAAAACCTTTGATATAAACCTGGGGCAGGGTAGTATCTCAGTTAATTCAAAAGAAAATACGCATTGAAGTCGCAAACTCTCAGTTCGTAACACAACGAGCGACGTCGAAAAAAGAAGCATTCCTTTGGAATCAAAAGACAAGGGTGGTTCCCTATCACATAGACAGTCAATCTCTCAAAAGAGAAAGGCCCACTGAGCCAAAACCTATAAAGGAGGCTTAAGAAAGCTGGGGCATCCCGCTGACAGTAATCCCGGAAAACGGTAACAGTCAGGCAAAAGTTAGGGATAACAAATCAAAATCAAAATAGTGAGGTCATTACAAAACCCTCAACAACATGAAAATGTTGAAAAAGAAAAAGGAGATGATGACTGTCTCCCCAAAATTCAACTGGTGAACCATCGCCCGAAAGTCGTTCTAAACTCAAAACAGAGTGTGACGCACAATTAACTGAGCTTAGGTTGAAGAACATCACGAAGAGCGGGTGGGTACAAATATACTTTGAGCCTTTATCCTTTGTTTCTTAAACCGTGAACCAGGCCACGTTACAACCCTTTAAAAGTCCTAATTGAAGCATGGGTTAGTTCGAAAGCATACTGTTACAAAAGGTATCCTGACTCCTGTAGGGCTTTGCTCTAAATCTTGTGTTAACTTGTCTTATGAAAAGTTTTCTGCTAAAAACGCATTTTTCAAAAAACTTCGAGACAAACATAAACTTTGCATTATTTGAATATCACTGTCTGCATTTGACCCCTTTTGTTTGACAGCGAAGAAGTTCATACAGCGAATGTTCGGAGGAACGAAAACTCTCTCAGTAAGTCAAAATCACTTCAAGAGGATAACACTTCCCTTATCAACAAAGGGGCATGACATGTCACCATTCAATTAACCTGGGGCAGTCCAGTCAAGATTTCAAGAAATCTCTCAATATGCAGGGTAATCTGATTCAAGATTCCTTCACCACCACTTGGGGCATTCGAATGTCAAAAGTGTTCAACAAATCAACCACAACATCTCCAGATTCGATTCCTGTATCCAGCCAGGGCATATCTGTTGACCATTTCCAGACTCGATTCCTGTATCTAGCCAGGGCACGTCTGAAGAGTTCGAAGATTCGACTCCTGTATCCAGCCAGGGCATATCTGTTGACTATTTCCAGATTCGACTCCTGTATCCAGCCAGGGCATATCTGTTGACCATTTCCTGACTTGATTCCTGTATCTAGCCAGGGCACGTCTGAAGAGTTTGAAGATTCGATTCCTGAATCCTGCCAGGGCATATCTATCAACTATCACCTTTCCAGATTCGACTCCTGTATCCAGCCAGGGCATGTCTGAAGAATTCCAGATCAACACCTGCAACAACCCAGGAAACATCTGTGAACGACCGATTGTAGACCAACACCTGTAATAAGCCAGGATTTTATCTACATCACCACTTGGGGCATTCGAATGTCAAAAGTGTTCAAAACCCGATGCAGTTTTACACAAGCTCATCCTCAGGAAGCCCTACACCGGTTCCTCTTCAAGACTTCTGAAACAAGTTTACGGATTCTTCCCAACAACGGACGCTAATCTACCGACTTGTTCAGACTCTTCTCAAACCTTTGAAATTAGTTTACGGACGCTTCCCAACAACGGATGCGGCTCTATTGCTGATTCAACTTCAAGGTTGCTGAAATTAGTTCATAGGTTCTCCAAGTAAACGGATGTTAACCTATCGCTTGTTCAGATTCTTCTCAAGCTAACCACCACGGAAGATCGCGCTCGCCAAAATTCTCCCTATCCCCAGCGGAGTTCATCAAAATCTCCAGCCAGGGAATCCTCCGGAGTTCAATTCCCCTCAAAGTTTAAGGTTCAGTATCCCCAGCGGAGCCAGACCATTGAACCTTCTCCCCACAGGGTTCTGGAAAGGCAAATCTTGAGTTCCCCAGTGAAGTCTCCAGGGTTATTTCCCATCAAGCCGAAGATTCTCAATCTGGTCTCCCCGGCATGGGTCTACTAGTTTGGGACTCCCCAGTAGAGGTCATCAGGAATTCTCTTCCCCAGCGACAACCAAGGATTTATTTTCCCCGGCAGCAGTCAAGATGCTTTTATCTTCAGCCATCTCGGATTCATGTATCCTCGGCAGGATTAGCTCATCAGCTTACAAGCACATTCATTACATTCATATCATAAACATTAATGTCATGTACATTGCATCATGCATCATAACATTGCATACAACTAACCCTTTGCCTTTTCAGGAAAGATCAGTCGACAGACACAGATCATTTCCCGAGATTCATCCAGAAATAGTTCAGATGTGACTCAGACACGGCGACATTCTGATACTCATTCCAAATTCATTCAGACGCATCAGCAGAAACCCTACACCGGTTCCTCTTCAACTTCAAGACTTCTGAAAATAGTTTACGGATTCTTCCCTACAACGGATGTCAATCTACCGATTTGTTCAGACTCTTCTCAACTTCTGAAACAAGTTTACGGATTCTTCCTTACAACGGATGTCAATCTACCGATTTGTTCAGACTCTTCTCAACTCTTGAAGACAGTTTACGGATTCTTCCCTACAACGGATGTCAATCTACCAACTGATTCAGACTCTTCTCAGTTTTTGAAAATAGTTTACGGACATGTCCCAACAACGGATACTGCTCTATTGCTTGTTCAAACCCAGATAGTTTACAGATTCTCCAGATATGGACGTCAGTCTGTTGCTTGTTCGGACCCCAATTCAGAGATGTTCCGAAACATGGATGCCCTTCTGATACTTGTCCACTCACCATTGACCTACAGTTCAACATTTCCATATGGCATCTATAAGCCCGTCCTCCTACCAGCAGTCGCCGAATGGCATCTGTAAGCCCATTCTCAGATGGCATCTCTAAGCCCATCCCCCGACAAAATTCTCTCGCACCAGATGACATCTGTAAGCCCATCACCAAATGGCATCTTTAAGCCCATTCACCTCCACTGTCACATCGACGAGCGCAAATTTTCTGGGCACATTAGTGTCCAATCTCCTTTTACCTTCAAGTCGCGAAAGGCAAACTTGCCAATCTAACTCTTCAGGTCAAAGAAGATTGGACAGGGGCAACTGTTGTACCCCAAAATTTGCCCTCGCATTTTTCCCCAAGAAATCTCAGCTTCAAACATTTCCTGACTTTTCAAACTGGCTCAAGAATCGGACAAACGGACTTTTCTTGACAATCAAGCAAAATTAGGGTTTTTACTGATTTTCAGAGCTCTGGATTGTTTCATACAGTTGGCTTAGTGTTTGGATGATTTTTGGTTCAATTGTGATCAGGCGAGCGTTATTTGGCATTTAATCAGGAGTTAGGGTTTTATGGGCATATTCTCAGAAGAATTTAAATTCCACAGCACTTTGCGGTTTATTCCAAGATTCGGATTAAAATTCGCGTTATCTTGGTTTAATCAGTAAAAGAGACAGTGGTTTGAATTCGGTACGTTTTGATTGGGCCAGTCAGATACAGGATGCAGTATTGGATTCACAGTGTTTATGCGTTTGATCAGTCCATTTGGGTTAACTGCTGCTTTGTTTTGGATATTGGATAAGACAGGTTTAATTGACCAATATTGTTATTATTTAAGTTATTTATTATTCTAAAAAATTGAATGATTGAATTTATTTTTCAATTGTTTTAATTCTAAGAATTTTAAATAAATAAATAAACAATAAAGAAAATTAGAATTAATTGGATAATTTAGATTTTATTGATAATTGAATTATTTGTACAAATTGTTGTTTATAATTTAAATTATGAACAATAATATACATTAATTTAAATATTACATAAAATTAAAACTATCCTATTTTCTAATATTCTTCATTCTTCACTCCGCTCCGGTGCTCCATTTTTTATCTGCGAAAAGAACAAGAAAAGTCAGAAAGCAGTTAATTAAAAGATAGTTAAAGTTGCTCATCATTAGGGGCCACTGACTGGGATCAGTTGACCCTCTCTGCAAATCACGGGATTTCTCCCGGTTCACAGAGAGGGAAGATTTTTTATTCATGAAATGCAAATGTCAAATGCATAATTTCTAAAAATTCAAACTGCAAACTTCCAACTAAACTGAAAAAAATCCAATCTCAACTTTCTATCCAAAGCAAAAGGCAAGTTACTGTCAAAATGCCAAAGATATCAAAGATTTCAAAAGTACATTTGCTGTCACAAGTACCCAAGCTGTCAAAAAGGGATTTTTGCCAAGATATCAAGGAAAAGTCAGCACACAAACTGTCAAAGCTGGAGATAAAGATGCAGTAATGTGTTATGCAAGAAATCTAAAATCATCATTTCCCAAGGAGGGCCCCTTCAGAACATAGTACAACAATAATCATATAAAATTCTAAACTGTACTATGAGTGAGAAAAAGAGAGATAATAGAAGCATAGGCAGGTTTAGGCTTAGGAGAGGATGGCAGAAAAGATATAACACAGAGATACAAAGCTCAGTTCAGCAGGCAGTTCAGAGGAGATAGAAGAGAAAAAAGATACAAAGCTCAGTTCAGCAGCAGGAGGTATAGAGAAAAAAATATACAAAACACACAATCAAGTCTCATAAAAACCATAACCTGAAAATACAACCTCAAGCTTCAAAAACTGATAACCTGCTAATGCCTTAACCATACTGTCAAACACAAACCCATTAGCAAAAGTCTCATAAAAACCATAACCTGAAGCCTTGTTAAACCAGTTCAAAAGCCAAAAAACACAAAAACTAAAACTGAACCAACATAACCCCACCTCCTGTCAACACATAACCTTAAACTGAACATCTCAAACCTGATAAAACCAGAATCACAAACACCCAATACCCTGTCATAACCAAAACCATCAAACACAACCATGAACTCATCAACCCTGCCTCAATACGCAAACCCATAAGCCAATACAACACAGTTGAAGATGAAGAGAAAATAGACAAAAACATACAGCATATGCAAAGAGAATATACTGTCCATCCAACCTCAACCATCCCTAAAGCCAACCAACTCCTAGGCCTCAGGAAAGTGTTCATCATTGGCCATTTCAAATTAAGCAATCCAGAAAGAAGCTAATCAAAACAACACATTTGTTTCAACCATAGCATCCAGCAACAAATTTTCAAAGGTAACCTAGGCCCTCAGTACAAGCATCACTGGGCATCTCAAAGCATCATAGGCAATAGTGTTCGAGAGAAAAGGAGAAAGTTCATCAAGGCAACAATAAGAAGCGTGTTCAGGGCATCATAGGCCACAACGTAGGCAAATCGTTCAAGAAAGCATTCAACAATTCAAAGGGACGAAAGTGGAAGAGATAAAGATACCAAGGCAACAATGTTCTAAAATACTCAAGCAAATACTCAGGCAACAATTCAAAGGCAACAGTGGAATGGAAGAAGAAGATAAAGAAGTGAATTAAAGGTTCTCAGCATACATCATCATCAAAACCTTAATATAGCAAAAGAGCGAAAATACCAGGAAAGCATCAAAAGCAAAGCAAGCTTCCAGCCTCATCACCGTTCCGGCCTCCTAAGCATCACGCTCTCCACCTCTCCTCCATCTCCAAAGATCAGGTAGTGAGTTTTCTCCCTCTCTTTCTCCACCACCTCACAATAGCACAGATTTAAGAGTCAAAAATTCGAATCGAAAACATGCAATTCGTAAAAGAAGAGAGATAAAGACATAAAATGTTGGAACGAACCCTAAGTCAAGAGGACGCGAAGCTTACGCCTTAGAGGGAAGAGAGGTTGGAAAGCGATACCGGTGGCCGGACGGAGGAGCATTGGTCAGAAGGCGACGAAGACGAACGTACGAATGCACAAGCACGCCGCTGTTAACCCTAACCCTTGTTCTGAATGACAAAATGCCAAACAACCCTAATTTCGTTCAAGACAAACATGGGCCTGACCCGTTCTTAATTGTTCTAAGCCCATTTATCTCCTAAACAATGCAAATTAACATTTTACTATTATTTTACAATTAACCATTCTTTCATATATAATACACACTAACCTTTTTATATCTTACATAAACTCTTTCTTTTCTTTTTTCAAAAATCATTTTTTAATGGACCAATATATTATTTTACATTCCTTAAATATTCACAAAGAAATAATTAAAACACTTTTCATATACTTAAACTTGAAAACATTGTTAATACCCATTAAAATACCTTTGCACATAACTTAATTGAAATATATTTTTTCTATCATGTAATTAAAAATTGAAAATACTTTTTTATTCTTTTGATTAATTTACTTTTGTACATAACAATATATACATTTTTCTAATATTGAAATTCACAAACATTTGACTAAAATACATTTAAATCAAAACCCTTTCTTTTTTCTTTTGTACATAATTAAGCATACATAAATCAAAGATTCATTAAAAACATTTCTCTAGGTCAAACCCTAATACGCTTCAATCCCACAATTCGCACTTGTATATAATTACGCATACATATACATCTCGCACTTACACTTACACAATACATTGCCCTATATACATTTTTATCTTATATTTGTACATTTGATATTTACATTTTGATCGCACATTCGATTTGGTTGTAACTTATTGGGTACTATAAGTCTCATCCCCTTGTACATTTATACTCCCACTCCCGGACACTATTTTGTAATAGCGTAGATTTTACATTCCGCAATTTACAGTTTTCCAATTATACCATGGTTAGACCTAGGGTTTGCATGTACATAAAATCAAACGCTAGATAACCTAATACAAGACAAATACATGTAATCAATACACAATCACACTTGCACCCCCTAGGGTAATCCCACATGTTGCCTTCCGAAATGGGCCATGCTTGCACGTCGAGTATCTTTGGCAAAACAAATTCAAAATGATCATAAGTCTCAAAGTGTTGCCTAAACGAAATGATCATAGTCCCTTCAAAGCAAATTGCCAAAGACACTTGGCATCATTGCATTCATGGTCCATACGATGACCCGCGCCCGTCCCGAATAAACTTCCTAAATGCAAGATTGCCTACCAATTTCAATGGTAGAACAAAATTGTTAAAAGGGGTTAAAACATAACAAAAACCTTTGAGTACAATAGGGTAGACAAGACTCTTAGTTACTTGAGATCAAACTTGCAAAAATACTTGCCTCATTTTCAAAAACCACAATCCACAACACTTTCAAACAAACTCTCAAAAACATTTGAAAACATCTTTTCGAAAAGATTCACACTTTTGTAAAACACTCAAACACGAGTCAAATACATTAGTTGCCTAAGACAAGGCATCTTTTTCCAAAACATTTTCAAAAAGCACCCACACACACACCATTTTCAAAGCAATCGAAAAACAAGGCAAGTGATCTAAAAAACCAAGTAACTAAGAGCCCATGGATAACCATGGATGAAAAGGGTGCTAATACCTTCCCTTTTCATAATCTACCCCCCGAACCCACGAAATATCTCAAAAGGTTTTTGCTGTGCTTTTTTTAACCTTTCCTTTAGGATAAAATAAAAAGTCGGTGGCGACTCTTGCTAACCGCAACATTTGCAAATACAAACGCAAACCTCAAGTCAGTTCTCCAACCGTATCACATAGGTCTTCTGAGTTTTAATGCCTCAGAAGGGTCTTCTTCTTGTACGGTTTCATCAATGGTAGGGATGGGAATTGATATTCTATGAGAGGTTTGAGGAGGTATAGATGTTGGAATAGTAAAAGAATTTGAAATAGGGGCAGCAGATGAAATACCTCTTTTCTTTGGAGTCTGCTGAGGTGATCCTTCTGATGGCGCTTTCCTCTTCTTTGTCTTCTTCAGAGTCACTTCTGGTTGGGGTTGACGCAGATCTCTGATATTCAGCTTTGGATCTGTACCATCTGCCTTGTACGCATCCAAGTACCTGAGATACACATCTGGTTTGGATTCAATTTCAGAAAATGACGGAAAATCACTCAGAGGCACTCTTCTGCTGGAGATATCAACAGTGGAAGTAGCTCTGGGTTCCTTCTGAATGTTCTCTATCAGCTTCATCTTTTTCAGATTCTTTGCGTTCAGAGGTTTTCCAATTGTTGGTTCAATAGTACTTAGTTCCTGAGCTTCTATCAGATGCTCAATCAGTCTATTCTCTGTCAGAATATCTGATATCAACCTTCCAAAAGGTATCCAATCCCTCTTGGTTCTTTCTTCTTCCCTTGTTTCTTTTACACTGGTTCTGAGATGGTTGAACATGAAGTGAGCCAGATTGATCTTTATCTTCTGATCAATAAAGTAGATCAGAAACTGCTGATCCACATTTATGTAATCCGGAGAACTTGTTGGTTTCCTGTGGTTGAAGCATCCCAGAACTATCTTAGCCCATACTCTGAAATGATCCTTCAGATCCTTAATCTTGCTGCTGGGCATCCCAAGAGTGAAAATCCTGTTAGCTACCACACCTATATCAGCACATCTTTCAGCCATGTCCACACAACGGACGCCACCACCACTTTGACCGATTAGCCTTGCAATGAGATCTTCAGAAATCACAATCTTCTTCCCCATAACAGAGGAGATGACTAGATGTGTTGAAACCTTGGCGTGAATCCAAAATTCCTTGACCAGCGCTGGGAATGTTGGTCCAACCAACCTATCGAAATACCTTTCCCACTTTTGAGCCCTAACTTCTTCAGTTAGGTCAAAACCATTCTCCTTCAAGCTTTCAAAATCAATGATTAACTCAGAGAGCACTTCAAGGTTCTTCACCGGAGTGAGGAGAGTTCTGAGTGGCACTTGATATTGCTCAGAAGTTGCTTTCTTCTGATTACCTGCAGAAACGCTACTGGAGGTTGCCATGTTCACACTAAAAGGGTTTTGAGAATGAACTGAGGAAAAAGGTTTGCAAGAGATGAACTCAGAAATATGCAGAAAATGCTTGAGTGATAGTGAGAAAGCGTAAAGAATAAGAATGAGAGATTAATGTGCTTAAATAGAGTTTTTCAAAACTATTTTGAAAAGATAAACGTTTTTAAGAGAGAGAAAAATCATGATTGCCATTTAAAAGCATGATTACTTTTCATTAAATGCTTGCTGATTTTGGGGGATTTGAGAAAGATACTTAAAAACGGTTACCAGACATGT
This sequence comes from Vicia faba, assembly GCA_948472305.1. Lineage (NCBI taxonomy): Eukaryota > Viridiplantae > Streptophyta > Magnoliopsida > Fabales > Fabaceae > Vicia > Vicia faba. The sequence continues at coordinate 1,278,336,577 of OX451737.1, forward strand.
GTCTCAATGCACCCAATCAGCGCTTTGCCTTCTCAGAAGCGTGCACGCGTTCTGCTTCAGAGATATGCTGATGATTGGATGACACTTGTTTGATGTAGTGATCAGCACGTCTGTTTTTGAGCTTAGACTCTCAGATCTTTAGACTTGCATCTGATACAATCTGCATGTTCTATCTTTCTGAAAGAAGATTGATCAGAAGTTCACAGTAAAATAATTACATTCTGAAAGTAAATATATGGAATTAAAACATTTTCACTCTGGACACACTTTCATGCTGAGATGTTTCAGAATGAAATTAAACCTATCTTCTGAAAGGGGTTTAGTAAAGATATCAGCCCATTGATGGTCTGTATCTATAAATTTTAAGTTCAAAATACCTTTCTGAATATAGTCCCTAATGAAGTGATGTTTTATTTCTATATGCTTAGCTCTAGAATGTAAAATAGGATTCTTACTTAAGCAAATAGCAGAAGTATTATCACAAAGTATAGGAATGTTACTCTCAAAAATCTGGAAGTCTTCAAGCTGACTTTTCATCCAGAGCATTTGTGTGCTACATCCTGCTGCTGCTATGTACTCAGCTTCTGCTGTTGACAGAGCAATAGTTGATTGCCTTTTGCTGGACCAAGAGATCAGATTTTCTCCCAGAAACTGGCAGCTTCCAGAAGTACTTTTACGTTCCACTCTGTCTCCAGCAAAATCAGCATCACAGTAGCCTACTAAGTTGTAATCACTAGATTTTCTATAAAACAAACCCAGATTAGTAGTACCTTTCAGATACTTGAAAATTCGCTTAACAGCTGTTAAGTGAGATTCTCTAGGATCTGATTGAAATCTAGCACAGATACAAACACTGAATAATATGTCAGGTCTTGAAGCAGTCAGATAGAGGAGAGAACCAATCATACCTCTGTAGACTTTCTGTTCTACATTTTTGCTTACCTCTTCTCTTTCCAGAATGCACGTGGGATGCATTGGAATCTTTGATGGCTTACATTCTGAGAGGTCAAATTTCTTCAGAAGATCTCTGATGTATTTGCTCTGATGAATGTAAGTTCCTTCTGGAGTTTGATTGATCTGAATTCCTAGAAAGAATTTCAGTTCCCCCATGAGGCTCATCTCAAATTCTGCCTGCATACACTTAGCAAATTTTCTTCCAAGAGAAGGATTAGTAGAACCAAAAATGATATCATCAACATAAATTTGACAGACTAAGATGTCACTCTTAACTGTTTTACAGAATAGAGTAGTGTCCACTTTCCCTTTGGTAAATTCATTTTCAAGCAGAAAGTTACTTAGCCTTTCATACCAAGCTCCGGGAGCTTGTTTCAGACCATACAGTGACTTCTTTAGTTTGAAAACATGTTCTGGATGTTTTGTATTTTCAAAACCTGGGGGTTGGTGAACATAAACTTCTTCTTCTATATAACCATTTAAGAATGCACTTTTGACATCCATCTGATACAGAGTGATGCCTCTATTAACAGCAAATGAAATTAAAAGTCTGATAGATTCTAACCTGGCGACTGGGGCAAAGGTTTCTGTATAGTCTTCCCCTCTTGCTGACTATAACCTTGTGCAACCAGTCATGCCTTGTTTCTGATGACTTCACCTTGTTCATTTAGCTTGTTTCTGAACACCCATCTTGTTCCAATGACGTTGAATCCTTTTGGTCTGGGAACGAGATCCCATACGTCGTTTCTGGTGAATTGATTCAGCTCTTCTTGCATTTCCAGAATCCAGTCATTATCCAGAAGTGCTTCATCAATAGAAGACGGTTCAATCAGAGACACAAGTCCCATAAGTGTTTCTTCAGAGTTTCTGAAGCTTGCTCTTGTTCTGATTGGATCTTCCTTTCTTCCTAGGATAGTCTCTTCTGGGTGATCCAAGCTGCTTCTGGGTAATCTCTTCTGAGGTTGATCAGCAACTGTTGTAGGATTTCTAGCAATGCTCCTTTCAGACGTTGAAGGAATGTCTGTGTTGAGAGCTTCTGATGACTTTTCTTCAGAACCTGCAAATTCAATTTCTATACCTGCAAAAATTTCATTCTGCTTTGACTTTTCAGAGTCAAGCTTATCATCAAAATGAACACTGATTGATTCTTCCACAATCTGTGTTTCTGTATTGTATACTCTGTACCCTCTTGAGCGTTCAGAGTATCCTAACATAATACACTTCTGTGCCTTAGAGTCAAACTTGTTCAAATAATTCTTTGTATTTAATATAAAGCAAGTACATCCAAATGGATGAAAATATGAAATGTTGGGCTTTCTGTTCTTCCACAATTCATATGGAGTCTTTTCCAGAATAGGTCTTATTGAGATTCTATTCTGAATGTAGCACGCTGTGTTTATTGCCTCTGCCAAGAAAGTCTTAGCAACGTTTGTCTCATTGATCATGGTTCTGGCCATTTCTTGCAATGTTCTGTTCTTTCGTTCTACAACTCCATTTTGTTGGGGAGTTCTAGGACAAGAGAAATCATGCAGAATGCCTCTGTCATTAAAGAATGACTCAAAATATTTATTTTCAAATTCTCCACCATGATCACTTCTGACTTTAACGATTCTAAGATCTTTTTCATTCTGAACTTGGTTACAGAAGGTAACAAACACAGAGTGTGACCCGTCCTTGTGTCTTAAGAACTTTACCCATGTCCATCTGCTATAGTCATCTACGATTACTAACCCATACTTCTTACCACTGACTGAAGCAGTTTTAACTGGTCCAAATAAGTCAATGTGCAGAAGTTCTAATGGCTTAGAGGTAGAAACAACATTTTTGGATTTAAAAGAAGGTTTTGCAAATTTGCCTTTCTGACATGCTTCACACAGAGCATCTGAATTGAACTTCAAATTAGGAAGTCCTCTGACCAGATTGAGTTTGTTAATCTGAGATATTCTTCTCATACTAACATGCCCCAATCTTCTGTGCCAGATCCACTTCTCGTTGTTAACAGACAGAAGACATTTTACATTCTGACTCTTTAGTTCAGAAAGTTTGATTTTGTAAATGTTGTTTTTCCTCTTACCATTAAACAGGATAGTCCCATCTTTCTGACTAACAGCTTTACATGATTTTTGATTAAAGATTATATCATAACCGTTATCACTTAATTGACTTATGGATAACAGATTATGCATCAATCCATCTACTAGCAGAACATTATTAATAGAGGGAAGATTTCCATTACCTACAGTTCTAGAGCCAATTATCTTTCCCCTCTGATTGCCTCCAAAGCCAACGTGGCCTCCAGGCTTAAGTTCCAGGCTTTGGAACATATGCCTTCTTCCCGTCATGTGTCGTGAGCAGCCAGAGTCCAGGTACCATGACTGGTGTTTCTGACTTGCTGCTAAAGATATCTGCAACATGTATTATTTTATCCTTAGGTACCCAGATTTTCTTGGGTCCTGATTTGTTAGTTTTACCAAAACTCTGGTTGAATTTTGGTTTCACAGAGTGCTTACTGCTAGTATATTTGATATCATGTGTGTGACCATACACAAAGTGTGAATTCAGAGGAGTGTGTTTAATGGTTAAGTCCATGACATTCTTTGGTGTAGGAACCTTACCTTGGTATCCTATTCCTTTCCTGCCGTTTCTGCTAACTCCATAGATCATTGAAGCCATTCTGCTTCTATCTATGCTTTTAGCTAGGAACTTCTGGAAACTGTGATCATACTCCTTGATGATCTCATCAGCGTTGCTGGGAGTTTCAGAAATTGGTTCCTTCTGAGAGTTTTGTAAAGAGTTTTCTAATTTTGAAATCTTATTTCTCAGCTCAGAATTTTCCAATTTGAGACTCTCAGACTTATTAGAGTCAGATTCAAGATTCCTTTTCAGGTCTCTGAATTTAGCTCTAATTTGCTGATAACGTTCCAGAATCTCATTAAGGCTTTCAGCAAGTTCAGCCTTTGTAAAGTTAACATCGAAGTTAGGAAATACCTCTTCAGTGTCTGATTCTGAGTCTGATTCAGAAGCTTCACTATCTTCTGAAATGTTAGCCATGAGAGCTATGTTTGCCCTTTCATCATCTGATTCTGAGTCAGCTTCAGACGAGTCAGAGTCATCCCATGTGGCCATGAGACTTTTCTTCTTCTCTCTTCCAAACTTCTTTTTGGGCTTTTCCCTCTGAAGCTTTGGGCAGTCACTCTTGTAGTGTCCTTGCTCATTGCACTCATAGCAGATGATGTCTTTGGTGTTTGGCTTCTTGCTACTGGAGGAGCCTTCAGATCTTCTGTATCCAGAGGAAGAATCTGTCCTTCTGTATCTGGAAGAAGACTCGTTCTGATCAGATCTTCTGGGATTCCTGAACTTCCTTTGTCTTTGCTTCCACAGTTGATTTACTCTTCTGGAGAGAAGGGAAAGTTCGTCTTCTTCTGATGAGGATCCATCAGATGTTTCTTCAACTGCCTGCAAAACTTTAGACTCAAATTTTCTGTTAGATTTTAATGCTAAAGGCTTACCTTGCTTCTGAGGCTCATCAGCTTCTAGCTCTATCTCATGACTTCTGAGGGAGCTGATAAGTTCCTCCAGAGTGATTTTGTTGAGATCTTTAGCTAGCTTCAGAGCAGTAACCATAGGCCTCCACTGCTTGGGTAAACTTCTGACGATTTTCTTGACATGGTCAGCAGTAGAGTATCCTTTATCCAGAACTTTGAGACCAGCTACCAGAATCTGGAATCTAGAGAACATAGTTTCAATGGATTCAGATTCTTCCATTTTGAACGCCTCATACTTCTGAATGAGCGCCAGAGCTTTTGTTTCTTTGACCTGAACGTTGCCCTCATGCGTCATTCTGAGAGAATCAAAGATATTTTTTGCTGTGTCTCTGTTGGAGATCTTTTCATACTCAGTATAGGAGATGGCACTGAGGAGGATGGTTCTGGCCTTGTGGTGATTCTTGAAGTCACGCTTTTGTTGATCAGACATTGATTTTCTATCAATCTTCTGACCACTTGCATTCACAGGGTGCGTGTATCCATCTGTCACCATATCCCACAGATCAGCATCATGTGCTAGAAAGAAGCTTTCAATTCTGTCTTTCCAGTAATCAAAGTTTTCTCCATCAAAGACTGGAGGTTTGCCACTGAATCTGTCTCTGTCCTCATTGTTGTCATTGCTGATGTGAGAATTGTTTCCTGCCATTGTGTTTTTCTGACGCTGGATCTTGTACTGACACGGTTAAGTGTTTTAGCTCAGAACCAGGCGCTCTGATGCCAATTGAAGTGGTGAAAAACACAAGAAGGGGGGGTTGAATTGTAAAACTGAAATCTAAAGCAATTGACAAGATATTTTTATCCTGGTTCGTTTGATCTCAAACTACTCCAGTCCACCCGTCAAGGTGATTTCGCCTCTCTCCAACGAGGTCTTAATCCACTATATTCAACTGAATATTACAGACTGCTTTAACAACTGCTAAAGCCTTCTTGATTCAAACCACAACCCGGTTTGTCAAGGTAACACTTTCTTACAAAGAGATAAAACAATGTGTGTGGATGTTTTCTACAAAACGGTATCACAACTGTGATGTATACACAAAATGAAGCTTAGAAACTAGATTGCTAAACAGTAATGGAATATCAGAGTGTATGGTTTAGCAAAACTAATAGAACGAAGATTATGGTTCAGCTTTTGTGCGTGTAGAGATTTGGAGAGCATTAACCATTTCAATCTTCAAAGCTTTGTTTATATAGCACTGAGATGATGAACGTTGGATGCAATATTCTTGATTCAATGCTAATAACAAACTTTCCTTATTGAGCAGATCTTGTCTGGAATGAGGCCATTGGAATTAATTAGCTTTCAATGCACAGTACCGTTGCTTACTTAATGCAAGTTCTGGCTTGGCTCATTCAGATTCTGCTTCGCTGCTGATGAACTATTGTGTTTCTGTATCAGAGTGTTGAGCGCAGTCTTGTTCATCAGGCTTCAGCATGTACGTGAGTTGATCATCTGATTTTGACGTTCTGATCTAGCAACTTCTGATGCTGGTGTCTGAAATCAAGTTCTGATGCTGAATAGATGTGATCTTGCTTATATCCATCAGAGTATCTGCAAGTCAGAGCATAATATTTTTAGGCAGCAGATAGTTCATTCATGAAACTTATAAATACTATATCTTTTCACTTTGTTATCATCAAAACTTAAATATAGGGTAGTAGATTCAAACATTGTTCTAACAGAGCCAGTATCAACCAATTCATGAGCCAGAGTAGTGCCCCTGCATTCAATGGAGACATACAGGGCCTTGTTGTTATTTCTTCCTTCCGGAGTCAGGTCAACATCAGAAAAACCTAATCCATTGTCAGTCGTTAAGCTAGTAACATAGTTCTCAAATTGATCGGCAAAAATCTCTTGTGGCACATGAGCAGACTTCGAGAATTTCAATAAAGCTTATGCATGAGCTTCAAAACACAGTAACAGGGATAACATGGAGATTTTAGAGGGGGTCTGCCCCAACTGTTCAACAATCTTGTAATCGCTTTTACGGATAATATTCAGTACCTCTTCCAACTCTTTCCTAAAGGTGTCTTTAGCTACAACTTCCTTAGGTGCCTCCGTCTGGGTAGGCTCTGTTAATTTCTCTTTGCCCCGAGTCTGAGTAGTTGACTTGGTAGCAGTAACTTGAACATGTGTAGAAATAGTCTTCGAAGAGATTTCTGGGGAGAAAACCCTTCTGCTTCTGGTAACCTTACTGGTCCCAGCAATATTGTCAATGTTGGGATCAATAACTTCAATACCTTCATTCTCAGTAATCGAAATTTCTTGCTTGACGCCATGGTAGTAGACGTCAGATCCATAATTCAATGGGATAACTTTGTCCGAAGAGTATAGAATAGGTCGAGGTGTGGTAATTATTAGAGGAGCAACTTTGGGGTTGTTAGTGATTCTTACAGGACCTTTGGAAGTGATCCTGATAAGAGTGCCAGAAATTACAGACAAGTCTTGAAACATATTCTCAGCAGTCACAATCTTCTCAACTAGAATTATGTGATTACCCATTAGGCGTTGAATGCCTTCTTTCAATAATTTACAGCCATTAGGTTGGGCTACGTAGCAGTAACATCTTTCAATACAACCCGAAAATAAACTAGCATGTAACAGATTCTCTTTGATAATTGGGAGGGGAGTAACCAATTCACTTACAATAGAGGATTGATAGAATCAAATCCTCTTAACAATGAGCTTTCAAGGTTAATGGACATAGCTCAATATTTAATAATCCTTGGGCTTACAAACACAAGGTTTGAACCACTAAGAATCAATCAAATAAAAGATGAAAAAGGGAGGATTCTAAATAATATGATCCAGATGGTTTGAGCCTTGAACATAGGTCAAAGTTAATGAAGACTCATTAGAGGATTGATGGAATCAAAGCCTCCTAACAATAGCCATCAAGGTTTTTGGTCATAGCTCAAAACTTAACCATATTGGGGCTTGCAAACATCGAGTTTGGGCCGATAAGAACCAATCAATTGGAAATAATAAAGGGAATGAGATGAAGGGGAAAAAGAGAAATCTCAATATAACCAATGTCTCAGATGAATTAAAATTAGGGTTTTAAATATCATCAACACCATTCATCCATTTTGGTGGATTTGGTTTTTCAACCTATCAACACCTAAGATCCAATGAGGTTGAGGAATTTGTCCCAAAGTAACACTCAAGTGTCTCTAAATCAGAACCAATCACAAAAAATAATAAAATATAATTAATAAAAACAATATTTAAATGATTAATAAAAAGGAAATAATTGGTAAAACACACAAAGCATATTAAAACACCAAATAAAAATCCCAAAAAAATATGAGAGGTCAAACATGAGCCAACAAGTGTCGACAATTTTTTTTAGAATTTTTAAAAGTCAGGAACTACTTTTAAAATATAAAGAAATAAGCAAAAATAAACCAAAATTTATAAAAAATAGTAAAAAAAAAAAATTAGGTCACCAATATTTGTCAAAAGGTCATTCGATCCTTCCATATTTTTTTCCAAGAATTTTCAAAAGACTAAAAAGTATTTTTAAACAATTAAAACAAATCAAAAGATGAGAAAAATCATAAAAATACCAAATCATAAAATAAAATTATGAAAAAAATAAAAAACAGAAGGAGAAAAATCAAAAGTATTTTTGGTAATTTTTTCATAATTTTTGAATCAAAAATGATTTTTTTAATGAATTTTTAAAGTTTAAAACAAATAAAACAAAAAATCAGAAAGTAAAATAAAGCAAAAAAAAAAAGGACCATCTGATCAATGTCAAAACGCGTTAGTAAGCAAATTTAAGGGACCTGACGCGCTGTGCATGTTATGGACCTCAATGAATGTCACACAAAATCATTAATTTAAAATATAAATCAACAAAAATGAGGCGCGTTGGATCTGACTCCAATTTTAATGTGGTGGCAATCTGGATGGCTCAGAGACACGGATGCTTAATGAACATGATTCAATGCATGCACACCATAGCCAAAAGATTCAAACCAATTATATTAAAACGCTTGGCTGTATATCATTGGTTGAAGAAGGACACGTAGGTCGTCTTCAACCTCCAGCCTCCTGGAACTAGGGCAAAACTCATATTCACAAATATGTAATTGTACGCGTTCATAGTGGTACCATTAGATGCGTCTACTTGAGATGATCATAACCATATTCTTGTGAAATATTTATATTAACTACAACACACTCTATTTGGAAAAAACCAGAGAGTTTTGAAAACTTTGAATTCGAAAACAGATGCATCAAATGCATAAATTAATCAAAATTAAGTCAATAGAAAGTATCAGTGAACGACATAGACCATTCTAGTAATTTGAGTTAGAAGATTTGGTGCTTTAAACTACCTTAACAAAGTCTGAAGGAATTGCTCTGAAACTCGACTTAGCTAGTACAATTTAGTGATTGGAAAACATGCACAAATTTGGTGATTAGAAGTCACATTATGGAAATTGAAATATGACTGCCATAAGAAACTTTCGTTCTAAGGTACCAACTTTGAATCCATGGTGCACACAATTCAGGAGGCTTTAAGACATGATTCTTGAAGCACTTGAAAGACCTTCTCACAATATTTGAAATGTGACAAGAAAGTTTGTATTTGGTGATTTGAGCTAAAAGTTATGATCATTTGAATTCATGAAAAACACACGAATTCTCATACTTAGAAAAATTACAAGCCCTATAATTTCTTACAAACTTACAAGCCCTTTCACTCAAAGCACAAACTGATAGCAATAAGCAAATGAAGTTACAGGGACATGATAAACTCCTCCATGATTTACCGGGGAATGTCATACATACTTCGCTCGGTAATACAATGCCACATCATCTATACTTCAACTAGGGATGCCAAATTTACTTCACTAGGGAAAACAATGCCACGTCGTTGGGGGGAGTCCAAATACATTCTTAGTACCCAGAATAGCGGTTGTACAAACCTTTCTAATGATGATCAAAGGAACTTCATATGGATATTAACCTTAAAGAGAAACATCATCATTGATTCATCTGAGGAATTAAGAAGTTACCACCATAGGAAGAAGTCAACATTATGGGGATTTTAAGTCAAACTCAACACTTGGCGAGAGAAAACCGAAAAAGTTGACAGCTATCTCAGAAAATATATTACCCTTGTCTAGCTTCTCAAGGAGCACACAACAAAAATAATATTATAACTAGAGGGAGCAATGCTCTTCAAGAGATTCTACATCACTTCTCAACACATTAAAGGAGAAATAATCCAAAAATTAAGCAAACGCTACATAACTTAACGATCTCTGCTTGATCACAACCTTGCTGGAGAAGAGGAATCACACTCTTTCGGAGAGATCCACATCAAGACTTAACTAGGGAACATGGGAGAGAGGTATCAAAATACACAAACCCAACATCATGTAACAACTCGGGGAAATCCAACTATCCACAAAACAAAAATAGAGAGACTATACGCAGATCAACAAGAGTAACCAGAGAATACTTCTTGGAGGAAACTTTTCAAGACTTCAGAGTTCGTTTATCCTCAGAATCACTACTTTTGTCCCCTTTGATTTACAGAATCGAAGTAAAAAGTAATTTTCAAATTCTTTTCAAAAACATGTTTTTATTTCTTTAATTCTTTTTGTTTTGAAAATTACTATCAATAATAAATGAAATTTTTGTAGACAAAAAAATAAGAACTTTAAAGAAATTAATAAAGGCTAAAATTTTATTAATAGAATGGTAGTCCAAAAATGGCGTGACTCCATAGATGATTACAAAGTTTTGGAAAATGGTAAATATATGGAAAAGGTACATTGAAGCACAATGACCACTGTTCTCCCTAACAATTTTGAATTCGTGTGCATAGGCTTCCATTGAAGTGCGATGAGAATCCAACAATGTTGTTGCTTCACGGATCAAATCTTATCAGATGCAGTTACTTGCCAAGAAATCTCTAACTTTTTCCTAGGTTGACCTTGTGGGTTTTCAACCTACCGAGTAAATTTTATTCTGTTTACGTCTCTAACTTTTTCCTAGGCCGCCCTTTCGGGTTTTCAGCCTACTGAGACACTCATTTTTTCCTAAGCCGCCCTTTCGGGTTTTCAACTTAGCGAGTTGTTGTTTTATTTCTTTAGGTGAATTATTTCTTGACTGCATCAGCATTCACGGAACATGGGAAATCCTCACCATCCATAGTTTCAAGAATCAATGCACCGCCAGAGAAGGTTTTCATCACAACATATGGGCCTTCATAATTGGGAGTCCACTTGACCCTAAAATAAGCGTTAAAATACATGATCTTCTTGAGCACGAGGCCACCTTCTCTAAATTCACGAGGCTTGACTTTCTTATCAAAAGTTTTCTTCATTCTTTTCTAGTATAACTGACCATGACACAAGGCCGCCATCCTCTTTTCTTCAATTAAATTCAACTGGTCAAACTTGTTCTGGACACATTCAGCCACTGTCAACTTGATTTCCATTATCACATGGAAAGAGGGAATTTTCACTTTAATAGGGAGCAATGCTTCCATGCCATACATAAGAGAAAATAGGGTTTCCCCTATTGAAGTGCGGACGGATGTATGATACCCATGTAAAGCAAAAGGAAGCATCTCATGCCAATCCTTATAGGTGTTGTACCCCAATTTTCTCCGTAAGATTCCTCTATCATCACATATCAACTCAATCATATCAAGATCACACTAGGGTTTGGTTCTCCTCCCTATCTTTAGGTTTGCTCATGAGGAATCACCAAGAACCTTGATTTGTATATTGTGATTATATTTTTTTTTATTGATTAACTTTTAAACTAACAAATGCAATGGATGTTTTCTCTAGTTGATGATACTACAGGTGAGAGCACAACACATTTCATCAGGTTGATCTATAGGTTCATGAGTTTATTTCCATGCCTTCTTCAACAAAGCTTCATTGAGATTCAAGCTTCATGACTGAAGATGATTTAAAGTAATATCATGAAAAGGTCTACTATGATTCATTATGCCTCAATTTGTCAAAGAAAGTCAAAAGATGCAAGAGTTAATTGAAGAAGTTTGACCTAATTGGACACGTTCTTGATTTCTTGATCACAAGTGCATAACTCTCTCAATTCTTAACATTTGGAAGTGGTTTTTGGTGCTATGGTTTCTTATTATCATCCTCAACAACTTATATTCACATGGAAAACGTTATTGTGCAAGAAAGATTGTCAAAATTGAAAAAGGTTTCCAAGTCATTTTGGTGCTTGAGGAGCTAGGGTTTTGAACTTCTAAGGGCTATTTCTTGTTCATATTTTGAGATTTTTGGGTGATTCCAAAGTTATGCTTCTCCTTAAAGGGTTATCAACTAATCACTTCAATAGTTTTAAGAAAATTTAGTGTGGAAGATGTCTAATGATGAAGAAATATTATATGTCCTCTAGATAGGCCATCAAATTCCTTTCTGAGATTTCAAAAGATGATAACTTGGTCAATTTTCATCTCCCTGAGCCCATTATTTTTCCACAATGATCTTAAGGATGTGAACTTCAAATCTTTGTTTATGTGTAAAGCTTGAAAATGAGTGGAGGATGCCTTAAGAACTCAAAATATTATAGGTCACCTCATAAATTTTCACAAATTTTACAAGGCCATAACTTTGTCAATACTTGGTATTTTTGAGTGATTCAAGTTTCACAATGCTCTTTGCGAAGTCTACTTCAAGCTAGCATCTATGATCAAAGCTCAATTTTGGAGAAAGGCTTTGTTTGAAATCAAAACATTATAGGTCACTTTTGAAGAAAAACTTAGAATTTTTCTAAGTACAAAAAGTCAGCATCTTTTTCTCAACCTTGACTCATCACAACTTTTAGCTCAAACATCCATCTGATTCCATTCTTGGCATATTTCAAAGATTGTGACCTTATATTACAAATGCTTCAAGAATCATGCCCTAAGACTCCTTGAGCTGTGAACACCATGGATTCAAAGATGGTACCTTGAAACTGAAGTTTTCTCCAAAGTCAAATTTTGAAATTCACAATGTGGCTTCTAATCACCAATTTAGCATGCGTTTTTTTATTTAAACATGCTTAACCAAGTTCCCAAAGTTGATTTAAGGATCAAAACATAAGAATTAACTGAGTTTTGAACAAAATCAAGTCACACTTTTCTCATTTTCGAGCTTTCTTTGTTTTCTCTCCAAACTTCACTTTTGCTTCTAATTATTTTCACCATTCACTCTCCTATAAATAGAGGGACATATTGCATTCATTTTCTCAAGCTTGAATTTCAAGAATCACCCTGCCAAACTCTCTCCTTAACCCACTTTTCTGTAACTTCGAATTTGGTTTTACAGCCTTCCTCAATCCATTTTCTTTGCTTATTATTCATCCTTGAACTTCACTGAAGCTAACAGAAGAAGAACCAAGCCCTAAAGCATCCTAAATCATGCTAGCCAAGTCATGTTTCAGAGCTCTGAATTTGAACTTCAATAGGTAGATTCCTTCATCAATTCTCTCAAAATTTGTTACTACAATGAAGCTTTCATCATTCTGATACTAGTCGCAACATTTGTTTTCAACTGGAATTGAGTTTTGGCCATGAATTTTCAAATCTCTATTTAAATTTTTCCTTCTGGTTTTTTGCAAATCGACTGAGTTACACCTTAAATAAATTTTTCATGAGGGTACGATTATCTTCGTCTTGATGAGACGAAGCGAATGGCATATGTCTGAGCTCCTGATTTTATAGTATGAGAGACCCGCAATTCGCGTGACTAGAGGTTAAAGATGACCAACGTGTCATCTCTCAACCAATGATAATGCACCACTTGTTTTTTTTCAAAAATCTGATTTAATAATAAATCCAATGTTTTATTCAATAACGACCATGATATGCACAACGCGTCAGATCCCTTGGATCTAATTACTAACGAGTTTTGACATTCATCCAATGGTCTATATCTTTTTATTTTATTTTTATTTTCTGATTTTTATGTTTTAATTGATTTAAACTTCAAAAAATCATAGAAAATTCATTTTTGACTCATAAATTATAAATATATTCACAAAAATATTTTCAAATATTCACTTTCAATTTTTATTTTATCATGATTTTATTTTCAAATTTGATATTTTTTATAATTTTTTCTTTGTTTTAACTTGTTTTTAATTATTTAAAACTACTTTTTGATATTTTCAAATTCTAAATTTTTTTATAAAAATCATTTCCCTTATTTCTGACTTTCTGAAATTTTTCTAGAATTTTATCTTGACTTCTACTATTTTTGATCTTTTATTCACTTACTTAAGTGATTTTAATTGGTTTAAAAGTACTTTTCTGTTATAAAAAATTACCAAAAAATTTATAAAAATATTTGAGATCCTTTCTGATTTTTCTATGGTCTCTTTAAATTTTTCTTTGATACTTTGAATATGGTTTGATATTTTGCCTTTTATTTTCATTTTAAAAACAATTTAAAAATAATTTTTCCTTTTTATCTTATTCATTAAATACAATTTATTTTTAATATATTCTGGCTATGTGTTTATTGATCATGAACTTTACGAACATCATTGGATCTTGAGTATTGAGTTTAACTCCACTAAAATGGATGGATTATTTTAATGATAGTTTGATTAAATTTTTGATTCAAATGTATCCCCTCCCTCTTCATCTTATCCCTTTCTTATTGTGTTACATGTTATTAGAGGATGATCTACATAACGTCTCTCCAAACATATGGCACATAGATTGCTATTGACCGACCTCAAAATAGGTGTGACTTCTATATAAGTCTACTTACGATTGCTTAACATAGCGCTAAATTTTGTCTCGACTTGAGAAATGATCATTCATGGCCCAAACCTAAGTTTGCAAGCCCGAGTATGTTTAACTCGAAACCTTTGATCCAATAACCTTGAGGTTCATTGTTAGGAGGCTTTGGTCTTATCAATCCTCCAAAGAACCTTCATAAATTTTAGTCTAAGTAAGTCATTTAAACATCGTTGATCATTTGTTGTTGCCTTGAGATTTTTAAATGAATGATATACTTGACAAAAAGAAAATGAAACTTGTTGTTGAGAGGCTTTGATTTTATCAATCTTCTAATGAGTTTTCAAAAGCAAGATTCAAGATGGTCATTCAACTAACCTCTAATTTATAACTCACTAACAATTGACATTTATCTTTATGTCATTTTTATTTTCTCACTTGACATTTTCATTTTCTTTTTGAAGATACCTAATAACCAACTTGAACAATAAAAAAATTTAATGTTACTTGGACTATTTGGTTACTATCCTTGGCATTTTGGAGTATGGACTTCTTGAACTTAGTATTAGAGACCTTGACCTACCTTGAGACCTTGTGGCTTCTATTATAACTTTGTTTGGAGTTCTTGGGGTTTACCCCAAGCCATTTGGTTGTTTTATTTCTTTGTGTGCATGTTATTCTGATTATATGTTTTGTCTGTGATTCGCAACTCATCTGTATACAACCGTTACTCTGGCCAATTTTTGTGAATACTTAATGTATTTGAAGTTTGGTTTTTCTTAACAGGTTTATTATCTTAGCTTGTTTGGTGTCAATCCAAAGGATATGAATTCTACATTGACTCATTATGTCAAGTGTTGTCTTCTTATTGGTTAGACGGTTCTTTTCCCTAGCTTTTACCTTATGCTTTAAGATAGTCCCTTCATCTTCTCCCATCTTCTTTAATTTCAAAAATCTCCTCCCTCCTTTTGAAAACACTTCTTGTTTTTTTTTTAAATTGAACCGCTTTTACAATAAACTTCGACTTAGGTCCATGCATCTTCAAAAATATTTTCTTAATCAAATTTTAAAAAACTTAATCATACTTTGACATTTTTGTGAGAAGACTAAAAGTCAATCAATCTCATTCAAACCATTTTGCCACTTTGGCTTTTTACCTAAAAACTTTTCTCAAAATATTAGACTCTTGTCAATCTTTATAGTGATGCGAGCTACTATACTTTTATGATATATAGTGAAGTGAGATATTTTTCACTTGGGTGTTGAGCGAGGCTTTGTTGATTTTAAAATTTAAGCCGTATCCTCTACTTTGAGATGAGAAAAATTCTCCTTTCTCATAATCGTGGGTAGTAAGTATGTTCTTCCACTCGGATAAGATGATGATGTCTTGTCTCTTAAAATTAACCAACACACATGTGTTTTAAATTTTTTAAAGGTGAACTACGAGTGCCATGATCCCCTATTGCACAGAAGGTGGTACTTAGGCACTAAAGGTTCACAACCGCGGCGGGTACAAAAATTCTAAAAAATATTTCTTTTCTCACCTCTACCATCTATTTTTTGTATACAACACTTATATCCAAAATACACAAATTTACAAAGAGGTTCCTACCGAGTACCGTAGATGTTTAGGATGCTAATACCTTCCCTTTGCATAACCAACCCCCGAACATAGATTCTCTCCCCCTCTTTTTGGGTTATTCTCTCTTTTCCCATTCCTTTGGAAACAATAAAGCACAGTGGCGATTTTTATTTTGATCTGTGCGAGTTAAGTCAATCCAATGGCTTAGTCTCAAACTTCTATCGCTACAGAAAAAAATAGCGACTTCACTGGGGAAAGATCAACCAATTGCTGGTCCATCCCTAAGTGGGTTGAGCCTATCTTTGTTTATTTGTGTATGTGCTATTACTTGTTGTATATCATGTGTTGTATATATGTTTATATGGATTTTTCTGGTTTTCAGGGTGCTTGGTGATTTCTCATAAGTCCTCTACCCATATTTAGGCAAACTTAAGATAGGACGGGTGGTATAATCATGTTAACTTTGAGGGAGTAATCCCAAAAAAGGAGATATGAGATCCCCCACTCAGTGGAGACCCATTTGAATGTAGCATCGTTTACCGAGTAATCAGGAAGACATGTTGCTTTCGACCTGGGAACCTGCTAAAACTGAGGACCATAAAACCTTTAACCCATCTTGGCCTTTTAGGTGTAGTGCGAAAACTATGATGGAGTAATTCGGAAATGGTTGTCACGCGAGACTACACTGAGACGAGTCTTTCCTGAGAATATTACTAATTACTGAGTTAACCGGGACGTTGGCAATATCCAAAGGAAGGATGTAGACTCTGTTAGAACCTTGTTCGGCAGGTGATAAACTATTAGACCATACCTTGTGGGTAGTACCTTTGACTTCATACCCGTGTCGTCGAACCTATGAACCCCCCATGTTTATATCGTGTGTGATTGTTGCATCATGCATCCATGATCACACTTTAAAAAAAACTTGTTTCAAGGGACTTAAAGTTGACTTTTTGTAAATATCTCAGGTACCTTTTGACCATGGATTCTGGAAAAAGAAAGACTTGGAAGTACAGTTTCAAGGATCCTAAGATAGATGAATTGATGAGTCTGATTCTCGAGATCGAGAGTTCTATAGATTTTCAGAAGAAGTATGGATCTATCGTGTCTCTCATGAAGCTCAGGATGAAGGAGGGTATTCTCTCGACCTTGTTCCAGTTCTATGATCTGATGTATCAATGTTTCACTTTCCCTGATTATCAGTTGATGCCTACATTGGAGGAGTACTCTTACCTACTAGGTTTACCTGTTACTGGCCGTGTTCCTTTCACCGGTTTGGAGGGGGAGCCAAAATCTCATGTGATTGCTGCTATGGTTTATTTGGGAAAGTATGAGATTGAGGCCCATATGAATACCAAAGGAGGAATCAGAGGATTACCCGCTCAGTTTTTATTGGAGAAAGCTCGCTACTTTGCTAGGATGAAGAGTACAATTACTTTTTAGGCTATCTTTGCTCTACTTGCCTATGGGCTGTTCTTATTTCCGAACATCGACAACTTTGTGGATATCAATGCCATCAGGATCTTTTTGATAGGGAATCTAGTTCCTACATTATTAGGATATTCCTATTACTCCATTCATCTTAGGGATTCTTATCATGGAGGGATGATCATTTTCTGCACACCTTTGTTGTATCAGTGGTTTATTTCTCACTTACCTCAGTCTGATGCTTTCTGGGATGTTAAGAAGGAACCTCGTTGGGCTCCGAAGATTATGGCCCTTACTCATTCAGATATTGTTTGGTATCGTAAAGCTTACCATGACGTGGAGATTATTGATAGTTGTGGTAGTTCCCCAATGTACCTTTTCTTGGTACAAAGGGAAGAATTAACTACAATCTCGTTCTTGTACGACGCCAGCTTGGATATCTAGTGAGAGATAAGCCAACTAGTATTCATCTGAGTGGTTTATTTATCAAAGAGGGAAAGGATCATAAGAAAGCTAAGGAGGAGATTGCAAAGGCTTGGTGCCATATTCATAGGAAGAGTATAAAGGACTTGGGGCCTAGAGGAGCTGTTTCTTCGGAGCCTTATCTCTAGTGGGTACAGGCAAGGGAAATTCAGTTGAAGATGCCATATTCCCGCGAAGAACCTATGCCTGATATGTTTGTGAAGACAACTCCTACCCTTTTAGATGATATGGAAGAGCTTTAACTTGCCCTAGTTAGGATGCAGCAGGAGAAGGAGGCCTGGAAGAATAAGTGTCAGACTTTGGAAACGTCCTTTCGGGCATATTTGAAAGAGAAGGATGACCTAATTGAGATTATTGAAAGTCGTGTTGTAGAGTTGATGGAGAAGAAAGAGGATTTATTTTCCTCTAAATCTCGATCAGGACTTAGTCATTCATTTCCCGAATCTAGTGATTGGAAAGGGGTTACTGACAGGTATGCGGAAGAGAACAAGCAATTGAAGGCTCATATTGCAAGACTCACAGGAAAGCGTCAGTGTGTGGAGGGATCTTCATCAGCTCTGCCTTCTTAAGATTTTAGATACTACCTTTTCTTGTACTTGGGATTGTTGAAACTTGTACTAAAAAGTTGTAATCCATTTTGAAGTTATTACAATGAGATTTTCAGTATTTCAAAATGTGTTAGTACTTTAATATTTGCAAATTGTCTATAATTCTGAGTCAATTGAAATAATAATAATAATAAAATAAATCACGTGAATTGCATGTCATGCATCATCTTGTACATATTTCTTGCATTTATGTTCATACCCAAGTGTCTTACTGATAGTCTCTACTTTGTTCAGTATGTTGTCTCATCGGTACAATACTTGGGCTAATTCCAGGAAGAAGATGGAGAATCTTGAATAAGATAATCATGAGCTACGCGAAGAAATTACTTCTTTGAAGGCCGATATGGCCAATATGATTACTTTGATGGAATCACTGGTGGCTTCTCAGAATCAGCCACCACTTGCTCAACTACAACAAATAACAATTGCTTCTGAAGGTCCATCAATTCCCATTTATGTTACCCCATTTACTGTTGCATAGAATCGTATGCCTCAGGGTTACCCATGGGGGATGCCTCAAAATTTCATGCCAGAAGGGTATAATCTTAATGCTCAAGTCGCTCCAGTTGTTCAAGCTTCTGCTACTTCTACACCTCATGTGGTGCATGTTACCCCTGCTGCTAGAAATGAGATCCACTATACCGCACCTCCTTCGGTGAATGTTATGCCGTTTGTTAATGATGAAGTTTATCATCTTGTTCCTCCATTGAGTGAAAGTATGGGTTTCTATGACCGGTTGGATGACTTTCAAGACCAGTTCAATGAGATGCAGAAGGAAATAAGGCCATTCGAGGAAAATAATTGTTTGGACAGAACGTCACTGAACTCTGCCTAGTTCCCAATGTAAAAGCGCTAACAAAGTTTAAAGTGCCAGAATTTGATAGGTAGAAGGGAAACTCTTGCCCTCGTGAGCACCTAGTGATGTATATCAGAAAGATGTCTACCTGTGCTGATGATCAGCGTTTACTCATTCATTTCTTCCAAGATAGTTTAACTAGTGCTGCTCTGAAGTGGTATATGAGTCTGGACAGTGGTAGTATTTGTACCTTCAATGATTTAGGAGAAGCATTTATCAAACAATATAAGTACAATACATTCATGGCACCTGATCGTGACCAGTTAAGGGCAATAGCTCAGAGAGACAAGGAGTGGTTCAAAGAATATGCGTAACATTGGCGCGATATATCTACCTAGGTGGTGCCACCTATGGGAGAACAAGAAATGACCAAGGTCTTCCTGAAAACCCTTGGATCATTTTATTGAGAAAGGATGGTCGCCAGTGCGCCGAGTGATTTTACCGAAATGGTAAGCATGGGTGTTTTGGAAGAACCTGTTAGAGAAGGGCGCTTGACAAAAGATGAATGGACAAAGAAGTCATCATACGCGTTATCTCAAAAGAAAGAAAGAGAAATGAATGTTGTTATTGGGGAGAGGAAGATTAGGCCACCTAGAAGACATAATCGATACCACCAACATGTTACTTTTGTGGCTTCAGTTGTTAATGTAGCTCCAACCACTGTTACCTATCAGAGACCATCCCCTCATGGAAATCAAGGGAAAAGTCAGAAGAGAGAGGATTTTGACTCTATTCCAATGGGCTATGTAGAGTTACTTTCGGCTTTGATTCAGAAGAAGTTGGTTCAGACCAGGCTGCCCCCTACTATAACATCACCTTTACCCTGATATTATAAGGCAGACCAGACGTGTGCTTTTCATCAGGGAGCACCAGGGCACAGTATTGAGAATTGTTATCCTTTGAAATATGAAGTACAAAAGATGATGAGATTTGACTTCTTATCCATTAAAGATGTTGGCCCTAACATGATAGATAATCCTTTGCCAAAACATGGAGGAGAAAATGTTGTAAACATGGTTGCTGGTTGTCCAGGGGACTTCCGGATTTTTGATATCAACTTGGTTAGAGGAGATTTGGTAAAGATGCATGCTAACCTCTGAGAGTTTAATTACTATACGCACGACCATGCTGGTTGTGGTATTTGCAGTACAGATGTCTAGGGATATGATAAGATAAAAGCTGATCTTCAGGAAATGATGGACAAAGACCTCATTCATATAATCAGGCCTAGGGAAGAGTACGAAGAAGACATGAAGATGGTCTTTGGATGTACTGGAGAATTACGGATTTTTGACGTAAAGTATATGAATGATGATTTGGTGTAGTTGCACGCTACCTTCTGTCACATGGATGGTCAAGAAGAACACCATTATGGGTCTTGCTTGATCTGCTGCAGAGATTCTTGTGGTTTTTCCATAGTGATAAAGGGTGTTCAGTTGTTATTGGACAATGGTACTATCAAAGTCTCAGGAAATTGAGATGATTACTATGGGATTAACGTGATTGAACATTGCTCGGCCAAGACTGTGTTTGATGATGAGTATGTTTCTGCTGATGAATTCTTTCCTCAGATGAACATATGTTCTCTAGAAATGATGATGTGATGTCTAAGTATTCTAAAGTAGGGGTGAATGTTATTGGGCCTTGTTTTGGTGTTCCCGCCCCTATAGAGATTGAGTACCATAGCAAGCCAACTGTTGCTCCAATGGTGATTTGCTTGTCGGGTCATGTTCCTTACGAATCAAACAAAGTCGTGCCATATAAATACAACACTACAATCCTAGAGGATGGTGTGGAAGTTCCCATCCAACCTTTGTCTGATGTCAAGAATATTATTGAAGCCATCCAGGTGACCCACAGTGGTCGTGTTTTCGCACCTATCACTTGAGGGAATGTTAATGCTGATAAAAAGGTTGTCGAAAGTGTTGAACCTAAGAAAGCAGTGGGGGAATCTAGTGGTACTACTCAAGAAAAATATACCGACGGTATATTGAAGATTATCAAGATGAGCGACTACGGGATCATAGATCAATTGTTGAAGACATCATCAAAGATATCCATTCTAGCCTTGCTAATGAACTCTTCTGGCCACAGGGAATCTTTGATGAGAGTATTGGATCAAGCTTTCATGGAAAGTGATATGCCTTTGGACCAATTCAGTAGTGTTGTAGGGAATATTACATCCTGTAATAACCTGAGTTTCTATGATGACGAGCTGCCCGATGAAGGAAGGAATCATAACTTGGCTCTCCATATCTCCATGAATTGTAAGAACGATTCATTATCCAATATGCTGATTGAAAATGGGTCCACTTTAAATGTCATACCGAGGAGCAAGCTCATGAAGTTGAAATACCAAGGAACTCCCATGCTCCCGAGTGGCATAATTGTGAAAGCTTTTGATGTATCGAGAAAGTTTGTCATCGAGGAAGTAGATTTGCCTATTCACATAGGCCCGCACTTATTTCAGATTACTTTCCAGGTTATGGATATTGTTCCTGCTTATAGTTGTTTACTGGGACGACCATGGATCTGCGAGGCAGGGGTTGTCACTTCAACTTTGCACCAGAAGTTTAAGTTTGTTCGTGAAGGAAAGGTGGTTATCATAAATGGAGAACATGCATTGTTAATATCTCATTTGTCATCTTTCAGTGTCGTGGAAGCGGATGAAGCTGCTGTTGAAACTCAGTTCTAAGCTTTATCCATTGATAATGTAAGGGAAAATGAGAATTCTATAGTTCGTTTAAGGATGCTCAGTAGGTAGTGCATAATGGCCCTAGTAAAGTATGGGGACAGATTGTTAATCCACCTGTGAATAAGAATAGAGCTAGTTTAGGTTTCTTTGTGAAGAATAATAAAGGTGAGAATATGAAGCCGAAGTCTGCTTTGGGAAAATTTTAAGACATCTTTCACAGTGGAGGTTACCTTCATCCAGATGTTCCAAGGATTAATGTTATCCTGGAAAGTGAAATTGAGCAAGAGATGCCGAACTACGTGACACATGGAGTCAGAGTCCAAAACTGGTTCACTATTGATGTTCCCTCTTGCATTCATATCTCAAAGTAATTTGTTTTTGTTAGTCTTTTCAAAAATCTTTCACTCTGCCCAAGGTGAAAGTATTGATATTGTATGGGCATATCTGTTGCTTTGATCTTTAAAATCAATAATAAAAGTTGTCTTTGATTCCCAAATTGTGTCTCTATTTTCTGCTTTTTCTTGGAAAATGGTAATCATAAAAATCCTTTTAAAATAAATAATAACTGTAAATAAATCTACATAATCACTTGTTATATGTGACAGTTTCTAAAAGCAATCATAAATCATATGTGCAGATTAATTAAAAAACCCGTTGAGTACAATGACCCTACACCATCTCCCAACTTTGAATATCCTGCGTATATGGCCGAAGAAGAAGAATATGATGAAATCTAAGAAGAGGTTTCACTGTTGCTTGAGTGAGAGGAAAGTACCATTCATCCATATAAAGAGCTGTTAGAGACGATTAATTTGGGTTCAGAGGAAGATCCAAAAGAAGTCAAGATTGGAGTATTGCTTCATGGCAACGTGAAGAGAAGGTTGATTGAATTGTTGAAAGAATACGTGTATATATTTGCTTGGTCATACCAA
This sequence comes from Vicia faba, assembly GCA_948472305.1. Lineage (NCBI taxonomy): Eukaryota > Viridiplantae > Streptophyta > Magnoliopsida > Fabales > Fabaceae > Vicia > Vicia faba. Next base: position 1,278,359,397 of record OX451737.1, read on the forward strand.
GACATGTCGGGATTGGATACTGATATTGTGGAACATCATTTTCCGCTAAAGCCAGAATTCCCGCCAATCAAGCAGAAGTCGCGAAGAACTCACCCTGATATGGCAGTGAAAATTAAAGAAGAAGTTTTAAAGAAAATTAATGCTGGTTTTCTTATGACATTAGTGTACCCTCAGTGGATTTCCAATATTATCCCAGTAACAAAGAAAGACGAAAAAGTTTGCATGTGCGTGGATTATAGAGATTTAAACAAAGCTAGTCCAAAAGATGACTTTCCATTGCCACATATTGATATGTTGGTTGACAGTACTGCAAAATTCAAAGTATTCTCGTTCATGGATGGATTTTACGAATATAATCAAATTATAATGGCTCCTGAGGACATGGAAAAAACAATGATTATCACACCATGTGGAACATTCTGTTACAGAGTGATACCCTTCGGGTTGAAGAACGCTGGTGCAACATACCAGAGGGTTATAACAACCCTATTCCATGATCTGATGCACAAGGAAATTGAGGTATACGTTGATGATATGATTTCCAAATCCCAGATTGAAGAAGGGCATATAAAAGATTTATTGAAATTTTTTCAGCGTTTAAGGAAGTATCGTCTCCGCTTGAATCCATATAAATGCACCTTTGGTGTTCAATCAGGAAAATTGTTAGGTTTCATTGTCACCCAGAAAGGAATTGAAGTTGATCCTGATAAAGTCAAAGCAATTCAAGAAATGCCAATACCAAGAACTGAAAAGCAAGTTAGAGGATTTCTTGGGCGTTTGAATTACATTTCCAGATTTATTTCCCATATGACTGCAACGTGTGAACCGATCTTTAAGTTGTTAAAGAAAGATCAAGGTTGTGTGTGGATAGATGATTGCCAAAGGGAATTTGAAATTATTAAAGAGTATTTGCTAGAACCTCCTATCTTGCTCCCTCCTGTTGAAGGAAGACCATTGATTATGTATCTGACAGTGTTAGATAATTCTATGGGTTGTATTTTGGGACAACAAGATGAAACAGGGAAGAAGGAATATGCCATTTAATATCTCAGCAAGAAGTTTACTGACTATGAGTCGTGATATTCCATGTTGGAAAAAAACGTGTTGTGCTCTGGCCTGGGCGGAAAAACGGCTGCGGCAATATATGTTAAATTATACTACTTGGTTGATTTCCAAAACAGATCCAATTAAGTATATTTTTGAAAAGCCTGCTCTTACTGGAAGAATTGCCCGTTGGTAGATGCTGTTGTCTGAATATGATATTGAATACCATACTCAGAAGGCTACAAAAAGCAGTGTGTTAGTAGATTATCTTGCTCACAAACCGGTTAATGATTATCAGTCTGTTAAATATGATTTCACTGATGAGGATGTAATGTTTTTGAAAGTAAAAGATTATGATGAACCTTTTCCCGAGGAAGGTCCTGAACCTGAATCCCGATGGGGTATGGTGTTTAATGGAGCTATAAATGCTTATTGAAAAGTGATTGGTGTCGTGATTATCAGTCCCTATGGGTCACATATCCCTTTTACTGAAAGGTTGACCTTCGATTGTACCAATAACATGACAGAGTATGAAGCTTGTATCATGGGTCTCGAAGAGGCTATAGATCTCAGAATCAAAATTCTAGCTGTATATGGAGATCCAGTTTTGGTAATAAATCAGATTAAAGGAGAATGGGATACTCGTCACCCTGGCTTGATTCCCTATAAAGACTATGCTAGAATATTATTACCCTTCTTTAATAAAGTTGAATTCCATCATATTCCTAGAGATGAAAATCAATGGCAGATGCTTTGGCCACTCTGGCTTCTATGTATCAAGTGAATACTTAGAACTTTGTGCCTCGTATCACAATGCAACGTTTGGATAGACCGGCTCATGTGTTTATGGAAGAGGGAATGTCATATGAAAAACCTTTGTATTATGATATCAAACATTTCCTCCAAACTCAGGAATACCTGGCTGGTGCATCAAGCAAAGATAGAAAGACATTGAGAAGGTTCGTAGGTATCTTTTTCCTCAATGAATATGTGCTATACAAAAGAAATCACGACATGGTCTTGCTCAGATGCGTGGATAGACACGAAGCAGACATGTTGATGCATGAAATACATGAAGGTTCCTTTGGTACTCATGCCAATGGAAATTTGATGGCAAAGAAGATGCTTAGGGCAGGTTATTATTTGCTGACAATCTAACTGTTACAAATTTGCAAAGAAGTGCCATAAGAGCCAGATTTATGCTGACAAAATTCATGTTCCTCCGACACTTCTCAATGTTATTTCTTCCCCGTGGCATTTCTCCATGTGGGGTATTGACATGATTGGAATGATTGAACCCAAGGCGTCGAATGGAGATCATTTTATCTTGGTGGTAATTGACTAATTCACCAAATGGGTGGAAGCAGCTTCATATGCTAATGTTACTAAGCAGGTTGTAGTATGCTTTATCAAGAACAATCTTATATGTTGGTATGGTGTGCCAAGAAGGGTCATTACTGACAATGGCTAGAATCTGAATAACAAGATGATGACAGAACTTTGTGAAGAATTCAAGATTTTCCATCACAATTCATCTCCTCACAGGCCAAAGATGAATGGGGCTGTTGAAGCTGCCAATAAAAAAATTAAGAAGATCATCTAGAAAATGTTTGTTACCTATAAAGATTGGCATGAGATTCTCCCTTTTTCTTTGCATGGGTATCGTGCGTCCGTCTATAATTCAATAAGGGAAACCCCGTTCTCTCTTATGTATGGTACGAAAGCAGTGCTCCCTGTTGAGGTTGAGATTCCCTCTTTATGCATGATAATGGAAACTAAGTTGGTAGAGGCTGAATAGGTCTAACAGGTTTGACCAATTGAATTTAATTGAAGAAAAGAGAACGACGACCTTGTGTCATGGAAAGTTATACTAGAAGAGAATGAAGAAAGCTTTTGATAAGAAGGTCAAGCTTCATGAATTCAGAGAAGGCGACCTTGTGCTTAGGAAGATCATATCTTTAAACGCTGATTCTAGGGGAAAGTGGACTCCCAATTATGAAGGCCTATATATTGTAAAGAAAGCCTTCTCTGGTGATACATTGATTCTTGAAACTATGGATGGCGAGGAGTTCCCACGTCCTATGAATGCTGATGCAGTTAAGAAATACTTCGCCTAAAGAAATAAAAGATCAGCTCGCTAAGTCGAAAACCCGAAAGGGCGGATTAGGCAAAAAAGAGCATCTCGGTAGGCTGAAAACCCGAAAGGGCGGTCTAGGTAAAAGTAAGAGACATAAAAAGAATAAATTCTCCCGCTAGGTTGAAAACCCGCAAGGGCAGCCTATGCAAAAGTTAGGGATTTCTTGGCAAGTAACTGCGTCAGACAAGACTTGATCATTGAAGCAACAAATTTCTTGGATCCTCACCATACCTCAACAGAAGTCGCTGCTCAGGAATTCAAAGTTGTTATAAAGAATAATGGTTATTGTATTTCAATGTATCTTTTCCAATATATTACCATTTTCCAAACTTTGTGATCATCTATGGAGTCTCACCATTCGCAGACTACTATTCTATTAATAAAGTTTGAGCTTTTATCCAATTCTTTGCAATTCTTATTTTATTCTTCTTACAAAGAGTCCATTTATTATTGATGGTAATTTTCAAAATAAAGAGATTTAATAATAAAATTATTTTTGAAAATAATTTACAAATTACTTTTTACTTTAGATTTTGTGACTCAAGAAAAACAAAAATAGTGATTCCATTGATGGATAAACTCTGATTTTTTGGAAGTGGGTTTTCCCAGGAAAGTTCTCTCGGGTCGCTTTTACTGATATGCGCGTGATCTTCTTGTGTTTCTCAAATAGTTGGAGATGATACCAATTGATGTATAGTGCAGTTTTGGGGCTTGTTTCAGTTTTTCCTCCCAGTTGATAATTTTGGTTTTGGGTTTGCATGGTTTGAAACTTCTATCCCAGATTCCCCAGTGAGGCCTTCGCTTATATGACTGAAGTTCCTTCTCCAATTATGTGATGAGGTGGATTCATTCGCAAAACATCGCCCTTTTGCAGTATTGGAATTATTGTTGTTGTTTAGCAACTAGACAAGGGCAGTATCTTTTATAAGAAGTGTTGAAACATGTGTCAACTTTTTGGGTTTTCACCCGCCAAGTGCTGGGTTTGATTTAAAATCCCCATAGTTTTGATTTCTTGTTGTATTGTTTGAATTTTTAAATCCCTAAGTAAAGCTAAGATAATGTTTCTCTCTGAAAGTTATTATTCCCATGAGGTTTCATGATTTCTCCCCAGAGAAGTTTGGGTAATCCTCACTCTTAGTATTGAAGAATGTATTTTGGGCTCCTCTCGACGATGTGGTATTGTCCTCCCCAATAAAGACAGTACGAGATCCCCAACTGATATCTCGATGGCATGGTTTTCATCTACCCTAATAAAGTCAATATTATAATCTCTAGTGGAGGTCTAAACATTGACACATTGTTTTCTCCATTGAAGTCTGTGTGACATCCCCTAGTGAAGTCTGAAAGAGGATGTTATATCCATGTATCTGTACTGATTTGTGGTTTTTATTACTTTCAGATTATATTTCTTCCTAGAGGAGTTAGGCCTTGAAATAGGAATTTGTTTCCTCAGTTAGTGCTTACTTTCTTATGAAATTTTCCTCCTGGATGTGTTTTAGTCGAGTGTGTACTTTACCCAAACCGGTTTTACCTAGTGCTGTATGTCTTTTTTGTCAGCATATACATGATAACATTCATATGTTCATACATACATCAAGCATAGCTGAATTCAAAATTCATTGCTCATCTGCATTCATTAATATTTTGTTGGCATATTACCCTATTTTGCTGAGTTATGTTACTCTCTCTCCAATAGATTGTCGACTTTAAGAAGAAAGTGTATATTCTTTCCAATTTCCCCACTGAGTTATCCCTCGTGGAAGAATTTTGCTTTAAGCCTTCCGATTCAGTTCATTGCTCGATTAAATCCGTGTTTCCCTTTTGAGCTTATTTCTTATAAGGTACTATCTTAATTGACTGTTTCACTCCAGTTTATTTCTGATTTGAATCTGTGGTCCCCGAAAACATTATTATTATATTTTTTGTAGGCTTTAAGCCTGAATTTGAGAATGTGCATTTATTTTGGCATGAGAAGATGTTATCTCTTCAGTATGAGTATAATGAAACTTCACCAGAGAAGACATATTTCTTTGCCTGAAGAGTTTCTTATAACAGCAAGTGGCAGGTCTCTTTATTTGAGCAATCTGTACTTCCCCAGTAAGTCTGTTAGTTCCCCGAGAAGATTCTTTTGTACTCCAATGGATGGTAGTCTCGTCATTATGGGAGATAGTTCATTGTTGAGATTTTCACTCCAATGGATGGTAGTCTCGTCATTATGGGAGATAGTTCGTTATTGAGATTTTGTACTCCAATGGATGGTAGTCTCGTCATTATGGGAGATAGTTCGCTGTTGAGATTTTATACTCTAATGGATGGTAGTCTCGTCATTGTGGGAGATAGTTTGTTGTTGATATTTTGTACTCCAATGGATGGTAGTCTCGTCATTATGGGAGATAGTTTGTTGTTTAGATTTTATACTCTAATGGATGGTAGTCTCGTCATTATGGGTGATAGTTCGTTGTTGAGATTTTGTTACTCCTATGGATGGTAGTATCGTCATTATGGGAGATTGTTTATTGTTGATATTTTGTTACTCAAATGGATGGTACTCTCGACATTATGGGAGATAGTTAGTTGTTGAGATTTTGTTACTCCAATGGATGGTAGTCTCGTCATTATGGGAGATAGCTCGTTCTTGAGATTTGTTACTCCAATGGATGGTTGTCTCATCATTATGGGAGATAGTTCGTTGTTGAGATTTTTTTTTACTCCGATGGATGGTAGTCTCGTCATTATGGGAGATAGTTCGTCATTGAGACTCACTTTGCTCTGAAGAATTCATATGTTTCGAGTTATAAATACTGATGCTGGTCATTTGTGACTTACCCTAATATTGGTGTTTGCTGGTATTGTCCTACCACTTCTTTCTCCCTGTGGGTCGAAGTTACTTTTTTTGCTATCTTCTCAGTGAGTGGATAGTTTGCAGTTATCTGTCGATCACTATTATTCTTTATTTTCTCTCCTTAATATTTGAGTTGAGGTTACTTTGTGTCCTCCTTGGGGTTTACCCAAATAGAATCGAGTCTTCTATTCACCAGTGATTTATTTTCCTGGTCTAATTTTCTTTTGATCTTTTATTTTCTGTTTCCCAAGTGGTGTCCTATGTTACCTTTGGATTCGTTTGTTTGCATGCGCAATCATATGCATTGCATGGTATCTCAGGGCCAAAAATAGGGTTTGTTTTATATTTAAATATCTTCAATCGTGTCGACACGAAGATTTTAACCTTCGTATCTCCGGATAGAAGACACTTAAATAAGGGCAGCTGTTGTACCCCAATTTTGCCCCTAAGATTCCTCTATCATCTCATATCAACTCAATCATATCAAGATCACACTAGGGTTTAGTTCTCCTCCCTGTCTTTATGTTTGCTCACGAGGAATCACCAAGCACCTTGATTTGTATATTGTGATCATATTTGTTTAATAATGATTAACTTTTAAACTAACAAATGCAATGAATGTTTGCTCTAGTTCATGATACTACAAGTGAGGGAAAAACACATTTCATCAGGTTGATTTATAGGTTCATGAGTTTATTTCCATGCCTTCTTCAACAAAGCTTAATTGATATTGAAGCTTCATCATTGAAGATGCTTTAAAGTAATATCATGAGAAGGCTTACTATGATTCATCACGCCTCAATTTGTCAAAGAAAGTCAAAAGATGCAAGAGTTGATTGAAGAAGTTTGACCTAATTGGACAAGTTCTTGATTTCTTGATCACAAGTTTATAACTCTATCAGTTATTAACATTTGGAAGTGGTTTTTGGTTCTATGGTTTCTTATTATCATCCTCAACAACTTCTATTCACATGGAAAAAGTTATTGTGCAATAAAGATTGTCAAAATTGAAAAAGGATTCCAAGTCATTTTGGTGCTTGAGGAGCTAAGGTTTTGAACTTATAAGGGATATATCTTGTTAATTTTTTGAGATTTTTGGGTTATTCCAAAGGTATGCTTCTCCTTAAAGGGTTATAAACTAGTCACTTCAAGAGTTTCAAAAATTTTGTGTGTGGAAGATGTCTAATGATGAAGAAAGATTACATGTCCTCTAGACAGGTCATCAAATTCCCTTATGAGATTTCAAAAGATCATAACTTGGTCAATTTTTATCTACTTGAGCCCATTATTTTTCCAAAATTATCTTAAGGATGTTAACTTCAACTCTTCGTTTATGTGCAAAGCTTGAAAATGAGTGGAGGATGCCTTAAGAATCCAAAAGATTATAGGTCACCTCATGAATTTTCACAAAATTTACAAGGCCATAACTTTTTCAATACTTGGTATTTTTGAGTGATTCAAGTTTCACAATGCTCTTTGGGAAGTCTACTTCAAGCTAGCATCAATGATAAAAACTCAATTTTTAAGGAAGGCTTTGTTTGAAATCAAAACATTAGAGGTCACTTTTGAAGAAAAACTTAGAATTTTTCTAAGTACAAAAAATCAACATCTTTTTCTCAACTTTGACTCATCACAACTTTTAGCTCAAACATCCATCTGATTCTATTCTTGGCACATTGAAAAGATTGTGACCTTATCTTTCAAATGCTTCAAGAATCATGTCCTAAGACTCCTTGAGCCGTGAAGACCATGGATTCAAAGATGGTACCTTGAAACTGAAGTTTTCTCCAAAGTTAGAATTTGAAATTCACAATGTGGCTTCTAATCACCAATTTAGCACACATTTTTTATTTAAACATGCTTAACCAAGTTCCCAAAGTTGATTTAAGGATCAAAATGCAAGAATTAACTGAGTTTTAAACAAAATCAAGTCACACTTTTCTCATTTTTGAGCTTCCTTTATTTTCCCTCCAAACTTCACTTTTGCTTCTAATTCTTTTCACCATTCACTGTCCTATAAATAGAGGGACATATTGCATTCATTTTCTCAAGCTTGAATAGCCAGAATCACCCTTCTAAACTCTATCCTCAACCCACTTTTCTGCAACTTCAAATTTGGTTTTACAGCCTTCCTCAATCCATTTTCTTTGCTTATTCTTTATCCTTGAACTTCACTGAAGCTAACAAAAGAAGAACCAAGCCCTAAAGTATCCTAAATCGTGCTAGCCAAGTCAAGTTTTAGAGCTCTGAATTTGAACTTCAATAGGTAGATTCCTTCATTAATTCTCTCATAATTTGTTACTACAATGAAGCTTTCATCATTATGATACTAGTTGCAACATTTGTTTTCAATTGGAATTGAGTTTTGGCCATGAATTTTCAAATCCATATTCAAATTTTTCCTTTTGGTTTTTTGCAAATCGACTGAGCTACAACTTAAATAAATTTTTCGCAAGGGTACGATTGTCTTCGTCTTGATGAGACGAAGCGAATGACATATGTCTGAGCTCCTGATTTTACAGTATGGGAGACCTGCAATTCGCGTGGCTGGAGGTTGAAGATGACCAACATGTCCTCTCTCAACCAATGATAATGCGCCACTTGTTTTTTTTCAAAAATCTGATTTAACAATGGATCCAGTGTTTTATCCAATAAGGACCATGATATGCACATCACACCGGATCCCTTGGATCTGATTACTAATGTGTTTTGACATTCATCCAATGGTCTATATCTTTTTCTCTTATTTTTTATTTTCGTATTTTTATATTTTAATTGATTTAAACTTCAAAAAATCATAGAAAACTCAAAAATTATGAAAAAATTCACAAAGATATATTCAAATATCCTCTTTCTCATTTTAATTTTTTTATGATTTTATTTTCAGATTTTATATTTTTTATAATTTTTCCTTTGTTTTAACTTGTTTTTAATTATTTAAAATTATTTTTTGATATTTTAAATTCTAATTTTTTTTATAAAAATCATTTTCCTTATTTATAACTTTCTAAAAATTTTCTAAAATTTTATCTTGACTTCTACTATTTTTGATCTTTTTTTCACCTATTTGAGTGATTTTAATTAGTTTAAAATACTTTTCTGTTTTAAAAATTACTAAAAATTTTATAAAAATATTAGAGATCATTTATGATTTTTCTATGGTCTCTTTAAAATTTTATTTGATACTTTGAATATGGTCTGATATTTTTCCTTTTATTTTCATTTTAAAAACAATTTAAAAATAATTTTTCCTTTTTATCTTATTCATTAAATACAAATTATTTTTTAATATATTCTGGCTATTTGTTTGTTGATCATGAACTTCATTAACATCATTGGATCTGGAGTGTTGAGTTTAACTCCACTAAAATGGATGGTTGATTTTAATGATAGTTTGATTAAATTTTTGATTCAAATGTATCCCCTCCCTCTTCATCTTATCCCTTTCTCATTGTGTTACATGTTGTTAGAGGATGATCTACATATCGTCTCTCCAAACATATGGCACATAGATTTCTATTGACCGACCTCAAAATAGGTGTGACTTCTATATAAGTCAACTTACGATTGCTTAACATAACGCTAAATTTTGTCCTGATTCGAGAAATGATTATCTGTGGCCCAAACCTATGTTTGCAAGCCCAAGTATATTTAATTAGAAACTTTGATCCAATAAACTTAAGGATGATTTTTAGGAGGCTTTGGTCTTATCAATCCTACAATGAACCATCATAAATTTTAGTCTAAGTGAATCATTTAAACATCGTTGATCATTTGTTGTTGCCTCGAGATTTTGAAATGAATGATATACTTGACAAAAAGAAAATGAAACTTGTTGTTGAGAGGCTTTGATTTCATCAATCTTCTAATGAGTTTTCAAATGCAATATTCAAGATAGTCATTCAAATAACCTCTAATTTCTACCTCATTAACAATTGACTTTTATTTTTATGCTTTTACTTTATGATTTTACTTTAAGCACCATTTATCTTAGCATTTTCATTACATGCTATTTTCATTTTTGCTCACTTGAGCATTTATCTTTATGTCATTTTTATTTTTCTCACTTGAGCTTTTCATTTTGATTTTGAAGATACCTAATAACCAACTTGAACAACAAAAAACTTTAATGTTACTTGGACTATTTGGTTACTATCCTTGGAATTTTGGAGTATGGACTTCTTGGACTTAGGATTAGAGACCTTGACCTACCTTGAGACCTTGTGACTTCTATTGTAACTTTTTCTGGAGTTCTTGGGGTTTACCACAAGAAATTGGGTTATTTGTTTTATTTGTGTGCAGGTTATTCTGATTATATGTTTTGTCTGTGATTGGGAATTCATCTGTATACAACCGTTACTCTGCCTAATTTTTGTGAAGACTTAATGCATTTGAAGTTTGGTTTTTCTTAAGAGATTTATTATCTTTGTTTGTTTTGTTTCAATCCAAAGGATGTGAATTCTACATTGTCTCATTATGTTAAGTGTTGTCTTCTTGTTGGTTAGATGGTTCTTTTCCCTAGCTTTTATCTTATGCTTTAGGATAGTCCCTTCATCTCCTCCCATCTTCTTTAATTTCAAAAATCTTCTCCCTCCTTTTGAAAACTCTTCTTGTTTTTTTTAAAACTTGAACCACTTTCATAATAAACTTGGACTTAGGTCCATGCATCTTCAAAAATATTTTCTTAATCAAACTTTAAACAACTTAATCATATTTTGACATTTTTGTGAGAAGACTAAAAGTCAATCAATATCATTCAAACCATTTTTCCACTTTGGCTTTTTACCTTAAAACTTTTCTCAAAAGATTAGACTCTTGTCAATCCTTGTAGTAATGCGAGCTACTATACTTCTACGATATGTAGTGAAGTGAGATATTTTCCACTTGGGTGTTGAGCGAGGCTTTGTTGATTTTAAAATCCAAGCCATATCCTTCACTTTGAGATGACACAAATTCTCCTTTCTCATAATCGTGGGTAGTAAGTATGTTCTTCCACTCGGATAAGACGATGATGTCTTGTCTCTTAAAATTAACCAACACATACGTGTTTTAAATTTTTTAAAGGTGAACTACGAATACCCTGATGATCTATTGCACAAAAGGTGGTACGTAGGCACTAAAGATTCGCAACCGCGACGGGTGCAAAAATTGTAAAAAATATTTCTTTTCTCACCTCCACAATCTATTTTTTGTATACAACACTTATAGCCAAAATACACAAATTTACAAAGATGTTCCTACAGAGTACCGTAGATGTTTAGGGTGCTAATACCGTCCCTTTGCATAACCAACCCCCGAACTTAGATTCTCTCCCCCTCTTTTTGGGTTATTCGCTCTTTTCTCATTCCTTTGGAAACAATAAAATGCGGTGGCAATTTTTATTTTAATCAGCGTGAGTCAAGTCAATCCAATGGCTTAGTCTCAAAATTTCTACTACTACAATAGGTAACAACCATCTTCTGGATAATCTTCTTAATGTTCTTATTAGAAGCTTCAACAACCCCATTCATCTTAGGCCTGTAAGGAGACGAGTTGTGATGGACAATCTTGAATTCTTCACAAAGTTCCATCGTCATTTTATTGTTTAAATTTGAGCCGTTATCAGTGACAATCCTGCTTGGCACACCATATCGACAAATAAGGTTGTTCTTGATAAATCGTACTATCACCTGCTTGGTGACATTAGCATAAAAGGTTGCTTCCACCCATTTGGTGAAGTAGTCAATTGCCACCAAGATGAAGCAATGTCCATTTGAGGCATTGGGTTTAATCATCCTGATCATATCAATACCCCACATAGAGAAATACCGTGGGGAAGAAATAACATTGAGGAGAGTTGGAGGCACATGAATCTTGTCAGCATAATTTTGACACTTATGGAACTTGTTCGCAAATTTATAACACTCATTTTCCATTGTCAGCCAATAGTAACCTGCCCTAAGTATCTTCTTTGCCATCGAATGTCCATTGACATGGGTACCAAAGGAACTTTCATGGATCTCATGCATTAACATGTATCCTTCGTGTCTATTCACACATCTGAGCAAGACCATGTCATAATTTTTCTTGTACATCACATCTTCATTGAAGAAAAATCTACCTGCCAACCTTCTCAATGTCTTCTTATCTTTGTTGGACGCATCAAACAAATATTCTTGAGTTTGAAGGAAGTGCTTGATATCATAATACCAAGGTTTATCATCTGATGTCACCTCTGCAACAAACACATGAGTTGGTCTATAAAGACGCCGAATTGTAATCTGAGGTACATCGTTCCAAGCATTCACTTGGTACATAGAAGCCAAAATGGCTAAAGCATTTTCCATATGATTCTCGTCTCGGGGAATATGATGGAATTAAACTTCATTAAAGAAAGGTAGTAATCTTCTTGCATAGCCTTAAGTATATACTGACATCACAAGAAAACCGACATCAATCTATTTCAAGACCTCTTCTCTAATCTTTACTGCAATGTCAGGATACGTTCTTCACAACTTCTGCTTGATAGGCAGACATTCTGGCTTCAACGTGAAATGATGCTCTATAATATTGGTGTCCAACCCAGGCATGTCTTCATAAGACCAAGCAAAGATGTCCACATATTCCTTCAAAAGCTCAATCAACCCTTTCTTCATAACAAGATGAAGTAGTGCCCCATTCTTGACTTCTTTCAAATATTCCTATGAACCCAAGTTTATCGTCTCCAACGGCTGAATGGTATTCTCCTCGTGCTCAAGCAACCGAGAAACCTCTTCTGGAATTTCATCGAATTCTTCTTCTTCAGTCACATACAAAGGACACTCAAAGTTGGGAGAGGGTGTAGGGTCATTGTATTCAACAGGTTTTTTAATTAATCTACATATATGATTATGATTGATTTCAAAAATTGACAGATGTAATAAGTGATTATGCAGATTCAATTACAATTATTATTTATTTTGAAAGGTTTTTTCTGATTACCAATTTCCAAGAAAAACAGAAAACAAAAACACAATTGGAAATCAAAATAACTTTTATTAATGATTTGAAAATCCAAAACAAAAGATGCGCCCATACAATATCACTTTCACCTTGGGCAGAGTGAAAGGGTTTTTGAAAATACGATCAAAAAACAAATTACTTTGAAATATGCATGCAAGTAGGAATATCAACAGTGATCCAACTCTCGACCCTAACTCCATGAATCACAAAGCTTGTCATCTCTATTTCTGGCTCATCCTCAAGGATAGCATTGGCCTCTGGAGTAGTTGGATGGAGATATCCTGCACTACAGAAGATGTCTTGATATTTGCTAAAGGCAGACTTCGGCTTCATAACTTCATTCTTCAGGGAGAAACCCAAACCAGTCCTATTCTTGTTCACAGGTGGATCTGTAATATGTCCCTATACACTTCTAGGTCCTTTCTGTACTACCTGTTGCACATCTTTAAATGAGGTGATGGAATCTTTATTCTTTCTTATATTATCAATTCACAAAGCTTGGAACCGGATCCCAACAACGAATTCATCAACTTCTACAAAGCTAAAGGAAGACAAATGAGATATCAACGAAGCTTGCTCACCATTCACAATAACTTCCTTCCTTTCATGGACATATTTCAGCTTCTGATGCAGAGTTGATGTGACGGCCTCTGCTTCATGGATCCAACGTCGTCCCAATAAACAACTGTAAGCTGGGACAATATCCATAACCTGAAAAGTAATTGGAAACATGTGCAGACCTATGTGAATGGGTAAGCCACCTCTCCAATGACATATTTTCTTGAACCATCAAAAGCTTTTACTATAATGACACTTGGATGCATATGAGTTCCTTGGTACTTAAGCATCATGAGAGTGCTCCTCGGTATGACATTAAAAGAAGATCCATTGTCTATCAGCTGTTGTACCCCAAAATTTTCCATTTTCTTTTTAAACTTAATCTGCTTATACTTTGTCATCATATGCATACATTCATGCCATAAGCTTTATACTCCTGGAATCGAGGCATTTCTCTGCAAGAAAGAGTTGCAAAGACAACTTCTCCGTTAAGCAGCATTGTGAAGCAGAAATCAGGGTTTTCATGTTTAAATGTGTTCCACACGCGTTCCAAGTTATACAATAATTAAATAATCAAGTCATTATCATATTAAGTTCTGAAGCATTCCAACACGCTCCAAATTATGCAGAAAGTCAAGCATATCATTTGATTTGAGACAATGTAGACATAAATTTAGTACGATGCATTTCAAGCTCCGAAATTCACAACTCGAGATCATAAAATGGTTTGGAATTGATTATTCAGTCTTTAGAACTACCTTTAGGTCTTATTTATTTCATTTGTTCATGCCGAAGGCTATTTTCGTGAGGAATGTTTTCTAAAGTGCAAAATACTTGATATGCAATATACAATGGATTTACCATTTCTCTGGTTTTTGGATGCTTAAAAATTCATAACTTCTGACCGAAATATCATTTTTGAGTGCCACTAGGAGCATCTGAACCATCTTGTTATTTCCTCTGACTTTCATGTTCGGCTCAAAAGCCAATTCTTTGAGGAAGATCTCCGAATGCGCGAGTACTTTGAAGCTAAACAATGGAAGAATAGTGAAAATACTGTGCTAAACCATTATTTTCCGGATGTACAAAAATTTATAACTTCCACCTGGATTGATGTTTTTGAGTCGCTCTTTGGGAAAATAATTCAGCTTTATTTTATCTTCGATTTGTATGTTTGGGCTGAGAGGTGATTCTTTGTAGAAGATCTCTGAAAATGCGAATTACCAGTGTATTCTTACAATAAAGCAGAATTTTGGTTCACTGCTTCTTAATATTATAAAAATTGTATCTCTCTCTATTTTTATTGTATCGGGACGATTCTTGAAGCGTGAGTTTGCAAATGTTTTCTACTACAACTTTGATTCAGACCTCAAGTTCAAACGATATTCCGAAGGATTCCGTTTATGGTCCGTTTCGCAAGTGGTACAGTGAATTTAGCTGAAACTGCAAATAAATTTGTCTGAGACAGCATCTGAGCAACTTTGAAAATTCATAACTTCTTTGTTTTTTGTAGTATCACGTCCGTTCTTTCAGTATCGTGTCACAAATTTCGTCATCTTAATTTTTTCTTCAGGACTTGAGTCAAGATTTCGCATCGATGATGACTTGGCATTTTCTACTCACATTATGCGTTAAATTTGCTGACACTGTCAAAACAAGGCCCAATCCAAATTCAAATCCAATTTCCAATTGGAAGGGAGATATATTTCAAAAAAATCATATTTTCTCTCATAACTACACACACACTCCCAAAAACTTCACACAACTCTCTCTCTATTCTCTCAAGAAACAAACTCCATTTTTCTTCAACTTTTATCAAGAACATCAACAATCTTCTTCAAAGTGTCGAGATCCAAAATATCAAAAAACTCACAATAGCTTCTGATCTTACCGATTTATCAGAACCTACAAGGTGACCGGATGATGATCTATAGTTGGGTTGTGATTCCGAGGAGGAGAAAAGGGATTTGTACCTGCAAGGCACTCCGACGATCAAGTAAGAGTGGGAATAAAGAGGTAAAATCAAAGTGTTAAGGTATTAGTGGTGAATAGTGAATATTTGATACCCGGTCCTCACATGTGTGAGGGTTTATATAATGCCCCTGGCGCATGGCCATTGGTTCCTGATTTTACGCCTAGATATGTGGGTCCATAAAATCAAGTAATTGTTAGGACTTGGTCAAACCAGGCAGATGGGCCCGTAGCTAGTCGTTGGTTCTAAGGAGGAGGAAAGTTACGGGCATCTCTCTAGTCGGTTCCTAGTGGCCTGGATGACTTTTATGTCAGGCAGGCTGAGAGGTGCTTGTCGATCATCCTAGGCCAGTGCCGGCATGGGAGGGAAAAGGGTCGATATTGCCCGACAGAGAGCGGGCAGTTTGGGTCATGGACGGGAGGGCCATACCAAAAGAAAGGGTTAGACTAGGCCCATTCAAATTGTCGGGCCAGTCTAGAACAATATCCCCTCAAGTTGTTGCTTATAGGTATATGAGTGATGACTTTAACACCTGCTCGTGGAACGGGGCGTATCTTACGGGGGAAATGAGTGCTGCCCATTGCACCTTTCTCACGGGGATATGAGGAGTTGGTCGTTAGGAGCCTTGAACTTGAAGAGGTAGTGTGTTTCTGGTAGCATTCTGGCGAAGCAGCACAATGATGGCCTAGGGGCTAGGTTGTAATGATGACGGCCCTAGGGTTTCCCAGGCGCGTGTCTGGAAAACACGAATGTCCTCAGCTATAAATACAAGAGGATAAGGGAGTTTATTGTTTTTCGTCTTCTCTCTCTACTGTTCATAATAGCTCGACCATGGACCACCGTTGTTTCTTGGGATTTGTCGCTCGCTGTTGCTACTTCCAACCTTTCTTCTTCCATTAACTAGTAAGTTTTCAGTTTTCCACTGTCGTTTGCTTCCAGTAGTTCATATTTTCGCCATTTTCTTTATGAGATGCATGCAGATAGGGTTTAGTGTTTCATCTATTAGAACGCTGTTTGGGAGTGTTGGTGGTAGGCGGCGTTTCTGTAGTTTAGAATCGTCGGAGTCACCGTGGAATCTCCCCAGGAACTCCGTGATGTGTCATAGATGTTCCCTTAGGGCCTAGGGCTTTTTCTGTAACTTCTGCCCGTTTATGCACCTTAGTGAGGGTTTTGGTCGAGGAAACAATCCTTGTTTCCCAGCGCCCTTTCGCTTGATTAGCGGTGGAAGGGTGGTTCTGGCATTGATGTCGAACTCATCTTTATCCTCTTCTTTTCAGGTACTATGACCGACAATTCCCGGGTTGATCTCTTGAGCGTGTCTTCACATTCTTCGAGAAGTTCTTCAGACGAGACGAGTAGCTCGTCGAGTATTCTGGAGATTTCTAGGGACGCGCATAATCAACCGGAGCAACAAGCGGAGGGAGGTGATGTGGAGATGACTTCCACAGATCAAGGTTGCTTGTTTCCCCCCAGGGATGAGGAGGATCCATGGTCTTGGGTTGCGAATAATCCCTGGGAGTGGCCATCATATTTCTTTGAGCATCGGAAGGATGTTTTTATAGAGGTGTATACTCACAAGGAGGGGAACCAAGGAGAGTGGTCGCTATACATCCCCGGGAAAGAGAGCAGAATCTGCTCGAAATACGATAGGAGGCGGATTCCCATGTATGAAATTAAATTTCAGGAGATGGGTCTTTGGCTCCCTTTCTCGGATTTTGAGGTGGTCGTATTTAGGCACCTGCGCATGGCTCTTTCCCAACTGCACCTAAATGACATTCCATTCATGTGAGCGTTCAAGATAGTTTGCAATTAATTGAAGATATGGGCCACCATTCCTTTGTTATTCTACTGCTTCCATCTCCAGAGGAGCAAGGTCGACGGGAAATAGGGATGGGTTTCCCTGAACAAGGTAACGAGAAGCTGTTTAAAGCTTATTTGGAGTCTGTTTGTCACTTCAAAGACAAATACATATTGGTGCATCCTTCTTTGAGCAAGGTGATGTTGAACGTCTTTAGGACCATACCAACGTATAACGAGGATGGTACTCCCCGTCTGAATGGGCTAGGAGACCCCATTCTAAAACTGGTTTACAAGTTCCCGTTCTAGTTGATGAGGAAGCATTTTGATAATGAATTTGGCTCCTATGTCTGGAGAGAGGGGGAGCTCGGAGCCGAGGACCTGGAAAGCTTCGCTATCTTGACTTTATTCATGGCTCAGATCCCTTGCATTCAGCGAGTCGGTAGGGGAGGCAGGTCGATGATTGACAAGAAAGGGGAGCCTGTATACGAACTGAGCCTCATAATCGTCAAAGAGCTCCTCGGGAGCGAGGACCCCGCTAAATACTTGGGTATTTATGTTTTAAACAGTAGTATATGGTCGTCATTTATTTTTATTTGTTTTGTAGATAGCATGAATCCTGCCCAGGAGCGTATATCCAAGACTCTTGCTGCTAGAGCAAGGAAGGCTCAAAAGTATGCACAGACTGGCTCAGGGGTTGCTCCTACCTCGGGGTCGGGCGACTCGTCTTCGACCCAAAGTACGATCGCTCTTTCTCCTGCCGTCGTTTCCTCGTAAGAAAAGAGGTCGCTTCCCGAGGGAAGCATCGACCTGACTGGGGAAAATGGGAAGGGGACATACGACCTCCCCCCTTGCTGGCTGGAGAAGGCTTTCTTCGAGGGTGCAACTCTCCGTCTTCCCCGGGCCGAATCCCTTCATCTCGAGGGATTGGGCCGCCCAAAGAAGAGGGCGATGCTGGCGCAAGATGCCGGTGGTTTGATGCGGATCCTGGAGATGGCCGTCGCCTATACCGAGGGAAGTTCCTCCCAAGAGGCCCAGCTACAGAATCTTCGGACCAAGCTGGCTACGAGCGAGAAGGCCCGAATCAAGGAAGAAAAGGCCCAGAAGCTGTCTGACGGAGAATCAGGGAGGTTCTCTGAGGAACGCATGGTCCTCTTGCTCGAGAAGAACGAACCTGAGGAAAAGTTGGTGGCCTTGACTTATGAGGTTACGCTTGCTGAAGACGAGCCGAAGCACACCAAATATTTGAAGACTCAAATTGAGCTTGTTGCCCATTTTCAACTGGCGGTGGAGGACGCCCAGGCTACTTCCGAGAGGAGCTTTGAAAATGCTGTAAAGCATATGCACGTGTTGAACCTCCGGTGTCGAACTCAACACTTTGGAAATGGAGGTCAACTATTATGTGGTCGCCGGTAAGATTCTGGTCCCCGACTATCTCAAGAAGTTCGTCGCTCAGCCAGCCGGGGGTCCTGCCCAATTGTCGCATGTCGCTGAAGAGGAAGCGGAAGGATGCTTGTTCTATTTATTCCGGCCTGCATTCTGTATTGTTGTATTTTTGTTTATTCGGGCTTTTTCCCGTTTATGTGATTCTCAAACAAGTGTGGTCTCTGGCCACAAATTTATTCTTTTTTTTTGGATGGGGTGTTGAAAGCCTCTTTGTTGTAATATTCTCACACTAACAGGCCAAGTTGTCATTTCTTTTAGTTTTCCGGACATGATGGTTGTTTGTTTCAAACATTTAACTTATGTTGTTTGCATGTTTGTTGATAAACTCGCCAGTTTAAGACATTTTTTATTTTGCTAAGAGTTTATAGTGGGGATTTTCTCATTTAGATCGTATGTTTGTCAGTGTGGAGAAATTGATCAAACAACCCGGGGTATACTAGGCATGGGCCGGAACTCAAGTCTCATTTTGAGGGACTTGGGTTCGGCAATGTGAACTTCCCATCACGAGTCAGGTGTTCTACTGTCGTGGCACGAGGACTATGGAGCTCGATCGAGTTATCCATGTCGGACTGAAGGTGCACTCGTTATAAGAGCGAAGCTTCGCCCCTTATGAATATTTTGGGTGTTATGCTTATGCCTAGGCATGCACGCGTGGTCAGGCCTGAGTGACTTTGTCTTGTCGACCAAACTCGCTAACTGCTCAGTGTTTTTAACTGTAATATTGTTTTAGCTTTTCAGTGTTCCATGATCGAACAAGTTGTTCCCCTTGTAGGTTTTCCAAGTAGTACGCTCCAGTCCCCGTTTTCATGTAGACGCGGTAAGGACCTTCCCTGTTTGCAGCGATCTTGCCCTTGCAAGATTCTTTGCGATTTCTCCTCAAGACAAGGTTGTCGACCTCGAACTCTTGTTGTATGATTTTAGCATTGTAGCACATGGTTATTTTTTGTTTGAGCGAGGCCTCTCTCAGAGCCGCTCATGTTCTGATTTCTTCTACTAGATCTAGTTCCTCTCGAAGGGCGATGTCGTTCATGTCCTTGTCTGGAGGAGTCTTGTTTTGTTTGTAAGCTTCTTCGATCTCCACGGGAATGACGACCTATGTTCCGTAAGCTAGTCGGAAAGGGGTTTCCTCAGTTGACAAATGTGCAGTTGTTCAGTATCCCCAGAGTACACTGTGTAACTCTTCGACCCATCTTTTCTTGGTTTTGTCTAACCTTCGCTTGAGGCCCTTGAGTATTACTCTGTTCGTGGATTCGGCTTTGCCGTTCGTCTGGGGATGCTCGACAGAGGCGAAGTGATGGGTGTGGTCTGTGAACTAGCTCCCATTATTGGTGACTACCAATTTGGGGATGCCGAACTGGGCGAGAATGTTTCTTTTGTAGAAGCGAATGACATTTTGGGAGGTAATTTTGGCCTAAGCATCGGCTTCTATCCATTTGATGAAGTAGTCGACCGCTACAATCAAATATTTTTTCTGATTGGTTCTGACCACGAATAGACCGAGGAGATCCAATCCCCACCAGGCGAAGAGATAGGTAGAGGAGAGGGATTTAAGCTCGTTAGGAGGAGATAAATGCATGTCTCTGCATCGTTGGCATTTGTCCCATTTTTTCACGTGCTCTTTCACGTTGTGCTGCATGGTGGGCCAATAATATCCTGCTCGCAAAGCTTTTTTTGTGAGGGATCTTCTGCCCAGGTGCTAGCCGTTGATACCTTTGTGGATTTCGAGCAAGACACGATCCCCACCGCTTCAGTCGACGCACTTGAGAAGGGGAATGGAAAATCCTCTCCTGTAAAGTTTTCCCTCGACTAAAACATACGAGCAAGCTCTTCGACTAACAAGGGACGCTTCCTCTGGGTCATTGGGAGTTTTCCCTTTGTGAGGTAATCTTGTACGGGGGTCATCCAGCAATCGCTATCCCCGATGGCGAACCCTTCTAAGGTAGAGTATGGCTTATGGGTGCTTGGTCGAGGAAGTATTTCCTGTATCACCGACTTATTCCCTCCTTTCTTCTTCGTGCTTTCCAGCTTAGATAGGATATCTGCTCGAGCGTTATGCTCACAGGGAACATGCTACACGTCCACAAATTTAAATTTCTTTTTCCAGTCTTGGACTAGGGCCTAATATTCATCGAGTTGGTTACTTTCTACCTGATATTCGCCTCGGACTTGAGAAGCAACCAACTGAGAGTCGGTGAAGATCTTTACTTCCTCGGCTCCCAGATATTAAGCCAGTCGTAAGCCCGCGAGGAATGCCTTGTATTCGGCCTAATTGTTAGAGGTCGAAAAAGATAAATTGAGGGAGACCTCGATTAGGATTCCTTCCTTGTTTTCCAATATGATTCCAGTGTCGCTTCCAGTTAAACCGGAGGCGCCATCGACAAAGATCGTCTAGCGGCACGATTCGTCTGGATATATGGGAGAGGTCATTTCAACTACGAAGTCGGCTAAGGCCTGAGCCTTAAGGTATTTCCTGCTCTCGCATTAGATATCAAATTCTGAGAGCTCTAAGGACCATTTTAACATTTTGTCGACCATGTTTGGCCTTCCGAGCAACTGCTTTATTGGATGATCCATTCAGACAACTATGGTGTGGGCCAGGAAGTAGTGTCAGAGTCTCCTCACTGCATTAACAAGGGCTAGAGCTACCTTTTTTATTTGTTTATATCTCGCCTCTGGACCACGCAGGGCCTTTCTCGTGAAGAAAATTGGCTTCTGTGCCTCTGGAGTTTCTCTAATCAGTGTCGCGCTTATCGCCTCGGAGGCGACGACCAGATAGAGGTAGAGGACCTCATCTTTCTCGGGCCGAGAAAGGATGGGTGGCTGCGATAGTGCTTGTTTTAAATGAATGAGGGCTCACTCATATTCTGGCGTCCATTCGAAGGCAGCTTGCTTGCATAGGAGTTTGAACAAGGGAAGCGCATGCTGGGCGGATTTCGCCATGAATTGAGAGAGAGAAGTGAGCATGCCAATCAAGATTTGGATGAACTTTTTTGAGGTGGGCGTTGGAAATCCAAGGAACTTTCCTGCCCTTATGCCGAAGTTACATTTTTTCGGGTTGAATCTCATCCGGCACTTTTGAGCCTGCTCGAACACTTTCTTTAAGTGGGCGGCATGGTCGAGCTCCTCGGTGTACTTGACGATCATGTCGTCCATATAGACTTCGAGCATGTCTCCTATCTCGTTGCGAAAAACTTTGTTTATCATGCGCTGATACGTAGCACCCACATTTTTCAGGCCGAAAGGAATTACATTATAGTAATACTCGCCTGATTCAGTCATGAAAGTGGTGTATTTTTTGTCCTTTTTCGCCATTGGGATCTGGTTATAACCAAAGTACGTGTCCATAAATGATAGTAATTTGAAATTGGCCGAGTTTTCGACTAGTTTGTCAATATTGAGGAGGGGATAAGCGTCTTTCGGGAAAGCCTGATTGAGATCAGTATAATCAATACATATGCTCCATTTTCCATTAGATTTTTTTACAAGAAACTACATTTGAGAGCCATGTTGTGTACTTGGATTCATAAATAAAACATGCCTCTAGGAGGTCTTTTACATCTAGTTCTGTAGCCTTCGCTTTCTCATAAGACTATTTTTTTCTGCGCTGCGTGACCGCCTTGAGGGCAGGATCTATAGTCAAGTGATGGCATACAACTTCTAGATCTAATCCGGGCATCTCGGCCGCACTCCAGGCGAACAAATCAACATTTTCTCTTAGGCAAGCTTTAATAAGTGGAGGTCCGACCCAATCTTTACTCCTATGGTGGGATCTTCTCCGAGGGGAACTAGCTCGAAGTCGCCGTCCGGGATTGCTCGTGTGTGACTCAAGAGTTCATCACGATCTGCAGAGGGGGCCGAACCTTCGCCTTCGACCATGGGCTCCTTTACCTTCCTTCTTTGTTTGACATGATCTTCCTTGGAGAAGCGGTTGTCGAGGTCAATAGTGTCGACCCTCAGTAGTGGCTTGACATCCTCGGAGATGAAGGGCAGTGTGGCTCTGGTGGTCGTTCGAGGTTGAACGTTGATGGAACTGAGGCCCTTGGTTGAAGCTTTAAAACACCTTATTGCTACTTGGATGTCCCCGTAGAGGGTGGTGACCAAGCCTTCAACGGTGTAGTACTTCATTTTGAGATGCATGGTGGAGGGAACTGTGATGAGTTCGACGAGAGTGGGTCTCCCGAAGATTCACTAGTAGAGAGACGGGCAATCAACCACTAGGAATTTGGTCTTGATGGCTATGGATGTTACCCCTCTTCTGAAGGTGACTATCAGCTCGACATATCCCCAGGGTTTCGTACTGGCTCCATTGAAGCCCTAGAGATCTGATCCCACGTATGAGGTCATATGGATTTCCCTCAGCTGCAAAGTGGTGAACAGTTGGGCGTACGTGATGTCCACCGAGCTTCCTTGATCGACCTATATGCGTCACACATTGAAATTCGCCATGCGAGCTCTCACGAGTAGTGGGATTGTCGAATTTAGGGCTCCACCCAGTAGTTCCTCCCTGTAGAAGGCGAGGGGATGAGAGCCTTCTCAGAATTTGTCGAGCTTGGCGTCCATGTCCGAGTTGGCTTTGATGAGGTGGCAAATCTCCTCTTTACCGACGCAACCATGTGCCTGTTAAATCCCCCACCAGAGATGACCATGGCTGTGGAGAAAGATTCCCAAGGACTGTGGGAGGAGAAGTACAGGGGGACGTTCTCCATGTCTGGGTATAGAAATATTCCGGTCATGAGATTCTCATGGAGACCAGAATAGCGTCAATGTCGGGGGACTTTTTCCTTTCCTCGATGTTTTTGGTTTCTGGTGCTTCTTCGCGAGCGCCCTCCTTCTTTTTGTATTGTTTGAGGTGCCCGTCTTTAATCAGTATTTTGATTTCATCCTTGAGATGAATGCAATCTTCGGTGTCATGCCCGTTACTTTTGTGGAACCTACAATATTTGCTCTTATCATTTCCCGATTTTTATGGTGTTTGTCGGGGAAGGCGCACCTGACCTTCTTAAATTCAGAATTGGTACATTCAGATAGAATACGCTCCCTTGAGGAAGTCAGAGGGGTGTAGTCGTGGAAACGACCAGCTGGCCCCTTGTAGTCCTTGGAATCTCAGGATTTGTCTTCCCATTTCTTTTCTCCTCGACGGGATGTCGATGGCTCATCATTCCTCGGGGAGTTGGCACTCTCTTCGTGCCTCGATTCCTTGGCGCTGTTGGCGGCTTCCATCTTCTCGTACTAGATGTATGCCTGGGCCTTGAGGAGGAGGGAGTAGAGCATGGCCAGTGTCTCAATGCCCACAGCTTTGGCAAAGTCATTGCAGGGATAAAGCCCGTGCTTAAGGAGATACTTCTTTATGTTGTAGGTCGTTGAGACCTTGACTGCTTCCTTGTTGAAGCATTAAATGTATGCCCGTAGAGACTT
Source organism: Vicia faba (assembly GCA_948472305.1). Taxonomy (NCBI): domain Eukaryota; kingdom Viridiplantae; phylum Streptophyta; class Magnoliopsida; order Fabales; family Fabaceae; genus Vicia; species Vicia faba. The sequence goes on from OX451737.1 coordinate 1,278,383,589, forward strand.
GTCTCTGCTCTGGATGATTGCTTTGAGCGAAGCCTCCGACTTCGGGTGTTGACGGGAGGCGGTGAATTGTCTCTAAAATATCCTCCAGAGCTATTTCAAAGAGGTAATGGATTCATCGGGGAGGCTCTTGTACCAAGATATCTCCCCCTTCCTGAGGGTGGTTGGGAAAAATTTGTATTTGATGGCCCCTCTGACTCCTCGGTAGTCGAGGAGAGCGTCAATGTTCTCGATGTGTTTGTTGGGGTCCGTAGTTCTGCCATAGGTTCCCAATGGAGGTGGCTTCTCCAGGTCAACATGGAGTGGGGCTTCTATAATTCCCCTCAATAGCAGGCCACAAGGCTCGTTATCCTCACTATCCATGGGGGACGGAGAAGGGGAGCGATAGTTTCGACGCTGTTGATCATCACTGTCTCGTCGAGGGGAGGGGCTCCTCCGTTTTTGTCTTGGTTCCATGAAGGCAATCGAGTGAAGTTGATTTAATGGTCGTCTTTCATCTTCTTGGATGAAGGGGAGTCTTGATCTTTCGCAGGAGGTGTACAGTTGCGTTTCTTGAAGAAAGAAACATTGCGCCTCTCCTTTCTTGGTGGAAGGCCACACCTAGTTGGTGATATACTGGGGGAGTTTCGTCGTTCGATTCTCTAAGGAGGAGATCTTGATCGCCTATTCTCCCAGGCCCCTATCCTTTGATTCTGTTGTAGGATGAGGGTGTTGGTCTAATTGATAGCACCGAGAAAAGATGAGAGGGATGTGAACTGGTTGCATGATTTCTGGCAGTTTCTCGGTGAGATTCTTAGGGCATGCCTTATCCAAGAATTGGTCGTTGGTGCGTCTGGCGTCAGTTGAATCTGGAGACGCAATCTGTCTGTCTCGGAAACCCAGGTTATCCTCGAGGTGGGGATGCTCCTGAATTCTGTCGGTTTTGTGAGCAGGGGAAAGAATAGCCTTTCCGATCAGATGGAGGTCATCATGGTCGGCCCTGATTTGTGAAAAGAATCTTCAAAATTTGCTTTGATCTTTGAGTTTCGAGGAAAGAAAGACGGGGAGAGCCTTTTCCCACAGACGGCGCCATTGATCTTATCGGTTGATCAGAACCTGCAAGGTGGCCGGATGAGGATCTGTAGTCGGGCTGTGATGTCTAGGAGGAGTAAAGGGGGTTGTACCTGCAATGCACTTTAAAGATCAAGTAAGAGTGGGAACAAGGAGATACAAGAAAAGTGTTAAGGTATTCATGGTGAATAGTAAATAATCGATACCTGGCCCTCACATGTGTGAGGGTTTATATAATTCACCTAGCGCATGACCATTGGTTCCTAATTTTATGCCTGGATACGCGGGTCCATAAAATCAGGTAACTTTCAGGACTTGGTCAAACCGGGAAGATATGCCCGTAACTAGTCGTTGGTTCCGAGGAGGAGCCAAGTTACAGGTATCTCTCTGGTTAGTTCCTGGTGGCCTGCACGACTTTGATGTCGGGCAGACTGATAGGTGCTTGTTGATCATCCTAGGACAGTTCCGGCTTGGGAGGGAAAAGGGTCGATATTTCCCGACGGAGAGCGGGAGGTTCAGGTCATTGACTTGCGGGCCATACCGAAAGAAAGGGTTAGACTGGGCCCATTCTAGCCGTCAGGCCAGTCCAGAACAACTTCAAATCTTCTTCTCTTCTCTTCCTTTCACCACCGGACCACCACCGACCTCCTTCCTCCCTTGCTGCCGGTCCACCCCCTAAGCTCCCTACCGTCGCCAGAAATCCGACCATTCCTCCGTCCAACCGCCGCGAGCTCGCGACTAGTCCTCCCTCCTCTGATCTTGATTATGAGCGACATCTCCTTCATCTTCTCCGATTCGCTTTTGTTCGGTAATTTCACATAATCTCTTGCAATTATTTCCTTGTTACATATTTGATTATGTGATTTGAGATAATTTGAATTGAATTATTGAACTATACTTGTTTGTTAAGATCAATTTGAGTTGGCATAATGTGAATTGAATTGTGGAAGTTACTTGAGATATTTGATTCTTGATTTTGTGATGATGTTGAAATCCACAATTGGTTGAGAAATTACATAATCGATATAGATCTTGATTTTTATTCGGTAAACTGATGTTGATTTTTAAACACTAAATTTTGGGTTTATGTAACGATTATGGAATTTTGATGATATTTAATTTGTAATTCATGAGTTAATACAACTTTTCAAATCAATTTGTTGAGGAATTCGATTTTTCGACATTAAAACTTTAAATTCGATAAGTTGCATTAACGCTTGATTTGTGTTGTTTTGACTTGAATTATGTGGACTTTAATTGTTTCAAAGTGTTTACAATTTCCATGTGACAATACTTGAATCAGTAGATGCTTTTCATCCATTGATGATGTTTGAATATGATTTCGGTTAATTCTGGTTCAAGTATGTGTTGCTGCCCAGAAATTCTAAGTGCCTTTCAAATGGCTTCTTAATTGTTGTTTAATGCATATTCATGCTTCCTTGTGCGTTTGGGGACTATTACGGTTGAATATTACCGTTTTTGGGTGTGACTTTTTGTGGAATTCATAAATAAATGGTGTTGCTTCCCCAGAATGGTAAATTTATCTCGTAATGTGATTTAATTCGTGGTGTACACTTTTGTGAGCTTCTTGGTAAGTTTGGTAGCTAACGGTGTTGTTTTTGAGCTGTTTTAGACCGACTTTTTGCGCACTTATGTTTATGGTGAAATGTTGCCCGGAGTTTTCTTTTGTGCTTCCAATATGTGTTTGATTTCTATTTCTTCATGATTTAATCATATATTGAATTATGTTGAGTATGCATAACTCTGATTGCACTTTCTTGTTACCTATAATGTGTTTGTTGACTTGTGTGATGTACTTTGTAAGAGCTTTCAATCATGTAACTAAAGTGTTGGTTATTTGATTGAAAAACATTTGATTTATGGATTCGCGTTTGATGTTCTTCATTATTGATTCTTGTGCTATGAGAAATATACATTGCTTGCATTTTTGTCTGGTTGTGATCTTTTATACAGGTGTATTGTTTGTGATATGGACGTGTCCGATGCACATCTCATATGTGATTATTTTCACATTGCCGATACTTTGATGCATACACTGAATGCTTGACCACTGACTATCTTTCTTGTTGATGCTATCTTGCACGAAGTTTTCAGGAGTATTTCTTCTTTTTCTTGCTTGTTACGAACCCTTGTTCGTTTGGTATTACACTATACTGCTTTAATTTTCGCATTATTACTGCTTTCCTTGCCATGAGAAGTAGGATAGAGATGCATGTTCTAAGAATCCCTTTTAGGCAATTATGGTTTATTTAAAGATGTGTTTAACACAATTATGTTTGTGTTTGCAAAAGACCTCCAAAAGGAGAAATGTTTGTGTTTGTTTAAAGACCTACCTCTAAGTAGGAATTCCACATTTACATCTATGCCAAAGACCTTGATGAATGCTCCTCATTCCTGATTCCCTATTAATAAGTCCTCAAAGAAGGCAAGTTGAGAGGGTTCACAATAAACCCCCATAATTTCTAGTATGTGTCATCCTTAGCTCGCATTGTATGCCGATTCTTTAGACTGTACTTCTTCTTGTATTGAGTCGGTCGAGTGGAAAAGGGTTCTATAACCAAACCCCCACACTTTGTCTTGAGCTCGCGTGGGGAGACGTTGTTGCTTCGTGCTTATTCGTATTATCTTCTATCTCTTGCCTCGATTCTTGATATCCCAATTAGGTGCTTAGTCGCTTTGGACATTCACTTCCCCCTCTGATTACTTCTTGCCTCGATGATACGATACCTTGGTTAAGAGTAGCTTTTATGTCCCCTTCTTTCCTAGTTGCCGAGATATCTATGGTCAAGAACTTCCCCCCTTTTAACTACCCCGATTATTGATATCTTGGTTAGACCTTTTGACTTGAGTTAGTGTGCACTACTCATGCATTGTGTGTGCTCTCTTTGTTAGAGCTAGTTGATTGTGCATGTGCTTATGCTTCTCTTTAAACACTCACCCGGATTTCATTCATTGGCGAATTCAACCTTCACCCGGTTTTCTTTCGCTTGAAAGGTTCGCCTTCACCCGACGTTCTTTCATTTGTGAGATGTGCCTTCACCCGACACTCTTTCGTTTGACTTACGCCTTCACCCGACGTTCTCCCTTAGGCTTGCTTTATTCGATTTCGATTCAAGTTAGACATTAAGTTGTGAACCATGCATACTAATTTAGTTAGAGGTTCCCCTTTTACCTTTGACCTTAGGTCCATCATTGTATAATAACATTAGGGATAGATTTAGATAGTCTCCCTTAGTTGTTTTCCTTTCTTTTTTTGCATCCTTGCATAAAACTAAAACTTATTTTTCTTGGAAATCTAAAAAACACTTAATAACTAAATATACGAGCCGTATGCAATTGAGTCTTGTGGGTGTTATACCCCAATTTCCCCCCTAAGATATCTCATCATCTCATATTATTAATACATCAAGATCACACATAAGGGTTGGTTCTCCCTTTCTACTTCATCCTATATTTAAGTTTTCTCTTGAGGGATCACCAAGAACCTTGAGTTGTGTATCTTGAACATGTGTTTTTTAGTTGGATTAACTTTTAACTAACATCAAAATATGTATATATGTTTCCTTGAATGTTCATATTGTAGGTGATGACACAATTGCATCCATCTCACCAACTAACCTAGGATTTGAGGGTTGGTTCTCAGTCAAATGGTTCTTCAATGGATTGCAAGAGCTTAAGCTTCAACGCTATGCCTATGATATCAAAGATTTTGGTTAAAATAAGTCTCTCACCTTATTTAGCCCAAATTTTCTTCAAAATTGGTGGTGGTTTAATACGGTGGGAGAACTGACTTGTTTTTGCATTTTATCACAAATGTTACGGATAGCAAGAGTCGTCACTGACTTTTCTTTTATCCAATAAGAAAAGGGTAAAAAGAACAGGAAAGACCTTGATAGATTTTGAGTTCGGGGGGTAGGTTATGAAAAGAGAAGATGTTAGCACCCTTTTCATCTATAGTTATCTACGTGCTCTTAATCTCTTAGCTCTCTTTGAAAATTTTCTTTGCGTGTGTGTTTGAAAATATTTTGATAATTTGCCAATGTATGGAAAACTTTGTAATGAATCTTGTATCGGTCCTCAAGAGTGTATACAAAGCATTTATTTGAAAATATTTTAAAAGTGTGATGAGAAATGTTTTGTTTTTATGAGCAAGCGATTAAAAGTTCTACCCACTCAAGGTCGTTCTTGTACTTTTCCTTCTCCTTTAGATAGTGCTATCCGTACCATTAGTTAGTAGAAATCCCTATCTTTAGATGTGAAGGGGCAGGCGAAGGGTCATCGTACGATCATCGAAGATAACTCGTAAGGATGCTTTAGAAATTTTCGTAAGGGACTAGATCATTTATCGAAAGGCAACGTCGAAAGGATCACCGAGGGACTATGATCTTTTTTTCTAGGGACTTTGCTAAATTATCCTTACTTTCAAGGGACATGATCGTTTTATTCCGAAGGCAACAAGAGAGGCTATCCTAGAGGTGCAAGTGTGCAAATGTGTTCAATTCCGTTATTTATCTTTAGATTTAGGGTTTTCAATCGTTTGGTTTTTGTCTTTCCATGTAAACCCTAGTTACTAAGTGTAATACGGTAGGAGAACTGACTTGGGATGTTCTGCGTTTGATTGCAAATGTTGCGGTTAGCAAGAGTCGCCACCGACTTTTCTTTTATCCAAAAGTAAAGGTGGAAAAGAACAGGAAAGACCTTTGAGATTATTTCTTGAGTTCGGGGGGTAGATTATGAAAAGGGAAGGTGTTAGCACCCTTTTCATCTATAGTTATCTATGGGCTCTTAGTTGCTTTCTACATCACTTGCTTTTGTTTGAAAATGTGCTTTGTGGTGGTTTTGAGAGTATTTTGAAAAGGCGCTTTCGTTTAGGAAAACTTTGTAATATTTATCGTTTGTAAGAACGTACACAAAGTGTTAAACTTTTAAAAATATTTCATGTTTGGAAAGTGTTTTTGAAAGTGTTAGGTGTTTGTTTTGAAAATGAGCAAGGATGTTTATTTTGAAAGTGAGCAAGCAACTAGCAACAATCTACCTACTCAAAAGTCTTTTATTCATTTCTTCCTTTCCTTTGATATTGCTATCTTACCATTTATTTGGTAAGAAGCCTTATCTTTGGATGTATAGGGACGGGCGTGGGTCATCGTATAGTTATGATAGCAATGTTATGAGATATCTTAGCGTTTTTCTTTGAGGGACTAAGATCATTTTGAAAGACAACATTTGTAGCATCATCGAGGGACTATGATCTTGTATTTTTGATTTGTTTTTTCTAAGACATCTCACATGCATAATATGACCATTTTTATAAGGCAACAAGTGGAATTACCCTAAGGGTGTAAGTGTGAAAGTGTGTTTGATTTACATGCATTGTTTATCTTGAATTAGGGTTTACTAATTGTTGATTTTATCTTTCCATAAAAATCCTAATTACTATCATTTATATTGAAAGCGATAAATTGCGGAAATGAAAATTACTACGCTATTACATGATTAGGGGAGGGGTATACAAATTCACAAATGGGGATTGCAAGAAAATTAAACCTAATTATCTATTACAATCATATTGAATATTATACAAGAATTGAAAATATAATGTACAAGAAGATAAATGGAAAAGAAATGATTTTTGTTTGGTTTTAATGAAAGGGATTAGTTTTGACCTAATTAAGAAAAATTATTAATTAAAAATTAAACAAATTTAAACTTAAACTAATTAAGAAAGGAATTAAGTTTGAAACATTTTTTAGGGTTTTTTTTTTTGTGAAAAAGGTTTAAACTTATTGAAAATAAAATGGTAATTAATTAATTTAAAGAAACTTAAGTTCTAAATTATTTTTTAATTAAGAAAAAGAAAATAACTAAGCCTAAATCTAATTATTATTTATTTAAGAAAAAATAAATTAAATTTGTTAAGAAAATGTTTTTGTTCTTTTTGTCTTATAAAGAAAATAAAATATAAGTGTTTTAAATATGTAAATAAACAAAATAAAATATTTTTGGATTTTTGATTAATAAAAATAATAATGATAATAATAATAATAATAGTAAAAAATAATAAAGAAAAATGAAGTGAAAATAAAATATGAAAAAGAAAATAAATAAAAATGAAATGATAAAAGAAAGTTTGGGCCAGGTCTGTGAAAGCAGGCAGGGGAGGTTAGAAGTCAGCAAAAATGACAAGGCCCAAGCGCTGGTTGTGGCAAAAAAGAAGGAAAATGCTGAAAAAACAAAACAAAAGGTAGCGTTGGGTCTTGAACCCATGACCTTTACCATACACGCGCACTACCTTTGCCGCTGGGGTGGCTGTACATCCGTTAACAAAAGCAAAACAATAAATACATAACATAAGTCAAGTCCTGAAAATGACTTCATCTTCAACCTCCAGCCATGGTTCCTGTAACTTGCTCATTTCTCAACAAAAATGAAAGATGCAAACATGAAAGTTGCTCCATTTTTCCATACGAATCCAACCATATAAATATCATGAGCTATAAACCAAAGATGAATGAGAATTTCTAAAAGTACGAAATTCTGACCTAACTTTTTTCAGAGATTTAAACCTAAAATTCTCTAAGCTCAATCAATATAAATGAAATATATGGACATGTACAGTTTCAGGGTAATGATGTCTACATTTTATTTTCACAAATCAGAATCAAATGGTGCTTGTATGAAAAGATAGAAGTTTGAAAATTTACCTCTTGCAGCTGGAGTCGTGTATGGAGTTTGAGCAAATTTTAAGATGGCCTGATGATTTCTGTAGCTTTCCTGGACCTCCTTAAATGTATTCCAACTCCTACTTTGCTTTGAGGATGGCTGAAACTCCCAACTCAAGTCAAGTTGCAAGCTTCAGTTTTGAAAATGGTGGACAGTAATGGAGGGGTTACAGTCTTGAAACAGGGACTTGGATCACTTGTGTATGATGTATGTAAGGTGTTTGGATGATTAAGAATCAAAACGTATGAGTGGAAATGGAGATGGAGAGTTTTGGCTCAAAACTGTCAAGTTTTGGCAGTTCTGTGCAACAAGGGTGTTTGGGAGAGTTTTAGGATGCTTGAAATCGTGTCTTATCTTGAAATAGACTTGTATAGTTATATTAAAAAGGTTAGAGGAATTTTGCACAACAGATTTCCCAATTATAGGGTTATGGCTAGATTGCTTGATTTTGAGGAAAAGTGAGAAAATCAAGTTTCAAGGTTTGTACCAACAATGTAGAGTGGTTTAGTCAATTTTATCACATTTCTTCTAACTTTGTAGAAGAAGTGTGATAAGATGGAACAAGTGAGAGGCTCAAGAATTGACTTTGTGCAAAAAAGCCACTTTTCCAAAATGGCAATGTTGCCTTTCTTCCTAAAATGGTACTAAGCATGGGCAATGCATTGAATGCTTGGATTAAAGCTTCTAAAAACTGTGTAGACATTTAATTATGTAGTGACAAACAAGTTTGAGGCCTGCAAAGCAAAGATTATGCAACCTAGCATGGATTTGGTTCATGTTCATCATAAAAATCTGCCTTGTAAAACAAGAATGGAACCCTAACTTCTTGCCTTCGATTCTCCTTGCTCAAGTATGATCTTAATGAGTTCTTGGACATTTTGGAAATATTGTAACATACCCTAAAACCTTCATGTTGGACATTTTTTAAAATTCAAATTGGAAGTAGGTGAAAAATTGCCATGAAGTTAGGTCAAAATCCTGCCTAAACTAGGGCAAAATTTCACTAAGTCCTCAAGTTTCATGAGCATGTCTTCACAAAATTATAACTTTAAATATAAGCATTTCTAGGAAAAGTTATGCCCTATAATGTTTTATATCTCATTGAGATCTACAACTTTCATGTTGGAAGTTTCCTTTGAATCATCTTGAATCATGGTGGAAATTTGGCTCAAAGTTATGAAAAAAACATGAATTTTCAACACTTAGAAAAATTCTAAGTCTTGGAAATTTTGACTTTTCAAAATGAAATCTTAACTTTTTGATTTCTTGATTAACAAGTTTCATATTTTGACATGTCTTGATGAATTGTAATCTTTGAAACTTGATTTTGATCAAAAAGTCATAGTTTGACGTTTTAGTGTACAATTGACTTTTCATCTGTTGACTGAAATTCAACTATCAATCAATTGATCTTGATAAATGTTTTGAGCCATGCCACTAGGTCAAAATGATGTAATTGAATCCTTGAGATCATATCTTAAACCAATAAGTCATTTTCTAGGTCAAAAATAAAAAATTGCACCTTCTTAGTCAAAACCCTAATTTTGACCATTTTGCCCTTTTGGTGATCTGATCAAATTTCTTGAGGAATTTTGATCCAAACTTTATCAATTGATATATATGAGTTCATAATGTTGATGTGGATAAAAAATTATGAAGTTTGACTGTAAATTGACCATATTTGACTTTTTCCCCAATACAACTGACTTTAGGTCAACTGATCAATTGATTGAGCAAAAAAGTGATCCAAGACTTGAAACTTGACATGAGAAATCTTGAGGGTCCAAAATGATCCATGAAAGTCATATGGGGCATTAAAAGTCCATTTGTCCTTGTGAAAACTCAAATCCTAATTTTCAGTTGACAGTGCTTGAGGAGGTGTCTTGAGCTGATCAAAACCTTGTGCAGTCTTGAATCAATGGAGATCTTGTGAGAGATTACTTGAGAAATGAGAGGGAAAATTTTGGAGTACAACAGATGCCCCTGTTCAATCTTCTTAAACCTGAAGAGTTAGATTTGCGGATCCGCCATTCGTGACTTGAAGGTGGAAGATGATTGAACACTAGAGTGCCCAAAAATTTGCACTCGAAGATGTATTGGGAATGGGCTTATAGATGCCATTTGGAGTAATGATGGTAACTACTGGAAGAAGTATCAGCATAAATCTATGGTCGATTTATACTAAAACCTGATGTTTCACCTGTGGGAAAAAAGGTTAGTAAAATGCAGATGTATGCATGATGTTCACAAGATGAATGAGATCATGCTAAATGCATTTTGTATGTATATGCTATGATGTATGAATGTGGGATGCATATATGTCCGGGAAAATAAATCCCTGACTACTGCTGAGGAGTTTTGGGAAGCTGAATCCCGAATTGCTATTGGAGGCGAAGAGTATACATATCTTTAAACTTTGTTGAAAGAATGCTTCCGCCGGGGATAATCTCTTGAATGCTAGTTGTTATCTGGTCGGGTCCAGGCTTCAACAATTTGCTAAGGATGAGGAAGTCAACTGCTATCTGGTCGGATTCCAGGTTTCACGGTAACTTACTGGGGAAGAATAAATTAACTATTATCTAATCGAAATCAAGGCTTCGCAGAAAATTTCTTGAAATTGAACTGTTATCTGGTCGGATCCAGGCTTTGCAGATTTCTTGAAGTGGTAACTACTATCTGTTCGGGTCCAGGCTTCATGGTTTTTGAAAATTTATACTATTATCTGGCCGGGTCCAGGCTTCTTAGTATCTTGCTGGGGATTGTACCTAGTTGTTATCTGGTCGGGTCCAGGCTTCACAATAACTTGCTTGAATAGACGAAGTTGAACCGATATCCGGTTTGATCCAGGCTTCACAAATTTTGAGGTGGATAAAGTTAATTGCTATCTGGTCGGGTCCAGGCTTCACAATAAACTTGTTTGAAGAGATAGAGTTAAACTGATATCTGGTCGGGTCTAGGCTTTATAGTAAGTTGCTTGGAACTAATTGTTATTTGGTCAGATTCCAGCTTTCACAATAAACTTCTGAGGGGAATTGCTATCTTATCAGATCCAGGCTTCACAATAAAGTACTTGAAAAGATGAAATTGAGAATTGATATTGGTCGGATCCAGGCTTCACAGTAACTTGCTGGGGTAGAGGCAAACTCTACCGGGGAAAAGAAGTTAAACCCTGGTCTGGTTGAGTCCAGATTCTTCAATATCTTGAAGGGTTAATCTATTATCTGGTCGGGTCCAGGCTTCATAGTAGCTTGAAAATTGTACTAATATCAGGTCGGGTCCAGGCTTCATAGTATCTTGAAAGGTTACACTATTATTTGGTTAGGTCTAGGCTCTATAGTGACTTGAGAGGTTGACTATTATCTGGTCAGGTCCAGGCTTCATAGTAGCTTGAAAATTATACTATCATCTGGTCGGGTCCATGCTTCATAGCATTCTTTGGAGGTAGTAAAGGTTTTGTTGATGGCTTTACTGGGGATTAGGGTTTGTGGCCCTCTGATTTGAAATAGTTTGAGAGGAAAACTCATGTTGGAGAGGATAGACTCAGCCCGAGAAGACAGACTCAGTTGGGGAAGGTAGACTATACCGGTGGAATTTTGCTGTTTGTTGATTGTTGTATGTTGTTTGTTGGGGAAATAAACCCTATTGATGAATACTTGATGAATTGTTGATGAGGTGAGCTCTTCTTTTTGTTGGATCAACTTAGTTGGGGAGAAAACTGCCAAGATATTGAAACTCTGGCTGGGAATCAACCTATGCAAAGAAACTTCGTGGGTAACTCTGTTGAGGATTAGTTTATTGTATCCGTTCTTGTGGGTATAATGCTAATGAAATAACTCTGTGGGGATATTCCATATACATTAAAGAGATGCTTGCTGCTTAGCAGGACACATGTGCCAAATAGTTTTAGTTATGCTCATATGCATATGTTCGTTCAATTTTAGTCATTGGACATTTTTTCATTAAAAAAAAAGAATGTTTGTACTTCAAAATATATTTGTATTGATATTTTGCCCACGAATAGGAATTTTTTGTAAAAATAGACGGAGATCCTAGAAAGAGAAAATCGTCGAAAGGAAAACAAAATTTTCAAAACAAAAATAGCCATGTGGAAATGATCTCATTACATTCCAACTCTACTATTTCCCCAATGTCTTCGAATTCCCCTTACCGTTTGACAGAAGTTGATTGGATTGATCTTGGACCATTTGAATTCGGACCTTGGTAATAAAGTTGATTGTGGTGATTCCACAGGACATAGTCATATTCTTTCAATCCTTAACTTTTGTCTGGATCGTCTTTTCGGGTTTTCAGCACACCAGGATATCCATTTTTACCTAAGTCGCCCTTTCGGGTTTTCAACTTGTCGGGTGTACAATCTTTTGCATATATCCCTAATTTTTTCCCAAACCTTTTGGTTTACCAGGATGCCCTTATTTTTCCTAGGTGTGTCAACCTAGCAGGTCCCTTATGCATAGTATTTTTTAACTATGTCCGTGTTCACAGGATGTGGGAAGTCTTCACCATCCATGGTAGTCAGCATCATGGGACCACCAGAGAACACTCTCTTGACAACAAATGGCCCTTCGTAGGTGGGAGTCCATTTTCCTCTGAAGTCTCCTTATGGCATAATGATGCGCTTTATCACCAAGTCACCAGCTTGATATACTCGAGGCTTGATCTTTTTATTGAAAGCCTTGATCATACATTTTTGGTACGTCTGACCATGACAAACAGCAGCCAATCGCTTTTCATCGATCAAGTTCAACTGATCCAATCTCGTCTGAATCCACTCGTCTTCTCCTAGACATGCTTCATTTATAATCCTTAAATAGGGAATCTTAACTTCCACTGGAAGAAAAACTTCCATGCCATAGACCAAAGAAAAGGGAGTTGCCCCAGTTGATGTCCTAGCTGAAGTACGGTAGCCGTGAAGAGCAAACGGTAACATCTCATGCCAGTCCTTTTAGGTTACTACCCTCTTCTGCATAATCTTCTTAATGTTTTTGTTGGCCGCTTCGACTGTGCCATTCATTTTAGGTCTATAAGGAGAAGAATTGTGATGCTTGATCTTAAACTGAGTGCAAAGCTCGGTAATCATAGCATTGTTGAGGTTGATCCCATTGTCGGTGATGATCCTTTCAGGGATACCATAGCGGCAGATGAGGTTATGTTTGATGAATCTGGCTACCACATTTTTAGTGACTGAGGAAAACGAAGCGGCTTCAACCCATTTGGTGAAATGATCAATAGCGACCAGAATGAAGCAATGTCCATTGGAATCAGTGGGCTTGATCTCTCCAATCATGTCAATGCTTCACATTGCAAATGGCCACGGAACGGTCATGACGTTTAGAGGGATAGGAGGCACATGGACCTTGTTAGCATAGATTTGGAATTTGTGGCAATTCTTTGAGTGTTGATGGCAATCAGTCTCCATGATTGACCAATAATAACCGGCTCTTAGGATTTCCATAATATGTTCGCTTGAGTGAGTTCCAAAGAAACAATCTAGCATGTCTTACATAATTTCCTATGCCTTCTTCTTGTCCACACATCGGAGTAGAGTAGAGTCATGGTTGCTCTTATACAAGATTTTGTTACTTAGAAAGAATTTGGCTGAAAATCTTGGTAAGAACTTTTTGTCATTGATGGATGCTCTCTCTGGATACTCTTGTGCTTCAAGGCATCACTTCACCTCATTGGTACTATGGATTTTCTGTGTCAGTGTTGAGCTCACAGCAGTGTGCAGGTTCATCGAGTCTCTCAATTGTAACCATAGGGGCTTCGTTGTCCCACCTGACCTTGAACATATAAGACATGGTGGCCAAGGCGTCAACCGACTGATTTTCTTCCATAGGGAAGTGTTCAAAGGTGATCTCTTTGAAGTAAGGAATTAGAGATAGCACAAGCTCTTTGTAAGGGATGAGATTAGGGTGCTTAGTGTCCCAATCTCCTTTTACTTGGCTAATCACTAGAGCGGAATCCCCAAACACATTCAAATGCTTGATCCTCAAATCAATGGTATCTTTCAGACCCAAAATGCACGCTTCATACTCAGCCATGTTGTTCGTGCAATCGAAGCATAATCTGGAAGTGAAAGGAGTGTGGCAACCTTCAAGAGAGATGATCACAACACCAATTCCGTTACCCAAGGCTTTGGAAGCCCTATCAAAGACCATAGTCCATCGAGATCTTTGTTCAGGTCCGTCATACGGTCTAGGTTTCGCGCAGTCGGTCACTAGCATGATGATCTCATCCGGGAAGTCAAAGTTCATAGACTGATAATCATCAACAGCTTGATGGGCCAAATGATCTGCTAGTACACTTCCTTTGATGGCTTTTTGTAGTGTGTATTGGATGTCGTACTCAGTCAAGATCATTTGCCATATGTTTATCCGTCCGGAAATAGAGGGTTTCTCGAAGATGTACTTGATTGGGTCCATCTTAGAAATAAATAGAGTGGTATGAGTCAACATATACTATCTTAGCCGACGAGCAGCCCATGCCAGAGCGCAACAAGTTTTCTCGAGCAGTGAATATCTGGTTTCATAGTCGGTAAACTTTTTGCTCAAGTAATAAATAACATGCTCTTTTCGGCCAGACTCATCATGTTAGCCCAAAACACACCCCATAGAGTTCTCTAGTACTGTCAAGTACATGACCAAGGGTCTTCCTTCAACTGGAGGTATGAGAATATGAGGTTCTTGCAGATATTCTTTGATTTTGTCGAAGGCAACTTGGCAGTCATCATTCCATTTGACTACTTGATCTTTCTTCAAGAGTTTGAATATTGGTTCACAAGTAACAGTCTAGTGAGATATGAAACGGGCGATGTATTTGAGATGACCCAAGAATCCTCTAACTTCTTTTTCAAAATGAGGGACTGACATTTCTTGGATGGCCTTTACCTTGGTAGGATCAACTTCAATACCTTTACCGCTGACAACAAAACCCAGAAGATTTCCAGATCGTACTCCAAATGTGCACTTGTTAGGGTTCAACCTCAACTTGTACTTTTTCAACCTCTCGAATAGCTTGTACAGGTGATCGAGGTGTGCCTCTTCAGTTTGTGATCTGGTAATCATATCATTCATATATACCTCTATTTCACGATGGATCATATCATGAAACAAAGCTACCATAGCTCTTTGATACGTTGCCCCTGCATTCTTCAATCCGAACGACATGACCTTATAACAGAAGGTGCCCCATTGTGTAACGAAAGTAGTCTTCTCCATGTCTTCGGAAGCCATCCTAATTCTGATTATAGCCAGAGAAGCCATCCATGAAAGATAAGACCTTATGCTAAGCAGTGTTATCAACCAGGACATCAATATGAGGTAGAGGGAAGTCATCCTTGGGGCTTGCCCTATTAAGATCCCTATAATCTACGCACATACGAACTTATCCGTCTTTCTTTGGCACTGGAACCACATTGGCAACCCATTGGGGATAAGATGTCACAGCTAGAAACCCTGCATCAAATTGTTTCATCACTTCAGCTTTTATCTTTTAAGACATGTCAAGCCTCATGCGACAGACTTTTTATTTGACAGGAGGACAATCTTCTTTTGTCAGGAGACGATGAACTACGATGTCAGTATCCAACCCTGGCATATCTTCATAGGACCAAGCAAACACTTCCACATAGTCATGCAACATCTGAATCAATCTGCTTTTGACATTGCTTTCCAGGTTAGCGCTGATCTTGACCTCTCTCTTGTCTGTCTCGGTACCTAGATTGATGACTTCAATTGACTCTTCGTGCGGCTGAATAGCTTTTTCCTCTTGTAATAGAAGTATGGCTAATTCTCCCAGTATTTCACAATCTTCCTCGCCTTCGTCTTCGGCTTGGTTAATTGGACGTTCGAAATCATAGTCGGAAAAGGTAGAGTCATTGGCAATGAGATCCAGAGTGGATGAGGACCTGCAAGAGTGTGTGTGTGCATGTAAGATACATGGCTATTTTGAAAAATGTATTTGAAGGAAAAGAAAGACAATGAACACAAAGATTTGAATGCAAAAAAGTTCAATGATTTGTATTGAATGATCATATGATAAAATGAACATAAATAAAACCCTTGACAAATGGACCATAATGCCCCGGGCCAAGCACATGGCATAAAAGTCATTGGTTAATATTACAGTGAAAATGTTCTTGAATTAAAATAAAATCAATAAACAAGTGATTACTCCTCAATGAAGGAGATGGGCATGAAGTCCTTTGCATGCCAATTCTTGAGCTCCGTTGTAGTTGGATACACCCAATCTTCAAATGCAACTTCATCATCAGAATCATCTACAACATTGACCTCGTGGCTTCTAATACAGAGAGGTGGCTTTCCTGCATGAGCGCGCCTTACCTCCTTCTGAGCCTTGATGGTGAAACCTAAACCACACTTTTCTGCTTTGAATGGGATCTCGAGGAGTTGCCCCCAAGTATCATATCTTCCTTCTTCAACTGTAGCTCGAGCGTCTTTGAATGAAACCATCTTTGGCGCGTCCTTAATAGCTTTGGACACATCAGAAGAACATTTGGCAGTGGCAAAAATTCGTGGCACAACTTCAAAGGCTTGACACGGGGTCTCAATAAATTCTCCATCCATCTCCACGTATTTGAAAGAGTTGAGGTGGCTTACCATGAACTCCTCCTCACCACAGACAGTGGCAATTCTTCCTTTGAACGAGTACTTGAGCTTTTGATGAAGAGTTGAGGTTACTGTCCCAGCTCCATGGATCCAAGGGCGACCCAACAAACAGGAGTAGGCAGGACGGATATCCATGACGTAGAAGGTAGAGTTGAAAACTTATGAGCCCACCTTGATCGGGAGATCCACTTCTCCATGAACTGTCCTTTTTGATCCATCGAAGGCCCTCACAATAATATCACTTGGTTTCAGAACTAAACCTTCACAGTCTAAAGGGTCTAACGCCCCCTTGGGTAGTACGTTTAAAGAAGAGCCAATGTCGACCAGAACATGTGCTAGGGTGGTCCCCTTGCACTCAACAGAAACGTGTAGAGCTTTATTGTGGTTCTTCCCAAGCGGTGTCAGATCGACATCTGAGAACCCTAAACCATTATCGGTTGTCAAGCTTGCCACAAAATTCTCAAACTGGTCAATTTTGGTCTCATGAGGGACATGATCCTTCTTCAAGAATTTGTTTAATGCTCGTGCATGGGCATCCGGACAGAGTAGCAACGACAACATAGAAATCTTGGAAGGGGTTTGCCCCAACTACTCCACAATCTTGAAATCACTCCTTTTTATGATTTTCAAGACCTCATCCATCTTACGAGCGAAAGGTTCTCCATCAGCAACATCCTTTGCGGGTATTTCTGTCACGACAGGCTCAACAATTTTCTCTTTCCCTCTTGTATCAGTACTTGGCTTAGTAGCAGTGATGCGAATAGGCGCCTTTGTAACAACTGGTGGTGAGATGTTGGGTGAAAATATTCTCCCAATTCTGGTTACCTTACTTGAGCTGGTTACGTTACCAACATCATCAGCTTTGTCTTCTTCGATCCAAGCATCTTGTTTTATCCCATGGTAAAACACCTCAGCACCATAGTTCCATGGCACAACTTTGTTGAAAGAGTAGGGAATTGGTCCGTGATTGGTAATTATTAGGGGATCAACAGATGTTTCATTTGAAATCCTGATATGACCTTTGGAGGTGATCCTAAGAGGATTGTTTGAGATGGTTATAATGGAGAGATCTTCACATTTATTAGTCAAACTTTTGGCAGGCGGAGTCTTCTCAAATAGGATCTCGTGGCTATCCATCAGGCGTTGAATGCCTTCCTTCAGCCCTTCGCATCCATTGAGTTGTTTGGCACAACAAACACAATCCTTCAAATAGCCAGGGAAGATCCTGACTTTCAACAGATTCTTTTTTATGATGTTCAATGGAGTAGTCAAGTCTTTGACAGAGGCAACGAAAATGGTATCTTCAACATCATTGACACCCTTGCCATGATTTGGCATAGGCGCGGTGATTACATTCGGAGTTGGAGGAGGATCAAATTAAATAGTCTTGTTATCTATCAAGTCCTGAATTTTATTCTTCAGGGCCCAACATTGGTCAGTCTCATGCCCAAGACTACTTGAATGATATGCACATTTGGTGTTCAGGTTGTACTTTGGTGAAGAGGTATCTAGATTGGCTTGAGGATTGCGCAATGCCACCAAATTAGCCTTTAGTAAGTGTTGTAAGGCTTGAGATAGTGACATGCCTAACCTCGTAAATTGTCTTCTCGGAGTTTCAAACCGTTGATGATTGGCAGATGATCTTTGAGCAGGAGTTGGATTGGAGATTCGGACAACATTAACAGACAAACGATTATCCTTCTTGGTACGGGCCCTTTCCCCACATGTAACATTGATTTCTTTCTTCACTGTAAAAGGTTTCTTTACATGATTGGAAGTGGAGGCAGATGCCATGAGAATCTTCCCGCTTTTGATGCCGCTTTCAACTCTTTCACCGATTAAGATCAGCTCGGTGAAACCGGAAGAAGAACAACCAATCAACAAGTTAAAGAATAGACCAGATAAATTTCCCATAAACATGTCAATGTGCTCCCTATCAGTCAAAGGTGGTTAAACCCTAGTGGCAAGGTCTCTCCACTTTTGTGCGTATTCTTTGAATCCTTCATTCTTCCCCATTATCATGTCTTGCAACTGAACTCTTGTTGGCGCCAAGTCGGCATTATACTGGTATTGGTGGTAAAAAGCGGTTTCTAAGTCTTCCCATGTATTGATGCAGGAACCATCCAACTGGTAAAACCACTCTAGTTGCGTTCTAGGAAAGCTTTCTTTGAAAAAAGTGAACCCAGAGTTTCTTATCAGTGGTGTGCGGTTGTATCTTGCGCACATAAGATTTGAAGTTTTGAACAGGAAACTCCATCGTATTTTGAAAAGACTGGTATCTTGAATTTGTGGGGAATGACAACCCCAAACATCAAACCCGAATCATCAAAGTCCAAACTGGGGACGGCTTGAATCTCGAAAGACTTCAATATGTCTTCTAGCTGCTTATACTTGACATCGGCAGGAGGATACTGCTCGTCAAAATAATCATCCTCATCAGACGCTTCTCCAATCTGATTCTTGTCTTCCTCAAATGAGTCTTCCCCTATCGGGATCTGACGGACCGATTCTTTGAACCTTCTACCCATGTTGACCAGAGCTTTCCTCTTGGGTTTCTTTTTGGCTTCCAGCAATGCCATCAAGTCTTGTTGCCCCTTGGCTAGGGCCAGTAGCATCTCTTGGAACTGAGAGTATTGTGTTTAAAGGTCCTTCACTGTTTTCTCTAGATCCATCTTGCTGAAATAAACAGCAGAAAGATAAGGAAACCTGTTGTGTGAAAACCTGTTATATTATGATGCATGGAAGATGTATATGGAAATGATTTCAAGGATTTATGAAATTTAAATTTGTATTTACAAAGAATGAACAAACGTCAATTTTCATTAATTAGTTCAAAATGATTACAACATGCCTCTTGGGCTTACAAAATAACTCTCTAAGATAAAAAGACTGAACATATCCTCTTCGGTGCAAGGTAGGCGTTCACACTTTGCTCTTCATGTAGATGCTTTGTAAGCTCCAAGACTCTCTTCTCGCTAGCGTAGAATTGAGCTCTAAAAGTATCTCGTTCTTCCTTTAGTTGAATCCAACCTTTTTGCAAGTCTTCAAGAGAAGTTGGCATGTCAGGATGGAGGAGGGTGTATGGGACATCTCCTTCAACCACAGGTTCCATGATAACTGGTAAGATGGAAGGATAAGGCATCACAAGTTTCTGAGCACGAGCTCGTAGCCACCTAAGGTAAGGCTTAAGGGGAATGGAATTCTTGTGTCCCAACGTCTTACTATCTGCTTTGCTTACCATCCTTCAAGCTCGTATAAACCCCTGACAGTAGCTTTGATCGTCGCTCTCGTAGTCGAATACCACTCCTTGGATGAGCATATCATGGGGACCATCTCTTCGGGCATAACCAAACTGTCGTAAGGCTAAGCAAGGGTTGCAATTGATACCTCCCCTAATGCCAAGCAAAGGGACATTAGGAAATTCCCCACAACAATCAATGATAGCAATGTTCTCTAAGGATCGAGAACACCAATGGATATCTGAATGTCTGAGCATCATCAACCTATGGGACCACCTCAAACCTTGCTCGTTCTTCAACACAGACCAGGGAAGATGCGAAGTAAACCATCTGGCCAAGAGAGGAGTGCAACACATGAGGGCCCCTCTCTTCCTCATAGTGCGAGAGTGAAAAGAATGTAGGATATCTCCTAACAAAGTAGGCACCAGATTACGAGACATGAAGATTTTGACAGCATTTACATCTATAAGTTGGTCAGGGTTTGGAAACAAAACCATCCCATAGATGAGAAGGGATAAAGTTTCTTCAAAAGCTTGTAAGTCCAAAGAGTTCCAACAATCTTGAGCTTTCTCAAACAAGAACTTGGCTAAGAAACCTTTGACACCACTCCTTGTTTCCCAATTAGTCATGACATCAGATTGTAGCAAGTGTAGTGCTTGGGTAATCTCTTCAGGTCTTGGATCTATTTCCGTACCGTTGAAAGGTAGTTGATTGAGAATAGGAATCCTCAAGAGTTGAGAGAATTCTTCCAGAGTAGGTACAAGCTGATAATCGAGAAAAGTGAAGCAATGGTGTAAAGGATCAAAGAATTAGAAAAGCACCTTCATCATATCTTCACCAGTGTTGGAGGTAACCATGTTTTGAAGGCGACAATGTCTTTCGATGAATGAAGAGTTATCAGGGACCCTTGATGCTAACTCTTTGAGTTGAGAAGGAATTATTACGAGATTAACTTGAATGGTTTTCCTGCAGATGGAAGTCATGTCCTACAAAATAGAACAAAGATAAATCCCAAAAATCCTTGAAATGGTTAGTGAGAAAGCTTATGATGTTATGATGTTTATGATGTTATGTACAAGTAAGCATATACACACAAGACAAACAAGTCCTTAGGTTTAGGCTTGCATGGAGACTCATAGGTAAGTACCCTCTTGAATTTTAGTTGGCTCAAACATGTCCTAGAAATAGTAATCGGGTTCTAAGGGATCTCAATATTACTGATCTTTCATATCGGGCATTGTTTCAGCGCAAGCCTCTTTCCCGGTGACCGAAATATCCCAAGAAGTCAGATCTCAATGAGTGTAGTATCGAGTATCAACCAACTTCGGACTGCACCAAAGCCGGTTATCTCACTACTTCCTAATGGCCAAGTTGGTCAAGTAAAGGTTCTAAAAGTTAGTTAGTGCTTCATGACACCACACAGCGGCCTCGTATTCTCCTTGACTACTCAAGGGCTACCGATACCCACAAATGTGTCACACTAACATAGTTATTTCTTAGACCATGTCGGTATACCCCACATAGTTTCCACAATGTATTGCTACTTACCTATAAGGTATCCCAAATCCGGGTAGAGGATTAAAGCCCAAATAAGGAACAAAAATGTAAAGCAAGCAAATTAAACAAATGAAAGCAAATAATTGTGATCTAGCCCTAAGGTAACCCCACTTTTAAGTTATTTTCCCCAGCAGAGTTGCCCGTTCTGTAATACGGTGGGAGAACTGACATGGTTTTGCATTTTATCGCAAATGTGCGGATAGCAAGAGTCACCACTAACTTTTATTTTATCCAATAAGGAAAGGGTAAAAATAACATGAAAGACTTTCAAGAATTTTGAGTTCGGGGTGTAGGTTATGAAAAGGGAAGGTGTTAACACCATTTTCATCCGTAGTTATCTACAGGCTCTTAATCGCTAGCTTAATTTGTTTGAAAATGATTTTGTTTATGTGTTTGAAAATATTTTGGAAATGCCTAAGTTCGGAAACTTTGTAATGATTCTTGTATAAGTTAATAATGCGTACAAAGTGTTTATTTTTTGAAAATATTTCAGAAAAGTGTTTGTGAAAAGATGTTTTTGTGAGCAAGCGATTACGAGCTATCTACCTACTCAAAGATCTTTCGTGTTATTTTCCTCCTCCTTAGATAATTCTATTCTACCATTAGTTAGTAGGAATCCCTATCGTTGGATGCGAAGGGACATGCGTGGGTCATCATACAGCCATTGAAGGCAACTCGTAGAGGCTCTTTAGCAATTTATTGCAAGGGACTAGATCATTTACCACAGGCAGCATCGAAGGGTCATCGAGGGATTGTGATCTTTTATTCGAGGGTCATTGCTAAAGCGTCCCCACGCTCGAGGGACGTGACTGCATTTTTTCCGAAGGCAACAAGTGGGGTCACCCTTGAGGTGCAAGTGTGAATAGTAATTCAATTCAATTATTTTATCTTGTATTTAGGGTTATCTAACGTTTATTTTTATGTACTTGCCATAAAATTCTATTAAATTAGAGAGTTATAAGGAAAGAAGTAAAAGTAGAAAATAAAGTTTCCAAAAGTAAACCTAAACTATTACAAAGCTTCGAGGAAGGGGATACAAAACCAAAAAATCGAGGGAAAAGGAAAGTAAAACCACAATTAAACTATTACAACCTTTTAGCAGTTACATAATTGAGAAAAAAACTAAATGCGAAAATAATAAAAAGCACGCGAAGATTTTAAAAAAAGGGAAAATTGTTTGATGAAAGAAAAACTTTATGATTAACCTAAAGTCTAATTGGTTTTTATTAATCAAAAAAATTTAGGTAATTAAATCAATCAAAACTTATTATCTTAATTAATTTAATAAATAAAAAGTCAAAATTAATTTATTAGTAAGAAACTAAACCTAATTTGTTTTAATTTTGATTAAAGAAAAATAATTAAGGTTATTACGAAATTAGGGTTAAGGTAAAAAAGAAAATAATGTTAGTAAAAAAATAGAGAAAAAGAATGCTGGAGATGAGTGTTTAATTCATGACCCATGCCTCCCCAGTATGCACGCTTGTCAACTGAGCTACGCGCCCTTGGTTCTAGGATACGCATCCAGCGCATTTTGTGTCAAACTTGCAAAAATATGAGAATTTAAAGAAACAAAACGTCAAAAGGCTGGATCAAACCCAAGACCTTTGAGACTAATGCTTTATCGTACACGCTTCTTCCATTGGGGTGGCTATTTCATTAGTTTATATCATTGAAATGATAAATATATAATATAAGCCAACATGCATTGACCGGAGAGGCGCCTGAGCCCTAGCTCCGGTCGTCTTCTCATGTGACCTGTATTATTCAAAACCTACAAATTCAAATAGTTAGTGATCCAAAACATCCTATCCCCCCTAATTCGACCCTCCTGAATCCAAATATGGGGTTAGTTTTGGATATAAGTCCCTGTAGATTGAGCTACGAAGCAAGTAAAGTAGATCGGAGCAAACATGGTGTTTTGCAATCTAGCATGCATGAGACCTCTGCGATTGTTCTATTTTGCATTATTGGATCTCATAAACACATAACAAACATTAATAAATGTTAGAATGCAATAAAATAAGAAATACATAATTTCAAATATGGATGTGTCGTACCCCAATTTCCCCCCTAAGATCCCTCCATCATATCATATCAATTCAATCACAACAAGATCACATTAGGGTTTCGTTCTTCTCCCCATCTTTAGCTTTTTCTCTAGGAGGAAACACTTGGAACCTTGAATTAAACTTTCTGATCATTTATGCTTTGTTTTGATTATCCTTTAACTAATACATACAATATTTGTTTGCCCTAATTATTGATGATGTAGGTAAAAGCACAGTACATTCAATCAAGATTGATCTATGGATTCATAAGTCCATTTTCCTGCCTTCCTCAACAAAGCTTCATTGAGATTCAAGCCTCATCATTAAAGATGTTTTGAAGTAATGTCATGACAAAGTCTTTTATGATTCATCATTCCTCAAGTTGTCAAATTTAGTTCAAAATTACAAGGGTTGATTGAAGAAGTTTGACTCAATTGGACAAATCTTTGATTCATTGATCACAAGTGCCTATCTCTTTCAATTTTCAAGATTTGAAAGTGGTTTTGGTTACTATGATCTCTCCTTATCATCCTCAACAACTTATACTCACATGACAAAGGTATTTGTGCAAGAAGGTTGGTCAAAATGGCAAAGGTTTCCCAAGGCATTTTCCTGCTCTAGGAGCTAAGGTTTTGATCTTCAAAGGGGTATATATTGATCATCTTTTGGTATTTTTGAATGATTACAAATAAATCCTTATCTTCAAAGGGTTATTAACAAATCACTTCAAAAGTTTCAAAGAAAGTTTGTGTGGAAGAAACTTGATGATGAAGAAAGATTACAAGTCCTCCAGATGAATCCTCAAATTTCTTATGCGACTTCAAATGATCATAACTTGATCATTTTTTATCCCCTTGAGCCTATTATTTTTCCATAATGATCTTGAAGATGTTAAATTCAACCTTTCATTTATGTGAAAAGTGTGAAAATGGATGGAAGAAGCCCTAAGGATGCAAAAGATTATAGGTCATTTCATGAATTTTTGCCAACTTCAACAAGTCATAACTCTCTCAATTTTTGTAGATTTTGAATGGTTCAAGTTTCAAAATGTCATTCAAGAGATCTAATTCATACCATATTTTTTGGTCAAGAAAAAATTTCAAGTGGAAGGTCATGTTTGGATGCAAGACATTATAAGTCATTTTTGAAGAAAAACTTTAAAATTTTCAAAGTATGGAAAGTCAACCTCTTTTTCTCAACTTTGACTCGTTACAACTTTCAGCTCAAACATCCATTTGATCCCATTATTTGCACATTGTAAAGCTTGTAATCTCCTATTTCTAAAGCTTTAAAAATCATGTCCTAAGACCCCTTGAATTGAGAATGCCATGGGTTTGAATTTGGCAATCTGAAACTGAATTTTTCATCAAGTAAAAAATTTGAAACTCTTGTTTTGGATTCTAATCACAAAATTGTTGCGTGTTTTTGCTCCTAAACATGTTTATTGAACTTCCAGAAGTGATTAGTGCATCAAAACACAAGGATTGGATGAGTTTTTATGAAAAACAGATCCCACTTTGCTCGTGTATCAGGTTCACATGATTTCCCTCCAAACTTCATCATTTCACACGCTTGAGCATCCCATTTGATTCCCTATAAATAGAGGGTCATCCCTCATTCATTTCCTCAAGCTTAGAAAGCCAGAATCACCCTGCCGAACTCTCTCTTGAACTCAATTTTCTGTAACTTCGAATTTGTGCTTACAACTTTTCTCAATCATTTTTGTTTGCCAATTCACCTTCCTTGAACCTCACTAAAGCTAACAGAAGAAGAATTGATCTCTAAAACTCCCCGAATCGTGCTAGCCAAGTCCAGTTTCAGAGCTCTACAACTTAACTTCAATAGGTAGATTCCTTCACCAATTCTCTCAAACTTTGATACTATTATGAAGCTCTCATCATCATGGTTCTAGTCACAACACTTGTTTTTAACTGGAATTACATTTTGACCATGAAATTTCAAATTCCTTTTCAAAACTTCTCTTACAAATTGTTTAGGTTACAATTTATATAAATTTTTCGCAAAGATGTGGTTGTCTTCGTCTTGATAAAATAGAGCGAATGGTATAAGTCTGAGCTTCTAATTTTACAATTTGAGGGATCCGTGTTTCACGCTGGCTAGAGGTTGAAGATGACCGACGTGTCATCTTCCAACCAATGATGGCGTGCCATTTGTTTTTTTTTTTTTAAGTTTGATTTTATATGTGATTCAGTGCTTTATTCAATAATGACCATGATATGCACAACGCGTCTGATCCATTTGATTAGCTTACTAAAACGTTTTGACTCTCATCCATTGGTCCACATTTTTTTAACTTTATTTTATTTTCTAATTTTTATACTTAAATTGTTTTAAACTTCAAATATTCATAGAAAATTTATTTTTACTCCAAAAAATCTTAAAAAATTATGGAAAATACGTTTGATTTTTCTCTTTCTGATTCTTATTTTTTCACAATTTTATTTTGTGTTTTGGTATTTTTTATAGTTTTTCACTTTATTTGAGTTATTTAAATGTTTAAAAATACTTTTCTTCATTTTTAAATTCTGAAAAAAATAGGGAAGGATCCAATGACATTTTGACAAATATTGGTGACCTCATTTATTTTTTATCCTGACTTTCTTATTTTTATCATTTTTGGTTTATTTTACCTATTTCTTTTAATTTTAAAAATAGTTTCTGACTTTAAAAATGACCAAAAATTTTATATAAATAGTTGAACTCATTCCTGATTTTTCTATGGTCTTACTTATTTTTTCTTGATTAATTTGAATATAGTTGCTAATTTTCTCTCTTACTTCCATTTTATAATCATTTTAAAAACCTTTTTTTCTTTTATTTTAAACATAATTTTATTTTATATATATTCTGGCTGATCTTGGATTAAAATTTTGATCGTGAACTTTATTAACATCATTGGACTCATGGTGTTGAGTCTAACTCCATAAAAATGGATGAATGGTTTTAACAATAGTTTGATTAAATTTTTGGTTCAAATGTGGTTTATTTATTTTCCCTTCCCTCTTCATCTTATCCCATTCTTATTGAACCAAATGTTATTGGAGCATGATTTACATATCATGTCTCAAAATATGAGGTGCATAGATTGATATTGACCGACCTCAAAATAGGTGCGACTTCTATATAAGTCTACTTACGATTGCTTAACATAGCGCTAAATTTTGTCCCGATTTGAGAAAATGATCATTCGTGGCCTAAACCTATGTTTGCAAGCCCAAGTATGTTCATTTGAACCCTTTGATCCAATAACCTCGAGATCCATTGTTAGGAGGCTTTGGTTCTACCAATCCTCTAATAGAACTTCATCAATTTTGGTCAAAGTGGATCACTTAAACATCATTGATCATTAATTGTTATCTTGAGAATTCTTAAATGGATGATATACTTGACAAAAAGAAAATGCAACTTGTTGTTGAGAGGATTTGGTTCTACCAATCCTCTAATGAGTTTCAAATTCAAGTTTCAAGATGGTCATCCAACTAACTACTAATTCCTAACAATTGAATTTATTTTTATGCTTTTATTTTATGCTTTTACTTTATGTACCATTTACTTTAGCATTTACATTTCATGATATTTTCATATTTGCTCACTTGAGCCTTTATCTTCATGTCATTTCTATTTTTCTCACTTGAGCTTCTCATTTATTTTTGAAGATACCTAATAATCAACTTGAACTCTAAAAAGCTTTAATGTTACTTGGACTACTTGGTTACTATCCTTGGCATTATGGAGTGGTGGACTTCTTTGACTTAGGATTAGAAGCTGTGACCTACCTTGAGCCTTTGTGACCTTGATTGTCATTTTGTCTGAAGTTTTTGGGGTTTACCCTAGGATATTGGGTTGTTTGTTTGCTTTGTATGCAGGGTTATTGTGATTACACACTTTGTCTATAACCTGGAATTCATCTGTGTACAGCCGTTACTCTACCCAATTTTTGTGAAGACTTAATGCAATTAAATCTTGGTATTCTTAAAGAGGTTTATTATAATTGATTTCTTGGTTTCAAATCCAAAGAATGGAATTCTACATTGACTCATTGTGTCAAGTGTCAGCTTCTTGTTGGTTAGACGGTTCTTTTCCCTAGCTTTTATCTTATGCTTTAGGGTAGTCTCTTCATCTCCTCCCATCTTCTTTAATTTCAAAAATCTTCTCCCTCCTTTTGAAAACCCTTCTTGTTTTAAAACTTGAACCACTTTCATAATAAACTTGGACTTATGTCCATGCATTTTCAAAAGTATTTCTTAATCAAACTTTAATAAATCTAATAATACTTTGACATGTTTGTGAGAAGGCTAAAAGTTAATCAATCTCATTCAAACTATTTTTCCATTTTGGATTTCATCTTTAAAGTTTTCTCAAAAGATTAGACTCTTGTCAAATCCTTGATGTAATGCAAATAACTATACTTCTACAATATGTAGTGAAGTGAGATATTTTTCCACTTGGGTGTTGAGTGAGGCTTTGTTGATTTTAAAATCCAATCCATATCCTCCACTTTGAGATGATGCAAATTCTCCTTTCTCATAATTGTGGGTAGTAAGTTTGTTTTCCACTCGGATAAGACGATGATGTCTCGTTTCTTAAAAATTAATCATTACGCTTGTGTTTTAAAACTTTTAAAGAGGAACATGTGTACCCTGATCCCCTATTGCACGAAAGGTGGTACGTAGGCACTAAAGGTTTGCAACCGCGGTGGGTGAAAAAATCATTAAAAAAATATTTCTTTTCTCATCCCCACAATCTATTTTTATACAACATTTTATAGCCAAAACATACAGATTTTACAAATAGGTTCCTGCGGAGTACTGTAGATGTTTAGGGTGCTAATAACTTCCCTTTGCATAACCAACCCCCTTACCTAGAATCTTCCCCCCCTCTTTTTGGTTATTATCTCTTTTCCCATTCCTTTGGAAACAATAAAGCACAGTGACGATTTTTATTTTGATCTGTGCGAGTCAAGTCAATCCGATGGCTTAGTCTCAACATTTCTACCGCTACAGAAAAATGGCGACTTCACTAGGGAAATATTGACCTCTTACTGGTCCATCCCTAAGTGAGTTGAGCCTATCTTTGTTTATTTCTCTATTGTTTTTTGTATATTATGTGTTATATATATGTTTGTCTGGATTTTCCTGGTTTTCAGGGTGCTTGGTGACTTCTCATAAGTCCTATACTCGGACTTGGGCAAGCTTAAGATAGGACGGGAGGTATAGTCATGTTAAATTTGAGGGAGTAATCCCAAAAAAAGAGGCATGAGATCCCCCACTCAGTGAGGTCTATTTGAATGTAGTATCGTTTACCGAGTAATCGGGAAGACGTAAAGAAGAATGTAGACTTTGGGAACCTCTAGAACCTTGTCATACAGGTGATAACTTTTATACCACACAGTTGTACCCCAAAATTTTCCCTCCCATATTCCTCAAATATTTGTCAAGAATCATCTCCAAATGGTTCAAGATTGCTCAAGCGGTTGTACAGTCAAACCACCTCCTAAGCCAACTAAAATTAGGGTTTTGGTTCTTTCGAGGAATTTGTGGTTTTCAATGGTTCAATCAAGTCTCATAGGCCTCTATATATTCTCAAGCATCTACATGCCAAGTTTCAATACTCATAATGCCAATTTGCACAATCAAAAGCTCCATTTGATCCACAGTTCACTACAGGGGCAAAATGGTCATTTTGCAGTCAAAAGTCATAATTTTTGGTCAACATGTTATTTTGAGTCCACAATCATCATTTTATCAAGTCTTGATCATGATTCCACAAGAATAGCTCAAAAATCATCAAGATGCAAAAAGTTACTATTTTTGGACAGTAGAAAAGTCAACTGTATCTTGACTAGGGCATAACTTTTTCATGGTTTGTCAGAAAAATTCCATCCAATGCTCATTTTGAAGGGGATGCAATTTCCTACAATCCACCTTCACACTCCAAGTTCAAGAAATGCTCTCACAAAAAGTTATCAATTTTGACATTATAGGTCAATTTCAAAAGTCAACAAAAATGCACTTTGAGTCAAAGGCCATAACTTGAGATTGGTAAATCCAAATGACATGGGACCAAAGGCATTGGTTAGAGGACTTCAAGAGCTTTCCAAAATGTCCAAGAACATGGTCATATGATCAAAATTGAGCAAGTTGTGCATTGGAGAAGTTGGGAAATTTTCATGAATTTGCAAAAGTCAACTTTGCTCAAAACACCTTATTTTTGCTAATGGGCCTCAAATCTCTTCTTGAAACTTCATCCATGACCTATGCACGACCCATCAAGCTTAATTGAATTTATTTTCTTATTTTTATTGATTAATTGGATTTTTAATTAATATTAATTCATTTAATTAATTTAAATTGTAGGAAAATGCAAGATTTGATTTTTCAATCAATTTGTGAAGCAAATATGGTCAAGATATGATGGCAAATTCGTGCACAAAGTCAAAGATACAAAACATCCAAATTTGGCAACATTTTCCAATCATGAAAAATCAAAAATATTTGATTTTCAATCAAAGATCTAATCATCATTGCAATGGATTCTTGCTCAAGTTTTTGACCTAATTCGTTTCCTCTATATATATGCAAGCAAATCCTAACCTCATGGACGGGAGAAAGCTGCAGAAAAAAGCCATAGCATATTGAGAAAATTCAAGAAAATTGAAAACTGATTTTTGCATTCTAGGGCGATTTAAGGACTTTTGTTGATTCTAATACACTGCAGGAGGTTCCAGGAACGTGTGGCAATCAAATACAGGCCTTAAAGCTCAAAGAATCACCATATACAGAATCACAGTTTGCAGCTTTTATCCATAATCGTATATCTTGATTCATGCATATTTAACATGTTTTTGTGGTTGATTTATGTTGCTAGGGACCATACGAAGCTAATGGTATCACTTAATTGAACTATAACTCCCTGAATCACAAGATGCCATGAACGATTTCTAGGGTTCTTAAGCTTTGAAATTGGGGCTTTGCAATCCAGGAAAAATTAAGACTTGTGAGACCCATGGTTGGAATCGTTAGAACAAGACGAACAAAACCAACCCATCGCGAAATATTTATATGCATTGAGCTGCTAATCGCTATTTTTCCCTGTAGTAGTTTGTGGGGGTTAAAAACCCCCGCTATCTAATATTGTTTTTACAGGTACAATGAAGAAGATGATGAGGTGTTCACATATGGTTGGACCATTTGAATCAGCGCGCGTTTTGTTTTGATTTCAGCATATTTGTTTATTTTCTTATATAATTATTGCGCTTTATTTTAATAACGATTGGAACACGCTGGCTGAGTGGTTGGGGAAAGCATGCAAAGTCCACTGGGACCTGGGTTCGAACCCCAGGTCCCCCAAAACCTTTATTTCCTTTTCCTTTACATGTTCACATGCAGGTTCCAAGGTGAGGTCTACCATATACCTCCAGTTATCAACGCGCCATGTGGCTTCAAGCATGCATCCAATGGTCCTGAGTGGAAGACCATCATACTCCCAGTCAACACGCGCCATGGAGAATCAGAAAAGTCAAACAGGCTTGCAGCTTAATGGGCCTGGAAATTGACAAATGCACCTCCAAAGCTGGCCCAAACCCCCTGAGTTTGCCTCTTTATTTTTCTTTCATTATTCATTATTTTACTTATTTAATTTTAATTCTTAATTAACTATTAACTAAATAATTATTATTTTTCATAATAAAATCAGAAAACTAAAATATAATATTTTTTATTATTATTTATTAATTTCACCCTTAATTTATTATTTTTGTAAATAAATATAATTAACTAATTTAGTTTTAATTAGGTTAATTTTGACATTTTTGCAATAATCTAAAACTAATGTAGAATTAGGGTTCTTGACTTTTAATCATATTTTTTATTTATTTCCTAAAAAAACATAAAAAACTCAAAAACATATTTTTATTTTTATTAATTAATTAGTTTTAGGATTAATTTAATTAAATGCCAAATAACAAAAAACTCTTTCTTTCTCAAAAAAGGGTCAAAACCCTAAGAACATTCCGATTCAGTTTTCTCTCGCGCGTATGTTTGTTTTATTAATTTTTGATCCATTATTATGTAATTTCTCCGAGGATGTAATAGCTTTAATTATGACCTTTTTATCGCTTTCTTTAATTTCCCGCAATTTACTTTTCAAGGGTTTGTTTTTGGCGATGTAAATACCCGACGCCTTGTAATAGTGTAGATTTATTTTCCGCAACTATTAATTGCTAGATGTATGTTAACTAGGCTATGCATGACAAGACTTATCTCTGAAATTAAAATCAACCCATAGCTCACCATAACATGTGCAAAGATAACTTAACTGAATCATGACACCCTCACACATGCCACTCCTAGGGTACGCCTCACTTGGTTGCCTCGACGTGGTCATTAAGTATAGGGTGTTTTAGAGGTCACCCTCTTGTCTAAAGATCCAAGTTTCCTCGAAATGGTTGCCTCGGATAAAACGATCTAAGACATTAGGGTTACCGCTAAGGCGTCATACTATTGCTTTGGTGACCACATGTCCCTATAATCGAATTGACCCGAAACTCCATCGACGGTGCTACCTATTTCTCAATAGTGGGATAGTACTGTCTAAAGGACATTTACACAGCTTAATTTCTTTTGAGTAGGTAGAGGTTCTCAGGTACTTGCTCTTTCAAAACAAAAATACTTTTCGCACCTACACTTTTCAAACAAAGTTTTCAAACAACACTTCATACACTCTTGAGGACTGATACAAGAGTTAAATCTAAGTTTTCAAAACAAAACTTTTTCAAAACCCACAAACACAAGAAAAGCAAAACATTTTGAAAACATAGTGAGCAAGTACCTAAGAGCCCGTGGATAACCACAGATAGAAAGGGTGCTAATACCTTGCCTTTCTATAATCTACCTCCCGAACCGAGAAACATCTCGAAAAGGAATTTTGCTGTGCTTTTGTCCTTTCCTTGTTGGAGAGAATAAAAGACGGTGGCGACTCTTGCTTACCGCGACATTTCGTGAACCAGCATTCCAAAACAGTCAGTTCTATTTCCACCGATCACACACACCTTATGGGTAGTACCTTTGACCTCATGCTCATGACGTTGAACCTGTGAACCCTATTTTTGTGATCTTGTGTGTGATTGTTGCATCATGCATTCATGCACCCATGAGCATCTCTTAAAGAAATTTCATTTCAAGGGACTTAAAAGTTGACTCTTTGTGAATATCTCAGGTGCTTTTTTACTATGGATTCTGGAAAAAGAAAAACCAGAAAGTACAGTTTCAAAGATCCCAAGATAGATGAGTTGATGAGTCTGATTCCCGAGATTGAGTATTTTGCAGATTTTTGGAGGATGTATGGGCCAATCATTTCTCTCAAGAAGCTCAAAATGAAGGAGGGTATTCTCTTGACTTTGGTCCAATTCTATGATCCGATGTATCGTTGCTTTGGTTTCCCTGATTATTAGTTGATGCCTACACTAGAGGAGTATTCTTATCTGTTGGGTTTGCCTATTACCAATCGTGTTCCTTTTACTGGTTTGGAGGGGGAGCCAAAATCCCATGAGATTGCTGCTTTGATCCATTTGGGAAAGTCTTAGGTTGAAGCCCACATGACTACCAAAGGAGGGATTAAAGGATTACCAGCTCAACTCTTATTAGAGAAAGCTCGCTACTTTTCTAGGATGAAGAGTACGGTTGTTTTGAGGCCATTTTTGCTCTACTTGCTTATAGGTTGTTCTTGTTTCCTAATGTAGACAAATTTGTTGATATCAATGCCATCATGATCTTTATGATCGTGAAACCGGTTCCTACATTATTGGGTGATGCTTATTACTCTATTCATCTTCGAGATTCTTATCATGGAGGGATGATCATTTGCTGCACGCTTTTGTTGTATCAGTGGTTTACTTCTTATTTTCCTCAATATGATGCTTTCTGGGATGTCAGGAAAGAACCTAGTTGAGCTCCAAAGATCATGGCACTTACTCATTTAGATATTGTTTGGTATCATCAGGCTTACCATGATATAGAGTTTTCTACAATTGTGGTAGTTTCCCCAATGTACCTCTTATTGGTACAAAGGGAGGAATTAACTACAACCCTGTTCTTGCATGGCGACAGCCTGGATATCCGATGAGGGATAAGCCAAATAATATTCACTTGAGTAGTTTCTTCCTAAAAGAGGGAGAAAACCATAAGAAAGCTAAGGAGATGATTGCAAAGTACTGGCAGCACATTCACAGGAAGAGTAGGAAGGACTTGGGACCTAGGGGGGATATTTCTTTGGAGTCTTATCTTCAGTGGGTACAAGCAAGAGCCATCCAGTTGAAGATGCCGTATTCCCGGGAAGCACCTATGTCTGATATGTTTATGAAAACCACTCATCCCCTATTGGATGACATGGAAGAGCTCCAGCTTGCTTTAGTCAGGATGCAGCAGGAAAAGGAATCTTGGAAGAATAAGTGCTAGACTCTAGAGGTTTCCTACCAAGTATACTTGAAGGAGAAACACAACTTGATTGAGGTTCTTGAGAGTCATGATGTAGAGACGATGGAGAAGCAAGGTGATTTATTTTCCTCTAAACCTCAATTAGGCCGTAGTTGCTCACTTCTTGATTCACATGATTGGAAGGAGGTCACCACCAGATATGCAGAAGAAAACCAGAGGTTGAAGGGTTAGGTTGCCAGACTTACAGGGAAGCGTCAGCGTATAGAGTGATTTCCATCAGCTTTGCTTCTTAGGGTTTTGGACTTTACTTTCATCTTGTACTTGGGATTCTTTAAACTTGTAATCCATTTTGAAGTTATTATAATAATAAAATTTAGTATTTCAAATGTGTTATTACTTTGATATATGCAAAACTGTCTATAAATCTTTAAGCCCCTTGAAATAGTAATAATAAAATAAATCATGTGCATTGCACAACATGCATCATATTGTACACACTTCTTGATTTTTTTTGCATATCCAAGTGTCTTACGGAGCTTCTTTACTTTGTTCAGCAAACTGTCTCACAAGTACAATACCCGAGCTAATCTCAGAAGGAATATGGATAATTTAGAATAAGAGAATCGCGAGTTGCGTGAGGAAGTTTCTATTCTAAAGTCTGGTATGGTCAATCTCATTGCTCTGATGAAATCTCTAGTGGCTGCTCAGAGTTAACCACTGATTGTTCAGCCTCATCAGACAATGGTTACTACTGAAGCTTCGATTGTTCCTGTTTTTGCTACTCTAGCTGTTGTTTAGAATTGCATACCTCCGGGATATCCTTGGGGAATGCCATAAAACTTTATTCCAAAAGGTTTTAATCAGGATCCTCAGATTTCTATGCTTACTCAGACTGTTGCTGCTCTCGCACCTCATGTGGTGCATGTTATCCCTGCTGCTAGAAACGAGGTTCACTATGTTGCACCTCCCTCGGTGAATATGGCCTTGTTTGCTAATGATGAAGTGTATCGCGCTATTCCTCCAACAAGTGAAATCTTGGGTTTCTATGATCGAATGGACGATTTTTAATACTAGTTTGATAAGATGCAGAAATAGTTGAAGACCCTCAGAGGAAAAGAATTGTTTGGTAAAAATGTGAATGATATCTGCTTGGTTCCAAATGTGAAAACACCTGCAAAGTTCAAAGTATCGGAGTTCAAAAATTACAAGGGAAACACTTTCCCTCGTGCTCATTGGTGATGTATGTAAGGAGAATGTCTACTCATACAAATGATCAACGCTAATTCATTCATTTCTTTCAAGACAGTTTAACCAGTGCATCATTAAAATGGTACATGAGCCTGGACAATGCTGATATTCATTCTTTTAATGACTTGGTAGAAGTGTTTATCAGACAGTACAAATACAATATAGACATGGCGCCTGATCGTGATCAACTCAGGGCCATGGTCCTGAAGGACAAGGAATCATTTAAAGAATATGCACAGAGATGGCGTGAGGTAGCCGCCCAAGTGATTCCTCCAATGGAAGAAAAAGAGATGACAAATATTTTTCTGAAGACACTAGGTGCATTCTACTATGAAAGAATGGTGGCAAGTGCGCCCAGTGATTTTACTGAAATGTGGGAATGGGCGTCCTTTTGGAAGAGGCTGTAAGAGAGGGTCGTCTGACAAAAAGTGAAGGTTACAGCCATGTGAAGAAGCCATCATATGGATTTGTTAAGAAGAAAGAGGGGGAGAAGAATTCTATTATTCAAGAGAGAAGGGTTAATCCTTCTAGAAGAAATCTTCAGCGTCAAAAAGAGGTTTCCTCGGTAACTTTGGGTGTAAATACGGCTCCAACTACAGTTGCTTATCAAAGACCAGCCCCTCAGGGAAGTCAATGACAGAATCAGAGGAGAGAGCCTTTTGACTCTATCCCTATGAGTTATGCAGAGCTACTCCCAGCATTGATCCAAAAAAGTTGGTCTAGACTAGGCCACCTCCTGCTATACCATCTGTTGTACCCCAAAATTTGCCCTCTAATTTTTTCAAGACCTTTTCTTACATATTTGGTCACAAACACTTGTTTAAAGAAAGTATAAAATCTTTGAAGGTATGAGGTGTCTTAAGCTCAGAAGTTCTGACGATGAAATTCTGGTTGCTCTGATAAGGAAAGTTCTGAGTGACTCAAACTAGAACCCAAAATCATCAATGAGAACAACGCTTAAAGGGATGATTAAAGAAGTTCTGATAGGGAAAACTATGAAAAATTCGAGTCAGAAATTAGAGCCATCAATGAGAATAACGCTTGAAAGGCTGATTGAAGAAGTTCTGATAGGGAAAACTCTGAACAATTCGAGTCAGAAATCAGAGTCATCAATGAGAACAACACTTGAAAGGTTGATGGAAGAAGTTCTGATAAGGAAAACTCTGAGCAGTTTCAAGTTCGTACGAGGCGCCAATCCTCACATGTCCAGGTTAATTCAGAATCTTAGAAAGGCATGAAAATTCTCAAAATGGAAATATTTTAATGTGTCTTATTCTATTTTCAAACTATGTTTAATGACTGGTCTTTAAAGCAATGTTTCTTTCCCCATTTTCTTGTCCCCTCCACCACCTATAAATACAAGACGTCAAACACAAAAAGAAAAAAAGAGGAGGATCGAGAGAAAAGAGGAGGAGAGATAGAAAAAGAGGAGAGAATATACGCCCACGCTGCAAAAAAAACACACTACAGTACTAAAAAATTCAACAGTGCCCCCATTGAAGCACGCTTTGCAGGCACCTTCAAGTCCAAACTGGTGTCCATATTCTGATTCTAAAATCTCCAGAGGTAGCATCAACACCACAGATCCAAATACTAGTCATAGGTATATTCCCTAATTTCATTTTTTGATTCTAGCATCCTGTTTTGTTCTAACGTGTTTTGTGAAGGCTCTGATCGTAGACTAGACAGGCCACAAAATCCAAGCTGTCTCTAGCAATCCCTACATAGCATCCTTTTAGCTGATTCTAACATTAGTGCGTGTAGTTTTTGATGATCTGGAATCCCACATATTTTGTCTATTCATTGGTAATAACAATTGATAAATAGGTCCAACTAATGAAGGGAAGCACATATAATGAAAGGATCTGGGATCAATGCCCAGATCTTGAATTTGTTTTCTCTTTCTAATCAGTTTATTGCAGATCCAGGCGTTCATCATCAGATCATCACCATCATATTATCACCATTAGAGCATCACAGGGTCAGATCAAGTGCTCTAGATTTGGATGCTTATGATGGGCCCTCCAGAGACTAAATGCATTAAGTCTCGTGCTGACTCTGAGTTTAACAACTTCTGGGCTTAGCATTTTTCCAGACCATGCTATCCATGTTCTGATGCCTTTTACTTATCTTATTTTCTTTACTTCTTTTTTTAACTTTTTACATAAAAAAGGTCAGATCTTAACAAAAAAATCACAAAAAATTTAGGATTAGATTTTTATTAACTAATTAATTTCTTGAATTAACTAATAACTATTTTAACCATTTTTTTCTTTAATTAAAATTGAATTAAAAATTAGGATTTAATTTGAGTTTAATCATTTCCTTTTCATAATAAAAGCAAAAAAAAAAGAACTTAGACTATTCCTTAATTAATTTAAAAAAAAAAAGACTTTAGGATGTTCATTTTAAGTATTTTCTTAAATAAAAATAAAACCAAAAAAGACATTCATTCTTAGGTCTTTTTTAGACGTAATATTTCATTTCGCGCACATTATTTTTATCCTCTCATTTTATATAATAATGTAACTGGTTATGGGATGTAATAAATGATAAGTAGACTCTTTTTATTGCTTTATTTTCTTTTCCCCAATTGCTTTGGAATGTAAATCCCCCTCCCCGAAGCCATGTAATAGTCTAGATTTATACTTTCCGCATTTTATTTTTCTATATATATATTATTGCTAGTAAATTAGGCGTGCATGACAAGATTAATTAATGAACCGTTAGATCACTAACCTCAAGATAATGTAACTGAAAAAACACACTTCTCACACTTGCACCCTTAAGGTACTCCTCACTTGGTTGCCCCGGAAAATAATGGTCATGTCCCTCGAACGTAGGGATATCTTAGCAAAGACCCTTGGTACTAAAGTCATCAAAAAGATCATGGTCCCTAACGTCCCTCGAGTTGCCTACGAGAAATGATCTTGTCCCTCGATGTTGCTTATATGATGACCGTCCCTTCGAATGCTAAAATATCATTAAATGTTGCCTTCAATAACCATAGCGTCCCTTTTGATAGTCCCTCAACATCCAACGATAGGGCTACCTACTCACTACTAGTAGGATAGCACTATATAAAGTGTAGGAGGAAAAGAACATCCTTTTTTCGAGTAGGTAGATAACTGTTAGGTACTTGCTCAAACTTGAAATTTTCACATTTACACACTTTTCAAAAATCTTTTAAAAAATGTTTTATCACACTCTTGAGGACTGATACAAGAGTTACCATAAAGCAAACAAAAATCTTTCAAAACACACAAACTTAAACAGTTTTAAAAAATGAACAAGTACCTAAGAGCCCGTGAAAAACCACAGATGGAAAGGGTGCTAATACCTTCCCTTTCCATAATCTACCCCCTTACTTAAAAAATCTCGATAAAGGTCTTTTTCTGTTCTTTTCACCCTTTTCTTTGTTGGATAAAAGAAAAGTGGATGGAGACTCTTGCTTATCGCGACATTTATGAACAAAAAACGCAAACCAGTATTAAACAGTCGGTTCTGCCACCATATCACAAAACTGGCGACTCTGCTGCGGAAAAAATTATAAAGTGGGGTTTACCTTAGGGTCTAGCTTATTTTTAACTTTCTTTTCTGTTTGTTTGCTTTACTTTTAAGGGTATTGTTTGGGTACTATAGATCCTACACCCGGATCTAGGGATACCTTTTAGGTAAGTAGCAATAAATCGTGGAAACTATGTGGGGTATACTAACACGGTTGAAGAGATGGCTACGTTGATGCGACACTTTGGTTGGCACCGGTAGCCCTTGAGTTAATCAAGGAGAATACGAGGCCGCTGCATGGTGTCATGAAGCATCAACTGAACTTAGAACCTTTAAATGAACAACTTGGCCATTAGGACGTAGCGAGATGGCCGTCTTTGGTGTATTCTCAACTTGGTCATCTCAAACCCTGATGAAGAAATGTTAAAGGTGCTTTTTCAGTTCTTTGACCTCCCAGTTAGTGCCTACTATGGAGGAGTTTTCTCAGTTATCAGGGATACCTATCCTGGATCAGTTACCATTCAATAGTATGGAAAGACACCTAAGGCCTGAAGAGATTGCTCAAGCTCTGTCTTTGTAACTGTCTGATGTAGTGGCAAATTGGGAAACCAGAAGAAGTTTCCAAGAATTTTCAGCTAAGTTTCTATTTGAGAAAGCTCATTATTTTTGGGATAGCCTGGATTTGCAAGATTTTGAAGAGGTGTTGGCCCTTCTCATCTATGGTATTGTACTATTCCCTAACACGGACCAACTCATAGATGTGAATGCGGTTAAGATTTTTATGTCGTATAATCCGATGCATACTTTACTTGGGGATATTCTACACTCTCTGCATACTCGCACTCTAAAGAGAATATGGACCCTTCTGTGTTGCACTCCTCTATTGGATAGGTGGTTTATTTTGCACCTACCCTGGTCTATTCTGAAAAACGAGCAGGGTATGAGATGGTCTTATAGGCTGATGTCCCTTACACATTCAGATATTCATTGGTGTTTGCGATCCTCAAAGAAAGTTACCGTCATTGATCGCTGTGGAGAATTCTCTAATGTCCCTCTCCTAGGCATTAGGGGAGGAATCACTTATAATCCTTGTTTGGTGTTGCGACAGTTTCGTTATGCTAGAAGGCATGGTCCTCATGACACGCTCGTCCAAGGAATCACATTTGACTATGAGAATGATGTTCAGGGTTATCGCAAGAGGTTCATTCGAGCTTGGGGCATGATAAACAAAGTTGATAGCAAGACACTGGGGCACAATAATTCCATCCCTCTTGAGCCTTACCTCAAATGGGTGTGAGCTCGTGCTCAATGTCTTATGATGCCTTACCCTTCCATCTTACCTGTGATTGTGGAGCCAATTGTTGAAAAAGACACTCCTTACGTTGTTCTTCATCCTGATATGCCAACTGATTTTGAGGAGCTACGGAAATCCTGGATCCAACTCAGAGAAGAACGAGATACCTTTGAAACCTAATTCTACGCTAGCGAGAAGAAGGTTCTAAAGCTCACCCGGTTACTTCACGAGGAGAGGAATATAAATGCCTACATTGCACCAAAGAGGATGCGCCTGTGGGAAGCTTGAAGTCTTCCTTTTGCTTGGAAAATTTTACTGTTGCTTCGTTCCCTTTGTGAGCCCAAGAGGGATTATTGTGATCAATAAAATATCTAAATACAATTAACGTTTATTCTCTTTCTGTTTAAGAAAATTTGAGTATTAGAAATCCTTGAAAACATTGCATATATATATATATATATATATATAGTATTGCATAAGCAGGTTTCAAAGCAGGTTTCTCATCCTCTTCATTGTTTATTTCAGCAATGGCTCTAGAACAAACAGTGAAGGATCTACAAACTCAGAATGCCCAGTTTCAACAGATGATCATGGCTCTGACCAAGGGGCAAAAAGAACTGAAATCCCTGCTTTTTAAAGAAAAGAAGAAGCCAAGGAAACCAGTTGGTGTGGTGAACTTGGGAAGAAGGATCAGAGGACCAGTGCGGTGAGCCTCTGAACTGGTAACTTCATCAAAGGAAGGATACAATCAAGAAGAGGAAACGAGCGAGGAAGACTCCAGTCTAAAATAATCCGATGATGAATCTGAATATGATGAGGAACAATATCCCCCTGCTGATGAAAAACACAAACAGTTGGAGGATCGTTTGAATGCAATGGAGGTTCGGAAGGTACCGAGTCTGGATTTTGAAGAGTTGGGTTTGGTCTTTGGGGTTGTCATCCCATAAAAGTTCAAGGTGCCAGTGTTTGCCAAATATGATTGGATTTCATGTCCCAAAATGCATCTCCGATCTTATGTGAGGAAGATTCAGCCTCACACTGCAGACAAGGACTTATGGGTCCACTTCTTTCAAGATAGTCTATCCAGAACTCAATTAGAGTAGTTCTACCAGCTGGAAAGGACCAACATTCGTAATTGGGAAGACTTGGTTGTTGCTTTCTACAAGCAGTATCAGTACAATGCATACCTTGCTCCCACCCGTACACAAATGCAAAGTATGTATATGTGTTCGAGCGAGGGCTTTAAAGACTATGCTCAGAAGTGGAGGGACTTAGAAGGAAGAGTCTAACCCCCATGTATGATAGGGAGCTAGCGGATATGTTTCAGGGTGCCCTGTCTGGTCCGTTTTTCAATCACCTGATTGGAAGCTCCTCAGCTGGCTTCATGAATTGATCTTGACGGGAGAAAGAGTGGAAGCTAGAATTAGGAGTGGTAAGATCCTGAAGGATGC
The DNA here is from genome assembly GCA_948472305.1 of Vicia faba. Taxonomy (NCBI): domain Eukaryota; kingdom Viridiplantae; phylum Streptophyta; class Magnoliopsida; order Fabales; family Fabaceae; genus Vicia; species Vicia faba. The sequence continues at coordinate 1,278,424,826 of OX451737.1, forward strand.
AGCCTCCAGTGTAGCAAGGAAACCATTTTCTGGGAAAAAAGAGGTTAGTGTTGTGTACAACCAAAGGAATCAGGACAGAACTGAACACCATTCGGCGGTAGGGGCTGTGATGATCTCTAAACCTGCACCTATTCAACAAAGGAAAAATCAGCCTAGAACATAAAGGCTGGTAAGACAATTTACCCGGATAACATGACTTTGTCTCAAGTTTTGCCACAGTTATTAAAGTCCAATCCGGTAACTTTGAGGGAAGCTCCCAAGAATCCCAACACCGCATCTCCCCGCTACAATCCCAATGCTCGATGCGCCTACCACTCTGAGACTCAGGGGCATGACACGAACGACTGCTGGGCATTGAAGAACAAGGTACATGATCTGATCGAGGAAAAGGAGATTGAATTCGATGCTCTGGAAACTCCCAACGTCATAACGGCACCCATGCCCAAGCATGGCTTGGGAATCAATGCTATTGATGTTGTCTCCGCCATAGAAGATGCTGACAATGATGATGACATGGATTGCTGGATCTTCCCTACTACCAACGGTGGACCCAATAACTGGACGACAAAAGAATTTGTACCAATTACTTTTATTAAGAAGTAATTGTCTTTCTTGTTTTTTTGGATATGTAATAAACAATATAAACTCTATGGCCATGTGTCTTACCCGAGGCACAATGGTTTATTTGTGAGGGTAATCATGTTTCAATTTCATATGGAATTAATAAAGCATTGGACGTTTATGCATACAAATTTTGCGCTCTCTGTTTTTATTTTCTGCCTTTACTTTGTCTATACAGCTATGCTCTTACACACTCTCACGTATCAACTGCAGATCCATATCCACTATGGATCCCATTGATAATAGTTCTGCTATTGTCGGTTATGACTTTGAAAATCCGATCAACCAAGCCGAGGACGAAGGTGAGGAAGATTGTGAGGTACCCAGAGAACTTGCTAGACTATTACAGCAGGAAGAAAGGGCTATATAGCCTCATGAAGAGCTAGTTGAGACAATAAAATTAGGCATAGAAGAGGACAGGAAAGAAGTCAAGATAGGTGCAAATTTGGGGCTTAATGTTAAACAGCGGTTGATACAGATGTTGCATGATTACGTCGAGATCTTTTCCTGGTCATATGAAGATATTCCAGGACTAGACACAGATATTGTGGTTCACTGTCGGCCAACTGAATAAGATTTCCCTCCGGTAAAGCAGAAGGTCCGACGTTGCGCCCTAAAATGTCAGAGAAGATCAAAGCAGAGGTTATGAAACAATTCAATGTTGGGTTCTTAGTTGTCACCTCTTATCCCCAATGGGTTGCTAACGTAGTCCCGATGCCTAGATGGCACAGTGCAGATGTGTGTGGACTACAGAGATTTGAACAGGGCAAGCCCCAAGCATGACTTCCCGCTTCCCCACATCGACGTTCTCGTTGATAATACCGCGTAACACAAGATCTTTTCCTTCATGGATGGTTTCTCTTGTTACAATCAGATCAAGAGGGCACCCGAAGACATGGAGAAGACAACCTTCGTTACGCAATGGAGCACTTTCTGCTACAAAGTGATGTTGTTTGGATTAAAGAATGTTGGGGCAACCTATCAACGAGCCATGGTAGCTTTGTTTCATGACATGATTCACCATGAGATAGAGGTCTATGTGGATGACATGATAGCTAAGTCTCAAACTGAGGAAGAACACCTCGATCATCTACAAAAACTATTTGGTAGGTTGAAGACATACAAGCTGAGGCTAAATCTGAACAAGTGCACCTTCGGGGTAAGGTCTGGTAAACTTCTGGGTTTCATTGTTAGTGACAAGGGTATTCAGGTACGCCCTGCAAAGGTAAAGGCTATACAAGAGATGTCGGCTCCTCGCACTAAGAAGGAGGTCAGAGGCCTTTTGGGATGCCTAAATTACATTGCCATGTTCATTTCCCATTTAAAAGCTACTTGTGAGCCAATCTTCAAGCTCCTGAAGAAAGATCAAGTGGTAAAATGGAATGACGAGTTCTAGACTGTCTTCGAGATAATCAAGGAATACCATCAAGAGCCTCCAATTCTGATGCCTCCAATTGAAGGAGGACCTTTCATAATATACTTAACAGTGTTAGATAATTCAATGGGGTGTGTGCTAGGGCAGCATGACGAGTTCGGTCGAGAAGAGCACGCAATATACTACCTTAGCAAAAAGTTTACCGACTGTGAAACAAGATATCCACTGCTCAAGAAAACTTGTTGCGCTTTGGCATGGGCTTCTCGCCGACTGAGATAGTATATGTTGACCCACACTACTCTATTGATATCTAAGATGGATCCGATAAAGTACATCCTTTAGAAGCCTGCTCTCTTCGGAAGAATAGCAAGATGGCAAATGATCTTGACTGGATACGATATCCAATACACGATCCAGAAAGGCATCAAGGTAAGTGTACTAGCTGATCATTTGGCTCATTAGGCCGTAGATGACTACCAGTCCATGAACTTTGAATTCCCGGATGAGAACATTATGTTAGTGACTGACTATGAAGAACCTGGACCGGATGAAGGACCTGAGGAAAGATCCCGATGGACCACGGTTTTTTTTGGAGCCTCTAACGCACTCGGCAATGGCATTGGTGCTATAATTATATCTCCTGAGGACTATCATACTCCCTTCACCTCCAGAATATGTTTCAACTGTACCAACAATATGGCGGAGTATGAAGCATGTATCATGGGTCTCAAAGCTGCTATTGACCTAAGGATCAAATTCTTGAGCGTTTTCGGGGATTCAGCCTTGGTAATAAGTCAAATCAAAGGCGAGTGGGACACGAAGTACCCTTATCTCATCCCATACAAAGAACACGTGCTGACACTGCTTCCACACTTTGAAGAGGTTACCTTTGAACATTTTCTACGAGAAGAGAATCAGTTAGCGGATGCGCTAGCTACTATGTCATCTATGTTCAAGGTCAAGTGGGACAACGAGGCTCCTCGGATCAGTATTGAGAGGTTGGATGAACCAGCATAGTGCTACGAGATTGACGCTGAAGAAGTAGTAGACAAACCTTGGTTTCATGAAGTGAAGAGGTATCTCGAGGCTCAAGAATATCCTGAGGGGGCATCTGTCAATGATAAGAAGTTTCTGAGGAGGTTCTCCGTAAAGTTATTCCTTAGTAATGGAATCCTCTACAAGCGCAACCATGACTCTACTTTACTTTGGTGCGTAGGTAAGAGCGAAGCAGAGAGGATTATGGAAGATTTGCATGAAAGTACCTTTGGTACCCACTCTAGTGGACATACCATGGCTATAAAGATCCTACGGGCAGGATACTACTGGTCCACTTTAGAAGCAGACTATTATCAACATTCCCGAACTTGTCACAAATGCCATATATATGCTGATAAAGTACATGTACCTTCGGTTCCCTTGAACGTCTTGACAGCTCCCTGGCCCTTTACAATGTGGGGAATTGACATGATTGGAGAGATTAGACCTACCTCTTCCAATGGGCATCACTTCATCTTAGTGGCCATTGATTACTTCACGAAGTGGGTCGAGGCTGCCTCTTTTGCTACTGTTACCAAGAACGTGGTGGCGTGGTTTATCAAACATAACCTGATTTGTCGGTATGGTGTGCTAGAAAGAATCATCACGGACAATGGTACAAATCTCAACAATACAATGATCACCGAGCTCTGTAAACAATTCAAGATCCAGCATCATAATTCTTCCTCTTACCGGCCGAAGATAAATGGAGACATGGAGGCTTCTAACAAGAATATTAAGAAAATCATACAGAAGATGACAGTGACATATAAAGACTGGCATGAGATGTTACCATTTGCTCTTCATGGTTACCGCACCTCAGCACGAACGTCAATAGGGGCAACACCCTATTCTCTGGTATATGGTATAGAGGTTGTCCTGCCTATTGAAGTCAAGATCCCTTCTCTGAGGATCATGAAGGATACGGGTTTGAACGAAGATGATTGGATCCAGACTCGACTTGATCAACTAATATGATTGATGAGAAAAGGCTCACTACTGTCTGTCATGGTCAGATATACTAAAAACAGATGATCAAGGCTTTCAACAAAAAGGTCAGACGTCAAGTGTATCAAGTGGGTGATCTGGTAATCAAGCACATCATACTGCCACAAGGTGATCCCAGGGGTAAATGGACTCCCACATACGAAGGGCCATTTGTAATCAAAATCATATTTTCCGATGGAACCATGATTCTAACCACCATGGATGGTGATGACCTTCCTCACCTTGTTAATGAGGACATAGTGAAAAGATTCTACACATAGATAAAGACCCGCTAGGTTGACTGGTCTAGGAAAAAATAAGGGCATCCCGGTGAACCAAAAGGGGTTCGGGCAAAAATTAGGGATACATACAAAAAATATGTACACCCAGCAAGTTGAAAACCTGAAAAGGCTGCTTAGGCAAAAAAGGGTATCCCGTTGGATAAAAAACCCGAAAGGCGGTCTAGGAAAAAGTTAGGGATTTGAAGCGTACAACTATGTCCCTATGGATCACCTTGCGACCAGACCTCAGTGTCAACTATCAAGCTCAAACAGTACTGATCAATCCAATCAGCTTTGGACAAGTAGCAAAGTGATGAGACACTCGAAGACATAGGGGAAATAGTAGAATTGAAACTCAATGGGATTGTTACACATAATTGTTTTCTCTTTGTACACTATTTTGTGTAATTTTCATTTCTTACGACGATGTTCTCCTACTAGAACGTCAGTCTCTTTGTACAAAATGCCTATTATAGGCAAACTTCAGAAATCAATACAAATCATTTCTTTGAAATTACACAAATATTTGTTTTCTATTTTTCTGTTTTGTTTTGCAAAAACGTCCAATGCTTATTTTTGACATATGCATTTGAATATGATCACTATTCACAAATACTTGCATAAAAAACAGAAAGATAGTTACTAATGATTTTAAGAAGCATGGCAAAGTCTAAGAAACAATTTGTAGTCCCGACATTTACTCTTTCCAGCAAGTACAGAGGCAGAGACAGTTTGAGACGAAGACACCATTACATACGACCCCATGACGTCTATGTTCCCCATAGAGCGGAAACAACCAAGTTTTGATCTCTCCTTCCCCAAGCAGGAATTACCTCCTCCAGCAAAGTTCCTTCAGAGAGCTGAAATCTGCCTTCCCCAGCCAAATTTTTCAAACAGTTCATAAAACCTCCTACTGGGTAGTGTTTATTTCTCTAACTGCAGAAGTCCAGGCCCCAACAGAGTTTATTTCTATAAATCGGTAAAATCTTCCAACAAAGCATCCTACCTCCATAGAGTTATTCTCGAGCAGAGTCAATCCCCGACAGAGTATTCTCAAACAGAAAGAGGGAATCCCCGGCAAATCATATTCATTCATCATCCCCAGCGGAAACGAAGGAATCGGCTTCCCAATACTCTTCCGCAGCAGTCGGGGATTTACTTTTCCAGACTAAGGAATATCGTGACAGCACCCCATATTCATACATCATGGCATGTGCATACACATCGCATACAGTATAATCTCATTTATTTTGAGAACATCATCACAATGCATTTCATACATCATGACATTGCATATGACTAACTCTTTGCCTTTTTCAGGGAAAAGATCAAATCAACAAACACTGCTACTACTTATGTGACCTGATAGTCTTCTCAAAAACTTCGTGTGATGAAGGGCTATTTTAGAAAATTCCTCAGAAAGATGTCCTCAAAATACCTTCTCTGGTTCAGTTAGATCGACACTAAGATCTCTCTGATTCCTATTCCAGTTGAAGATATTCCAAGACTTTTGTTTGGTTCAGTTGAATCAATACTAAGATTCTTCTGATTTCCATTCCAGTCAAAGTTAATTCAAGACCTTCTCTGGTTTAGTCAGATTGACACTAAGATCTCGCTGATTCCTATTCCAGTTGAAGTTAATTCAAGACCTTCTCTGGTTCAGTTAGATCGACACTAAGGTCTCTTTGATTCCTATTCCAGTTGAAGATATTCCAAGACTTTTGTCTGGTTCAGTTGAATCAATATTAAGATTCTTCTGATTTCCATTCCAGTCAAAGTTAATTCAAGACCTTCTGTGGTTCAGTCAGATCGATACTAAGATCTCCATGATTCCTATTCCAGTTGAAGTTAATTCAAGACCTTATCTGGTTCAGTTAGATCGACACTAAGATATATTTGATTCCTATTCCAGTTGAAGATGATCCAAGACTTTTTTCTGGTTCAGTTAAATCGACACTAAGATTTTTCTGATTCTTATCCAGTCAAAGTTAATTCAAGATTTTCCTCTGGTTCAGTTAGATCGATACTAAGATCTCTCTGATTCCTATTCCAGTTGAAGATAATCTAAGACCTTTTTCTAGTTCAGTTAAATCGTCACTAAGATTTTTCTAATTTTTATCCAGTCAAAGATAAACCAAGACCTCTGCTAGATTAGTTTGAATCGACCATTGATTTATTACTGATTCTTTTCCGGTAGACCTTTTTCTGGTAAAGTTAAATCGACACCAATATTTTTCTGATTCTTATCCAATCAAAGATAAATCAAGACCTCTGCTGGTTCAGTTTGAATCGACCATTAATTTACTACTGATTCTTTCCCGGTAGATCCTTTCTCTGGTTCAGTTAAATCGACACTAAGATTTTTCGGATTTCTATTCCAGTTGGAGAAACTACAAATCCTGGAATGTGACCAGATGACAGTTTAATCTCATTTCCCCAGTAAGTCGATGTGAAGCCTGGAATACGACCAGATAGCAGTCAGCCTTATCATCCTCAACAAGTCACTGCGAAGCCTGGATCCTGACCAGATAGCAGTTCACTTCCTTCTCTTCAGTCAAGGGATGACTCCCCAGTAGAGGAGTGGACAACCTAATCTCCTAGACTTTATTCACCTAAAAAACATTCCCCAGCAGACTCCTCCTCGGACAGTAGGAACATGAATCCCCATAAAGAGACTCCTTACGAAGTCAACATCTATTTTGGATGGCATCTTTAAGCCCATCTCCGACGACTCTCCATCATACTCCTTAGATGGCATCTTTAAGCCCATCTCCGATAGTCTTCTGTCATCTTTTCCAAATGGAATCTATAAGCCCATTCCTGATATTACCTACACAGTCAAGTATCATTTCAGACGAGTGCAAATATCTAGGCACTCTAGTGTTCAATCATCTTCCACCTTCAGATCATTAAAGGCAGACCATCCAATCTACACCCTCAGGTTTAAGAAGATTGAACAAGGGCAGCTGCTGTACCCCAAAATTTCCCCTCTCATTTTTTCAAGACCTTTTCTTACATATTTGGTTATAAACACTTGTTTAAAGAAAGTATAAAAAAATTTGAAGGTATGAAGTGTCTTAAGCTCAGAAGTTCTGATGATGAAATTCTGGTTGCTCTAATAAGGAAAGTTCTGAGCGACTCAAACTGGAACCCAGAATCATCAATGAGAACAATGCTTGAAAGGCTGATTGAAGAAGTTCTGATAGGGAAAACTCTGAACAATTCGAGTCAGAAATCAGAGCCATTAATGAGAACAACACTTGAAAGGCTGATTGTAGAAGTTCTGATAGGGAAAACTCTGAACAATTCGAGTCAGAAATCAGAGCCATTAATGAGAACAACGCTTGAAAGGCTGATTGTAGAAGTTCTGATAGAGAAAACTCTGAAGAATTCGAGTCAGAAATCAGAGTCATCAATGAGAACAACACTTGAAAGGCTGATGGAAGAAGTTCTGATAAGGAAAACTTTGAGCAGTTTCAAGTTTGTATGAGGCATCAACCCTCACCTATCCAGGTTCATTCAAAATCTCAGAAAGGCATGAAAATTCTCAAAATGGAAATCTTTTAATGTGTCTGATTCTGTTTTCAAAGCTATGTTTAATGACTGGTATTTAAAGCCGTGTTTCTTTCCCCATTTTCTTGTCCCCTCCACCACCTATAAATAGAAGACGTCAAACACAAAAATAAAAAAAGAGGAGGATCGAGAGAAAATAGGAGGAGAGATAGAAAAAGAGGAGAGAATATACGCCCACGATGCCAAAAAAAACACACTACAATACTAAAAAATTCAACAGTGCCCCAATTGAAGCACGCTTTGCAGGAACGTTCAAGTCCAAACTTGTGTCCATATTATGATTCTGAAATCTCCAGAGGTAGCATCAAAACCACATATCCAAATACTAGTCATAGGTATATTCCCTAATTTCATTTTCTGATGATAACATCTTGTTTTGTTCTAATGTGTTTTGTGAAGGCTCTGATCGTAGACTAGACAGGCCACAAACTCCAAGTTGTCTCTAGCAATCTGTGATACGGTGGGAGAACTGACTTGGGATTTTGCGTTTGTGTTCGCAAATGTTTCGGTTTAGCAAGAGTCACCATTGACTTTTTATTTTATCCTAAGGAAAGGTGAAAAAGCACAGGAAAGACCTTTGAGATGTTTTCTTGGGTTCGGGGAGTAGATTATAGAAAGGGAAGTTATTAGCACCCTTTCTATCCATGGTTATCCACGGGCTTTTAGTTACTTGCTTAGATCACTTGCTTTGCATTTCAATTGTTTGAAATGGTGCTTTGTGTGTGATTTTGAAAGATGTTTTGGAAAGAGGCCATCATTATAGCAACCTTTGTAATGATTCTTGTTTGAATGTATACAAAGGTGTTTTTGTCTTTTGAAAAGTTTTTAATGTTTGAAAGCAGTGTTTTGAAATTGTGTAGTGAGGTGTGTTTCGAAAAAATAGCAAGGATGTTTTTTGCAAGTTTGATCAAGTAACTAAGAGTTTGTCTACACTATTTTACTCAAAGATCTTTCTTATGTTTTAACCCTTTTAACAATGTTGTTTCACCATTGTATTTGGTGAACAACCTTGTGTTAGGATGTTAACGGGACAGGCGCGGGTCATCGTATAGACCATGATAGCAATGGTGTCAAGTATTTTTGGCAATTTTCTTTAAGGGACTTGATCATTTTGTTTAGGCAACTCCGATAGCGTCATTGAGGGACTATGATCTTTTGTTTTGTTTTTGTTTTGCTAAAATACTTGACATGCAATCATGGCCCATTTTTGAAGGCAACAAGTGGATTGTAACCCTAGGGGTGCAAGTGTGCATTGTATTTGTTTTTCATGCATATTTATCTTAGATTAGGTCAAACTAATTGTTGATTTTATTTGCATGCAAACCCTAGGTCTAAGCATGGCATAATTGAAAGCTTTTAAATGCGCGAGAATTTAAATGCTACACTATTACAACATGATATAGGGAGGGGGTACAAATTTGAATTGGGGGTATTTGACAAGAAATTAAATTCTAAGTTATTAAAACCAAATCGAACGTATAGGCAATATTTAAATGTACAATAATTGAAATAAATACAAATAAATAAAAGTCAAATAAAATGTATTATGAAAAAAGAGTTTTCATGTATGTAAAAGTATATTTTTTAAGGTGAAATGTAAATAAATAAAAAGTCAACTTTAATTATTTTCCTATTTAGGGAAAAAAACCATAATTCTTAATAAATAATATTATTTATCAATTATATGCAATAATATACTAATTTATACAAAAAATAAAAGTATATTATAAAAATGATATTTTTAGTCCAAAATATTAATAAAAATGAAAATGTAATATTTTTTGTATTTTTGACCTAATTATTTAATAAGATAAAATATATAAGTATATATATATATATATATATATATATATATATATATATATATATATATATATATATATATATATATATATATATATATATATATATATATATATATATATATATATATATATATATATATATATATATATATATATATATATATATATATATATATATATATATATATATATATATATATATATATATATATATATATATATATATATATATATATATATATATATATATATATATATATATATATATATATATATATATATATATATATATATATATTGAATATCTTAAGTGTATAAAAATAAAAATTAATTATTTACAAAAATATATGTATGTCAAGAAAATATTTTCAAATACATATAAAAATAATAAATAAAAATAAAAGTGTTTTTTTACATTGTTTTTTTTTTATTTAAACAAAATGAAAATAAAGTATTTAATGTATTAATACTAGAATTAATAAAAATAAACATCAAATAAATATAAAAATTTATGAAAATATTTTTTAAGTAATTTTTATATTGGAAAATAAAATATTAAAAACAGAAATGAAATAAAAATGCAAACATAAAAAATATATAAGAAATGGGCCAGGGGGGTGTAAACTGAACAAAAGGGTGTCAAAAGCAAAAGGACCCAGGCCCAGCCCAGAATCACTTCTTCTTCTTCCTTGGAACAAATCCTGCGCGCGTGCTATATACAAAACTGCAACTCCCGATTCTTTGATCTTTTGACAAAACTCATAACATGAACATTGTAGAGAATTAAACAACGAATCTAACCATATAAAAAACTTGGATTAACTCTCAAAGACCAGAGAGAATTTCTCTGGCCCTAATTTCTAACCTAGTTTTTTCAGAAAGTTCATGAGTGAAATTCTCTTAGCACGATTAATGTAAATGAAAACTAAGCATATGTATGGCTTCAGGGCTATGAGTACAACATATTTCATTCACAAACCTAAGCCTAACCATTCCTAAATAGAGAGATAGAAGTCCATGAAATACCTGTTTCAGTTGACTTCGAGCTGGACAATGTAGCAGCTTTTAATGGTGTTTGAACTTCTTTTGAGCTTGCCTGAGGTCCAAGGAAGCTTTTCCAATGCTTGTCTTGTCTTGAAACAACTTGAATCGTGCTATAGAACTCAACCTGCAGAGCTTTGAAACAAAAATGGCAAAGTTTGTTAGAGGTGTTACAGCTTGCAATGGGGGCCTAGGATAGTTCAGGTGAGTTGATTGGAAGGTGTTTGAACTATCTTTGGACAAAACGCACGATGGAATTTGGTTATGGCTTGCAAAATGCAGAGCTTGCCCTGTTTTGCAGAAAAACAGTGATTCTGAGTATGAGGAGGTTTGAGTGATGAAAGGGTCGTGTTTCAGGCTTGTTGGGAGGTATGGAAATTGTCTACAATGTTTGTCTAAGCTTGTTTTAACAGATGTGTGAGATTGTATATGTTTGGCAACTTTTTCTTCTTTTTCAAGCAAGCATGTGGAAGTGATGTTATAGCTTGGTACAGGCCCTCCTATCATGCTGCATCTTTTGCTCTTGGTTCTTGGAATTGATAGCTTCAATCTTGCTTCAGAGATATGGCCCCATACCTCAAGGATTTTGGTTTGACATAAAGTGCACTTTTACAAAAATGGCATTTTACCTTTTTCCAAATAAGGGTTAATCTTGTATGTAATGTCCAAATGGCCAAGATAACACCTTAATTCAATGGTTATGCATTAAATTCTGAATGGAAAGTTGGTTTTGAGGCCTGCAAGCTAGCACCAAACATGCTGATTTGAAAATGCAAGTTTGTATGAACATGTATTGGTCATGGACAAAAGTGAGTTTTTGCCAACTTCAAGCATTCGATTCTCTCTAACCACAAGGGTGTTTGAGGAGTTCTTGGATAATTTGGAAAGCTTGGAACATTTACTACAATACATCTTTGAAATTCAATTTTAAACTCCAAGTGGAACTATGTTAAAAATGGCCAAGAAGATGGGTCAAAATCCTGCCTAAACTAGGGCAAAATTTCCCTAAGTTAAAAGTTTTAGGTACCCTTGTTCCAAAAATCATAACTTGAGATACAAGCTTCTTTTGAGAAAACTTTGTGAATCAAAGTTGTATACTTTATGATGGACTACAACTTTCATGTTTCAAGTTTTGTTTGAATCCATTTTCATCTTGGTGAAAAGATGGGACAAAGTTAGGAAAAAATAAGAAAATTTTATAACTTAGAAAATTTCTAAGTTATGAAATTTTTCCATTTTAAACCCTAATTTGCATTTTTGGGTTTCTTGATGAACAAGTTTCATAATTTGACATGTCTTGATGAAAAATAACTCTTGGCACTTGATTTTGACCAAAAAGTCAAAGTTTGACTTTTCAGTGTACAGGCAAATTTTGATCAGTTGACTGAAATATTCATCTGTCAATCCAATGCAATTGGGATCTTTTGAACTTGTTGAATAAGTAAATATGATTCCATTGAGTCCTTGATTCCATGCTTGAACCAATTTGCCATTGGCTAGGTTAAAAATCATAAATTGCCTTTGTGCAGTCAAAACCCTAAAAATGACCATTTTGCCCTTTTGGTGATCTGATCAAATTTCTTGTGGAATTGTGATCCAAACTTGATAAAATGACATATATGAGTTCATTATGTTGATGTGGGTCAAAAATCATGAGGTTTGACAGTCAATTGGCCACAGTTGACTTTTTCCCCAATACAGTTGATTTCTAGGTCAATTGTCCAATTGACTGGGCAAAAATTTGAATCAAGGCTTGAAACTCGGTGTGGACAAACTTGTGAGTCCAACATGAAGTATGAAAGTCAATTTGGGAATTATGGATCAAAACATCCCTGTGCAAACTCAAACCCTAATTTAGGTCAATAGTGCAAGGAAGTATCTTGAGCAGAGCAAACCCTAGCTTGATCTTCAGTTCCAAGAGTCTGGTGATGAGAAAATGTTGATGAATATGGGAGGGAAAATTTTGGGGTACAACAGTTGCCCCTGTTCAATCTTCTTGAACCTGAAGAGTTAGATTGGCAAGTTTGCCTTTCGTGACTCGAAGGTAAAAGAGGATTGGACACTAGAGTGCCCGTAAATTTGCACTCGTCAAAACATGGCTGAGGGAATGGGCTTAAAGATGCCATTTGGAGATGGTAGAATCTTGCTGGAGATGGGCTTAAAGATGCCATCCAAGAATGTTTGTTGAATTGTAATGCTGTAGGTCAGAAGAATGAGCATCAAAATGGTATCCGTGTCCGGGATGCCATTGAACTATATCTGGAGACTGAGTCTGTATGAGAAAAAGAATGGCGTCCGTGTCTGGCACGTATCTGAGCTGTAACTGTATTTGAACTTTGAATGAATATCAGAATGACTGTCGTGTCTGGAGTGTATCTGTATTGTATCTGGGGTAATAGAGAAACATCTATGTATGGAGCAACTGTGTGCTGGGGATAAACTATGAATGAGTGACAGAATGGCAACCGTGTCTGGAGCATATCTGGACTGTATCTGAGGTTGAGATCTGTATGAGTAGTAGAATGACCGCTGTGTCTGGGGTGTATCCGTACTGTAACTAGGATCTGAATAAGTGACAAAATGATTTCCGTGGTGACTGCACTGGGGGAAATCATACTGCCGGTGTAAAGGCCAGAATGGCATCCGTGTTTGGAGCGTATCTGAACTTGTAGTTGATAGTTGAATCTGAATGAGAGATAGAATGGATGCCGTGTCTGGAGCGTATCTAGTCTGTATCTGATTGCTGAAGTCTGAATGAGTAGTAGAATGACCTCCGTGTCTAGGGTGTATCCGTAATGTATCCGAATAATTGTTAATGATAGCCTTTTAATCTTATCCTTAAAAGGGTAAAATGTTAGCTAAAACACGAAGTTATATTGCATGATATGTATGATGCAATGAATTGTAATCCATGTTTATGATATATGAATGTAATGGTTATGCATGTAAGCTAAGTAGCTGTCTTGCTGAGGAAAATGAATCCTTGATAGCTGGAGATAATGAAATCTTTGACTGCTTCCGGGGAAAGTAAATCCTTGACCGAAGCTGGGGATTCCAAAAATCTTTGATTACTGAAGATGAGAAGTCCTTGTTGACTGCTTGGGGATTAAATCTCTTTGAGAATGGGAAATCTTGGGACCACTGCTGGAGATCGAAAATCCTTGGTGACTTGCGGGGATTTTAACAAGAGCTTCACCAACTTCTGCGGGGACTGAGCATTCTTCATGACTTCCCCGGGGAATAGGGTTTACTCTGACGACCTCTACTGGGGAATTAAAACCTGGGAGACTTCTGCTAGAGAAATGAGACTGAGAATCTTCAATCTGTTGGGAAGTGACCCTGTGAGGGAGACTGTTTACCCGGCCGGGGAAATCAGGAGCCTGGGTTATACGCCAATCTACTGGGGAATCATCCTAGCTGTTGGGGAAATTGAGGGAGTTTGATCAGTTGGAAATTTGACTTCGCTGGGGAAGGAGGTTTAGATTATTCTGGCTCCGCTGGGAATCAGGAGTTTGAACTCTGATGGGAACTTTGAAACTTAACTCGGTTGGGGAATCCAGTTTGGAATGTACTGGCTTTACTGGGGTTTCTTGAAGCTTAACCCGCTGGGGGTATGTACTCTGAGGTTTTTATGGATCTGAATGTTGTCTTGTAAGGGATTTCTTCTGGAATGGCACAAAGATATCTTCCTACACCTTCAACCTATCAGTAATTATCCTTTCTCAATTTCATTTTATTGTTAAGCAGTGATCATATTCAAATGCATATGCCTATTTAACAAAACATTGGACGTTTTCAAATAAAACATAAGTGTAAAAACAGAAAAAGAAAGGCAAGCAAATTTTTGCACTTTGACGTATATTTGTTTTAATTTTTGTAAGTATCTTTGTACAAGGGAGACAGTCATCCTAGTAAGAGAATGTTGTCGTGAAAATTGAGAAAAATTTATACAAAAAGAAAGATGGCTATGTGTAACAATTCCATGGGCTTCCCATTCTGCTATAGCCTTCACAACTCTGAGTATCTATCCATTCGTTGCTTCGTCCGTAGATGATTGGATTGATCAGAAGCCTGGAACTTGTTGGTGAAGAGATTGTTCTTAAAGTGATCCGATGAGACATAGTCATACGCTTTAATTCCCTAACTTTTGCCTGGACCGCCCTTTCGGGTTTTCGATCCACCGGGAAACCCTTTTTTGCCCAAGTCGCCCTTTCGGGTTTTCAACTTGCCGGGTGTACAGATTTTTTTTTTGTTTTATCCCTAATTTTTGCCTGAACTGCCCTTTCGGGTTTTCGGTTCACCGGGATGTCCATTTTTGCCCAAGTCGCCCTTTCGGGTTTTCAACTTGTCGGGTCATTTTATGCGTAGTATCTTTTGACTATATCTGCGTTCGCAGGGTGCGGCAAGTCATCACCGTCCATGGTGGTCAGAATCATTGCCCCACCAGAAAAGATGCTCTTGATTACAAATGGTCCTTCGTAAGTAGGAGTCCACTTGCCCCTGGGATCATTTTGCGGCAAGATGATCCGCTTGATTACGAGATCTCCGACTTGATATACCTGACGCCTAACCTTTTTGTTGAAGGCCTTAATCATCCGTTTTTCATACGTCTGACCATGACAAACAGCAGTAAGTTGTTTCTCGTCGATCAAGTTAAGTTGATCAAGCCGGGTCTGAATCCAATCGTCTTCACTCAAACCAGCATCCTTCATAATTCTCAAGGAAGGAATCTGAACTTCCATAGGCAGAACAGCTTCCATACCATATACCAAAGAAAATGGAGTTACCCCTATTGAAGTACGTGTCGTGGTACGATATCCATGCAGAGCAAACGGTAACATCTCATGCCAGTCCTTATAGGTGACTGTCATCTTTTGAATGATCTTTTTAATATTTTTGTTTGCGGCTTCAATAACACCGTTCATCTTCGGCCGGTAGGGAGATGAATTATGATGATAAATCTTGAACTTCTCGCATAGAGCGGTGATCATAGTATTGTTCAAATTTGTACCGTTGTCTGTGATGATCCTATCGGGGATACCATACCAGCATATGAGGTTCTGCTTGATGAAGCGGGCAACCACATTCTTTGTAACTGAGGCATAGGAAGTTGCCTCGACCCATTTGGTGAAGTAATCAATAGCCACCAGGATGAAGCGATGTCCATTGGATGTTGTGGGCTTGATCTCTCCAATCATGTCAATGCCCCACATTGCGAATGGCCAAGGAGCTGTCAGAATGTTGAGAAGAACAGGAGGAATATGTACCTTGTCGGCGTAGACTTGGCATTTGTGGCAGGTGCGGGAATGTTGATGACAATCAGCTTCCATGGTAGACCAGTAGTAGCCTGCCCTTAGAATCTTCTTTGCCATTGTATGTCCGCTCAAGTGGGCGCCAAATGTGCCGCTATGTATATCGGTCATGATCAACTCTACTTCAACTTTGTCCACACAACTAAGTAGAACACAATCATGACTGCGCTTATAAAGGATGCCATTGCTTAGGAAGAACTTGGCCACAAATCTCCTTAAGAACTTTTTGTCATTGACGGAAGCTCCTTCAGGATATTCTCTGGTCTGGAGATACCTTTTGATTTCATGAAACCAGGGTTGTTCCACTACTTCTTCGGTATTAATCTCATGACAGTGTGCAGGTTCGTCCATTCGCTCGATGGTAATTTGGGGAGCCTCGTTATCCCAGTTGAGTTTAAACATGGAAGACATTGTAGCCAGAGCATCGGCTAACTGATTTTCTTCTCGCGGGAAATGCTCGAAGGTAATCTACTCGAAATGAGGCAACAAAGTCAAGACATGTTCTTTGTATGGGATAAGATTAGGATGTTTTGTGTCCCACTCTCCTTTGACTTGACTGATAACCAAAGCCGAGTCACCAAAAATGACCAAAGATTTGATTCCCAAGTCTATAGCAGCCTTGAGACCAAAGATGCAAGCTTCATATTCAGCCATGTTATTGGTACAGCTGAAGCAGAGTCGGGCAGTGAAGGGTGTATGACAACCATCTGGAGAAATGAGTATTGCACCGATACCGTTGCCAAGTGCATTTGAAGCACCATCAAAGTATAGGGTCCATCGGGATCCTTGTCCAGGTCCGTCATATGGTCCGTTTCCTTCAATGTTGTCCAATGTCATGATGTCCTCGTCAGGGAAGTCGAATCTCATAGACTGATAATCCTTGACGGCTTGATGAGCTAAATGGTCAGCTAGTACACTCCCCTTTATAGCCTTTTGGGTAGTATACTGGATGTCATATTCAGTCAGGATCGTTTGCCATCTAGCAATTCTTCCAGATAAAGCCGGCTTCTCGAAGATATACTTGATCAGATCCATCTTGGAAATCAGCAAAGTGGTATGAGTCAACATATACTGCCTTAGCCGACGAGCAGCCCATACCAAAGCGCATCAAGTTTTCTCGAGCAGTGAGTAGCGAGTCTCACAGTCGGTAAACTTTTTGCTAAGGTAATAAATGGCATGCTCTTTTCGGCCAGACTCATCATGTTGGCCCAGTACGCACCCCATTGAGTTATCCAAAACGGTCAGATACATGATCAACGGCCTTCCTTCGACGGTCGGCATCAGAATAGGAGGTTCTAGTAAGTACTCCTTGATCTTATCGAAAGCAACTTGACAATACTCGTTCCATTCAACTACCTGATCTTTCTTCAGCAGTTTGAAGATTGGCTCACAGGTAGATGTCATGTGAGAGATGAATCTCGCGATATAGTTTAAGCGTCCCAAGAATCCTCTAACCTCCTTTTCATTACGGGGGGCAGGCATTTCTTGTATAGCCTTTACTTTAGCTGGATCAACCTCAATGCCCTTGTTGCTGACAATAAATCCCAGAAGTTTACCAGACCTAACTCCAAAAGTGCACTTGCTTGGATTCAGTCTGAGTTTATACTCCTTCAACCTGACATACAACTTTTGCAAATGATTAAGGTGTTCTTCTTCTGTCTGTGATTGAGCTATCATGTCGTCTATGTAAACTTCGATCTCATGATGGATCATATCATGAAATAAAGCTACCATGGCACGTTGATAAGTTACCCCTGCGTTCTTCAGTCCGAACGACATCACTTTGTAGCAGAAGGTACCCCATTGCGTGACAAAGGTAGTTTTCTCCATGTCCTCGGGGGCCATTTTAATCTGGTTGTAGCCCGAGAATCCGTCCATGAAGGAAAAAACCTTGTGTTGAGCTGTGTTATCAACCAAGATGTCGATATGCGGTAGTGGAAAATCGTCTTTAGGGCTGGCCCTATTCAAATCACGATAGTCCACACACATTCTGACCTTGCCGTCCTTTTTGGGTACGGGCACAATGTTAGCAACCCATTGTGGATAGGCTGTAACAGCCAGAAAGCCAGCGTTCAATTGCTTCATTACTTTAGCCTTGATTTTCTGAGACATGTCAGGCCTCATTCGGCGGACCTTTTGCTTGATCGGTGGACAGTCTTCTCTTGTAGGGAGACAGTGAACCACGATATCTGTGTCTAGCCCTGGCATGTATTCATAAGACCAAGCGAAGATTTCAACATATTCATTCAACAACTGCACTAAGCGCTCCTTGACATCTGGTTCCAGGTTGGCACCCACTTTTACTTCTTTCCTGTCCTCCTCTGTTCCCAAGTTGATGGTTTCTA
Source organism: Vicia faba (assembly GCA_948472305.1). Lineage (NCBI taxonomy): Eukaryota > Viridiplantae > Streptophyta > Magnoliopsida > Fabales > Fabaceae > Vicia > Vicia faba. The sequence continues at coordinate 1,278,443,201 of OX451737.1, forward strand.
GCAACTCCTCGTAAGGCAGAATAGCCCGCTCTTCTTGTTGTAAAAGTCTGGCTAACTCTCCCGGCACTTCACAATCTTCGTCAACTTCGTACTCAGCATGATTGACCAAATCCTCAGAGTTATCGAAGACTGAAACAGAACAGTTGCCCATGGAATCCGGAATGGATGAGTACCTGCATTTGTGAGTGTGGGTGTGTGTAAGGGATAGCCATCCTTAAACAAACAAAAATGCAAAAAGGAAAGAAAAATGAATACAACAGTTTATAGATGAAAAACGTTCAATGATTCATTAAAACATGGCATATGATAATGAAGAAAATCAAGCCCTTACAAATGGACCTACATGCCCCGGGAAAGGCATGAGGTGAAAATAGTGTGCGAATTGTTTTAGTTATTACAGACCATAAAAATGGGAAATTGTTCAAAGATAAAATTACTGGTTGATAAAGGTGATGGGAACAAAATCCTTTGCTTCCAAGTTGCTTAGACCCCCTTCGACGGTCGGAAAGATCCAATCTTCGAAGTCGTTCTCTTCATCTTCATCTTCAACAGCATTAATTCCGTGATGAGTGATCCTTATAGGTGGCCCTCCAGTCTTGGAACGACGCGTAGCCTTCTGTCCTGCAGCTGTAAACCCTAGTCCAAATTTGTCCGTCTTATGGGGAAAATCTGGCAATTGCCCCCATGCTGTACTCTTCCCTTCTTTGATCACTGCCTCCGCGTCCTTGAGAGATGCCATCCTAGGCACAAGCTTGGGAATGATGGGCACCTCAACCATTGTCTTCGCAACTGCTACCTCGGGAGAAACTTCCTCAAAATGCTGGAAAGGCGTTTCGATGAACTCGCCATCCAGCTCCACATAACGGAAGGAGTTAAGATGACTTATCATGTACTCTTCCTCGCCGTGCACCATTATAATTTTACCCTTAACATGATATTTCAGCATCTGGTGTAAGGAGGAGGTAACTGCTCCGGCATAATGGATCCACGGTCTTCCTAACAAGCACGAATATGACGGACGGATGTCCATCACGTAAAAGGTTGAGTTGAAGACCTCTGTGCCTACCTTGATAGGAATATCAACCTCTCCATGAACCATTCTTTTGGACCCATCAAAAGCCCTAACCACGATGTTACTAGGTTTGAGAGTCAATCCTTCGCAGTCCAAGCGGTCTAAGGCTTTCTTTGTCAGTACGTTCAAGGAAGAACCAGTATCAACTAAGACATGGGCGAGAGTGGTTCCCCGACATTCAACTGAAACATGTAACACATCTTTATGTTTCCTTCCTTTGGGGGTTAAGTCAGCATCGGAAAAGCCAAGGCCATTATCAGCAGTAAGGCTGGCCACACATTCTTGGAACTAGTCAGCCGAAGTCTCTTAGGGAACATGCGTCGCCTTTAAGAATTTGATCAGGGCCTTAGCATGGGCCTCAGAACAGAGCAGAAGAGCCAACATTGAAATTTTAGAAGGGGTCTGCCCTAATTGTTCCACAATGTCGTAGTCATTTTTTCTGATTATTTTCAAGATTTCATCCATTTCTTTCTGAGTGGTTTCAGGGATAACCACAGCCTGAGCCTTCATCCTGACAGGCCCTTCCAGTATCCCCTTACCCTTGTCGGTAATCTCAACAGATGGTCTTACTTCAGGAGTATCTAATTCTTCAATCAATGGGCCTTGCACAGATGGTCCAACAGGTGCAGAAGCTTTCAAGGGTCCGAAAACTGCTCGAGGGGGAGCAATCTCCGGAGAAAAGATTCGGCCACTGCAGGTTATCTTGCTTGTACCCATGATGTTCCCTATATCAGGGTCTTCTTCTTCAGAAATCTTTTGGACTGTTTCAATCTTCTTGACGCCATGATAGAAGATTTCTCCTCCATAGTTCCATGGGATTGTCTTGCTAGATTGATACGGGATTGGCCCCGCCATGGTGATCTTTAATGGTACACACTTAGAGTTGGGCGTAATCCTGACAGGCCTTTTGCAAGCCTTGGGAGGATTGTCGGAAATGGTTATGATTGCAATATCGTTGGTTGAAATAGCAAAAGTATCAGTAGTAACAGGATTGAAAGTATCAACAGGGGTTTTCTGGAAAAGTATCTCTTGGGTATCCATCAGGCGTTGGACACCTGACTTCAACATTGGATAATCACCTTGTATGTTCAAACAGAAATAGCAGAGTTTACTATAACCAGGAAAAATCCCGGCTCTCAACAGATTTTCTTTAATCATAAGTAACGGTGTCAATAAGTCAACAACATCAGTAACATGGAGGTCCTCCAAAACAGCATGAACATTATTACCGTGCTTGGGCATCAGAGCAGAAATCACATTGGGCTTCTCAGGCGCCTCGAATTCTACTTCTTTGGCATCAATCAAGTCCTGGATTTTGTTCTTAAGCGCCCAACAATTATTTGTATCATGTCCAACACTGTCGGAGTGGTAGGCGCACTTAGCATTGGAGTGGTAGTATGGAGAGGAGGTGTTAGGGTTCTTAGGCGCTTCCTTCAAACTAGTAAGATTCAACTTCAATAAATGAGGGAGTACTTGCGCTAGCGTCATGTTGATGCAGGTGAAGTGCTGCTGTGGCCTTTCCACCCGTTGTTGATTAGGTTTCGACTGATTGTTACGAGGTTAATCATTTGAAGAATTTTGAATCATCACAGCCCCTACAGTAGTTCGACGCCCCATTCCCCCTTGGCCTTTCTGAGAATAAACAGCGGAAGCTTCCTTTTTAGCCGGGAAGGATTTCTTGACAGCAGCGGATGCAGAAGCAACCTTCTGAATCTTACCACTTTTTATACCAGCCTCAACCCTTTCGCCGGTCAAAATTAATTCAGTAAATCCCGCGGAGGAACTCCCAATTAGATGATTGAAGAAAGGGCCAGATAGGGTCCCCAGAAACATGTCAACTAATTCCCTGCCCGATAGCGGTGGCTGCACCCTTCCCGCCAGGTCACGCCACTTCTGCGCGTACTCTTTAAACCCTTCATTGGAAGCCATCCCCATACTTTGTAACTGAGTACGAGTGGGCACCAAATCAGCATTGTATTGATACTGACGATAAAAAGCAGCTGCCAAGTCTTCCCAATTGTGAACCTCTGATCTTTCAAGCTGATAAAACCAGTCCAACTGCGTTCCTGACAAGCTGTCTTGGAAAAAGTGTACCCAAAGGTCTTTATCGGATGAGTGGGGTTGGATTTTTCGTACATAAGATCTCAAATGAATTTTTGGGCACGACAGACCGTCATACTTGGCGAATGTTGGCACCTTGAACTTGGGAGGGATAACAATCCCAGCTACAAGCCCTAGTTCTTCAAAATCCAAACCAGGAACCCTCTGCAACTCCATGGCTGCGAATCTATCTCCAAGGTTTTTGTACTTATCGTCTGCTGGTGGATACTGTTGTTCGGAGTAGTCTTCGTCTTCTTCCTCTTCCTCCTCTTCCACTTCAGATTCAGAAGGCACAGCAATCCCTTTCCCTTTACCGACCCCTTCGTCAGACGTTGAGGGGAACTCAAGAACCTTCCTAGTATTGCTCTCAAACCTTCTTCCGAAAGTAGCCACTCCAGGTCTCTTTTTCTTTTTCTCTTTATTCTTCTCCAACAAAACTTTGAGGTCCTCCTGACCCTTTGCCAAGGTCATGAGGAGTTGCTGAAATTGTGAATTTTGTGCATGCAGATCCTTTACCGTTTGCTCCAAATCCATCTTGCTGAAATAAACAGCAGAAAGATAAGGAAACCTGGCGTGAAGACATGTTTATGCATATGATGAATGGTATGTTATTCATGTAATGCATTCAAGGGTTCAAAAATTCAAATTTGTTGCAAACAAAAAGAACGCACGTCATATTAAGAAGAAATTTGTTAGTACATAAGTGCCCCATGGGCGAAATATTACAAAATTCTTAATGTAAAAAGACATTGCGCATCCTCTTTGGTGCGATGTAAGTGTTGAGAGTTTCCTCCTCGTGAAGTCAGCGGGTAAGCTCCAAAACCTTCTTCTCACTGGTGTAGAAGCTGGCTTCAAAAGTATCCCGTTCTTCCTTGAGTTGGATCCAACTCTTTTGCATTTCTTCCCATTATGTTGGCATGTCAGGATGTAGGATGGTGTATGGAACCTCTCCTTCCGTAACAGGCTCTTTGATCAAGGGGAGAATGTGAGGGTACATCATCATAAGATTCTGGGAGCGGGTTCGCACCCACTTGAGATAAGGCTCAAGGGGGATGGAATTCTTGTGCCCCAGTGTCTTACTATCCACCTTGTTAGGCATCCTCCAAGCTCTGATGAACCTTTGTCGAAGTCCTTGCGCATCGTTGTCGAAGTCAAAAACTAGGTCAGGAATCAGCATCTCATGAGGGTCATCCCTCCGAGCATATCCAAATTGTCTCAAAGCTAGACAGGGGTTGTAGGTGATGCCTCCCCTAATTCCAAGTAGTGGGACATTAGGGAATTCCCCACAACTATCAATGAGGATGACATTTTCTCTGGACCGTGAACACCAATGTACATCAGAATGTGTGAGGGTCATCAATCGTTGTGACCACCTTAAACCCTGCTCATTCTTCAGAACTGATTGTGGAAGGTGAGAAATAAACCACCTTGCTAGGAGAGGAGTACAACACATGAGAACACCTATTTTCCTCATTGTTCGTGTGTAAAATGAGTGTAGGATGTCCCCAAGCAATGTAGGTATAGGATTCCTAGATATGAAAATCTTGACAGCATTCACATCTATAAGCTAATCAGGGTTTGGGAACAAGACCAACCCATAGATGAGGAGTGCCATAATCTCTTCATAGGCTTGTAGATCAAGAGAATTCCAGCAGTCTTGTGCCTTCTCAAACATAAACTTTTCCAAGAAACCCTTGACACCACTTCTGGTTTCCCAATGTCCCTTGATATCAGATGGTTGCAAGTGCAATGCTTGAGCAACATCTTCAGGCTTCGGTTCTTTTTCCGTACCGTTGTAGGGTAGTTGATTAAGAATAGGAATTCTCAAGAATTGAGAAAATTCCTCCAAAGTAGGCACCAATTGGTAGTCAGGGAATGTGAAATAGTGGTGTATGGGGTCAAAGAACTGGAAGAGAACTTTAACCATGTCTTCTTCAATGTTGGTGTTGACTAAGCTGAGGAGCCTACCATGTCTTTCACTGAAGAGAGAATTCTCTGGAATCCTGGATGTAAGCTCCTTGAGTTGAGGAGGGATTCTCACAAGGTTGACTTGAATTGTTTTCCTGCGAAGAGATTCCATGACCTACAAAACAAGAACAAAGATGAAGATCCAAACCCTTGAAATGGTTAGTGGATGCATATGATGCTTTATGATGTTCATGATGTATGCACAAGCACATGTACAAGCAAGTCACACAAAACCCTAGTTTCAGGCTTGCATGAGGTTTCATAGGTTAATACCCTCTTGAAGTTAGTTGGCTCAAACTTGTCCTATAAATAGTAACCGGGTTCTAAGGAGCTCAATATCACGGGACTGGTTTCTATGTTCATTGTTTTGGTTTAGCCACTCAACTAGCGACCAAAATATTCCAAGAAAACAATCCTCAATGAGTGTAGTATTGAGTATCTACCAACTTCGGACTGCACCAAAGTCGATCATCTCACTACCCCTAATAAAAGGCCAAGATGGTCAAGTAAGGTTCTAAGAGTTCATTAGTGCTTTATGACATCACTCAGCGGCCCCGTATTCTCTTTGATTAACTCAAAGGCTACCGGTACTCACAAATATGTCGCACTAATATAGCTATTTCTTCAACCATGTCGGTATACCCTGCACAGTTTCCATAACATATTGCTATTTACCTATGAATGTTTTCCAAATCCGGGTAGAGGATTTCAAGCCCAAACAAGAGGACCAAAATGTAAAGCAAGCAAGGCAAACAATAATCATGCAAAGGGTGATCTAAGCCCTAAGGTTACTCCACTTTTAAACTCAATTTCCCCAGCAGAGTCGCCAGTTCTGTGATACGGTGGGAGAACTGACTTGGGATTTTGCGTTTATGTTCACAAATGTTTCGGTTTAGCAAGAGTCGCCACCGACTTTTTATTTTATCCTAAGGAAAGGTCAAAAAGCACAGGAAAGACCTTTGAGATGTTTTCTTGGGTTCGGGGAGTAGATTATAGAAAGGGAAGGTATTAGCACCCTTTCTATCCATGGTTATCCATGGGCTCTTAGTTACTTGCTTAGATCACTTGCTTTGCATTTCAATTGTTTGAAATGGTGCTTTGTGTGTGATTTTGAAAGATGTTTTAGAAAGAGGCCATCGTTGTGGCAACCTTTGTAATGATTCTTATTTGAATGTATACAAAGGTGTTTTTGTATTTTGAAAAGTTTTCAATGTTTGAAAGTAGGATTTTGAAATTGTGTAGTGAGGTGTGTTTCGAAAAAATAGCAAGGATGTTTTTTACAAGTTTGATCAAGTAACTAAGAGTTTGTCTACCCTATTTTACTCAAAGATCTTTCTTATGTTTTAACCCTTTTAACAGTGTTGTTTCACCATTGTATTTGGTGAACAACCTTGTGTTGGGATGTTAATGGGACAAGCGCGGGTCATCGTATAGACCATGATAGCAATGGTGTCAAGTATTTTTGGCAATTTTCTTTAAGGTACTTGATCATTTTGTTTAGGCAACTCCAATAGCGGCATTGAGGGACTATGATCTTTTGTTTTGTTTTTGTTTTGCCAAAATACTTGACATGCAATCATGGCCCATTTTTGAAGGCAACAAGTGGATTGTAACCCTAGGGGTGCAAGTGTGCATTGTATTTGTTTTTCATGCATATTTATCTTAGATTAGGTCAAACTAATTGTTGATTTTATTTGCATACAAACCCTAGGTCTAAGCATGGCATAATTGAAAGCTTTTAAATACGCGAGAATTTAAATGCTACACTATTACAACATGATATAGGGAGGGGGGTACAAATTTGAATTGGGGGTATTTGACAAGAAATTAAATTCTAAGTTATTACAACCAAATCGAACGTATAGGCAATATTTAAATGTACAATAATTGAAATAAATACAAATAAATAAAAGTCAAATAAAATGTATTATGCAAAAAGAGTTTTCATGTATGTAAAAGTATATTTTTTAAGGTGAAATGTAAATAAATAAAAAGTCAATTTTAATTATTTTCCTATTTAGGGCAAAAAACCCTAATTCTTAATAAATAATATTATTTATCAATTATATGCAATAATATACTAATTTATACAAAAAATAAAAGTATATTATAAAAATGATATTTTTAGTCCAAAATATTAATAAAAATGAAAATGTAATATTTTTGTATTTTTGACCTAATTATTTAATAAGATAAAATATATAAGTATATATATATATATATATATATATATATATATATATATATATATATATATATATATATATATATATATATATATATATATATATATATATATATATATATATATATATATATATATATATATATATATATATATATATATATATATATATATATATATATATATATATATATATATATATATATATATATATATATATATATATATATATATATATATATATATATATATATATATATATATATATATATATATATATATATATATATATATATATATATATATATATATATATTGAATATATTAAGTGTATAAAAATATAAATTAATTATTTACAAAAATATATGTAAGTCAAGAAAATATTTTCAAATACATATAAAAATAATAAATAAAAATAAAAGTGTTTTTTTACATTGTTTTTTTTATTTAAACAAAATGAAAATAAAGTATTTAATGTATTAATACTAGAATTAATAAAAATAAACATCAAATAAATATAAAAATTTATGAAAATATTTTTTAAGTAATTTTTATATTGGAAAATAAAATATTAAAAACAGAAATGAAATAAAAATGCAAAAATAACAAATATATAAGAAATGGGCCAGGGGGTGTAAACTGAACAAAAGGGTGTCAAAAGCAAAAGGACCCAGGCCCAGCCCATAATCACTTCTTCTTCTTCCTTGGAACAAATCCTGCACGCGTGCGATGTACAAAACTGTAACTCCTGATTCTTTGATCTTTTGACAAAACTCATAACATGAACATTGTAGAGAATTAAACAACAAATCTAACCATATAAAAAACTTGGATTAACTCTCAAAGACCAGAGAGAATTTCTCTGGCCCTAATTTCTAACCTAGTTTTTTCAGAAAGTTCATGAGTGAAATTCTCTTAGCACGATTAATGTAAATGAAAACTAAGCATATGTATGGCTTCATGGCTATGAGTACAACACATTTCACTCACAAACCTAAGCCTAACCATTCCTAAATAGAGAGATAGAAGTCCATGAAATACCTATTTCAGTTGACTTCGAGCTGGACAATGTAGCAGCTTTCAATGGTGTTTGAGCTTCTTTTGAGCTTGCCTGAGGTCCAAGGAAGCTTTTCCAATGCTTGGCTTGTCTTGAAACAACTTGAATCGTGCTATAGAACTCAACCTGCAGAGCTTTGAAACAAAAATGGAAAAGTGTGTTAGATGTGTTACAGCTTGCAATGGGGGCCTGGGATAGTTCAGGTGAGTTGATTGGAAGGTGTTTGAACTATCTTTGGACAAAACACACGATGGAATTTGGTTATGGCTTGCAAAATGCAGAGCTTGCCCTGTTTTGCAGAAAAACAGTGATTCTGAGTATGAGGAGGTTTGAGTGATGAAAGGGTCGTGTTTCAGGCTTGTTGGGAGGTATGGAACTTGTCTACAATGTTTGTCTAAGCTTGTCTTAACAAATGTGTGAGATTGTATATGTTTGGCAACTTTTTCTTCTTTTTCAAGCAAGCATGTGGAAGTGATGTTATAGCTTGGTACATGCCCTCCTATCATGCTGCATATTTTGCTCTTGGTTCTTGGAATTGATAGCTTCAATCTTGCTTCAGAGATATGGCCCCATACCTCAAGGATTTTGGTTTGACATAAAGTGCACTTTTACAAAAATGGAATTTTACCTTTTTCCAAATAAGGGTTAATCTTGTATGTAATGTCCAAATGGCCAAGATAACACCTTAATTCAATGTTTATGCATTAAATTATGAATGGAAAGTTGGTTTTGAGGCCTGCAAGCTAGCACCAAACATGCTGATTTGAAAATGCAAGTTTGTATGAACATGTATTGGTCATGGACAAAAGTGAGTTTTTGCCAACTTCAAGCATTCGATTCTCTCTAACCACAAGGGTGTTTGAGGAGTTCTTGGACAATTTGGAAAGCTTGGAACATGTACTACAATCCACCTTTGAAATTCAATTCGAAACTCCAAGTGTAACTATGTGAAAAATGGCCAAGAAGATGGGTCAAAATCCTGCCTAAACTAGGGCAAAATTTCCCTAAGTTAAAAGTTTTAGGTACCCTTGTTCCAAAAACCATAACTTGAGATACATGCTTCTTTTGAGAAAACTTTGTGAATAAAAGTTGTATACTTTGTGATGGACTACAACTTTCATTTTGCAAGTTTTGTTTGAATCCATTTGCATCTTGGTGAAGAGATGGGACAAAGTTAGGAAAAAATAAGGAAATTTTATAACTTAGAAAATTTCTAAGTTATGAAATTTTTCTATTTTAAACCTAACTTGCATTTTTGGGTTTCTTGATGAACAAGTTTCATAATTTGACATGTCTTGATGAAAAATAACTCTTGGCACTTGATTTTGACCAAAAAGTCAAAGTTTGACTTTTCAGTGTACAGTCAAATTTTGATCAGTTGACTGAAAAATTCATCTGTCAATCCAATGCAATTGGGATCTTTTAAACTTGTTGAATAGGTCAAGATGATTTCATTGAGTCCTTGAGTCCATGCTTGAACCAATTTGCCATTGGCTAGGTTAAAAATCAAAAATTGCCTTTGTGCAGTCAAAACCCTAAAAATGACCATTTTACCCTTTTGGTGATCTGATCAAATTTCTTGTGGAATTGTGATCCAAACTTGATTAAATTACATATATGAGTTCATTATGTTGATGTGGGTCAAAAATCATGAGGTTTGACTGTCAATTGGCCACAATTGACTTTTTCCCCAATACAGTTGATTTTTAGGTCAATTGTCCAATTGACTGGGCAAAAATTTGAATCAAGGCTTGAAACTTGGTGTGGACAAACTTGTGAGTCCAACATGAAGTATGAAAGTCAATTTGGGCATTGTGGATCAAAACATACCTGTGCAAACTCAAACCCTAATTTAGGTCAACAGTGCAAGGAAGTATCTTGAGCAGAGCAAACCCTAGCTTGATCTTCAGTTCCAAGAGTCTGGAGATGAGAAAATGTTGATGAATATGGGAGGGAAAATTTTGGGGTACAACACAATCCCTACATAGAATCCTTTTAGCTGATTCTGACATTAGCACGTGCAGTTTTTGATGATCTGGAATCCCACATATTTTGTTTGTTCATTGGTAATAACAATTGATAAATAGGTCCAACTAATGAAGAAAAGCACATATAATGAAAGAATTTGGGATCAATGCCCAGATCCTGCATTTGTTTTCTCTTTCTAATCAGTTTATTGCAGATCCAAGCATTCATCGTCAGATCATCACCATCAGATTATCACCATTAGAGCATCACAGGGTCAGATCAAGTGCTCTAGATTTGGATGTTGATGATGGGCCCTCCAGAGACTAACTGCATTAAGTCTCGTGCTGACTCTGAGTTTAACAACTTCTGAGCTTAGCATTTTTCCAGACCATGCTATCCATGTTCTAATGCCTTTTATTTATCTTATTTTCTTTACTTCTTTTTTAACTTTTTACATAAAAAAAAAGGCCAGATCATAAGAAAAAAATCACAAAAAATTTAGGATTAGATTTTTATTAACTAATTAATTTCTTGAGTTAATTAATAATTATTTTAACCATTTTTTCCTTTAATTAAAATTGAATTAGAACTTAGGATTTAATTTGGGTTTAATCATTTCCTTTTCATAATAAAACCAAAAAAGAAAAAGAACTTAGACTATTCCTTAATTATTATTTTTTTAAATAGACTTTAGGATGTTCATTTTAAGTATTTTCTTATATAAAAATAAAACCAAAAAAGACCTCCATTCTTGGGATTTTTTTTAGACGTAATATTTCATTTCGCGCGCATTATTTTTATTCTCGCATTTTATATAATAATGTAACTAATTATGGGATGCAATAGATGATAAGTAGACTCTTTTAATTGCTTTATTTTCTTTTCCCCAATTGCTTTGTAATGTAAATCCCCCTCCCTGAAGCCATGTAATAGTCTAGAGTTATACTTTCCGCATTTTATTTTTCTGTATATATTATTGCTAGTAAATTAGGCGAGCATGACAAGATTAATTAATTAACTGTTAGATCACTAACCTCAAGATAATGTAACTGAAAAAACACACTTATCACACTTTCACCCTTAGGGTATTCCTCACTTGGTTTCCTCGGAATATAATGGTCATGTGCCTCGAATGTATGTATATATTAACAAAGACCCTCGGTAATAAAGTCATCAAAAAGATCATGGTCCCTAACGTCCCTCGAGTTGCCTACAAGAAATGATCTTGTCCCTCGATGTTGCTTATATGATGACCGTCCCTTCGAATGCTAAGATATCCTTACATGTTGCCTTCAATAACCATAGCGTCCCTTTCGATAGTCCCTCAACATCCAACGATTGAGCTACCTAATCACTACTAGTAGGATAGCACTATCTAAAGGGTAGGAGGAAAAAAACATCCTTTTTCGAGTAGGTAGATAATTGTTAGGTACTTTCTCAAACCTGAAATTTTCACACTTACACACTTTTCAAAAACGCTTTATCACACTCTTGAGGACTGATACAGGAGTTACCATAAAGCAAACAAAAATCTTTCAAAACACACAAACACAAACAGTTTTTAAAAATGAGCAATTACCTAAGAGCCCATGGAAAACCACAAATGAAAAGGGTGCTAATACCTTCCTTTTCCATAATCTACCCCCTTTACTCAGAAAATCTCGAAAAATGTATTTTTCTGTTCTTTTCAACCTTTCCTTTGTTGGATAAAATAAAAGTCAGTGGCGAATCTTGCTTACCGCGACATTTACGAACAAAAAACGCAAAGCAGTATTAAACAGTCGATTCTGCCACCGTATCATACCATCCCCTTTACCTTGGTACTACAAGGCAGATCAGACGTGCGCTTTCCATCAGGGTGCACCAGGGCATAATGTAGAAAATTGTTATCCTCTGAAGTTCGAGGTACATAATATGGTTAGAACTGGCCTTTTATCCTTCAAAGATGTCAGTCCTAACTTAAAAGATAATGCTCTCTGTGATACGGTGGGAAGAACTGACTGTTTTTTGGAATGTTGGTTTGCGTTTTGCGTTTGTTTTCGTAAAATGTCGCGGTAAGCAAGAGTTGCCACTGAATTTTATTTTATCCAACAAGGAAAGGAAAAAAGCACAGAAAAATTCCTTTTTCGAGATATTTTTTAGTACGGGGGGTAGATTATAGAAAGGGAAGGTATTAGCACCCTTTCTATCCGTAGTTATCTACGGGCTCTTAGGTACTTGCTCATCATTTTCAAAATTGTTTTCTTTATGCTTATGGGTTTGAAAAGTTTTTGTTTTAACTTCGATTTAACTCTTGCTTATGTCCTCAAGAGTGTAATGAAGTGTTTTTGAACACTTTGTTTGAAAAGGAGTGTAAGTGTGAAAAATTTGTTTTGTTTTGGATGAGCAAGTATCTAAGAACTAATCTACCTACTCGAAAAAAGAATCGTTCTATGCTTGTTTCCTTTAGACAATGCTATCCCACTATTAGTGAGTAGGTAGCATCATCGTTAGAGTTTGAGGGTCAATTCGAAAGGGACGTATGGTCACTAAAGCAATGTTAGGACGCCTTAGCAGTAACCCTAATGTTTTAGATCATTTATTCGAGGCAATGATATCCGAGGCAACCGTTTCGAGGCAACTATGATCTTTTAGACAAGAGGGTGACCTCTAAAACAACCTATACTCAATGACCGTTTAAGAAGGCAACCAAGTAGGGTGTACCCTAGGAGTGCGCATGTGCGAATGTGTTGATTTCAGTTATTTTTATCTTTGCACGTGTTAAGGGTGATCTAACTATTTTTTTAAATTAGGCATTCATTCTTGTCATGCAAGCCCTATTATCAAACATCTAACAGTTGTATAGTTTGCAGAAATTAAAGGTGCGGAAATTAAACTAATTATTACAAGACGTCGGGTATTTACATCGCCAAAAACAACCCTTTGAAATTAAAATGCGGAAAAATAAATAAATGTCCTATTAAAACTATTACAAGCCGGGAGCAGATACATCAATAATTGAATAAGGAAAAATAAATCGCGCAAGAAAATTGGATCGAATTCGAAATTAGGGTTTTGACCCTTTTAATTAAAGAAAATGTTTTTTGTTGTTTTTATTTTTAAGAAAAGAAATTAAATCCTAAAATTAAATACTAAATTAATTATTAAATTAATTAAATGGAAAAAATAATTAATGACATGTTTTTGGAGTTTTTGTTAATTTAAGAAAGAAATTATAATAATTAAATTAATGGTTAAAACCTAATTAATTCTAATTGATTTTATTTATTTACAAACTAAATTAAGGTTACCTAATTAATATCCTAATTAATTAATTAGTATTTATTAATAAAAGAAAATAAAAGTTCTAAAATTTAATTGGACAAAAAAGTATTTTTGTGATTTTTTGATAAAAAGAAAATCAATGTTATTGGTTAGTAAATTAATTAAACAAAATAAAATAAATAAGTTAAATAAATAAAAATATAAGAAGAAGTAGAGATGGGCCTGATATATGGATGTGTGAATAGAAATTTTGTTGGCCCATTAGCATGCAGTCCATTGGACTTTTTGGGATCCCCTGCGTATGCGTTGACTGGCTTATGGTATGCTTTCCAAGCTTGACCACCAGATCTGGCCACCTGGCCATCTGGCATGCTTGATGCTGAAGGCGCATGGTGGATAGTAGGCTTGAGTACGCACATGATTACCTGAAATTGTTAAGAAAAATGACAAATGCTGGAGGCAGGGATTGAACCCCTGACCTCCAGCCTCCAAGCGCCTTAAGACCAACGTGGCTACCACTGAAACACTTGTGGTTATTTGTTATAATAATACAAACATAATATAATATATAAAAACAAAATCAATGGCCAGAAAAATAGAAAAGCGCGCGCTTTATTTGAATGGACGAATGGGGAAGCGACACACCTTCGTCCCTGTCCTCTAAAAACTGCAACTTTTACCTGCAAATTTTTATCCGCAGCTAAAATTGTGGCTTCATTCTAAAATCTTCCCCAAGCCATATAAATGGAAGGTAGCGCCATGGTTGAGCTCGTCTTGTTCCCCTGAACAAGATGGTACCCTTCACGAAAGCCAATTATTTCTATAACAAAAAGCCCTAAAAACAACCTAGAAAACCCTACAATGGTGATCCACGATATAAAGTATATGAATGAAATTGGTTATTGCAAAAAGCTAGCAAATGACATGGTGATTCAGAATATGCAATTGTTTTTCATTTTAGATGCAAGAATTGTATAAATCGAATTCAAGGACAGTGCAGCTTCATGAATGACTTACAGCGCTTGGGAGGGTCTGGAAATGCGTGATTTTGATTGGTTTCGCTTGTGGAGATGGCCAAGAAGAGATTGTGATCAACACCAAGCCTTGAAATCGCCTCTAGATTTGATTTCGATCTCACACTTTTTTGGTTTTTTTGCAAACTTTGTTCTTGCTCTCCAACTGATCTCTAACCCTTGTTTTGGTCTGCACACGACCCTTAGGTAATGTACAAAGCATTAGGGTTGCAAGTTTTATCCAAATCTTCCTCCATTGATGATTTTGATATTTGATTTGGTTCTCTTTCAAAGCTTTCCAAAATTGGCTCGATTTGAATCTTTTTGTGCAAACAAGCTTTGATACGAGTTTGATGGGGTGCTAGCTGTCCATTGAAACCTGAAATCATCAAAAGATCTTTGGTTATCAATATTTTTGATTTAATTTGATTTAATTTGGTTTAAAATGAATTAATTCAAATAAAAATCAAATTAAATAATAAAAATATGATATGGACACATGGCCAAGGCTAGAGCACGTGGAAATAATGCCAACCCAAAACAAGTGAAAAATAATGGGCCCATTTGGCAAAATTTGAAGTTTTGGGGATAGTTGTCTTTTGGCAATTTTGCAAAAAAGTCCAACTTCAGCAATGCATAACTTCCTCAATTTTGAATATTTGGATGTGTTCTTAGACTTTTTAGAAAGATTTAGATGTCCACTAATCAACCCTTTTGGTATCATCCCATTTTGATATTCCATGCTCAAGTTAGAATCTTTGACAAAAAAGGTGTTTTTGTTGACTTTCAAAAATGACCTATAATGTCCAAATTCATAACTTCTTGTGAGTGCATATTTTGATCTTGGGAGATGAAGATGGATTGTAGGTAATTGAATCCTATTAAAAATGAGCTTTGGATGGGTCATTTCTCATAAAGTATGAGAAAGTTATGCTTGGTTAAAATTGAGTTGACTTTTCCTACAAAACCCTAATTTAGCAGTTTTTTGAACCTTGATGAATTGTGAGCAATCCTTGATGAATCATGATCAAACCTTGATCAAATGATGAAATATACTTCAAAATGAGGACGTTGACCAAAAATCTTGAAGTTTGACTGTATGTGGGTCACAGTTGACTTTTGCCCTAACATAGTCGATTTTCGGACCTTTGAGCAAGTGACTGAGCAAACTTCCTCTACAAGGCTTGAAACTTGACATGGATGATCTTGAGAACATATTAGGACAATTTTGAGCATTTGGGATCACTTGGAATCAAGGACCTTGATGCAACATGAAACCCTAATTTGGGGTAGACTGCCTTAGGAGAGAGCTTGACTGGCCAACCCTTGGACCAACTTGAGCAACTTGGAGATCTTTCTTGAAATATTTTGAGAAATATGGGAAGGAAAATTTTGAGAAATATGTAGATTGGCTTTTGTGCCTTTCGTGATCCGAAGGTGGAAGATGATTGAACACTAGAGTGCCCAAAAATTTGCACTCGCATGAGGTGGTAATTGTCTTGTGATGTCGGGAATGGGCTTACAGATGCCATTTCGAGGAGTGTCGATCACATAAGAGATTCCTTAGCGAGAGCTTGCATACCCGCCGTTGAGGAAGATTCCGCTGGGGAAGTCTGATCTTTGTTGAGGGAAAGGAACTCGTCTGTAATTTAACTGAGGTGTCGAGATTTAGGAACTTGCCCGTAATTCAACTGAGGTGTCGAGATTTAGGAACTTTCCCGTAATTCAACTAGGGAAACATCTTCATCGAGATTTAAGAACTCGCCCATAATTCAACTGAGAAAACTTCTCTGATGAGATTTAGGAACTTGTCTGTAATTCGACGGAGGAACACTTTTGTCGAGATTTAGGAACTTGTATGTACTTCAACTGAGAAAACATCTCTGCTGAGATTTAAGAACTTGTCCGTAATTCAACTGGGGAAACATCTTCGTCGAGATTTAAGAACTCGCCCGTAATTCAACTGAGAAAACTTCTCTGCTGAGATTTAGGAACTCGTCTGTAGTTCAACGGAGGAACACTTTTGTCGAGATTTAGGAACTCGCCTGTACTTCAACTGAGAAAACATCTCTGTTGCGATTTAAGAACTTGTCCGTAATTCAACTGGGGAAACATCTTCGTCGAGATTTAAGAACTCGCCCATAATTCAACTGAGAAAACTTCTCTGCTGAGATTTAGGAACCTGTATGTAATTCAATGGAGGAACACTTTTGTCGAGATTTAGGAACTCGCATGTACTTCAACTGAGAAAACATCTCTACTAATATTTAAGAACGTGTCCGTAATTCAACTGGGGAAACATCTTCATCGAGATTTAAGAACTCGCCCGTAATTCAACTGAGAAAACTTCTCTGCTGAGATTTAGGAACCTGTCTGTAATTCAACGGAGGAACACTTTTGTCGAGATTTAGGAACTCGCCTGTACTTCAACTGAGAAAACATCTCAGCTGAGATTTAAGAACTTGTCCGTAATTCACCTGGGGAAACATCTTCATCGAGATTTAAGAACTCGCCCGTAATTCAACTGAGAAAACTTCTCTGCTGAGATTTAGGAACTCGTCTGTAGTTCAACGGAGGAACACTTTTGTCGAGATTTAGGAACTCGCCTGTACTTCAACTGAGAAAACATCTCTACTGAGATTTAAGAACTTGTCCGTAATTCCACGAGGGAAACATCTTCGTCGAGATTTAAGAACTTGCCCGTAATTCAACTGAGAAAACTTCTCTACTGAGATTTAGGAACTTGTCTGTAATTCGACGAAGGAACACTTTTGTCGAGATTTAGGAACTTGCATGTACTTCAACTGAGAAAACATCTCTGCTGAGATTTAAGAACTTGTCCGTAATTCAACTGGGGAAACATCTTCGTCGAGATTTAAGAACTCGCCCGTAATTCAACTGAGAAAACTTCTCTACTGAGATTTAGGAACTCGTCTGTAGTTCAACGGAGGAACACTTTTGTCGAGATTTAGGAACTCGCCTATAATTCAACTGAGAAAACATCTCTGCTGAGATTTAAGAACTTGTTCGTAATTCAACTGGGGAAACATCTTCGTCGAGATTTAAGAACTCGCCCGTAATTCAACTGAGAAAACTTCTCTGCTGAGATTTAGGAACTTGTCTGTAATTCGACGGAGGAACACTTTTGTCGAGATTTAGGAACTTGCCTGTAATTCAACTGAGAAAACATCTCTGATGAGATTTAAGAACTTATCCGTAATTCAATCGGGGAAACATCTTCGTCGAGATTTAAGAACTTGCCCGTAATTCAACTGAGAAAACTTCTCTGCTGAGATTTAGGAACCTGTCTATAATTCAACGGAGGAACACTTTTGTCGAGATTTAGGAACTCGCATGTACTTCAACTGAGAAAACATTTCTGCTGAGATTTAAGAACTTGTCCGTAATTCGACTGAGGTAAAAGCTTCATAACTTTGAATTTTGTGAGAATTTAACCGCATCCTTCCTGAAAGGTAAAGGTTAGTTGTATGTAATGCATGATATGTATCAGGCAATGATGTTCTCAAAATAAATGAGATTGTGTTATATGATGCATATATGCATGCGTTATGATGTGTGGAAATGTAATGTTTTTAGCTGGGGAAAATAAATCCCGGATAGCTGCTGGAGAAAAGAGTTGAATTCTTCGTTTTCGCTGGGGATGGTGAATGAAGATGTTTATGAGAATTAACCTGTAGGAGAGGATAACTACGTTGGGGAATAAACTGATGAGGAGATTATTCTGTGGGGAAGAGATGCTCTGTTTAAGATTCCACTGATAAATTCCGCTGGGGATGAATTACCGTTGCTGGTGATACTGAATCCTGTTGGGGATTTGAGTTTCTGCTTGTGCAAGGAATGAACTCTACTGGGGATGATCTTCAGTTGCGGCTTCACTGGGAATAACCTTTTAGACTCCACTGCGGACAATCTTCCAAAGTCTACTGGGGATGATCCTCCAAACTCCACTAGGGAAGACTTTTCAGACGGCGCTGGGGAAGATTTCAAACTCCACTAGGGATATTTTATACTTCGCCGGGGATGATAAGACTTTTCAGTGCTGATGGTAGATAAACTCTGCTTGGGGAGAATATTACTGATTCACTCACAGTCGCAAGTCTCAGCTGGGGAGAGTTAACATTGCTGTCCTTTTCTTACTCTGCAGGGAGTGGATGATACTGGGACGCATGCCGAAGATATGAAGATGGCTTTGCATCGAGACTTTTCTGCCCCTGTTTCTATGGGAGAAGGTGCCTGTGGAGGCCTCGTGGATCGAGTATTATCCCAACCTATGAGGTGCTTGGTAACTTTCGATTTGAATGATAAGTCTTCTTCTGGTAGACAAATGACAAGATGACGGGACATAGTCGTATGCTTTGATCCCTAACTTTTGTTTGGACTTTCTTTTCAGATTTTCAGTCCACTGGGATACCCTTTTTTGCCCAAGCTGCCTTTTCAGGTTTTCGACTTGCCGGGTGTACAAATCTTTTTTGTTTTTATCCCTAATTTTTTCCCGAACCCTTTTGGTTCGTCGGGATGCCCTTATTTTTGCCTAGGCCGGTCAACCTAGCGGGTCTTTGTTCATGCGCAGTATTTTCTGACTATATCCACGCTCTTAAGGTGTAAGGAGTTATCACTGTCAGTAGTGTTGTGTTGCCACGATACCAGGAGATGTTTAACTGATCATGCAATATTCGTTGCTGGAACTCATGTCCAATACCCCAAGTGATTCAGATGGAGATTTTCCTCTGCCTATCTGGCATCTTTGAGAGATTCCTTGAATCTTGACTTAACTGCCCCAGATGATGGACAATGATCATGTCTGCCCCTTGGTTTGAAGTGCTTTTCCATTTGAGGTGATCCTCTTTATTGAGAAGGTTTTTTTTGTTCGTTAGATATTCGTCGTGTGAATTTCTCTGCTGTTTGGACAAATAGTCATATGCAAAGAATGTTATTTTAAGAATTCAAAGCTTATGTTTGTCTTGAAAATTTTTTGAAAACACATTTTTCAGTAAAACAAGCAAATTTTGTAAAATGTGATGTCAACTCAGGATGTACCGCAAGTCCTACAGGAGTCAGGATACCTTTTGTAACAATATGCTTTCGAACTAACCCATGCTTTAGCTAGGACTTTTAAGGGTTATAACGTGGCCTGGTTCACAATTTAAGAAACAAAGGATAAAGGCTCCAATTTTATTTGTACCCACCCATTTTTCGTGATATTCTTCGATCCTAAACTCAGCTAATCGTGCATTTAGATCTCGTTTGAGTCTTTGCTCTGATATTCCAGTGATGGTTCGGATACTGACAATTTATTTTGAACATGCAATCATTTTGTTGAGAGTTTGCAAGATCTCTTCCCTTTTGATTTTTATTATCCCTGTCTTTTGCCTGAACTGTTTCTTTTTATGATTACAATCAGCGGGATGCCCCAGTTTTGTAAGTCTCCTTCATAGGTTTTGACTTAATGGGCTTTTATTTCTGAGAGATAATGACTATTTGTCTTGACGATTATAAGGAACCATCACCGTCTCTTGTTTTGGAAGGACCTTTTTGATGCTATTCATTGTGCACCTGGATTATCTGAGAAAACTACCCTTCCCCAGGTTGTAATTAAGGGTTTTAATTTGTGTGAAAAGAAAACCCCCTACTTCTTTGGCTCAAAGGGGTTGACGAGGGATTATCTTCCTTATAACTCCATTGTTCAGGATTTGAAACAATGCCTGTACATCGTCATCAGCATCTGTTCAAAATCATATTGTAGAGATTTTGGTATCATTTTCATCATCCTCCCTCTAAAGGCTTAGAATTTTTAATCGAGAGTTGAACATCACAAAATAGGAAAGAAATTTGAATATAGTGAATACGAATGGATTTATTTAAAACAGACATATGTGATGCATTGATAAAGTAACAAAGTTTGACATGAATAGATGTTCGAACAATCAAAAGAAAATTACAAATTGAAAATTCTAATGAATAAAAAGTCTTCTCGTCTCAGGACTTGTAACTTCAAATGGTGAGCCTTGGAGGGATGGTAGAAGAACTCAGCCTGACCATCTTGTGTGAATTCCAATGCTCCTTTATTAATCAGGTCTTGAATTTTTTTTCAATGCCCAACAGTCATCAGTATCATGCCCCGGGCTATTGGAATGGTATGCACACCTTGCATCAGGATTGTACCTTGGGGAGGTTATGTAGGGATTTTGAGGAGGGTCCTTTAACGTCACCATATTCAATCTCAACAGGTGTTGTAAAGCTTGAGACAATGGCATGTTGAGCTCGGTGAACTGCCTTTTGGGCGTATCTGGCTTACTCTGATTAACCCGTTGCTTTTGGCGAGGTGGTTGTTGGACTTGTGAGATGGTAGCAACTTGCAGAGGTCCATTCTTTACCAACCCAAACTCTTGTCCTCTTGGAAGCTGATAAATGACTTGGTCTATGGCCTCGACTGTTTGCTTCATACTGTTGTATATGTCTTGATGAAGCTGGTTGATAATGGTTCTCAGCTCTTCTTGTTCCCGAGCTAAGCCTTGGATAAGAGCCATCTGCCCCAACATCTGGGTTTTCATGGCACCTAACTCAACTTGCAGTTTTTCCAGCCGTTCGTCCTTATTGTCTTCAGGACTTTTCTTGACCAAGTTCCCAACGAGGAGTGTTTTCAACTCATCCTGTCCCTTGGATATGTTTAGGAATACGCCCTAAACTGAGCTTCTTGAGTTTGAAGATCTTGGTTGTCTTGTTGGAAAGCCATTGCTGAAATAAATAGCGAGAACATGAGAGACCTGTACTGGGAGACCTGTTATGCAATGATATGTATGCAATGTTTTCAAGGATCTTGCGGGGTAACCAAGAAACTTGTAGAATTTTTTTAAAGAAAATTCGTGTCGTCAAGAATCCTTCTTCAAGAGTCAAGCTCACCATATCGAGTGGGTCATAGCCACTGACCCAAGTCATCGTGCTCTGATCTCTAGATGACATTGGCAAGAGGAAAATAAATTCCCTTTGCCCCTTGCTAGACGTATGATTTACCATAACCTGCATCACAAACCCTTGAGATCCTTGAAATGGTTAAGGAAATGTTAAGGCATGATGTTATGATGTGTATGTTATGCGTTTAAGAAAAAGTACGAGGTAATGTAAACAAGTAAATCCGGCAAGAAATCCAAGGTATTGGATAAGGACTGTAAACAAAAACTGCAAGGAACTCAAGTTGTTAGATAACAAACATGTGCAATTAGTTCAAGTTGAAAGCACACAAGTCACACAATATCCTTTAAATTTCAGGCTGGCGTGGAGTTTAGGTATTACCCTCTTTCAGTTTAGTTGGTTCAACCTGTCCTAGTAATAGTAACCAGGTTCTAGAGGTTCTCAATATCACTGACCATCATCGATCGGTCATAATTCCAGTTTAGCAACCTTTTCTTGCGGCAGGAATCATCGCGAGAGTATGGTCTCAATGAGTGTAGCATACTGCTACTTTTCTATGGCCAAGGTGGTCAATTATATGTTCTAAGGTCAGTTGGCGCTAAATGACCCCTTAGCAGACCCATATTCTCCTTGTTGCGCCACAAGGGATATCGGTACAAACTAAAGTGCCATACCAACGTAGCTACTGCTTCAACCGTATCGGTCTATGCTATACGGTTCCCTCATAGTCTATTGCTACTTACCTAAAAGGTA
This sequence comes from Vicia faba, assembly GCA_948472305.1. NCBI lineage: Eukaryota > Viridiplantae > Streptophyta > Magnoliopsida > Fabales > Fabaceae > Vicia > Vicia faba. The sequence continues at coordinate 1,278,465,511 of OX451737.1, forward strand.
TCCCCAGATCCAGGTTAGGATCTATAATAACTCCAATTTAAACCCACAAAAATAAAGCAAACAGATCAAACAATTGAAAACAATATGAACTAATCCTAAGGTACACCCCACTTATATTATTTCCCCAGCAGAGTCGCCAGTTCTGTGATACGGTAGGAAGAACTGACTGTTTTTTGGAATGCTGGTTTGCATTTTGCGTTTATTTTCGTAAAATGTCGCGGTAAGCAAGAGTCGCCACCGACTTATTTTATCCAACAAGGAAAGGAAAAAAGCACAGAAAAATTCCTTTTTCGAGATATTTCTGAGTACGGGGGGTAGATTATAGAAAGGGAAGGTATTAGCACCCTTTCTATCCGTAGTTATCTACGGGCTCTTAGGTACTTGCTCATCATTTTCAAAATTGTTTTCTTTGTGCTTGTGGGTTTGAAAAGTTTTTGTTTTAACTTCGATTTAACTCTTGCTTTTGTCCTCAAGAGTGTAATGCAGTGTTTTTGAAAACTTTGTTTGAAAAGGAGTGTAAGTGTGAAAAATTTGTTTTGTTTTGGATGAGCAAGTATCTAAGAACTAATCTACCTACTCAAAAAAAGAATCGTTCTATGCTTGTTTCCTTTAGACAATTCTATCCCACTATTAGTGAGTAGGTAGCATCATCGTTGGAGTTTGAGGGTTAATTCGAAAGGGACATACGATCACTAAAGCAATGTTAGGACGCCTTAGCGGTAACACTAATGTCTTAGATCATTTATTCGAGGCAATGATATTCGAGGAAACCGTTTCGAGGCAACTATGATCTTTTAGAAAAGAGGGCGACCTCTAAAACAACCTATACTCAATGACCGTTTACAAAGGCAACCAAGTGGGGTGTACCCTAGGAGTGCGCATGTGCGAATGTGTTGATTTCATTTATTTTTATCTTTGCACATGTTAAGGGTGATCTAACTATTTTTTTAAATTAGGCATTCATTCTTGTCATGCAAGCCCTATTATCAAACATCTAACAGTTGTATAGTTTGCAGAAATTAAAGGTGCAGAAATTAAACTAATTATTACAAGGCGTCGGGTATTTACATCGCCAAAAACAACCCTTTGAAATTAAAATAAGGAAAAATAAATTAATGTCCTATTAAAACTATTACAAGCCGGGAGCAGATACATCAATAATTGAATAAGGAAAAATAAATCGCGCAAGAAAATTGGATCGAATTCGAAATTAGGGTTTTGACCCTTTTAATTAAAGAAAATGTTTTTTGTTGTTTTTATTTTTAAGAAAAGAAATTAAATCCTAAAAATAAATACTAAATTAATTATTAAATTAATTAAATGGAAAAAATAATTAATGACATGTTTTTGGAGTTTTTGTTAATTTAAGAAGGAAATTAAAATAATTAAATTAATGGTTAAAACCTAATTAATTCTAATTGATTTTATTTATTTACAAAATAAACTAAGGTTACCTAATTAATATCCTAATTAATTAATTAGTATTTATTAATAAAAGAAAATAAAAGTTCTAAAATTTAATTGGACAAAAAAGTATTTTTGTGATTTTTTGATAAAAAAGAAAATTAATGTTATTGTTTAGTAAATTAATTAAACAAAATAAAATAAATAAGTTAAATAAATAAAAATATAAGAAGAAGTAGAGATGGGCCTGATATATGGATGTGTGAATAGCAGTCCATTGGACTTTTTGGGATCCCCTGCGTATGCGTTGACTGGCTTATGGTATGCCTTCCATGCTTGACCACCAGATCTGGCCACCTGGCCATCTGGCATGCTTTATGCTGAAGGCGCATGGTGGATAGTAGGCTTGAGTACGCACATGATTACCTGAAATTGTTAAGAAAAATGACAAATGCTGGAGGCAGGGATCGAACCCCTGACCTCCAGCCTCCAAGCGCCTTAAGACCAACGTGGCTACCACTGAAGCACTTGTGGTTATTTGTTATAATAATACAAACAAAATATAATATATAAAAACAAAATCAATGGCCAGAAAGATAGAAAAGCGTGCGCGTTATTTGAATGGACAAATGGGGAACCGACACGCCTTCGTCCCTGTCCTCTAAAAACTACAACTTTACCTGCGTATTTTTATCCGCAGCTAAAATCGTGGCTTCATTCTAAAATATTCCCCAGGCCATATAAATGGAAGCTAGCGCCATGGTTGAGCTCGTCTTGTTCCCCTGAACAAGATGGTACCCTTCACGAAAGCCAATTATTCCTGTAACAAAAAGCCCTAAAAAAACCTAGAAAACCCTACAATGGTGATCCACGATATAAAGCATATGAATGAAATTGGTTATTGCAAAAAGCTAGCAAATGACATGGTGATTCAGAATATGCAATTGTTTTTCATTATAGATGTAAGAATCGTATAAATTGAATTCAAGAACAGGGCGGCTTCGTGAATGACTTACAACGCTTGGGAGGGTCTGGAAATGCGTGATTTTGATTGGTTTCTCTTGTGGAGATGGCCAGGAAGAGATTGAGATCAACACCAAGCCTTGAAACTGCCTCTAGACTTGATTTCGATCTCACACTTTTTTAGTGTTTTTGCAAACTTTGTTCTTTCTCTCCAACTGATCTCTAACCCTTGTTTTGGTCTGCACACGACCCTTATGTAATGTACAAAGCATTAGGGTTGCAAGTTTTGTCCAAATCTTCCTCCATTGATGATTTTCATATTTGATTTGATTCTCTTTCAAAGCTTTCCAAAAATGGCTTGATTTGAATCTTTTTGTGCATACAAGCTTTGATACGAGTTTGATGGGGTGCTAGTTGTCCATTGAAACCTGAAATCATCAAAAGATCTTTGGTTATCAATATTTTTGATTTTATTTGATTTGATTTGGTTTAAAATGAATTAATTCAAATAAAAATCAAATTAAATAATAAAAATATGATATGGACACATGGCCAAGGCTAGAGCACGTGGGAAATAATGCCAACCCAAAACAAGTGAAAAAGAATGGGCCCATTTGGCAAAATTTGAAGTTTTGGGGATAGTTTTCTTTTGGCAATTTTGCAAAAAAGCCCAACTTCAGCAATGCATAACTTCCTCAATTTTGAATCTTTGGAGGTGTTCTTGGACTTTTTAGAAATCTTGAGATGTCCTATAATCAACACTTTTGGTATCATCTCATTTTGATATTCCATGCTCCAGATAGAAGCTTTGACAAAAAAGGTGTTTTTGTTGACTTTCAAAAATGACCTATAATGTCCAAATTCATAACTTCTTGTGAGTGCATATTTTGATCTTGGGAGTTGAAGATGGATTGTAGGGAATTTCAGCCTCTTCAAAATGAGCTTTGGATGGGTCATTTCTCATAAATTATGAGAAAGTTATGCTTGGTCAAAGTTGAGTTGACTTTTCCTACAAAACCCTAATTTAGCAATTTTTTGAATCTTGATGAATTGTGAGTAATCCTTGATGAATCATGATAAACCCTTGATCAAATGATGAAATATACTTCAAAATGAGGATGTTGACCAAAAATCTTGAAGTTTGACTGTATGTGGGTCATAGTTGACATTTGCCCTAGCACAGTCGATTTTTGGACCTTTGAGCAAGTGACTGAGCAAACTTCTTCTGCAAGGCTTGAAACTTGACATGGATGATCTTGAGAACATATTAGGACAATGTTGAGCATTTGGGATCACTTGGACTCAAGGACCTTGATGCAACATGAAACCCTAATTTGGGGTAGACTGCCTTAGGAGAGAGCTTGACTGGCCAACCCTTGGACCAACTTGAGCAACTTGGAGATCTTTCTTGAAATATTTTGAGAAATATGGGAGGGAAAATTTTGGGGTACAAAACTCTCTCAAAACATGGAGGAGAAAATGATGTTAACATAGTTGCTGGTTGTCCAAGGGACTTCCGCATTTATGATATTAACTTGGTTAGAGGAGACTTGGTAAAGATGCATGCAGACCTTTGTGAGTTTAGTTACTATACTCATGACCATGCTGGTTGTGGTATCTGTAGTACTAACATACAAGGTTGCCATAAGATAAAGAATGATTTGCAGGAGATGGTGGATGATGGCTTCATCCATATAATCAGGCCTAGGGCAGAGTATGAGGAGGAAGTGAACATGGTCTTTGGATGTCCTGGAGAACTCAGGATATTTGATGCGGAACATATGAATGATGATCTCGTACAATTGCATGCTACTTTCTGCCACATGGCTAGTCAGGTAGAGCACCACTATGAATCTTGCTGGGTTTGTTGTAGGGACTCCCAAGGATGTTCAATTGTGAGAAAAGGTATTCAGTTGTTGTTGGATAATGAAAATATTAAGGTTTCAAGCTAAAGATATGATTACCATAAGGTTAATGAGATTGAGGTTTGTTTGGCTGAGGAAGAATCAGATGATGAATATGCTTCTGCGGATGAATTCTTTTCCTCAGATGAGGGTATGTTCTCTGGCGATGATTCTTTGATGTCCAAGTTTTCTGAAGAAGGTGTGAATGTGATTGTGTCGTGTTTCAGTGATTCTTCCCCTGTTGAAATTGAATACTGTAGTAAGCCAGTTGTTGGCCCTGTGGTGATTTTCTTTCCAGGGCCTGTTCCTTACAAATCAGACAAGGTTGTACCATATAAATACAATGCTACAATTTTATAGGATGGTGTGGAAGTTCCCATCCAGCCTTTGTCTAGTGTTAGAAATATTGCCGAGACTAGTAGAGTGACCCATAGTGGTCATGTATTTGCATCGATTGTTCGAGGAAATGATAATACTGGTAAGAAGGTTATGGAAAGTGTTGAAGATAAGAAGGTTGCAGGGGAATCCAATGGTACTACCCTAGAGAAGGACGTAGATGATATTTTGAAGATAACCAAAATGCGCGACTACCGAATTGTGGATCAGTTATTGCAGACTCCTTCAAAGATATCTATCTTGGCATTGTTGATGAATTTTACTGCCCATAGAGAATCTTTAATGAGGGTATTGGACCAGGCCTTTGTGGAGTATGGAACGCCATTAGATCAATTTAGCAGTGTGGTAGGTGATATTACATCATGTAATAACCTAAGCTTTTGCGATGATGAATTTCCTGACGAGTGGAGGAATCACAATTTGGCTCTCCACATATCCATGAACTATAAAAGAAATTCACTATCAAATGTGCTGATTGATAACAGATCCGCCTTGAATGTGATACCAAGGAGTATGCTGATGAAGTTGAAATATCAAGAGGCTCCTATTCCCCCAAGTGTTATTATTGTCAAAGCTTTCGATGGGTCAAGGAATTCGGTTATTAGGGAGGCCGATCTGTCTATTCACATAGGCCCACATCTGTTCCAAATCACTTTCCACGTCATGGAAATTGTACCCGAATATAGTTGTCTACTGGTAAAACCATGGATACATGAAGCACGGGTCGTCACCTCCACTCTTCACCAGAAGCTAGAGTTCGTGCGCGAGGCTAAAGTGGTTATTATAAACGGGGAGCAAGCATTGCTGATATCTCATCTATCATCTTTCGGTATTGTAGAAGCGGATGAAGCTTATAGAGGGATGTAGTTCCAGGATTTGTCTGTTGATAATGTAAGAGGGAATGAGAACTCTATGACTTCATTCAAGGATGCTCAGCAGGTTGTGCCCAACGGTCCAAGTAAAGTATAGTGACAGGTCGTTGATCCTCCGGTGAACAAGAACAAGGATGGTTTAGGATTCTCTACCAAGAATGGAAAAGGTGAAAGTTTGAATTCAAAGTCTACTATGAGCAGCTATCATGATGTTTTCTGCAATGGAGGCTATCTCCATCCAACTGTTTCTGGAGTTAATGCTATTGAGATGATGAAGAAGATCGGGAAATGTCGAATTATGTGACGTCTGGAGTTAGAATCCAGAACTGGGTCACTTATGATGTTCCCTCTTGCATCGAAGTCTCAAAGTAATTTGTTTTTGTTAAACCTTTTCAAAAAGCTTTCATTCTGCCCAAGATGAAATTTGATATTGTATGGGCTTATCTGCTTGCTTTGATCATTAAAATCATAAATAAAAGTTGTCTTTGATTCTCAAAATTATGTTTTTTATTTTTCTACTTTTTCATGGAAAATGGTAATAATAAAAAACCTTTTGAGAAAAATAATAATTGAAAATAAATATGCATAATCACTTGATATATGTGTCAGTTTCTAAAAGAAATCACAAATCACATCTGCAGATTAACTAATAAACCTGTTGAATACAATGAACCTACACCCTCTCCCTGTTAGAACATAGTTTGATTCTACAACCCTTGTAAGAGTTTTGATGATAACAAAAGAAAAGAACATTTATGCTCCCTAAAATTATATTCTATTTTGTAGAGAAGTTATGATGGAAGAATATCATAAGATAAGTTACAAAGTTGTTTCTGCTGTGATTGTAAATATCTCTCAAAAAGTTCTGATGAAAGAAGATCAAAAGATGCGCTAAAAGGATGTTTCAACTCTCATTATAAAACTCTTTGAAAGAATTTCTAACTCTGCAAACAAAATTTCATGGCTCTGATCTCCAAAGTTCTGAACCAAGTAGAAACGGATACTTCAATGTTCTGAAGTGTTACAAATAAAATATTTTCGTTTCAAGAGTAATGACTGGAAGGGAACAAGGATCTTTTTTTTTTGGAAAGAGCCTTAATTGTCATTGATCAAGTTTTCAAATGTTCATCCATGCTTCGCCTATTTAAAACAAGCCTTGAGGATAAATCATTTATGATTTACACACGCACAACAACGCTGCTATCATCTCTCATCCTCAAACATTCAACATTTTCAAACTGCGTAAAATATCACTGTCTTCTGATACTGTTTTATTAAAAATGCTACTGTACACTCTTTATTCATACATTGTTTAGTGAATTTCCTTGAGAAAACCCGGGTTGTGGTTATACTCAAGAAGTCTTTGGCAGTTTTCAAAGTAGATTTGTAGTCAAGATTTATTAGTGGATTAAGACCTCGTTGGAGAGAGGCGAAATCACCTTGGTGGGTGGACTAGAGTAGTTTGAGTTCAAACGAATCAGGATAAAAATCAACGTGTTTTTTCAATTAAGTTTTAAGATCCCAATTCAACCCCCTTCTTGTGTTTTTCCATTCTTCACTCCAAACTTTGAATATCCTGTGTTTGGGATGGAAGAAGAAGAATATGATGAGATTCTAGAAGAGGTTTCATGGTTGCTCGAGCACGAGGAAAATGCCATTCATTCGTATAAAGAGTCATTAGATACAATCAATTTGGGTTCAGAAGAGGAGCCAATGGAAGTCAAGATTCGAGCATCATTATATCCTAATGTGAAGAGCAGACTGATCGAGCTATTGAAAGAGTATGTGGACACATTTGCTTGGTCTTACCAAGATATGTCGGGTCTAGATACTGATATTATTGAATATCACTTTCCTTTGAAGCCAGAGTGCCCGCCCGACAAACAGAAGTTGAGAAGAACTCACCCTGATATGGAAGTAAAAATCAAAGAGGAAGTCTTAAAGCAGATAAATGCCGGTTTTCTTGTGACATCAGTGTATCCTCAATGGATAGCCAACATTGTGCCCTTAACAAATAAAGATGGAAAAGTCCTCATGTGCGTACATTACAGAGATCTAAATAAGGCTAGTCCGAAAAATGATTTCCCATTGCCGCACATTGATATGCTGGTTGATAACATAACAAAATTTAAAGTATTCTCGTTCATGGATGGATTTCCCGGATAATCAAATAAGAATGGCTCCTGAGGACATGGAAAAAACAATGTTTATCACACCCCGGGGAACATTTTGTTACAGAGTGATGCCCTTCGGGTTGAAGAACACTGGTGCAACGTACCAGAGGGCTATGACAACCCTATTCCATGATCTGATGCATAAGGAAATTAAGTTAGACCAAAGAAGGGCATGTGGATGATTTGTTGAAGTTATTCCAGCGTTTGACGAAGTATTGTCTCCACTTGAATCCAAATAAATGCACCTTCGGTGTTCAATTAGGGAAGTTGTTAGGTTTCATTGTCATCCAGAAAGGGATTGAAGTTGACCCAGATAAAGTCAAAGCAATCTAAGAAATGCCTGCGCCAAGGACTGAGAAGAAAGTTATAGGCTTCCTTGGGCGTCTGAATTATATTTCCAGATTCATCTCCAACATGACTAAAACATGTGAACCGATCTTTAAGTTGCTAAAGAAAGACCAGGATTATGTGTGGGCAGAGGATTTACAGAGGGCATTTGAGAGTATCAAAGGTTATCTTCTTGAACCTCCTATCTTGATCGCCCCCATTGAAGGAAGACCATTGATCATGTATCTGACTGTGTTGGATAGTTCTTTGGGATGTATTTTCGGACAACAAGATGAAACAGGAAAGATAGAATATGCCATATACTATCTCAGTAAGAAATTTACTGATTGCGAGTCACGGTATTCTATGTTGGAGAAGACATGTTGCGCTTTAGCCTGGGAAGCAAAGCGGTTGTGACAATATATGTTGAATAATACTACTTGGTTGATTTCCAAAATGGTTTCAATTAAGTATATTTTTTTAAAAGCCTTCTCTCACCGGGAGAATTTCCCATTGGCAGATGCTGTTATCTGAATATGATATTGAATACCGCACTCAGAAGGCTATAAAAAGCAATGTGTTGGTGGATTATCTGGCTCACCAACCGGTTGATGATTATCAGTCTGTTAAATATGATTTCCCTGATGAGGGTGTTATGTTTCTAAAAGTGAAAGATTGTGGTGAACCTTTTCCTGGGGAAGGTCTTGATCATGAATCCTGGTGGGGTATAGTATTTGATGGAGTTATGAATGCTAATGGGAAAGGAATTGGTGTTGTGATTATCACTCCTCATGGATCACACATTCCTTTTACTGCAAGGCTGGCGTTTGATTGTACCAATAATATGGCATATTATGAGGCTTGTATCATGGGTCTCGAGGAGGCCATTTATCTTAGAGTTAAGGTTCTAGATACGTATGGTGATTCGGTTTTGGTTGTTACCCAGGCTTGATCCCTTACAAAGTTTATGCTAGAAGACTATTACCCTTCTTTAATACTTGGAATGATGGAATTCAGATGAAATTCAGAGAGATGAAATTCAGATGGCAGATGCTTTGGTAACACTGGCTTCTATGTATCAAGTTAATACTTGGAATGATGTGCCTCGTATTACAATATGATGTTTAGATATACCGGCTCATGTGTTTACAATAGAGGATGTGGTAGTTGAAAAACCATAGTATTTTGATATCAAGCATCTTCTTCAGACTCAAGAATAACCGGTTGGTGCATCGAATAAGGATAGAAATACATTGAGAAGGTTGGCGGGCAACTTTTACCTCAATGAAGATGTACTGTATAAAAGAAATCATGACATGCTATTTCTCAGATGCGTGGATAGACACGAAGAAGACATGTTGATGCATGAGGTTCATGAAGGTTCATTTGGTACCCATGCTAATGGACATTTAATGGTGAAAAAGATGCCAAGGGCAGGTTACTATTGGCTGACAATGGAATCTGACGGTTACAAATTTGTGAAGAAATGCCATAAATGCCAGATTTATGCTGATAAAATTCATATACATCTGACGCTTCTCAATGTTATTTCTTCCCCATGTCCTTTCTCTATGTGAGGTATCGACATGATTGGAATGATTGAACCAAAGGCGTCAAATGGGCATCATTTTATCTTGGTGGAAATTGATTATTTTTACCAAATGGGTGGAGGCAGCTTTATATGCTAATGTCACTAAATAGGTGGTAGTTCCTTTCGTCAAGAACAACCTCATATGTCGGTATGGTATGCCAAGAAGGATTATTCCCGACAATGACTCAAATCTCAATAACAAAATGATGTTTGAACTTTATGAGGAATTTAAGATTGTCCACCATAATTCATATCCCTACAGACCAAAGATAAATAGGGTTGTTGAAGCGGCCAATAAGAACATCAAAAAGATCATCCAGAAAATGGGTGTTACTTATAAAGACTGACATGAAATGCTCCCTTTTGCTCTGCATGAGTATCGAACTTATGTACGCACTTCAATAGGGGAAACCTCATTCTCTCTTGTATATGGTATGGAAGCAGTGCTCCCCATTGAGGTTGAAATTTCCTCTTTGTTTGTAATAATGGAAGCCAAGTTGACGGAAGCTAAATGGGTCCAGAACAGGTTGGACCAGTTGAATTTAATAAAAGAGAAAAGAATGATGGCTTTGTGTCATGGTAAATTATAACAAAAAAGAATCAAGAAAGCTTTTGATAAGAAGGTCAAACCTTATGAATTTAGAGAAGGCGACCTCGTACTCAGGAAGATCATGTCTTTTAACACTGATTCTAGGGGCAAGTGGACTCCCAATTTTGAAGACCCATATGTTGTCAAGAAAGTCTTCTCTGGCGGTGCACTGATTCTTGAAACAATGGATGATGAGGAGTTCCCACGTCCTGTGAATGCTGATGCAGTTAAGAAATACTTCACCTAGAAAAATAAAAGAACAGCTTGGTAAGACGAAAACCCGAAAGGATTCCTTAGGCAAAAAGGGGCATCTCAGTAAGCCGAAAACCGGAAAGGGCGGTCTAGGCAAAAATTAGAGACATAAATAGAATAAATTTTCCCGGTAGGTTGAAACCCTGCAAGGGCAACCTAGGAAAAATTTAGGAATTTTCTTGCAAGTAACTGCATCAGACAAGACTTGATCAATGGAGCACCAATTTGTTTGGATCTTACTACTCTTCGACCAAAGTTTCGGCTCAAGAATTCAAAGTTGTTAGGGAGAATAATGGTCATTGTAATCCAATGTATCTTTTCCAATATATATTATCGTGTTCTAAACTTTGTAATTATCTATGGAGTCTTGCCTTTGTAGACTACCATTCTATTAATAAAGTTTGAGCCTTTTATCCAATTCTTTGCAATTCTTATTTTATTCAGCCTATAAAAATTTCATTTATTATTGATAGTAATGATCAAAGCAAACAAATTAAATAACAAAATATATTTTTGAAAAGAATTTACAAATTAACTATTGCTTTAGATTTTGTGATACAAGGAGAACAAAATTAGTGGCTTCAGGGATGGATAAACTCAAAGGATTGCATGATATGAAGACTCTGTCCAAGATTCCCCAGTGAAGGCTTCACTCATATAATAAAATTCTTTTCTCCCCGTGCATGCTGAGTTGGACTCATTAGCAAAGCATCTCCTTTCGGTAGTACTAGAATTTTGGTTGTTTGCCCGACAGTCAAGCAAGGACAATGTCTTATTTAAGAATTTTTGAAACAATTATCAACTTTTTGGGTTTTCTCCCGCCAAGTGTTGGATTGGATTTAAAATCCCCATAAGTTTTCTTACTGTAGTGCTTGATTTCTTTAGTTTCCCAGGTGAAGTTGAGATGATATACTTCTCTGAAATTACTGTCCCCATGAGTTTTCATACTTTCTCCCCAGAGAAGTTGGTGCAATTATCACTCTCACTATTAAATAATATGTCTCGATGTCTCCTTCGACGATATAGTATTACCCTCCTTGCTGAAGTCTGTGTGGTTTCCCCGGTGAAACTTGGAGGAAGATGTTATATCGCCATGTTTGTGTTAATTTACTGTTATTGATCTTGTTCCTTCCCAGTGAATTTAAGCTTTGAAATAAGAGTTTTTTTCCTCGATTGGTGCTTACTATATTATGGAATTTCCATCCTGTTTGTGAGTTAGCCGAGTATTGATTGTACCCATTTTTGGTCTTGTGTGTACCCCTGGTGTCATATGCCTGTTTTGTCAGCATATACATGGTAACATTCATACTTTCATACCAGCATCATGCATAATCATTTCTCATTTTCATTTTTTAATATATTGTTGGTATATTACCCTATTTTTCCGAGTTGTGTTACCCTCTCTCCAATAGAGTGTCAATCTTAAGCAGAAATTGTATATTCTTTAAACTTCCCCACCGAGTTATCCCTTGTGGAAGAATTTTGTTTCAGTCTTCTTTTCAGCTCATTGTCTGGATGGAATGGGTTTCCCTCTTGAGTTTATTTCTTAGGAGATGTATTTTGGTTAACTACACCATTCCCTTTTATTTATGTTTGGAGTGGGTACCCTCAACAATACTCTTATTTGGATTTCAACATGTTTCGATCTTTAGTTTGAGAATGCGCATTTATTTTGCACAAGAAGATTTTATCTCCTCAGCATGAATTTAATGGCATTTCTCTAGGAGTTCCATCTCTTTCCCCAGGAAGCTATATTTTATTTCTTCAGGAAGTATTTATTGTAATTCCTTCTCATAGAAGCAAGTGACGTGTCTATTTATTTGAGTAACCTGTACTTCCCCCAGTGAATCTAATGGCTCCCAAAGAAGATTGAGATTTTGTTACTCCAATGGATGGTATCCTTGTCATTATGGAAGGTAGTTCGTTGTTGATATTTTATTACTCCAATGGATTGTAGCCTTGTCATTATGGAAGGTAGTTTGTTGTTGAGATTTTGTTACTCCAATGGATGGTAGCCTTGTCATTATGGAAGGTAGTTTTTTGTTGATATTTTTTTACTCGAATGGATGGTAGCCTAGTCATTATGGAAGGTAGTTTGTTGTTGAGACTTTGTTACTCCAATGGATGGCAGCCCTATCATTATGGAAGGTAGTTTGTTGTTGAGATTTTGTTACTCTAATGGATGCTAGCCTTGTCACTATGGAAGGTAGTTCATTGTTGAAATTTTGTTACTGTAATGGATGGTAGCCTGGTCATTATGGAAGGTAGTTTGTTGTTGAGATCTTTTTCTGATGGATGGTAGCCTTGTCATTATGGAAGGTAGTTCATTGTTGAAATTTTGTTACTCTAATGGATGGTAGCCTTGTCATTATGGAAGGTAGTTCGTTGTTGATATTTCGTTTCTCCAATGGATGGTAGCCTTGTCATTATGGAAGGTAGTTCGTTATTGAGATATTTTTTTTATGAATGGTAGCCTTGTCATTATGGAAGGTAGTTCTTTGTTTAGATTTTGTTACTCCAATGGATGGTAGCCTTGTCATTATGGAAGGTAGTTTGTTGTTGAGATTTTGTTACTCCAATGGATGGTAGCCTTGTCATTATGGAAGGTAGTTTGTTGTTGATATTTTTTTACTCGAATGGATGGTAGCCTAGTCATTATGGAAGGTAGTTCATTGTTGAGACTTTGTTACTCTAATGGATGGTAGCCTTGTCATTATGGAAGGTAGTTTGTTGTTGAGATTTTGTTACTCTAATGGAAGCTAGCCTTGTCACTATGGAAGGTAGTTCGTTGTTGAGATTTTGTAACTGCAATGGATGGTAGCCTTGTCATTATGGAAGGTAGTTCGTTGTTGAAATTTTGTTACTCTAATGGATGGTAGCCTTGTCATTATGGAAGGTAGTTTGTTGTTGAGATTTTGTTACTCCAATGGATGGTAGCCTTGTCATTATGGAAGGTAGTTCGTTGTTGAGATCTTTTTTTGATGGATGGTAGCCTTGTCATTATGGAAGGTAGTTCGTTGTTGATATTTTGTTACTCCAATGGATGGTAGCCTTGTTATTATGGAAGATAGTTTGTTGTTGACATTTTGTTACTACAATGGATGGTAGCCTTGTCATTATGGAATGTAGTTCGTTGTTGAGATTTTGTTACTCTAATGGATGGTAGCCTTGTCATTATGGAAGGTAGTTCGTTGTTGAGATCTTTTATCGATGGATGGTAGCCCTGTCATTATGGAAGGTAGTTTATTGTTAAAATTTTGTTACTCCAATGGATGGTAGCCTTGTCATTATGGAAGGTAGTTCGTTGTTGAGATTTTTTTACTCCAATGAATGTTATCCTTGTCATTATGGAAGGTAGTCCGTTGTTTAGATCTTTTTCAGATGAATGGTAGCCTTGTCATTATGTAAGGTAGTTCGTCGTTGAGATTTTATTGCTCAGTAGAAGTTCATTTGTTCGCAGTCATGAGTACTGAATACATCTTGAAATTTACTGGTATTATCTTACCATTCCTTTCCCCGATGGGTCGATGTTACTTTTTTGCTATCCCCTATGTGAGTTGGTAGTTCACAGTTATCTGTCGGTCACCGTTATCCTTCACTCTCTCTCCTCAATTTTTGAGTTGATGATGCTTTAGGTCCTCTCTTGGGCATTACCCCAATAGAGTCTTGTCTTTTCTTCACCAGTGATTTATTTTCCTGGTCAAGTTTTCCTTGTGTTTCCTCTTTTACTTTTTACGTCCTCAGTGGTGTCTTGAGTCCCTTTAGATTTGTTCATATGCATTCATAATCATAAGCATTGCATTGTATCTTAGGGCCAAAAATAGGGTTCGTTTTATATTTAAGTATCTTCAATTGTGTCGACCTGAGGATTTTAACCTTTGTATCTCCGGATAGAAGACACAATTTTTCCCCCTAAGATCCCTCCATCATATCATATCAATTCAATCACAACAAGATCACATTAGGGTTTGGTTTTTCTCCCTATCTTTTGCTTTTGCTCTAGGTGTAACGCCCAGAAATTCATTAAATTATTTAAATGAATTACTGAGGATTTAATTGTTGGAATTTAGTTGAAGAAGGAATTATCGGAATAATTATAAGGAGCATTATTGGCTTAAATATATATTTTTATAATTGATAATCGAATAATTATTCAATTTTGTCAAGAGAAATTAATATTGGAAATAATATTGATTTTATTAGAATATTATTTTATTAGTTGGGTCAAGTTGGGTGTGTGAAATAGCAAGATTAGGAATAGCATTAGCAGGCCCATTAAAGTTACTAGTAGACCAATTATTATTATATTAGGTTATGATATATAGAAGCTAGCAGCCAAAAACCAAAAGAAAAACAATTATCACGTAGCAATAGAAGAAACAAGGGTTTGGAGGCACCAAGTGTGAGGCAAGAAAACTTAGAGAACTCGTCGTCAAACTAGTTGCAGTTTCAACCGGAGAATTCGACCGGCCGGAAAACCAAAAGGTAAGGGTGGGGTTAGGATTTTATATCCGGGAATATGATGGTTAGTATATGGGGATTTAAGGCGTGAATTTATTGTTGTTTGTGTTTGTTTATGGCAATGGATGCTAGGAATTAACTAGTGTTGATTATTAGTGAAAATTTTATGTTCCTGTGTTACGCGATGGTTAGTCTGTGAATCGTTATACGTTGGTTCTGTGAATAGAATGAAACTAACAGCAAGTTGCAGAAAATTATTCATAATAGGGCATGCCGATCGTGTTGTTGTTGGATGTCGTTCGACAAGGTGGGGATGGAGAGTGACGATCAACAAGGTGTGTGGCTAGAAGTTTCCGATCGGCAGCCTTGAAAGAGAGAAGAGTGTCGTTCGGCACTAGGCATTTGGTGGATTAAGGGTGTCGTTCGGCACTGTGTGTTGTTGTGGAAAGGCAGTGCCATTCGGCACTGGTTGTTGGGCAGACACTTATTTTCCTGTCGCTTAGCTATATATTATCAGTAGCCTACATATTTTAGCATAGAATTTATAAATACATATGAATTAAATTATTCTTATCATAAGCAACTTTAATAGAAGTAGTCTACATGTCAGTAATCTTAAGGTAGTGGTTATAATATAATTTTAACAACCTGTAGAAATAAGACAGGGTTGGAAATAATCAGTAAAGTTACAGTAACTATTTTTGGAGGATTAATAAAGTCGCAGAAGAAAATATATTGTCATGTAGTGGATTTTATACGTGAATATTAGAAGAATAATTCAATAATGAAGAACTAATACAAAGAGATTTATGGGAGCGTTTTGGAAACGACTATCATGTTTTTGTTTCCTTTGTGATGTACGTTGATGTTATGATGTTGCGAATATTTTTGTGAAGTTGCAAGAATGGTTATGACGAAGATTTACCTCTATTAATTGGTAATATTAGTGACATAGGCGTATGCCTCATTAAGTGTTTAATGATATTGTTGTATGTGTTGTACATTCATACATTTGCATTTGTGAAGGCCTGTATTGGCGGAAATATTGAAGGCCTTTATTGGCGGATTTTGTGAAGCAGGCTTATGCCTTGCGCCTCTATTAATTGGCAATTAGTGAAAAGGGATGAAGCCCTGTTGGTACCATATGCATATTGTAGCGGTAGAAATGTTCAAGACTAGGCCATTAGATTGACTAGACTTTATACAAATCAAAATAAAAATCACCACCGTGCTTTATTGTTTCCAAAGGAATGGGAAAAGAGAGAATAACCCTAAAGAAGGGGAAAGATTCAAGGTAAGGGGGTTGGTTATGCAAAGGGAAGGTATTAGCACCCTAAACATCTACGGTACTCCACAGGAACCTCTTTGTAAAATCTGTATATTTTGGCTAAAAATGTGTTATATATAAAATGGATAGAGGAGGTGAGAAAAGAAGTATTTTTTTTATGAATTTTGCACCCGCCGCAGTTGCGAACCTTTAGTTTCGACGTACCATCTTTCGTGCAATAGGGGATAAGGGTACACGTAGTTCCTCTTTTTTTTTTTTAAATTGAAACACAAGTGTGTTGGTTGATTTTAAGAGATAAGACGTCATCGTCATTGTCCGTATGGAAAATATACTTACTACCCACAATCATGAGAAAGAAGAATTTGCATCATCTCAAAGTGGAGGATATGGCTTGGATTTTAAAATCAACAGTGCCTCACTCAACACCCAAGTGGAAAATATCTCACTTCACTACATATTGTAGAAGTATAGTTGTTTGCATCACTACAAGGATTGACAAGAGCCTAATCTTTTAAGAAAAGTTTAAAGGTAAAAGCCAAGGTGGCAAAATAGTTTAAAATGAGATTGATTGACTTTTAGTCTTCTCACAAAAAAAAAGTTAAGGTATTGTTAAGTTGATTGAAGTTTATTTATGAAAAGATTTTTGAAAATGCATGGACCTAGGTCCAAGTTTATTATGAAAGTGGTTCAAGTTTAAAAACAAGAAGGGTTTTCAAAAGGAGGGAGAAGATTTTGAAATTAAAGAAGATGGGAGGAGAAGAAGAGGCTATCCTAAAGCATAAGGTAAAAGCTAAGGGTAAGGACCATCTAACCAACAAGAAGCTAAAACTTGACATTTATGAGCCAAGATAGAATTCTTATTCTTTAGAGTGAAACCAAGCAAGCAAAGATACTAGATCTCTTCAATTATAATAAGTCTTAACAAAAATTGGGCAGAGTAACGGCTATATGTGGGTGAATTCCAGATTACAAACAAAGAGTGTAATTACAAAAACCTACACACAAAAACAAACAAGCAACCCAATGTCTTGAGGTAAACCTCAAGAGCTCCAGACAAAATAATCAGATAAAGATCACAGAGTATCCAAGATAAGCCAATGTTTTTAATCCTAAGTCCAAGAAAAAGTCCACTGCTCCATCATGCCAAGGATAGTAACCAAATAGTCCAAGTACCGTTAAGAGTTTTTTAGGGTTTAAGTTGGTTATTAAGTATCTTAGGAAAAGGAAAAAAGAAAAGCTCAAGTGAGCAAAGCAAAAATGACAAGAAAATAAATGCTCAAATGAGTAAAGATGAAAATGGCATGAAATGTAAAAATGCTATAAAAAATAAATAGTGCATAAAGCATAAAAGAATAAAGGCATAAAATAAAACAGGTCAATAATTAGTGGTTAGTTGGATGACCATCTTGAAACTTGCATTTGGAACTCATTAGAGGATTGGTAGAACCAAAGCCTCCACACAACAAGTTGCATTTTCTTTTTGTCAAGTATATCATCCATTTGGAATTCTCACAAGTGCCATTTAATGATCAACGATGTTTAAGTGATCCGCGTTAACCAAAGGTGTTGTAGATCCATTAGAGGATTGGTAGAACCAAAGCCCCCACATAATGAATCTCAAGGTTATTGGATCAAAGAGATCAAATTAACATACTTGGGCTTGCAATCATAAGTTTGGGCCATGAATGATCATTTATTCGAATCAGGACAAAATTTAGCGCTATGTTAAGCAATCGTAAGTGGACTTATATAGAAGTCACACCTATTTTGAGGCTGGTTAATAGCAATCTATACACCATTTGTTTTGAGATATGATATAAAGATCATGCTCCAATAACATTTAGTGCAATGAGAAGGAGATGAGATGAAGGGGATTTAGGGTAAAAAGAAAAACCACATTGGAATTAATATTTAATCAAACTATTATTAAAATCATTCATCCATTTTTGTGGAGTTATACTCAACACCATGGATCCAATGATATTAATAAAGCCATGACCAAAAAATCAACCCAAGACAACCAGAAAATAATCACAAAATAATATTATATTTAATATATACATAAAAAAATGTTTAAAAATAGAAAATAAAGGAAAAAATATCAATTATGTTCAAATTAATCAAGAAATGAAAAATAAGGCCATAGAAAAATCAAAAATGGATCCAAATATTTTTATTAAAATTTTAGTAATTTTTTAAAAGTCAGAAACTATTTTTAAACCATTTAAAAATGCTAAAACAAACATAAAATAGATCAAAAATAGTAAACCTCCACATAAAATTCCATAAAATTTCCAGAAAGTCAAAAATATGCAAAATAATATTTATGAATTTTTTCAGAATTAAAAAATGTCAGAAAATATTTTTTAAGTAATTAAAAGTAAGCAAATAATAAAAAAATATAAAAAATACCAAATGTCAAAATAAAAATGTGAAAAAATATTCATAGATTAGAAATAATTCAAAGTATTTTTGTGAATTTTTTCATAATTTTTGGATAAAAAATAAAAGAGTTATGAATTTTTGAAAATATAATCAAATAAAATATAAAATCAGAAAATAAAATAAAACCAAAAATATGTGGACCATCAGATCAAAGTCAAAACGCGTTAGTAAGCTAATCCAATGGACCAGACGCACTGTGCTTGATATGGACCTTAGTGAAACACACATGTGATCAGAAAAAGGGTAACCAATGAAATTAAAACGCTTGGCACGCTATCATTGGCTGAGACGAGACATGTCATCGTCTTCAACCTCCAGACACCCTGCAATGGGGATTTTGTGAGATCCTTCAAATGGAAAAATTAGGATCCCAGGCTAGCATCGTTGAACTCGTCTCTTCAAGACGATTCTAACACAACCATCGCGCCAAATTTATGTAAAGTATGGAGAGATATATGAATCAAAACACAGAAAAATAGCGAGCACCTTCAATTTTAGATTTCTCTCTCAATTCTCAATGGATTTAAAAATTGTAAGCAGCATTAGAATCAGACAAAGGAGTAGAACAGATTAGTGCTTGATTTGGATCCAATTGGTGGAGAATTCTACCTTTTAGAAGTTCAAGTAAGAAGCTCTGAAACTGAACTTCTATAGCTTGGATTATGGGTCCTTTTGATTGGTTTAAGTGCTGGAGAGTTTGTATGAAGTTCAAGGATGATGAATGCGAAAAGAATTTTGGAAAAGGAAGCTTAAATTTCAAAAACTGAATTCAACAAAAGTGGGTTTGTGTGAAGTTTTGGAAGGGTATTCTTGGCTCTCTAAGCTTGGGAAAGTTAATGGGGGATGACCCTCTATTTATAGGGAAGTGAATGGGAATGAAAATTTGAAGAAATAAAGAAGTTTGGAGGGAAATTGAGTAAGGGTCGGGCACAAGTGAAGTGTGACTTTATTTCCATCAAAACTCATCCAAACCTTGCGTTTTGGGGGCTAATCCCTTCTGGAAAGTTTCCTAATCAAGTTTAAATCAAAAACACGCACAAATCTTGTGTTTAGAAGTCACATTATGGATTTCAAAATTCTGACTTTGTGCAAAATTCAGTTTCAAACTACCAAATTCAAATCTATGGCATTTCCACCTCAAGGGGTCTTAGGGAATAATTCTTAATGCTTTGGCAAGATGAGATTACAAGCTTTGCAATGGAAAAAGAATGGAATTAAATGGATGCTTGAGCTGAAAGTTACATGGAGTCAAAGTTGAAGAAAAAGAGTTGACTTTCCACACTTAGAAAAATTTCAAACTCTTCTTTAAAAATGACCTATAATTTCTTGCATCCAAACATGGTCTTCCACTTAGAATTTGCTCTTGACCAAAAAATATGGAATTAATTAGACCTCTTGAATGACATTTTTCAATTTGAACCACTCAAAATCTCCAAAAATTGAGCATGTTATGACTTGTTGAAGTTGGCCAAAAATCATCAAATGACCTATAATCTCTTGCATTCTTAAGGAAACTTCCATCCATTTTATTACTTTGCACATAAAATAAGGCATGAAGTACACATACTTAGGTTAATCATGAAAAAAGAATGGGCTCAAGGTGATAAAAATTGACCAAGTTATGATCATTTGAAATCACATTATGAAAAATGAGGGATTCATCTAGATGACTTGTAATCTTTCTTCTTCACCAAGTTCCTTCCACATGAAAACTCCTTGGAACTTTTGAAGTGATTTGTTGGTAACTCTTTAAAGAGAATAATGTTTTTGGAATCACTCAAAAATACCAAAAGATGAGCAAGATATGCTCCTTTTAAGTCTAAAACCCTAGCCTCTAGATCAAGAGAATGCTTGGTGGAACTTTGCCATGTTTGAACAAATATTTTGTGCCAATATTCTTCCTTTGTGAATAGAATTTGTTGAGGATGATGATGAGGACTCATGGCCACCCAAACTACTTTCATACCAACTTCAAAACAAACTTCAATGGTGAGGTTTGGATCTCTCAAGCTTTTGACTAGGGCATGGAAATAAACTCATGAACCCATGATGCAACTTGCTAAACCTCATTGCCTTTACCTACATTATTAACAAGTAATACAAAACAATATTGTATTTGTTAATTTAGAGAGAAAATAAAATCAAAATATCCATGATCACCAAAGAAAACAAGTCAAGGTGCTTGGTAACTCCTCAAAGAGCAAGGCTAAAGATAAGGTGAGGAACCAAAAGCCCTAATGTGATTTTGTGGTGATTGAAACAATATGGTATGATGAAGGGATCTTAGGGGAAATAATTGGGGTACAACAGCTGCCCTTATTTAAGGTTCTTCTATCCGGAGATACGAAGGTTAAAAATCTTCGTGTCGACGTGATTGAAGACACTTAAATATAAAACAAACCCTGTTTTTGGCCCTAAGATGCCATGCAAACATTTATGCATATGAATGGAACAAAAGAGATGCAAAGTAGCATTGGTGATGCAACATGAAATATGGAAACAAAAGAGCAATCCCACCAGGAAAATAAATCACTGGTAAACCACAAGAAAAGAATCAGAGAGGAGGAAAACAAGCATCAACGTTCACTGTCGATGTACTACCAACGTTCACTGAAGGTAGAAAGAGAAAATATATCATATCACCGCCGTTCACTGACGAAGAACTATCAACGTTCACTGAAGATAGAAAAAAGATAAGAAACACTGACGTTCACTTCCGATGTACTACCAACATTCGCTGAAGGTAGAAAGAGAAAATATATCATATCACCGCCGTTCACTGACGATGAACTATCAACGTTCACTGAAGATAGCAAAAAGATAAGAAACACTGATGTTCACTGCCGATGTACTACCAACATTCATTAAATGTAGAAAGAGAAAATATATCATAACACCGCTGTTCACTGACGATGAACTATCAACGTTCACTGAAGATAGAAAAAAGATAACAAACACCGACGTTCACTGCCGATGTACTACCAACGTTCACTGAAGGTAGAAAGATAAAATATATCATATCACCGCCGTTCACTGACAATGAACTATCAATGTTCACCGAAGATAGCAAAAAGATAAGAAACATCGGCGTTCACTGGCGATGTACTACCAACATTCACTGAAGGTAGAAAGAGAAAATATATCATATCATCGTTGTTCACTGACGATGAACTATCAACGTTCACTGAAGATAGCAAAAAGATAACAAACACCGATGTTCACTACCGATGTACTACCAATGTTTACTGAAGGTAGAAAGAGAAAATATATCATAGTTTCCCCAAGATTCTGGTGTTTTTTCAAGAACGGGTCTTAACTTCTTCTTTAAACAAGGAAATTTGCCTGAAAAGGGTAATACGTAATCCGTCTCAAATAAAGAGACTTCCACTTATCGCCAAGGGGATTTGCAAAGAGAAATGACTTTCTAGGGATGGAAATATGATTTCCCGGGGAAGTGCCACGACATTCGTGCTGAGGGGATAAAGTCTTCCTATGCAAAATAAATGCACAAACCAAAACTAAAAGTTTTCAGAAAACCACAAATCCAATTCAGAAATAAACTAGAGCAAGACGGCCAATGCAGATACATCCTTTGAGAAATAAACTCAAGAGGGAAAACCAAATCCAACTAAGCAAAGAGCGCTGCAGGAAAGGTCAGAACATTATATCAATGAACAATGATTTTTAGCAATGTATGATGTAGGTATGAATGTATGAGTGTTATCGTGCATATGCTGGTAAAAGGATACATGATCAGTACAAACAAACAAAACTGCCTCAGGTACTAACAACATCGGGCTAAACTTCAACCAGAAAGATCAACCTAAGAAAGGTAAAAGCAACTGCGGAAACCAAACCTATTGCCTGCCTTAACTTTACTGAGGAGAAACATAATCCGGATGTAGCCAAATCAAACAAATATCGGCATAAAACATCTTTCTTCAGGTTTCATCGGAGAAAATAGTTTTCCAAAAGCAACATGCCTACTGGAGATTGCGAGACCAGCCTCAAATAAAGCAGACTGACGCCGACAGAACCAAACCTCATTGGGGGATTCAAGCCTACCTCCCTGGAGAAAACTTTCATCATGAATACTCATTCCAAACAAGCGATGCCCTGGGATAACATTCCTTTCATCATATGAGGGAAAACTTGCTGGAGAATCTGAGACGGAGACTTCTGACCATGCAAACCCAAAATCAAAAGTGAACCAAGACTTGACTGGTGATAATGGGATCATAAGCCCAATACCTTGCACCTATTGATATCGTCTTTAACCATCTGAGAAACACACAAAGATTGCACACCTACCAGCAAAATGAACTGAGAAAACTTTCATGAAGGGAGTAAATCTTCTTAAAACAACCGGAGTTTGTCCATTCTTGGGACCACCATTCTTTTTGTCATTGTTTCATCATAAATCTCAAAGTAAATTGAATTGTAAAGATCTCTCTTCTTTTTGAAAAGTTAACTTTGCTTTTTAATCCTTTTGCTTTAACAGTTACTATTAGTAATAAATGATATCTTTGCAAGCTAAATACAAATAAGAACACAAAAAGTTGGGCAAAAGCTTGAATTTCATTAATAGAATGGTAGGCTGCGAATGGTGATAATCCATGGATGATTACAAAGTTTTGGAAATGGTAATACATAATGGAAAAGATACATTGAGATACAATGACCACTATCCCCCCTAACAACTTTTGAAATCCTGAGCAGCATCTTTTATTGAAGTATGGTGAGGATCTGAGAAGATTGTTGCTTCAATGATCAAGTCTCGTTTGATGTAGTTACTTGCCAAGAAAGTCCCTAACTTTTGCCTAAGATGCCCTTGCGGGTTTTCAACTTAGCGGGAAATTTATTTTGTTTATGTCTCTAATTTTTGCCTAGACCTCCCTTTTGGGTTTTCGGCCTACCGAGACGCTCCTTTTTGCCTAAGCCGCCATTTCGGGTTTTCAATTTAGCGAGCCATTCTTTTATTTCTTTAGGCAAAGTATTTCTTGACTGCATCAGCATTCATGGGACGTGGGAACTCCTCGACATCCATAGTTTCAAGAATTAATGCACCACCAGAGAAGTCTTTCTTGACAACATACGGGCCTTCAAAATTGGGAGTCCACTTGCCCCTAGAATCAGTGTTGAAAGACATGATCTTCCTGAGCACGAGGTCGCCTTCTCTGAATTCACGAGGTTTGACCTTTTTGTCAAATGCTTTCTTCATTCTTTTCTGATATAACTGCCCATGACACAAAGCTGTCATTCTCTTCTCTTCAATCAAATTCAATTGGTCAAACCTGTTCTGAACCCATTCAGCCTCTGTCAATTTGGCTTCCATTATCACACGCAACGAAGGAATCTCTACCTCGACAGGGAGTACAGCTTCCATTCCATACACTAGAGAAAACGGGGTTGCTCTTGTTGAAGTGCGGACAGATGTTCGATATCCATGTAGAGCAAAAGGGAGCATTTCATGCCAATCCTTATAAGTAACAACCATTTTCTGGATAATTCTCTTGATATTCTTATTAGCAGCTTCAATAGCCCCATTCATCTTTAGCCTGTATGAAGATGAATTGTGATGGACAATCTTGAATTCTTCACACAGTTCTGTCATAATCTTGTTGTACAAATTCGAGCCATTGTCAGTGATGATTCTGCTCAGCACACCATACTGGCATATAAGATTATTCTTAATGAAGCACACCACCACCTGCTTAGTAACATTGGCATATGAAGCAGCCTCTACCCATTTGGTAAAGTAGTCAATTGCTACCAAGATGAAACGGTGTCCATTCGAAGCTTTGGGTTCTATCATCCCAATCATGTCAATACCTCACATAGAGAAAGGCCATGGGGAGGAAATCACATTGAGGAGTGTCAGAGACACATGGATCTTGTCTGCGTAAATCTGGCATTTATGGCACTTCTTTGCAAATTTGTAATAATCAGATTCCATTGTCAACCAATAATAACCTGCCCTTGGCATCTTTTTAGCCATCGAATGTCCATTAGCATGAGTGCCAAATGAACCTTAATGGATCTCATGCATCAACATGTCCTCTTCGTGTCTATCCACGCATCTGAGCAAGACCATGTCATAATTTCTCTTGTACAACACATTTTCACTGAGGAAGAAACTGCCTTCCAATCTTCTCAACGTCTTTCTATCTTTCTTCGACGCACCAAACGGGTATTCCTGAGTTTGAAGAAAATGCTTGATATCATAATGTAGCGGTGAAAATCAGAGACCAAGCTATTAATTAACTTGACTCACAAAAGCAAGAGTCGCCACCGCGCTTTATTATTTCCAAAGGGAAAAGGGAAAAGAGCGAAATAAAACCCTAAAAAACATGCAATGTAAAATAAAAAGTAATACAATGCGTTTTTGAAAAAAAGATCAAGAGTTCGGGGGTTGGTTATGCAATGGGAAGGTATTAGCACCCAATGCATCTGCGGTACTCCGCAGGAACCTTTTGAAATATCTATTTTTTTTAAAATTGTTTGTTATATACAAGGGTGTATTTATCTACAAATATGTTTGCTTAAAGGGAAAAAATGAGTTTTTATTATTGTGTTCGTGAGGGTTTCGCGACCCTTTGCCTACGTATCAAAAGAAGGAATCAAAACACCGTAGTTCCTCTAGAAAAAGTTGATTTGTTTGGTGTTTTTTAGTGGGCGACATTATCGCACGCATTCTAGCAATAGGCAATGGCCGGTATCGCGGTAGAACGGAGTTAACATGCCCTTGGGGGGAGTTTTGATTTGTTGAGTGTTTTGCATGTTTTAAAGTATGTTCAAGTAATGATTAAAGAGTGTTTTTGATTTTTTGTGTGTTTGTTTTCTTGTTGATTTTATCTTGCCTAATTACTAACATTTGTACAAAGCAAATAAAATGCAGAAAGATAGAAACCTACGCTATTACAAACATATCAAAAAGCATAAAAAATATGAAAGAAAAAAAAATAAGATAAAAGTAAGAAAAAGGTGTATTTCGACCCAGGCAGTGGCACATTTTAACTGGCATTTTGTTGGCCTCCTTCGATTGGGGCTGGCAGCAGTGAAGTCATGTCTTTCGATTGGGACTTTGGCAGAGGCGAAGTCCTGTCTTTCGATATGGGCTTTGGCAGCAGTCAGGTTGTATCTTTCGACTAGGGCTGGCACCAGTGAGTTGTATCCTTCGATTGGCCTGGAAGTCAGTGAAGGTATCCTTTTCGTTTGGACATGGTTTGCCTCCTGGTTGTCTCTTTCGTTCAACCTGGGAAAAAAGGGTAGAAGCCAGCAGCTTCGTTTCCTATTCATATATCTTATTTCTTTCATTTCAAACATTAAATGACAACATGGCCTGTGGCCATGCTAGTAAAACAGTTTAATAATCGAATCTAGTTCAAGTAAACAGTAAGCAGAAACGAAAAGAGGTGGTTCTGAAAGGTATGTTAAAAATGTGGAAACGAAAGGAACGATATGTACAATGTTTCAAACGAAAAGGAATTGTATTTACATGTTATGAAACGAAAAGTTCAAAGTGTTATGTACATGCTGGAAACGAACAAAAGTATCATTCACATGCTTGAAACGAACAAAAGATTATTCACATGTCATGGCATGAAACGAAAAGTTCAAGGGTAAGAGTGACTTACCTTGCTTCAGGCTGGAACGTGTGTTGGGCCTGGAGTGGTGGTTGGATGCTGGATTCAAAAGAGGAGGCCAACAGTTGCGCTGGGAATCCTAGATTCGAAGGAAAGGAAGAAGCAAGTGATGCTTCTTTGATTCGAAGGAGACTGTTCTTCAGAATTGAAGGAAGTAAGTGTTTGGGATTTTTTTGTTTGTTCTCACAAGTGTTGAAGGGACTTGAGAGATTTTTGTGTTTGAGAAAGTTTGGGTTTGTTCTCACAAGTGTTGAAGAACTTTGAGAATTTTTCTGAAGATTTTCTAAAGTGTTTATGAATTTTGGTGTTTCACTGTTTCAGAAAATTTGGGGAGAGGTTCGTCTGGCCCAAAGATCCTGGTTTTTCATGTTGTGAAGCCTTGTATTTATAGGCGAGCTTGCTGAAGTTTTGGGGGGAAAACAAAAATGATTTGAACAGTTTGTGAATGTTGTTTCGACCCTTTCTTCTACGCAGCCCTTGTGCACTCCGTTTTGGGTAAGTACAGGACTGTGACAACGCAGGCTTGCAGTATCTTGGATTTTAGTGGCAGGTTGGTGCAACAGCGCAGTAGTGTTTGTTGCATGGCAGTATAATGGTCAAACATGTGAATCGAAGAAGGCTGTATTGCCCAATCGAAGGCTGTTGATCGAAAGAAGAAATGTTTCCCAATCGAAGGCTGTAGATCGAAGGGAGACTGTATTGCCCATCGAAGCTTGTGGATCGAAGGAAGCAATGTTGCCCAATCGAAACATGTTTGCAGGCAACACTCTTGGTGAATCGAAATAGGCTTGCAGGCAGCAAATTTGTCCAAATCAAAGCAGGCTTGCAGATAGCTACTTGTCCAAATCGAAATAGGCCTAAACTTGCATTCGAAGGAGGCTTTAAGTTCAAAATGAAGGACAAGCCCAAGTTGCATTCGAAGGATACCTGTCAACACATGAAATCAAAGAAACAAAAACACACATTTCGTGCTTGATTAGAAGTTAGTGATACATAGGCAAAAAATGTTCAAAACACTTGACAATTTCTGCACAATCAATGCTCAAAGGTGAGAGGTTGAAAACCAACTGTATTTAGTGACCTTGACCTTTGTATAAAATGGAAAAATGCAATGGGATCTTAGGTCAAAAATTGGGGTACAACACATAATACCAAGGTTTTTCATATGCTCCCTCCTCTGTTGCAAACACATGAGCGGGCCTATCTAGTCGTCGAACTGTAATTCGGGGTATATCATTCCAAACATTCACTTGGTACATGGAAGCCAGAGTTGCCAGAGCATTTGCCATTTGATTTTCATCCCTAGGAATATGATGGAATTCAACTTTATTGAAGAAGGGTAGTAATCTTCGAGCATAATCTTTGTAAGGGATCAAGCAAGGGTGACGAGTGTCCCATTCTCCGTTAATCTGATTTATTACCAAGGCTAAATCGCCATAAACATCTATAATTTTGATTCTGAGATCAATAGCTTCTTCAAGACCCATGATGAAAGCCTCATATTCCGCCATATTATTAATGCAATCAAATGTTAACCTCGCAGTAAAAGGAATGTGCGATCCATGAGGAGTAACAATCACAACACGAATTCCTTTACCATAAGCATTCATAGCTCCATCAAATACCATACTCCAATGAGATTCAGGGTCGGGGCCCTCCTCAGGAAATGGTTCATCATAATCTTTCACTTTCAAGAACATCACATCTTCATCGGGGAATTCATATTCTGCAGACTGATGATCTTCCACCGGCTGGTGAGCAAGGTAATCTGCCAACACACTACTTTTAATATCCTTTTGAGTGCGGTACTCGATATCATATTCAGATAACAACATCTGCCAGTGGGCAATTCTCCCAGTAAGAGCAGGATTTTCTAAAATATAATTGATTGGATCCATTTTGGAGATCAACCAAGTAGTATGTTTCAACATATACTTCCGCAAACGCTTTGCCGCCCAAGCCAAAGCACAACATAATTTTTCTAGCGTGGAATACCGCGACTCACAATTAGTGAACTTTTTGCTGAGATAATAAATGGCGAACTCTTTCTTTCCCGTTTCATCCTGTTGCCCCAGAATACAACCCATGGATTTATCTAACACTGTTAGATACATAAACAATGGTATTCCTTTTATGGGAGGGAGCAAGATAGGAGGTTCAAGAAGATATTATTTAATTCTTTCAAATTCCCTTTGGAAGTCATCTGTCCACACACAACCTTGATCCTTTTTTAACAACTTAAAGATCGGTTCACACGTTGCAATCATATGGGAAATAAATCTGGAGATATAATTCAAACGCCCGAGGAAGCACCTGACTTGCTTTTCAGTTCTTGGTGCTGGAATTTCTTGAATTGCTTTGACTTTATCAGGGTCAACTTCAATTCCTTTCTGGCTAACAATAAAACCCAACAGTTTTCCCGATCTAACTCTGAAGGTGCATTTATTTGGATTCAGGAGGAGACGATACTTCCTCAAACGCCGAAACAACTTCAACAGATCTTCTATATGCCCTTCTTCAGTTTGGGATTTGGAAATCATATCATCAATATATACTTCAATTTCTTTGTGCATCAGATCATGGAATAGGTTTGTCATGGCCCTCTGGTACGTTGCACCAGCGTTCTTCAATCCGAAGGGCATCACTCTGTAACAAAATGTTCCCCAGGGTGTGATAAACGTTGTTTTATCCATGTCCTCTAGATCCATTCTTATTTGATTATACCTGGAAAATCCGTCCATGAACAAGAATACCTTGAATTTTGGTGTGCTATCCACTAACATGTCAATGTGAGGCAATGGAAAATCATCTTTTGGACTAGCTTTATTTAGATCTCTGTAATCTACGCACATGCGGACTTTTCCGTCTTTTTTCGGTACTGGGACAATATTGGCAATCCATTGAGGATACACTGACATCACAATAAAACCAGCATTGATCTGCTTTAGGACCTCCTCTTTAATCTTTACTGCCATATCCGGGTGGGTTCTTCTCAACTTTTGTTTAACTGGTAGACACTCTGGCTTTAATGGCAAACGATGCTCGATAATGTCTGTATCTAGACTAGGCATATCTTGATAAGACCAAGAAAAAATATCCACATACTCTTTCAACAACTCAATCAACCCGCTCTTTACATCAGGATGCAACGATGCTCCAATCTTAACTTCCTTCGGATCTTCCTCTGAACCCAAATTAACCACTTCCAAAGGCTCTTTATATGGCTGAATGGTATTTTCCTCGTGCTCAAGCAACCGTGAGACCTCTTCTGGAATCTCATCATAATCTTCTTCTTCAGCTCCAAACACAGGACATTCAAAGTTGGGAGAGGGGGAAGGGTCATTGTATTCAACGGGTTTTTTAATTAATCTGCACATGTGATTTATGATTGCTTTTAGAAACTGACACATATAACAAGTGATCATGCAGACTAATTTTCAGTTGATATTTATTTTGAAAGGGTTTTTTATATTATTATTACCATTTCCCAAGAAAAAGGCAGAAAATAAAAGACATGATTTTGGAAGCAAAGTCAACTTTTATTAATGATCTTAATAATTATAGCAAACAGATAAGCCCTACAACATTAATACTTCCACCTTGGGCAGGGTGGAAGCTTTTCAAAAGAAAGAAGCAGATTAACAAAACAAATTACTTTGAAAATGTATGCAAGAAGGAACATCAATGGTGACCCAGTTCTGAACTCGGACTCCATGCGTCACATAATTCGGTACTTCTTGTCCTGCTCCATCCTCTTCAACAGCATTAATTCCAGAACCAATTTGATGGAGGTAGCCTCCACTGCGGAAAACATCATGATAACTGTTCACATAAGGCTTTGACTTCAAACTTCTTCTTTCACCATCCTTCTAAGAGAAACCCAAACCAGCTTTGTTCTTGCTCACGGGTGGATCCATAAGTCATCCCCACACTGCATTATGACCATTGCATACAACCTGTTGCGCATCCTTCAGGGAAACCATATAATTCTAATTCTTCCTTATGTTATCAATGGATAGGGCTTGGAACTGGGTTCCAACAGCAGCCTCATCCGCTTCTACAATACTGAAAGAGGATAGATGGGATATCAACAACGCATGCTCCCCATTTATGATCACTACCTTCCCTTCACGCACAAATTTTAGCTTCTGATGCAGAGTTGAAGTGACAGCCCCTACTTCGTGTATCCATGGTCGTCCTAGCAAACAACTATACGCATGAATAATGTCCATAACCTGGAAAGTTATCAAGAGCAAGTGTGGTCCTATATGGATGGGCAAGTCCACTTCACCGATGACAGATTTCCTTGATCCATCGAAAGCCTTCACAATGATGCCACTCGGGCGCATAGGTGTTCCCTGATACTTTAACTTCATGAGAGTACTTCTCGGTATAACATTCAGCACGGATCCGTTATCAATTAGCACATTGGATAGCGAGTCATTGTTGCAATTCATAGATATGTGGAGTGCCAGGTTGTGATTCCTCCCTTCATCTGGTAACTCATCATCGCAGAAACTTAAGTTGTTACATGGCGTAATGTTTCCAATTACGCTGCTGAATTGATCTAACGACATGTCATTCTCTACAAAAGCTTGGTCTAGTACTCTCATCAGTGATTCTCTATAAGCGGAGGAATTCATCAATAAAGCTAATATGGATATCTTTGAAGGAGTCTGCAATAGTTGGTCCACAATTTTGTAGTCGCTCATTTTTATTACCTTTAAGATATCATCCACTTCTTTCTCCAATGTAGCTCCACTGGTCTCTCCTGCAGCCCTCTTAGGCTCATCGTTCTCAGCAATTTTCTTTCCAGCAACAACATCTCTTCGAATAACCGGTGCAAACACACGACCACTACGGGTCACCCTGCTATTATCAGCTATATTTCCAACATCTGGCATTGGCTGGATGGGAACTTCCACCCTATCTTCCAAGATTGTAGCATTGTATTTGTAAGGCACAACTTTATCTGATTTATAGGGAACAGGTGCTGGAAGACTAATTACCAATGGGGTAACAGCTAGTTTGCTATGGAACTCCACCTCAAGGTGAGCGGGTGCACCAAAACAAGGTACAATGACATTTACACCTTCCTCGACACAATCAGCCCCAAAAAGACCATTTCCGGCAAACAAATCTTCGTCTGAAGAGAAATACTCATCCGCGGAGGCATATTCTTCTTCTAACTCTTCTCCCATCAAACAAACTTCAACCATATCAATCTCGTGATAATCATCTCTATGACCTGTCATTTTTATAGTTCCATTGTCTAGCAGAAATTGAACACCCTCTCTCACAATAGAACATCCCCAGGGGTGTCGATAGCAAACTATGCAAGATCCATATTGGTGTTCCACCTGACCAGCAATACGACAGAAGGTAGCATGCAACTATACGAGATAATCATTCAAATGCTCTACTTCAAAAATTCTGAATTCACCCGGACATCCAGAAACCATATTAACTTCCTCTTCATATTCTGCCCTAGGCCTGATTATATGAATTAGACCTTCATCCATCATCTTCTGTAAATCAGCATTTATCTTCTCGCAACCCTGTATGTTTATACTGCAAATAGAATAATTAGCATGGTCATGCGTATAATAACTGAATTCATAGAGGTCTGCGTGCATTTTCACCAAATCCCCTCTAACCAAATTAATGTCAAAAATCTGGAAGTCGCCTGGACATCCGGCCACCATATTTATAGCATTCACTCCCCCATGCTTGGGTAGTGGATTTTCTTTTACATTCGGTCCCATGTCTTTGAATGATAAAATTCTAGACTTCACCAACCTTTGCACTTCAGTTTTCAAAGGATAACAATTTTCAACACTATGCTGTGGTGCTCCCTGATGAAAGGAACACGTCTGGTCCGCTTTGTAATACTAAGGCAATGGTGATGGTACAGCTGGAGGTGGTCGTGTCTGGACCAACTTCTTCTGAATCAATGCTGGTAGTAGCTCTGCATAACTCATGGGAATAGGGTCATAGTTCTCCCTTCTCTGATTATTTCCTTGGTTCCCCTGCTGGGACTGTCTTTGATAAGCAACGGTAGTTGGAGCAGAATTCATAACAGGAGTCACTGAAGCAACTTGCTGGTGACGTTGATAATTCCTTCTAGGAGCATTCACTCTCCTCTCTTGCATAACAGCATTGGTATCCCCCTCTTTCTTCTTTGTGAACCCATAAGATGGCTTTTTCACACCTCCAGATCCTTCACCTTTCGTCAAACGGCCTTCTCTTACTGCCTCTTCTAGGCGGACACTAATTCCTACCATCTCTGTAAAATCACTTGGGGCACTTGCTACCATTCTTTCATAGTAGAAAGCGCTTAGCGTCTTCAGAAATTTTTTAGTCATTTCCTTCTCCTCCATAGGAGGAATCACTTGTGCAGCCACTTCGCGCCATCTCTACACATACTCTTTGAGCGATTCTCTGTCTTTCTGAACCATGGCCCTAAGCTGGTCACGGTCAGGCGCCATGTCCACATTGTACTTGTATTGTTTTATGAATGCTTCTCCCAAATCATTAAAGGTATGGATGTTGGCGCTGTCTAAACTCATGTACCATTTCAATGCTGCACCGATCAGACTATCCTGGAAAAAGTGAATCAACAGACGCTGATCATCGGTGTGTGTAGACATTCTCCTTACAGACATCACCAAGTGAGCATGAGGGCAAGTGTTGCCCTTGAACTTCTCAAACTCCGGGACCTTGAACTTAGCAGGCACTTTGACATTCGGGACCAAACGCAACTCATTCACATTCTGCCCAAATAACTATTTTCCCCTAAGAGCTTTCATCTCTATTTGCATTCTATCAAACTGCTCTTGGAAATCATCCATTCTGTCATAAAGACCCAAGTCTTCACTCGGCAGAGGGAAAGGACGACACACATATTCATTAACAAACGGAACCAAATTCACCGAAGGAGGTGCAATAGGAACAACATGCACCACAGGAGGTGCTGGAGTAACAACATTTGGAACCACTGGAGCATCTTGGGGGCCCAAATTGAAACCTTCAGGTGCAAAATTCTCCGGCATTCCCCACGGGTAACCCTGAGGCATACGGTTTTGAACAACGGTCGGAGTGGCAGATACAGGAACAATATGAACTTCAGTATTTTCCCTTGTTGGTTGAGGTTGAACACTCAGTGGCTGATTCTGAGAAACCACCAGAGCTTCCATCAGAGTAGTCAAGTTGGCCAAACCAGCCTTCAAAGCAGAAACTTCTTCGTGTAGCTCGCGATTCTCCTGTTCTAAGTTGTCCATCTTCTTTTTGAAATTAGCCCGAGTATTGTAGTGATGAGTCAACTTGCTGAATGAAGTAAAGAAGCTGGGTAAGACAACTGGGTATGCATAACAAATGCAAGAAACATGTGCAATACGATGTATATGATTATTTTTACTTTATCATTTAATATTTCAAGGGATTTAAGATTTATAGACATATTGCAAACATCAAAGTAATAACGCATTTGAAATACTGAAATTTTGTTTTATTATAATAACTTCAAAATGGATTACAAGTTTCAACGATCCCAAGTACGATATGAAAATACAATCTAAAAATCCTGAGAGAAAGAAACTGATGGAGATCAATCTGTACGTTGGCGCTTCCCTGTGAGCCTGGCAATCTGAGCCCTCAACCTCTGGTTTTCTTCCACATGTCTGATGGCAACCTCCTTCTAGTCATATGAATCAGGAAGTGAACAATCAGCACCTGTTTGAGGCTTAGGGAAAAATAAATCCCCTTGCCTCTCCATAGACTCTACTTCTCGACTCTCAAGGATCTCGATCAAATCATCTTTTTCCTTCAAGTCTGCTCTGTAGGAACTCTCTAAAGTCTGGAACTTGTTCTTCCAAGCATCTCTTTCCTGTTGCATCCTAACCAAAGCAAGTTGTAACTCTTCTAGATCATCTAATAAAGGAGGAGTGATATTCTCAAATAGATCAGGCATGGGTGTCTCCCGAGTATACGAAATCTTCAACTTGATGGCTCTCAATCAGACCCACTGAAGATATGGCTCCAAAGAAACAGCACCCCAAGGTCCCAAATCCTTCCTACTCTTCTTATGAATGTGACGCCAGGCCTTCGCAATCTGCTCTCTAGCTTCCCTGTGGTCTTCTCTTTCCTTCAGAAAGAAACTACTCAAATGAATGCTATTTGGTTTATCCCTCATCGGATAACCAAGTTGTCGCCGTGCAAGAACATGGTTATAGTTAATTCCTCCCTTAGTA
Organism: Vicia faba; assembly: GCA_948472305.1. Lineage (NCBI taxonomy): Eukaryota > Viridiplantae > Streptophyta > Magnoliopsida > Fabales > Fabaceae > Vicia > Vicia faba. The sequence goes on from OX451737.1 coordinate 1,278,500,072, forward strand.
CCAAGAAGAGGTACATTGGGGAAACTACCACAACTGTCAATAATCTCCACATCCTGATAAGCTCGATGATACTAATCAATATCCGAGTGAGTAAGTTCCATGATCTTAGGATCCCAACGAGGTTCCTTCTTGACATCCCAAAAAGCATCAGACTGAGGCATATGAGAGATGAACCACCGGTACAACAAAGACGTGCAACAGATAATCATTCCCCCATGATAAGAACTCCGAAGATGAACAGAGTAATAAGCATCACCCAACAGTGTAGGAATTGGGTTTCCAATCGTGAAAATCCTGATAGCGTTAATGTCGACAAACTTGTCCACATTAGGAAATAAGAATAATCCATAAGCAAGTAAATCAAAGATGGCCTCAAAAGCAACCATACTCTTCATTCTGGCAAAGTAACGAGCTTTCTCCAATAAGAACTGAGCTGGTAATCCTCTAATCCCTCCTTTGGTAGTCATATGGGCTTCCACCTCAGACTTCCCCAGATGAATCAAAACAGCTATCTCATGTGGTTTTGGCTCGCCCTCCAAACCAATAAAAGGAACACGACCGATAATAGGTAAATCCGATAGATAAGAATACTCCTCTAGTGTAGGCATCAACTGATAATCGAGAAAAGTAAAGCAGTGATACATCGGATCATAGAACTGGACCAAGGTCGAGAGAATACCCTCCTTCATCTTCAGCTTCATGAGAGGAATGATGGATCCATACTTCTTCCGAAATTCCGCAGAACACTCGATCTCTGGAATTAGACTGACCAACTCATCTATCTTGGGATCCCTGAAACTGTATTTCCCGGTCTTTCTCTTTCCAGAATCCATGGTTAACAGTACCTGAGATATTCACAAATAGTCAACCTTTAAATCCCTTGAAATATTGTTTTCTTCAAAAGATGCTTATGAGTGCATGGATGCATGATGCAACAATCACACACAAGATCACACATATAGGGCTCATAGGTTCAACTTCACGAGCATGAGGTCGAAGGTACTACCCATAAGGTGTTGGTCTAAAAGTTATCACCTTCCGAACAAGGTTCTAGAGGTTCCCAGAGTCTACATCCTTCCTTCGGGTATTACCAACTTCCCGATTAACTCGGTAATTAGTAATATTCTCAAGAAAGACTCGTCTGAGCGTAGTATCGCGTGACAACTATTTCCGGATTACTCCTTCATAGCTTCCACACTACCCCTAAAAGGCCAAGATGGGTTTGGTATTCTACGGTCCTTAGTTTCAGCAGGCTCCCAGGTCGAAAGCAGTACGTCTTCCCGATTACTCGGTAAACGACACTACAGTCAAAGGGGCCTCCACCGAGTGGGGGATCTCATGCCTCCTTTTTTGGGATTATTCCCTCAAAGTTAACATGACTATACCGCCTGTCCTATCTTAAACTTTTCCCAAGTCCGGGTATAGGACTTATGAGTAATCACCAAGCACCATGAAAACAAGGAAACTCCAAACAAACATATATATATAATATAACACATAAACAACAATAGCACATATACAAATATAAACAAAGATAGGCTTAATGCACTTAGGGATGGACCAGCCATAGGTCAATCTGTCCCCAGTGAAGTCGCCATTTTTCTGTAGCGGTAGAAATGTTCAAGACTAGGCCATTGGATTGATTAGACTTTATATAAATCAAAATAAAAATCGTCACCATGCTTTATTATTTCCAAAGGAATGGGAAAAGAGCGAATAACCCAAAAGAGGGGGAAAGATTCAAGGTAAGGGGGTCGGTTATGCAAAGGGAATGTATTAACACCCTAAACATCTACGGTACTCTGCAGAAACCTCTTTGAAAAATCTATATATTTTGGCTAAAAAATGTGTTATATATAAAATGGATAGTGGAGGTGAGAAAAGAAGTATTTTTTTATGATTTTTGCACCTGCCGCGGTTGCGAACCTTTAGTGCCTACATATCACCTTTCGTGTAATAGGGGATCAGGGTACACGTAGTTCCTCTTTTTTTTTCAAAATTGAAACACAAGTGTGTTGGTTGATTTTAAGAGATAAGACGTCATCGTCATTGTCCGTGTGGAAAACATACTTACTACCCACAATCATGAGAAAGGAGAATTTGCATCATCTCAAAGTGGAGGATATGGCTTGGATTTTAAAATCAACAATGCCTCACTCAACCACCAAGTGGAAAATATCTCACTTCACTACATATTGTAGAAGTATAATTGTTTGCATCACTACAAGGATTGACAAGAGCCTAATCTTTTAAGAAAAGTTTAAAGGTAAAAGCCAAGGTGGCAAAATAGTTTGAAATGAGATTGATTGACTTTTATTCTTCTCACAAAAAAAAGTCAAGGTATTGTTAAGTTGATTGAAGTTTATTTATGAAAAGATTTTTGAAAATGCATGGACCTAGGTCCAAGTTTATTATGAAAGTGGTTCAAGTTTAAAAACAAGAAGGGTTTTCTAAAGGAGGGCGAAGATTTTGAAATTAAAGAAGTTGGGAGGAGAAGAAGAGGCTATCCTAAAGCATAAGATAAAAGCTAAGGGTAAGGACCATCTAACTAACAAGAAGCCAAAACTTCACTTTTTTGAGCCAAGATAGAATTCCCATTCTTTGGAGTGAAACCAAGCAAGCAAAGATACTAGATCTCTTCAAATATAATAAGTCTTCACAAAAATTGGGTAGAGTAACGACTATATGCGGGTGAATTCCAGATTACAAATAAAGAGTGTAATCACAAAAACCTGCACACGAAAACAAACAAGCAACCCAATGTCTTGAGGTAAACCTCAAGAGCTCCAGACAAAATAATCAGATAAAGATCACAAAGTATCCAAGATAGGCCAAGGTTTCTAATCCTAAGTCCAAGAAAAAGTCCACTGCTCTATCATGCCAAAGATAGTAACCAAATAATACAAGTACCATTAAGAGTTTTTTAGGGTTTAAGTTGGTTACTAAGTATCTTAGGAAAAGGAAAAAAGAAAAGATCAAGTGAGCAAAGCAAAAATGACAAGAAAATAAATGCTCAAATGAGCAAAGATTAAAATGGCATGAAATGTAAAAATGCTAAAATAAATAAATAGTGCATAAAGCATTAAAGAATAAAGGCATAAAATAAAACAGGTCAATAATTAGTGGTTAGTTGGATGACCATCTAGAAACTTGCATTTGGAACTCATTAGAGGATTGGTAGAACCAAAGCCTCCACACAACAAGTTGCATTTGCTTTTTGTCAAGTATAATATCCATTTGGAATTCTCACAAGTGCCATTTAATGATCAACGATGTTTAAGTGATTGCATTGACCAAAGGTGTTGTAGATCCATTATAGGATTGGTAGAACTAAAGCCCCCACACAATGAATCTCAAGGTTATTGGATAAAAGAGATCAAATTAACATACTTGGGCTTATAATCATAAGTTTGGGCCACGAATGATCATTTATTCGAATCGGGACAAAATTTAGCGCTATGTTAAGCAATCGTAAGTGGACTTATATAGAAGTCGCACCTATTGTGAGGCCGGTCAATAGCAATCTATGCACCATTTGTTTTGAGACATGATATAGAGATCATGCTCCAATAACATTTAGTGCAATGAGAAGGGGATGAGATGAAGAGGATTTAGGGTAAAAAGAAAAATCACATTTGAATTAATATTTAATCAAACTATTATTAAAATCATTCATCCATTTTTGTGGAGTTAAACTCAACTCCATGGATCCAATGATGTTAATAAAGCCATGACCAAAAAATCAACCCAAGACAACCAGAAAATAATCACAAAATAATATTTTATTTAATATATACATAAAAAAATGTTTAAAAATAGAAAATAATGAAAAAAATATCAATTATGTTCAAATTAATCAAGAAATAAAAAATAAGGCCATAGAAAAATCAAAAATGGATCCAAATATTTTTATAAAAATTTTAGTAATTTTTTAAAAGTCAGAAACTATTTTTAAACCATTTAAAAATGCTAAAACAAACATAAAATAGATCAAAAATATTAAACCTCAACATAAAATTCCATAAAATTTCCAGAAAGTCAAAAATATGCAAAATAATATTTATGAATTTTTTCAGAATAAAAAAAATGTCAGAAAGTATTTTTTAAGTAATTAAAAGTAAGAAAGTAATACAAAAAATATAAAAAATATCAAATGTCAAAAATAAAAATGTGAAAAAGTATTCATGAGATCAGAAATAATTCAAAGTATTTTTGTGAATTTTTCATAATTTTTGGATAAAAAATAAAAGAGTTATGAATTTTTGAAAATTTAATCAAATAAAATATAAAATCAGAAAATAAAATAAAACCAAAAAGATGTGGACCATCAGTTCAAAGTCAAAACGCGTTAGTAAGCTAATCCAACGGACCAGACGCATTGTGCTTGATATGGACCTTAGTGAAACACACATGTGATCAGAAAAAGGGCAACCAATAAAATTAAAACGCTTGCCACACTATCATTGGCTGAGACGAGACATATCATCATCTTCAACCTCCATACACCCTGCAATGGGGATTTTGTGAGATCCTTCAAATGGAAAAACTAGGATCCCAGGCTAGCATCATTAAACTCGTCTCTTCAAGACGATTCTAACACAACCATCGCGCCAAATTTATGTAAAGTATGGAGAGAGATATGAATCAAAACACAGAAAAATAGCGAGCACCTTCAATTTGAGATTTCTCTCTCAATTCTCAATGGATTTAAAAATTGTAAGCAGCATTAGAATCAAACAAAGGAGTAGAACATATTAGTGCTTGATTTGGATCCAATTGGTGGAGAATTCTACCTTTTAGAAGTTCAAGTAAGAAGCTCTGAAACTGAACTTCTGTAGCTTGGATTATGGGTCATTTTGATTGGTTTAAGTGCTAGAGAGTTTGTATGAAGTTCAAGGATGATGAATGCGCAAAGAATTTTAGAAAAGGAAGCTTAAATTTCAAAAACTGAATTCAACAAAAGTGGGTTCGTGTGAAGTTTTGGCAGGGTGTTCTTGGCTCTCTAAGCTTGGGAAATTGAATGGGGGATGACCCTCTATTTATACGGAAGTGAATGGGAATGAAAATTTGAAGAAACAAGGAAGTTTGGAGGGAAATTGAGTAAGGGTCGAGCACGAGTGAAGTGTGACTTCATTTCCATCAAAACTCAGCCAAACCTTGCGTTTTGGGGTGCTAATCCCTTATGGCAATTTTGCTAATCAATTTTAAATCAAAAACACGCACAAATCTTGTGTTTAGAAGTCACATTATGGATTTCAAAATTCTGACTTTGTGCAAAATTCAGTTTCAAACTACCAAATTCATATCTATGGCATTTCCACCTCAAGGGGTCTTAGGAAATAATTCTTGATGCTTTCGAAAGATGAGATTACAAGATTTGCAATGGAAAAAGAATGGAATCAAATGGATGCTTGAGCTGAAAGTTACATGGAGTCAAAGTTGAAGAAAAAGAGTTGACTTTCCACACTTAGAAAAATTTCAAACTCTTTTTTAAAAATGACCTATAATCTCTTGCATCCAAACATGGTCTTCCACTTAGAATTTGCTCTTGACCAAAAAAGATGGAATGAAGTAGACCTATTTAATGACATTTTTCAATTTGAAACACTCAAAGTCTCCAAAAATTGAGCAAGTTATGACTTGTTGAAGTTGGCCAAAAATCATGAAATGACCTATAATCTCTTGCATTCTTAAGGAAACTTCCATCCATTTTCTTACTTTGCACATAAAAGAAGGCATGAAGTACACATCCTTAGGGTCATCATGAAAAAATAATGGGATCAAGGTGATAAAAATTGACCAAGTTATGATCATTTGAAATCACATTATGAAAAATAAGGGATTCATCTAGATGACTTGTAATCTTTCTTCTTCACCAAGTTCCTTCCACGTGAAAACTCCTTGGAACTTTTGAAGTGATTTATTGGTAACTCTTTGAAGAGAATAATGTTTTTGTAATCACTCAAAAATACCAAAAGATGAGCAATATATGCTCCTTTGAAGTCTAAAACCCTAGCCTCTAGATCAAGAGAATGCTTGGTGGAACTTTGCCAAGTTTGAACAAACTTTTTGTTCCAATATTCTTCCTTTGTGAATAGAATTTGTTGAGGATGATGATGAGGACTCATGGCCACCAAAACTACTTTCATACCAACTTCAAAACATACTTCAATGGTGAATTTTGGATCTCTCAAGCTTTTGACTAGGGCATGGAAATAAACTCATGAACCCATGATGCAACTTGCTAAACCTCATTGCCTTTACCTACATTATTAACAAGTAATACAAACCAATATTGTATTTGTTAATTTAGAGATAAAATCAAAGAAAAATATCCATGATCACCAAAGAAAACAAGTCAAGGTGCTTGGTAACTCCTCAAAGAGCAAGGCTAAAGATAGGGTGAGGAACCAAAAGCCCTAATGTGATTTTGTGGTGATTGAAACAATATGGTATGATGAAGGGATCTTAGGGGAAAAAATTGGGGTACAACACATATGCACAGTTGTATCGCATTTGAATTACATTTTTAATCGCTAATGATAATTGTGAATGTTTATTAATTGTTGTGTTGTTGAGAAGTTGTGAAATTCATAATGTTCGTGTCTAATATATTAATTATCATATTCTTATTTATATTATTCGATATCTCACCCCTTTATTTATTTCACTATTGCCTTTATACTGGTAACGTGCAGGTAACGAGGAGTAGAGACTTAGTAGCATGTTGGTGTCGTCGCTCTGATACGTAGCACTCGAGGGGATGAGCGCTTATTTAATTTTATGATGTTTTCAGTTTAATCCAAGTTGTTTTGTTAAGAAGTTGTTTTCTTTGAATCAAGTTGTTTAAAAGATGCTATGTTTCTTTTGAAGTTTTAAAGTTGTGAATCCGCTGCTTTTTTATGGAATCAAGTTAAAATATTTTGGAAGACTAATTAATTGTTATAATTTCTTTGGATTAATATGTGCTATGTATCTATTATGATAGGTTTCTATGTTGTTGGTTTTTGGAATGAGAATGTAATGCCTCATGTTTGCAGGAATTTTGGCACTCTGATTTTAATATAACTGTGGGGTAGATTTGGGGTGTTACATTAGGAGGAATCACCAAGCACATTGACTTGTACTTTGTGATCATCTATGCTTTTTTTTATTATCCTTTAAATAATAAATACAACATTTGTTTGCCCTAATTGTTGATGATGTAGGTAAAAGCATAATACATTCCATCAAGATTGATCTATGGATTCATGAGTCCATTTATGTGCCTTCCTCAACAAAGCTTCATTGATATTCAAGACTCATCATTAAAGATGTTTTGAAGTAATTTTATGACATAGTCTTTTATGATTCATCATGCCTCAAGTTGTCAAATTTTGTTCAAAAGTACAAGGGTTGATTGAAGAAGTTTGACTCAATTGGACAAATCTGATTCATTGATCACAAGTGCCTATCTCCTTCAATTTTCAAGATTTAAAAGTGGTTTTGGTTGCTATGATCTCTCTGTATCATCCTCAACAACTTATATTCATATGAAAAAGGTATTTGTGCAAGAAGGTTGGTCAAAATGGCAAAGGTTTCCCAAGGCATTTTCTTGCTCTAGGAGCTAGGGTTTTGAACTTCAAAGGGGTATATCTTGCTCATCTTTTTCTATTTTTGAATGATTCCAAATACATACTTCTCTTCAAAGGGTTATTAACAAATTGCTTCAAAAGTTTCAAAGAAATTTAGTGTGGAAGAAACTTGATAATGAAGAAAGATTACAAGTCCTCCAAATGAATCCTCAAATTCCTTATGTGTCTTCAAATGATCATAAATTGATCAATTTTTATCCCCTTAAGCCCATTATTTTTCCATAATGATTTTGAAGATGTGAACTTCAACCTTTCTTTTATGTGAAAAGTGTGAAAATGGATGGAAGATGCCCTAAGGATGCAAAAGATTATAGGTCATTTCATGAATTTTTGCCAACTTCAACAAGTCATAACTCTCTCAATTTTTGGAGATTTTGAATGGTTCAAGTTTATAAATGTCTTTCAAGATATCTACTTCATACCATCTTTTTTGGTCAAGAAAAAATTTCAAGTGGAAGGTCATGTTTAGATGCAAGACATTATAAGTCATTGTTGAAGAAAAACTTAAAAAATTTCTAAGTATGGAAAGTCAACTTCTTTTTCTCAACTTCGACTCGTTACAACTTTCAGCTCAAACATCCATTTGATCCCATTATTTTCACATTGTAAAGCTTGTAATCTCCTCTTTCTAAAGCTTCAAAAATTATGTCCTAAGACCCCTTGAGTTGAGAATGCCATGGGTTTAAATTTGGCAATTTGAAACTGAATTTTTCACCAAGTCAGAAATTTGAAACTCTTGTTTTGGCTTCTAATCACAAAATTGTTGCGCATTTTTTCTCCCAAACATGTTTATTAAACTTCCAGAAGTGATTAGTGCATCAAAACGCAATGATTGGTTGAGTTTTGATGCAAAACAGATCACACTTTACTTGTGTATCAGGTTCACACGATTTCCCTCCAAACTTCATCATTTCACACGCTTGAGAATCTTATTTGATTCCCTTTAAATAGAGGGTCATCCCTCTTCCATTTCCTCAAGCTTAGAAAGCCAGAATCACCCTGCCAAACTCTCTCTTGAACTCAATTTTCTGTAACTTCGGATTTGTTCTTATAGCTTTTCTCAATCATATTTCTTTGCCAATTCACCTTTCTTGAACCTCACTGAAGCTAAAAGAAGAAGAATTAAGCTCTAAAACTCCATGAGTCATGCTAGCCAAGTACAGTTTCAGAGCTCTACAACTTAACTTTAATGGGTAGATTCCTTTACCAATTCTCTCAAACTTTGATACTATTGTGAAGCTCTCATCATCCTGGTCCTAGTCGCAACACTTGTTTTTAAGTTGAAGCACATTTTGACCATGAAATTTCAAATCTCTTTTCAAAACTTCTCTTCCAAATTGTTTGAGCTACAATTTATATAAATTTTTCACGAAGGTGTGGTTGTCTTCGTCTTGATGAGACGGAGCGAATGACATAGGTTTCAGCTTCTGATTTTACAGTTTGAGGGATTTGTGTTTCACGTTGATTGGAGGTTGAAGATGACCAATGTGTCATCTTCCAACCAATGATGGCGTGCCATTTGTTTTTTTTTTTGAAGATATGATTTTATATGTGATTCAGTGCTTTATTCAATAATGAAAATGATATGCACATCGCGTCTGATCCATTGGATTATCTTACTAATGCGTTTTGACTCTCATCCATTGGTCCACAATATTTTTGACTTTATTTTATTTTCTAATTTTTATATTTAAATTGTTTTAAACTTCAAAAAGTCATAGAAAACTCATTTTTACTCCAAAAAATCAAAAAATTATGGAAAATACTTTTGATTTTTCTCTTTCTGATTCTTATTTTTTCACAATGTTATTTTGTGTTTTGGTATTGTTTTTTATAATTTTCCACTTTATTTGAGTTGTTTTAAATATTTAAAAATACTTTTCTTCATTTTTAAATTCTGAAAAAAATAGGGAAGGATCCAATGACATTTTGACAAATATTGGTGACCACATTTATTTTTTATTTCTGACTTTGTTATTTTTTTTATCATTTTTGGTTTATTTTACCTATTTCTTTTAATTTTAAAAATAGTTTCTGACTTTAAAAAATTACCAAAAATTTTATATAAATATTTGAACTCATTCCTGATTTTTCTAAGCTCTTACTTATTTTTTCTTGATTAATTTGAATATAGTTGCTAATTTTATCTCTTATTTCCGTTTTATAATCATTTTAAAAACCTTATTTTCTTTTATTTTAAACATAACTTTATTTTGTATATATTATGGCTGATCTTGGATTAAAATTTTGACCGTAAACTTTGTTAACATCATTGGATCCATGGTGTTGAGTCTAACTCCATAAAAATGGATGGATGATTTTAATAATAGTTTGATTAAATTTTTTATTCAAATGTGATTTATTCATTTCCCCTTCCCTCTTCATCTTATCTCATTCTTATTGAACAAAATGTTATTGGAGCATGATTTACATATCATGTCTCAAAATATGAGGTGCATAGATTGCTATTGACCGACCTCAAAATAGGTGCGACTTCTATATAAGTCCACATACGATTGCTTAACATAACGCTAAATTTTGTCCCGATTTGAGAAAATGATCATTTGTGGCCCAAACCTATGTTTGCAAGCCCAAGTATGTTCGTTTGAACCCTTTGATCCAATAACCTTGAGATCCATTGTTAGGAGGCTTTGGTTCTACCAATCCTCTAATGGAACTTCATCAATTTTGGTCAAAGTGGATCACTTAAACATCATTGATCATTAATTGTTATCTTGAGAATTCTTAAATGGATGATATACTTGACAAAAAGAAAATGCAAGTTGTTGTTTAGAGGCTTTGGTTCTACCAATCCTCTAATGAGTTCCAAATGCAAGTTTCAAGATGGTCATCCAACTAACTACTAATTCCTAACAATTGACTTTATTTTTATGCTTTTATTTTATGCTTTTACTTTATATACTATTTACTTTAGAATTTACATTTCATGCTATTTTCATCTTTGCTCACTTGAGAATTTATCTTCATGTCATTTCTATTTTGCTCACTTGAGCTTCTCATTTCTTTTTGAATATACCTCATAATCAACTTGAACCCGAAAAAACTTTAATGTTACTTGGACTACTTGGTTACTATCCTTGGAATTATGGAGTGGTGGACTTCTTGGACTTAGTATTAGAGGTTGTGGCCTACCTTGAGCCTTTGTGACCTTGATTGTTATTTTGTCTGAAGTTCTTGGGGTTTACCCCAGGATATTGGGTTGTTTGTTTGTTTGTGTGCAAGTTATTATGATTACACACTTTGTCTATAATATGGAATTCATATGTGTACAACTGTTACTCTGCCCAATTTTTGTGAAGACTTAATGCATTTAAAGCTTGGTATTCTTAAAGAGGTTTATTATAATTGCTTGCTTTGTTTCAAATCCAAAGAATGGAATTCTACATTGACTCATTGTGTCAAGTGTTGGCTTCTTGTTGGTTAGACGGTTCTTTTCCCTAGCTTTTACCTTATACTTTAGGGTAGTCTCTTCATCTCCTCTCATCTTCTTTAATTTCAAAAATCTTCTCCCTCCTTTTGAAAACCCTTCTTGTTTTAAAACTTGAACCACTTTCATAATAAACATGGACTTATGTCCATGCATTTTCAAAAATACTTTCTTAATCAAACTTTAATTAATCTAATAATACTTTTACATGTTTGTGAGAAGACTAAAAGTCAATCAATCTCATTCAAACTATTTTTCCGTTTTGGCTTTCATCTTTAAAAGTTTCTCAAAAGATTAGACTCTTTTCAAATCCTTGAAGTGATGCAAACAACTATACTTCTACAATATGTAGTGAAGTGAGACATTTTTCCACTTGGGTGTTGAGTGAGGCTTTGTTAATTTAAAAATCCAAGCCATATCCTCCACGTTGAGATGACGCAAATTCTCCTTTCTCATAATTGTGGGTAGTAAGTATGTTTTCCACTCGGATAAGACGATGATGTCTCATTTCTTAAAAATTAACCAACACACTTGTGTTTTAAAACTTTTAAAGAGAAACTACGTGTACCCAGATCCCCTATTTCACGGAAGGTGGTACGTAGGCACTAAAGGTTTGCAACCGCGGCGGGTACAAAAATCATAAAATAAAAAATTTCTTTTCTCATCCCCACAATCTATTTTTATACAACATTTTATAGCCAAAACATACAGATTTTGAAAATAGGTTCTTGCGGAGTATCGTAGATGTTTAGGGTGCTAATACCTTCCCTTTGCATAACCAACCCCCTTACCTAGAATCTTTCCCCCCTCTTTTGGGTTATTCTCTCTTTTCCCATTCCTTTGGAAACAATAAAGCATGGTGGCGATTTTTATTTTGATCTATGCGAGTCAAGTCAATCTGATGGCTTAGTATCAACATTTCTACTGCTACAGGATGAAATCTTAAGGTTTGCATGAGTGTTTTCAAGCCATTTGGATTGTTTTAAATGATCCAATCTTACCCTGGGAGTGAATGGAATTGATTGGAATCGCAAGATTGTGGAATTGAGGCAAGGATTCATGTGTGTGTTGTTGTCTCTTAATGTCTGAATATCTATAGAAATTTAGGGCAACCAAATGATGGGCTTGGACTCTTGTAGTAAGATACAATTTTATCTTATTTTATTAATGAATTAAATAAAAAATAATTAAAATAGAACAAGGCAAAATGGTGTATGAATGAATTATGAGGTGTGTGAAGAGTATAATACACGTTTGGACTCTTAAAACATGGCCCAATAGTCTAAAATATCAAGCTTGCTCATTTTGAACTTCATGCATTTGCTCAAAATTTCCCAACTTGCAATGGTCCTAACTCACTCAATTTTCATCTTTTGAAGGTGATCCTTGACTTTTTGGAAAGCTCAAGATATCCTGTACAACCTCTACATTGATAATTTTTTCTTTTAAAGATTTATCTTATTGTAATTTTCCTTGACAAAAAGTGTCTTTTTGTTGGTTTTTGAAATAACCTGTAATGTATTGGCTTATATCTCTCAAATGATGCATCTTTTGGAGTCTAGCTTAAAGAGACAAAGTTGTAGAGAATTGAATTCCATTAAAAATGGGCTTTGGTTAGGGAAAAGATGATGAAGCATGTGAAAGTTATGCTTGGTCAAAGTTCAGTTGACTTCTCATAAGGAAACCCTAATTTGGCAACTTTTGACTTTTGATGATTTGAGGGATTTTCTTGAGGATTCATGATCAAACCTTGATCAAATGATGAATATCACTTCAAAATGTTGATGTTGACAAAAATATCAAAGTTTGACTGTATATTGACCACAATTGACTTTTTACCTAATACAATTGATTTTCCATCATCTGAGCAATTGATTAAGCAAACGTTTGATGCAAGGCTTAAAACTTGACATGCGCATTCTTTAAGACATGTGGAGAACTATGAAAACCACTTGATACCTTTAGAACCCAATATTACTTATGTAACACAAAACCCTAGTTATGGATCCAATGCTTAGGAGGAGAATTTGTCTGATCAATTCTTGAGCCACCTTGAGCATTTGAAGAAAAATGGGAGGCCAAATTTTGGGGTAGAACAATTGCCCCTGTTCAATATTCTTAAGTCTGAAGAGTTAGATTGGCATGCCCGTCATTCGTGACTTGAAGTTAGAAGATGATTGAACACTTAAGTGCCCCGAAATTGGTACTCGTTTGTGCAGGAAGTAACACTGTTGGTTGATTATACTGGGAATGGGCTTAAAGTTTCCATTTGGAGAGTGACAGGATGTCGTCGGGGATGGGCTTATATATGCCATCCAGAGTAATTATTGATAGGAATATCAGGATAAGTCTACGCCTGACTTTGTCTTTAGAAAATGTATTTGGAATGAGTCTATGTCCGACTTTGTCCAAAAGAATATCAGAATAATTCTATGATTGATTTTATCCGAATGATATACTAGAATGAGTCTATGTTTGAATTTGTCTATAAGATACATTTTGAATGAGTCTACACGCGACTTTTTCTGAAAGAGTTTAAGAATAAATCTATGCTTGATTTCATCTGAGCTAGAAGATGTTTATGCTTGACTTCAACTATAAAAGGTATTGAAAGGAGTTTATGCCTGAATTTTTTTCCAAAAAGAGTATCTGAAGGAAATCTACGCCTGGCTTTATCTGAATAATATACTAGAGTGAGTCTACGCTCGACTTTGTCTAGAATATACATTTGGAATGAGTCTACGCCTGACTTTATCAAAAAAGAATTTCAGAAGGAACCTACGCTTGATTTCATCTGAACTAGAAGATGTCTACGCCCGACTTCAACTAGGAGAGGTATTGGAAAGAGTCTACGCCTGACTTTTTCCAACAGAGTATCAGAAGGAAATATGCGCCTAACTTCGTCTAAATGGTGCACTAGAAGATGTCTACGCCTGACTTCATCTAGAAGAGATATCTTTTAGAATGACTCTCTAAGGAAAGTGCTTAAGTAGCCACTTGTCTGATTTAATCTCTGAAGGAAATTATCTGGTCATGTAGATAGTCTCCCCGTCCTGTTTCGAGAATTGATCTACAACGTGTTTGATAAATTGCCGATAATATTTGTCTATTTGTGAACTTAACCTGAAAAGACTAAGTTAGTTTTAGGCAATGTCAAAATGTATTTAATGCATTGCATAATGATGATTTCAAAATAAATGTGAATGTGCTAATGCGTTTCGTATGCATATGCTATGATAAATGATGTATGAATGTGAGATGTTATTGAAGTGTATCAGTAGCTTCGTATAAAATTTTTGATCGGGAAAATAAATCCCTGGTTGTTACTGGGGATAACGAATATGAATCTTTGATCTGTTGGGGATTCCTATTTTCTATTTGAGGAAACTCCGCTGGGGAATTTAATTTCTATTTAGGGAGAAGAGTTCGAGAACATTGGTTGTTCATCTCTCTACTGGGCAATTTAATTCTTATATACCCTGATTGGGGATAAAAGAGATGGATAACCTTTCGGGGCACCGTCCGACCAAGTTCTTGATGCTGACTTGTCCGGGGAGGATGTCATTACCTGATATATGGTATGATTTTAAATTTCGTAGTAACTCTCTAGGGATATTGGTCAGGACTACCATTTGATGGAGAAAGAATTTTTGTCGGTGATTTACAGTAGTCAGAGGGATAAACTCAAGCTGGGGAGACTGAATTCCGTTGGGGAAATAAACCATGTGTGAGAAACACTATGCTTTAATGAGGAAATAAACCTTGTTGGGGAAATAAACCCTGTTGGAGAATATTCTGTTGAGGAAATAAACATGCTGGAGGAATATCTTCTATTGAGGAAATGAACTCGGCTGGAGAAGAGTATTTTGCAGGTGATCATATAGTGTTGGAGGAATAAACTCAACTGGGGAAGAGAATTCTTGTGAACTGTACTGCTATCATTATCTACTAAAGATTGGAATTCTGTAGGTTGGCGACATTGTCGGGGAAAAGATTATACTCCTTTATGTGCTAGATGGATTTACCGGTGAAAATGATTAGAGTATTTTAGGCTTGTAGGTAATATGTCTTTGTTGACGATGAGCTTATAAAGCTGATTCCACAGGGGATAATCTTATGGAAACTGTTCTATGGGGCAACTTTATTGGCGATTAATCTGTGGGCATTTATGGACGACTTGAACGTCATCCCAATTATTAGAACCTTGAGTAAATGCTTATTCTTGTTTATATGCATATTTTGTTAACAGTAATCATATTCATATGCATATGTTCATTCAATTCAGACATTGGATGTTTTTTCCAACAAAACAGAAAAAGTAAAACAAATTTTGAATTTTGAAATTAAATTTATATTGATAGTTTGCCTATAAACCGGTGATTTTTGTACAAAGAGACAGACATCCTAGTAAGAGGAAATCATCGTGAAGTGAAAGGAATACAAATATATATATATATATATATATATATATATATATATATATATATATATATATATATATATATATATATATATATATATATATATATATATATATATATATATATATATATATATATATATATATATATATATATATATATATATATATATATATATATATATATATATATATATATATATATATATGTGTGTGTGTGTGTGTGTGTGTGTAAATGATCTCATCAGGTTTCAACTCTGCTATTGCCCATATGTCTTCGAGCATCTCATCCCTTGTTGTCGGAAGAAGTTGACTGAATCGATATGTACCATTTAAACTTGACGTTGGTAATAAAGATGGTTGTAAGTGATCCAACGAGACATAGTCGTACGCTTTAATCCCTAATTTTTTCCTGGACCTCCCTTTCGGGTTTTAAGTCCACCGAGATACCCTGTTTTTCCCAAGCCACCTTTTTAGGTTTTCGACTTGCCGGGTGTACAATCTTTATATTTATATCCCTAATTTTCCCGAACCCTTTTGGTTCGTCGGGATGCCTTTATTTTTGCCTAGGCCAGTCAACCTAACAGGTCATTTTCATGTGTAGTATTTTTTTAACCATGTCCGCGTTCACAAGGTGTGGAAGATCTTCACCGTCCATGGTAGTAAGTATCATTGCACCTCCCGAAAATACCTTTTTGATTACAAATGGCCCTTTATAGGAGGGATTCCATTTTCCCATGGGGTCACCTTGTGGTAGGATGATGCACTTTATTACCAAGACATCAACCTGATATATTGGATGCTTGATTTTCTTATTGAAGGCTTTAATCATACGCTTCTGATACATCTGACCGTGACAGACATCCGCGGGCCTCTTCTTATCAATCAAATTAAACTGATCCAACCTAGTGCAGATCCATTTGTATTCGTCTAAATCTACCTCTTTCATGATCCTCAGGGAAGGAATCTAAACTTTGACAGGTAGGATAGCTTTCATACCGTAAACTAGAGAGAATAAGGTTGCCCCAGTTGATGTCTGAGCTGAAGTGCGAGAACCGTGAAGAGAAAATTGCAACATCTCGTGCCAATCTTATACGTCACTATCATCTTCTGTATAATCTTCTTAATGTTCTTATAGGCGGCTTCTACTGTGGCATTCATCTTTGGTCGATACAGAGAAGAATTGTGGTGTTTGATCTTGAACTGCATGCAGAGTTCCGTGATCATAATATTGTTGAGATTTGTACCATTATCTGTGATAATCCTTTCGGGAATGCCATACCAACATATAAGATTATTCTTAATGAACCGGGAGACCGCATTCTTAGTAACAGAGGCAAACGAGGATGCTTTAACCCACTTGGTGAAATAATCAATGATGACTAAGATGAAGTGATGTCCATTAGAAGTACTAGGTTTAATCTCCCCAATCATATCAAGGCCCCGCATTGCAAATGGCCAGGGAGCAGTTAAGACATTTAGAGGTACTGGAGGCACATGTACTATGTCAACATAGACGTGGCACTTGTGATAAGTTTTTGAGTAGTGGTGGCAGTCGGTTTCCATAGTTGACCAATAGTAACCCGCTCTCAGAATCTTCTTAGCCATATCATATCCATTGGAATGAGTACTAAAGATACATTTGTGCATATCTACCATAATCTTTTTAGCATCTTTCTTATCCACACCGCGAAGCAGAGTTGAATAATGGTTGCGCCTGTACAGAATTATGTTTCTCAAGAAGAACCTAGCAGAGAACCTCTGTAGGAATTTCTTGTCATTTATAGATGCTCCTTTAGGAAACTCTTGAGCCTCAAGATATATTTTCACTTCATGAAACCAAGGCTTCTCTTCTAGCCCGTTAGTGTCAACTTCATAGTAGTGTGTCGGTTCTTCTAGCCTCTCAATGGTAATTATGAGATCCTCGTTGTCCCATTTCACTTTAAACATAGACGACATGGTAGCTAACGCGTCTGCCAACTAATTCTCTTCTCTTGGAATATGTTCAAAAGTGATCTCCTCGAAATATGGAATTAAGGTCAACACATGCTCTCTATAAGAAATGAGATTCAGATGCTTAATATCCGATTCACCCTTAATCTGATTGATTATAAGGGCTGAGTCTCCATATATGCTCAAGAACTTGATTCTCAGGTCAATAGCAGCTTTGATACCCATGATGAACGCTTCATATTCGTCCATGTTATTCGTACAATCAAAGCAAATTCTGGCGGTGAAAGGCATATGGCAACCCTTAGGAGAGACAATCACAACACCAATTTTTTTACTAAGTTCATTAGAAGCTCCATCGAAAACCATAGTCCATCGGGATCCTGGCTCAGGTCCTTCATTCAATCTAGGTTCTTCACAGTCTGTAACTAGCATAATGTTATCATCCGGGAATTTAGAGTTCATAGATTAGTAGTCGTCTACAGCTTGATGAGCCAAATGATATGCCAATACACTTCCTTTGACTGCCTTCTGAGTGGTGTACTGAATGTCGTATTCTGTTAAGACCATTTGCCATCAGGCTATCCTTCCGGAGAGAGCTGGCTTCTCGAGTATGTACTTTATAGGATCCATTTTAGAGATCAACAAAGTAGTATGAGTCAACATATATTGTCTTAGTCGGCGAGCAGACCATGCTAAAGCGTAACAAGTTTTCTCGAGCAGTGAGTATCTTGTCTCACAATCGGTAAACTTTTTGCTAAGGTAGTATATTGCATGCTCTTTTCGACCAGACTCGTCATGCTGGCCAAGTACACACCCCATTGAGTTCTCTAACATTGTTAGGTACATGATATGAAGTCTTCCTTCCACTGGTGGCATTAGATTTAGAGGTTCTTGTAGGTACTCCTTGATTTTTTCAAAGGCTATCTAGAAATCCTTGTTCCATTTCACTACATGATCTTTCTTCAGTAACTTAAAGATTGGTTCATAAGTAGTGGTTAGATGAGAAATAAACCTGACAATGTAATTCAGTCGTCCCAATAAAAATCTTACTTCCTTCTCAGTACAAGGACCGAGCATTTCTTGAATAGCCTTGACCTTGGCGGGATCAACTTCAATTCCTTTACCGCTGGCAACAAAACCCAGGAGTGTAACGGATCTCACCCCAAAGGTGCACTTATTCGGATTCAACCTCAGCTTGTACTTCTTCATTATCTCAAATAACTTGTGTAGATGATCTAGATATTCCTCTTCAGTCTGTGATCTAGCTATCATATCGTCTACATAGACCTCTGTGATACGGTGGGAGAACTGACTTGATGTTTTGCGTTTCGATCGCACTTGTGCGGTTAGCAAGAGTCACCATTGACTTTTCTTTTATCCAAAAGGAAAGGTAAAAAAGCACAGGAAAGACCTTTCTAGATTTACTCTCGGGTTCGGGGGGTAGATTATGAAAAGGGAAGGTATTAGCACCCTTTTCATCCATGGTTTTCCATGGGCTCTTAGTTACTCGTTTAGATCACTTGCTTTTGATTGGGTGCTTGTGGTGTGGGGTTTGAAAGTATTTTTGAAAATCTCTTTGTAATGGTTCTCGTCTCTATAAGAACGTATACAATGTTTTTTTTCGAAAAGTGGTTCAAAGATATGTTTGTGAATCGTGTTTCGAAAAGTGTTTTGAAAAGAGGTTTTGCAATGGTTCTCGTCTCTATAAGAACGTATACAAAACATTTTATCTTTTTGAAAATGTTTTGAAATGAGAGTGTAGGTGTAAAAGTTTTTGTCATGAGCAAGCGAGTAACTAAGAGCGAATCTATCTACTCGAAAGGTCTTAAATTGTTCTTTTCTTCCTCCTTTTAATGGTGCTATGTTACCATTGATTTGGTAAGAAGCCCTATCGTTGGATGTGAAGGGACAGGCGCGGGTCAATTTCATAATCATTGAAGGAAACTTAGGAGACGCTTTAGCAATTTTGTAAGGGACAAGATCGTTTTAATAGAAGGCAACATTGAGGGTCATCGAGGGACTACGATCTTTGTTTATTGAAGGGTCATTGCTAAAGCGTCCCATATTCGAGGGACATGATTGTATTTCCGAGGCAACGAGCGAGGTTACCCTAGAGGTGAACGTGTGAAAAAGTGTGTTGGTTTCAAATTATTTTATTCTTTGATTAGGTCATCTAGCGATTGATTTTGAATCTTATCATACACGCATAATTACTATACAGTATATTGAAAGCAATAAATTGCGGGAATTCAAATTCTACGCTATTACAAAATATTCGGGAATGGGGGTACAATTGTTACAAATGGGGATAAATCAAATGAGATAGAAAAATCCAAATATCAAACAATACAACCAAATCGAATTTTGTGTGATTTAATTAAAGCTATGATAATCCATGAGATAAAATCAACAAAATATGAAATGCTAAATATTTACTTGAAAAGAGGAAGATAAAACCTATTCTAAAAAATAAAAATAATTGATTAAATTAAAATATTTATTTTTTTGTATTTTATTAATTATGTAAATTTAAAGAAAGAAATAAACTAAATTATTATTTTTTATGTTTTATTAAGAAAATTAAATATAAAATAAAAAAATTCATTAAGAAAAGAAAATGATAAAAAAAATATTTACAAGAAAAACTAATTCAAATTAATATAAAAAAAGATATTTTATGTTTTATTAATAATTTGCATAACAAAAAAAAATGTAAAGAGAAAACAAAAAAAATGCAATGGGCTTAAGATGACTTAGATGTGAGGCCCAAAGAGAACAAGAAAGCTTAAGTGCTGAAACAACAAACAAAGCCTAGAAGGGGGTGCATCAGTAAAACGCGTATGGGTTTTAGAGGCAATGTAAACAAAACAGGCCCAAGTTCTCTAACTCTGTTTAATCTCTGATTAAGGGGAGTAAATGAAATTAGGGTTTGAGACTCTTTGTTCACAGCGCCGCTCTCATCGTCTGTTTCGCTCATCCCTGTATCATCCTTTACTCATCCCTTCCATTTTTTGTTGGAACCTCTGAATAACTTCACTACATGTCCCGTTTCACGAGCGAAATCGCTCTTTTACCTCTTTGTCTCACTATGATTTGGCGTTTTGGAAACCCTAAGTGTGGAATTCAATTTAAGCCTAAAGGGTCTAAATTTGGTTCATCTGATCTTCCCGCCAACCCTCAGTTGCCGGAACGCCCCTAATCTCGCCTCCCTAAACGAGTTCTAGCGACTTTCTTGGCAAAAGGGTGAGATTCTGTTACCTTTCGAAATTTAACGATTTCAATGGTTTTCTTTTCATCTAGTTCATGTTTCTGCTAATTAACTTGCTCTTTTAAATGCATGACAATACATGACTATGGAAGATTTGGAAAGAGAGGGAAACCCTACCTGTTGAAGTTCTTTCTGTGAAATGGAAAGGGGACGGCGAGATGGTCACCGTGTTCCTTGGTGGCTAGAGCTTACGCGAGGGAGGAGATGAGGATGGAGGACTTGCTTTTCTGGCTTGGGTTCCTTTTGATAGGTAACCGTTTTTTTTTGTTTTGATGATGATTTTGATTTGATGGTGGTTGTTGGGATTTTTGTGAGGGTTACTGTGTTTTCGGTTGTTTCAAGCTTACTAACAGTTTTGGTTTGGAAGTTGATGGTTGTTGGGATTTTTGTTCACAGTTACTATGTTTTTTGGTTTTGTGTTTGAAGCTTGAGACTTGTTGCAGTTTTGAGACTTATGGCTTTTGGTACTGCATTTCTGTTCTTGATGATGGTTAATGTTTTTGGTTTTGACAGTTTGGCTTTGTTACAGTTTTGAGATGGTTGCTGGTTTTTTAGCTTGATACTTGGTTTCAGTTTTTTTGGAGATTTTTGACTTTTGACAGTTTTGAAACTTGTGTTTCAGTTTGAGGCTTGGTGATGTTTCTCTGGTTTTTTGGTTATGTTTTTGATGCTGGGCTACTAACTTTTGGTTTTTGTTCTGTTTGAAACTTGTCTCAGGTTTGAGACTTGTTTCAGGATTTGAGATTTTGAGGCTTTGACAGGTTTTGAGTTTGTTGTATATTTGTGTATCAGTTTGAATGGTTTATTGAGGGTTTGGCTTTGTTACAGGTTTGGGATATTTTGCTTTGAGGTTTTTTGGTAACAGATTGCAGGTTTGCTAAGTTTTGAGATGGTTGGAGACTTGTATCCAATTTTCTACGTTTGAGACTTGTCTCAGGTTTTGGCTATTTGGCTTTGAATATTTTGACAGTTTTTGGACTTTGACAGTGTTTTGAGGTTTGGTGATTTTTTGAGTTTTTAGACTTAGGTTTTTGGCTTTAGAGTTGTCCACTGTTATATTGACTCTCTTTCTGTTATCTCTATTCAAAATGGTGGGAAAACCACCAAATTTGAATATTTTGGCATATTGTTCTTATGGCCTTTTTGTTGCAGTTTTGTTTTCTAGCAACTTCTATGCAATTTGTGACAGGCAGGGTAGCAGGGCTGTGCATCCCAATAACCTAGGTGACTTCTTTCCTCTCTTCTCTCTCAATGACATTAGGAAAGCAAATTGCTTTTTTCCCCTTTTTCCAATTCTGAAAAGTTTGCAAAGGAAAATGAAAAATGATGACTTAGCTTCTTGAACAAGCTTTTGCTTGTTTGACTTAGCTATTATATTGCCATACTTCTGCTTTGCTTCCTGCTTTTGTTGATGCTATTTGTTGTTTGCTATATTGCTGCCTCGTTTTTGTTGTTTGTTGTTTTGTCCAATTTGCATTGCTGTTTGGGCATTCTGTTTGATTTGCGCTGATGTTTGGGCATCCTGTTTGTTGCGCTGCTGTTTAGGAATTCTGTTTGTTTGGACAACTTGCTTGCATTTCTTGTTTGGACAGCTTGCTTGCATTTCTTGTTTGGACAACTTGCTTGCATTTCTATTGTTTGGACAACTTTGTGGTATTTTTGTTTCTTCTTTCTTTTTGTGAACCAAGAAGAATAATCTTCTTGTGATTTGCAAATAGAGGAAATAAATTATGATGAATAATGGCATTCTGATTCCACTTTGCAAACTTGAATGATGAATAGCATTTTTTTGGAAAATTTTGTTCATGCCCAAATAACTTGTACTAATCACATTTTCTTTCTTTTATTTTCATGTGAGCAAAACGGAGATGACAAAGCAAGGAAGGCAAGAAACTCTGGGGCAAGCAAGGAGGTCTTGGAGATAAGCAAAGGAACTTCAGTCAAACTTAGGCATAAATTAATTCTCCTAGGCCAATCAAGCATTTAGATTTTCTTTGTAATTTAGAAGAAAAAAACATTCTTGTATTGTATCCAACAATTGTACTAATTTATCTTTTAAATACAATAAGTTGTCAAACATAGAGTATTTAAAAGAACAAATTATTTTGTAACAATGTCTGAAAAATTGGAGAAAGTCTTATGAAATATTCTGGTGTCAATTGAAATTCTTTACTGACAATAACTTGTAATTTTCTCTTCGCATCCTAACTGATTCTTAAAGATTCCCAATCAAGATATTTAAAACAAAATGCTCCAGTCTGGTAACTTACATTCCAAGTAATCCCAATAACTATGTAACTGCATTCGAAACAAACACGCACTGTATATTCCATTTCCTGACCAAGAAAATGTTTTAAAAGACTCAAATCATCTGGTTAACCTGGATTAAACAATCATGAGTGTCCTACATGACAGTCTTAAATTCCATCTCTTGTCCCAAACAACCATGCCTTGAGAACAAACATTGTCTTTTCAGTAAACTTGAAAAAGCATGAAGACCTGTGAAAACCAATTGAATCTTTTTGAGAATTCATTTCCTTCTGAGGATTGCAAGAAACCCTAATTGTTGGTTTACCACCACAGAAGAGAATCTGTCTGGTCGATTTCTGAGCCAACTGATTATCTGAGAAACCCTATGGTTGTGTCTTCTATGAAAAATGGGAGGGCAAATTTTGGGGTACAACAACCTCTATCTCGTGATGAATCATGTCATGGAACAAAGCTACCAATGCACACTTTTATGTTGCGCCGGTGTTCTTCAACCCAAAAGACATAACCTTGTAGCAGAACGTGCCCCATTATGTAACAAAAGTAGTCTTTTCCATGTCTTATGGTGCCATCTAGATCTGATTATACCCTGAGAAACCATCCACGAAGGAGAATACCTTGTGCTGA